>CM068582.1:67483103-68720603 GCA_035048485.1 Pteria penguin
GGAATTTGGCTCCATGCCAAATTCCTCTTGTAAGTTGGTTGCATATTCTCATTTTCTATCATGCTACCAAATTTCACACCTCTAACTTCCTCAATACGCGAAACACAGCTTCCTGAATTTGAAAAGTGTGTTTTCAGGAATGGTGAAACCGTGAACTTTGACCGCAAATATCTCGAAAACGGTAAGAGTTATCGAAATTCTGTTGCTGGTATTTACCATTTTACTTTTTCACGCAGAATCGATTCCAACCGTCCCCGCCTCGATCCGATGAAAAATAAGGGAGATATGACGTCATTTACAAAGTATGACGTCATTTTCAGGAATTTGGCTCCATGCCAAATTCCTCTTGTCAGTCGGTAGATATTCTCAATCTCTATCATGCTACCAAATTTCACACCTCTATCTTCCTCAATAAGCGAGCTATAGGCGAAAACATTTCATGAATAATTAATGAGTGTTGATGACGTCACAAACATCACTTTAAAGGGGGTTGTCGTGTTCAAACGCAAATAACTCGAGAACCGTAAGAGTTAGCGAAAATCTGAGAACACTTTACTGGTAGGTAATTGAACGCTCTATCGAATGGAAGAAACCCGATCAAAATCCGACTGCAAATAAAGTCGCTAGACCTTGCCAAAGATTTGATTCGAAAATTTTCAATAATTTCAAAAATATTGGCAGCATGCCATTTTCATTCTAGAGGTAGATTAAGAATGTGGAAACATGTTTAGATATAAAATTTCATGCCGATATCTCATTTAATAAGAGAGATATTAACGTATGAATATTTAATTAGCTTTGATGACGTCATAGCGAATTTTCCCACGCTCATTGTGACTTTATTTATGGTCCGATTTCAAAAATTTTTCATATTCCAAATCAGACCATTAAAATCTTTCATCCTACTGTCTAAAATCTAAGATTGAAATATTTTTTTTGAAATGAAAACAATCGGGTCAAGGTCAACTTTTTCGGGGTAGAGCTACGAAATTGACGCAGTGACATAAAATCTTGCATCTCCTTTTCTGAATCGAATGCTGAAAATTTCATTCCAATCGGACAAATAATAAGGAAGATATAGCGATTCAAAATTTTGGCGTCGTAGGTGGCGCTGCGCGCTTATAAGCGGTAATTTAGAAAATTAAAAAAATCAAATCTTAAAAATTTAATTTCGAATCGAACACTGAAAACAGAATAGTAATATCTTTAATAATGAGTGATTTCTGAGCCGTCACATAAAAAAAAAACGGATGAAGAATAATAATAATAACTAGAAACGAGCTCGTTGCTAAAGCAACGAGTAGGTTTCACAAGTTAAAGTCGAAGCAGCGAAGCTGAGATCTCCTACTCTAATACAAAATTCTTTTTCACGATCCAGATATCTGATCTTTAGTGATGGTATCCACATTGCGCAATCTACTTGCAGAAATTGTAGGTAACGGCGACTTACATTATACACATTATACTGAAGCCTACATCGCACAATATCGACTACTCTTGACCATATATTTGAAACAAGAAACATGTAGGACAATCACACTTAGTACAATCTGCACGTGTAACCTAGTTCTTCAGTCCTTACTGCCCGCTTTATGTTGTTTATTTATTAACTTACGCAAGGTTTTTCGCGTGTACAGATGTTTGACCTTGAATCGCTTCTCTGCTGGAATAAACAATTCTCCTCGCGATGAACTTACGCAAGTTATTTCGCGTGTACAGATGTTTGACCTTGAATCGCCACTCTGCTGGAATAAACAATTCTCCTCGCGATGGCCTTTAGTAATGCCGCTTTCCCCAATATACAAAAGAAAGACTTGACAATGTCTCGTATTCCACAGGTAAAGCACTGTAACTGGCGATTAATTCACACACGTTTGAAGTCCTGTATAACAGCGGCGCAGTGCGAGGTATTAAGCAAGGCAAATTCACCGCGCTTCTCTAATGTGTAATGCCGTCGCTCGGAGAAGATTTCTTTATAGCCTTGTTCAGCTGTAGCTCGTAGAATGTAATTTTGCTTTTTTTTTTTCTTTTTTTTTTTTTTTTGTTTTTTTTTTTGGGGGGGGGGGGGGTTGGTTTTTTTATTTTTTGGTTTTTTTTTTTGTTTAAGAATTCGAATGCATAATACTTTCTCAAACTCTATTTTATAGAAAGCACTTTAAATTGCGATTGAATTAATCGCGAGTTACTGCGCCTTGTCCATGGAAGAAGTCCTATATCACAGCGGTGTCGTGCAAGGTATTAAGCAAGGCAAATTGACCGCGCTTCTGAAGATATGTTTATTGCGTTGTTCATCAGTAGAGTGCCCAAAATTTGATTTTTGTTTAAGAAATCGAAATCAAAATGCTTTCTCAAACTCTTGTTTTTATAATTTGTTCATACGACGAATAAAAAATACTTGAAAGTTACGCAAGTAAGATATTTTTATAAAAAAATCTTTAAATTGCTCACTTTCAAATACCGGGAAACATGTTTCATAGTAAAATCGTTACGGAAAATCGTTTCGTAATGTTTTGGAAACTAAGACTAAAAATAAGACAGTTTTGAACATTACGTAATTTTTAAAAAACTTTAAATTGAAATAGAGGCCAACTAAAAGAGATAGATAATATCGGCCGATGAAAGTTCTAAAGATATGAACCTAGAGAACATAACAGTGAAAATTTGAGAGATCTACCATTAAAACTAAAAGCTACATACGCGAAAATCGAAAAATATTAAATCTTACGTAATTCTCTTAAAACGTCGTATATTTCGAAAAATTTTTTCATTAAACGGGAGTATGTGTCTGTGAGAATGAATAGCCGAAAGATGAAATTTCAAAGTAAAGAGTCGGTAGATACCCTCATTCCCTATCATGCTACCAATTTTCACATCTCTACCTTCTTTAATAAGCGAGCTTTAGCTGAAACCATTTCATTAAACATTAATGAACTTTATGTGACGTTGAAAGCATCACTTTAAAGGGGGTTGTCGTGTTTAAACCTAAATAACTCGAAAACGGTAAGAGTTAGCGAAAATGTGATGGCAATGTTATGCATATAAATTTTCGCGCAGAATCGATTGCAACAATCCCCGATTCGATAAGATGAAAATTAATGGAGTTATGACGTCATTTACAAAGTATGACGTCATTTTCAGGAATTTGGTACCATGCCAATTCCCTTTTGTCAGTTGGTAGATATTTGCATTCTCTTTTATGCTACCAAATTTCATACCTCTAGCTTTATCAATAAGCGAGACACAGGTACCTGAAGTTTTAAATTGTATTTTCAGGAAAGGCCAAACACTGAACTTTGACCGCAAATATCTCGAAAACGGTAAGAGATATCGAAATTCTGTTGCGTATTTACCATTTTACTTTTTCACGCAGAATCGATTCCAACCGTCCCCGCCTCGATCCGATGAAAAATAAGGGAGATATGACGTCATTTACAAAGTATGAAGTCATTTTCAGGAATTTGGTACCATGCCAAATCCCTTTTGTCAGTCGGTAGATATTTGCATTCTCTTTTATGCTACCAAATTTCATACCTCTAGCTTTATCAATAAGCGAGACACAGGTACCTGAAGTTTTAAATTGTATTTTCAGGAAAGGCCAAAACACTGAACTTTGACCGCAAATATCTCGAAAACGGTAAGAGATATCGAAAATCTGAGACCAGACCTTTCTCCTTTAACTACTTTTTCACGCAGAATCGATTGCAACAATCCCCGATTCGATACGATGAAAAATAAGGGAGTTATGACGTCATTTAGAAAAGTATGACGTCATTTTCAGGAATTTGGCACCTTGCCAATTCCCTTTTGTCAGTGGGTAGATATTTGCATTCTCTTTTATGCTACCAAATTTCATACCTCTAGCTTTATCAATAAGCGAGTCACAGGTACCTGAAGTTTTAAATTGTATTTTCAGGAAAGGCCAAACACTGAATTTTGACCGCAAATATCTCGAAAACGGTAAGAGATATCGAAATTCTGTTGCCGGTATTTACCATTTTACTTTTTCAACGCAAGAAATCGATTCCAACCGTCCCCGCCTCGATCCGATGAAAAATAAGGGAGATATGACGTCATTTACAAAGTATGACGTCATTTTCAGGAATTTGGCTCCATGCCAAATTCCTCTTGTCAGTCGGTAGATATTCTCAATCTCTATCATGCTACCAAATTTCACACCTCTATCTTCCTCAATAAGCGAGCTATAGGCGAAAACATTTCATGAATAATTAATGAGTGTTGATGACGTCACAAACATCACTTTAAAGGGGGTTGTCGTGTTCAAACGCAAATAACTCGAGAACCGTAAGAGTTAGCGAAAATCTGAGAACACTTTACTGGTAGGTATTTGAACGCTCTATCGAATGGAAGAAACCCGATCAAAATCCGACTGCAAATAAAGTCGTTAGACCTTGCCAAAGATTTGATTCGAAAATTTTCAATAATTTCAAAAATATTGGCAGCATGCCATTTTCATTCTAGAGGTAGATTAAGAATGTGGAAACATGTTTAGATATAAAATTTCATGCCGATATCTCATTTAATAAGAGATATATTAACGTATGAATATTTAATTAGCTTTGATGACGTCATAGCGAATTTTCCCACGCTCATTGTGACTTTATTTATGGTCCGATTTCAAAAATTTTTCATATTCCAAATCAGACCATTAAAATCTTTCATCCTACTGTCTAAAATCTAAGATTGAAATATTTTTTTTGAAATGAAAACAATCGGGTCAAGGTAAACTTTTTCGGGGTAGAGCTACGAAATTGACGCAGTGACATAAAATCTTGCATCTCCTTTTCTGAATCGAATGCTGAAAATTTCATTCCAATCGGACAAATAATAAGGAAGATATAGCGATTCAAAATTTTGGCGTCGTAGGTGGCGCTGCGCGCTTATAAGCGGTAATTTAGAAAATTAAAAAAATCAAATCTTAAAAATTTAATTTCGAATCGAACACTGAAAACAGAATAGTAATATCTTTAATAATGAGTGATTTCTGAGCGTCACATAAAAAAAAACGGATGAAGAATAATAATAATAACTTAGAAACGAGCTCGTTGCTAAAGCAACGAGTAGGTTTCACAAGTTAAAGTCGAAGCAGCGAAGCTGAGATCTCCTACTCTAATACAAAATTCTTTTTCACGATCCAGATATCTGATCTTTAGTGATGGTATCCACATTGCGCAATCTACTTGCAGAAATTGTAGGTAACGGCGACTTACATTATACACATTATACTGAAGCCTACATCGCACAATATCGACTACTCTTGACCATATATTTGAAACAAGAAACATGTAGGACAATCACACTTAGTACAATCTGCACGTGTAACCTAGATCTTCAGTCCTTACTGCCCGCTTTATGTTGTTTATTTATTAACTTACGCAAGGTATTTCGCGTGTACAGATGTTTGACCTTGAATCGCTTCTCTGCTGGAATAAACAATTCTCCTCGCGATGAACATACGCAAGTTATTTCGCGTGTACAGATGTTTGACCTTGAATCGCCACTCTGCTGGAATAAACAAATCTCCACGCCATCTCCAATAGTAATGCCGCTATCCCCAATAAACAAAAGAAAGACTTGACAATGTCTCGTATTCCACAGGTAAAGCACTGTAACTGGCGATTAATTCACACACGTTTGAAGTCCTGTATAACAGCGGCGCAGTGCGAGGTATTAAGCAAGGCAAATTCACCGCGCTTCTCTAATGTGTAATGCCGACGCTCGGAGAAGATTTCTTTATAGCCTTGTTCAGCAGTAGCTCGTAGAATGTAAATTTGCTTTTTTTTTTTCTTTTTTTTTTTTTTTGTTTTTTTTTTTGGGGGGGGGTTGGTTTTTTTATTTTTTGGTTTTTTTTTTTGTTTAAGAATTCGAATGCATAATACTTTAACAAAATCTATTTTATAGAAAGCACTTTAAATTGCGATTGAATTAATCGCGAGTTACTGCGCCTTGTCCATGGAAGAAGTCCTATATCACAGCGGTGTCGTGCAAGGTATTAAGCAAGGCAAATTGACCGCGCTTCTGAAGATATGTTTATTGCGTTGTTCATCAGTAGAGTGCCCAAAATTTGATTTTTGTTTAAGAAATCGAAATCAAAATGCTTTCTCAAAACTCTTGTTTTTATAATTTGTTCATACGACGAATAAAAAATACTTGAAAGTTACGCAAGTAAGATATTTTTATAAAAAAATCTTTAAATTGCTCACTTTCAAATACCGGGAAACATGTTTCATAGTAAAATCGTTACGGAAAATCGTTTCGTAATGTTTTGGAAACTAAAAGACTAAAAATAAGACAGTTTTGAACATTACGTAATTTTTAAAAAACTTTAAATTGAAATAGAGGCCAAACTAAAAGAGATAGATAATATCGGCCGATGAAAGTTCTAAAGATATGAACCTAGAGAACATAACAGTGAAAATTTGAGAGATCTACCATTAAAACTAAAAGCTACATACGCGAAAATCGAAAAATATTAAATCTTACGTAATTCTCTTAAAACGTCGTATATTTCGAAAAATTTTTTCATTAAACGGAGTATGTGTCTGTGAAAATGAATAGCCGAAAGATGAAATTTCAAAGTAAAGAGTCGGTAGATACCCTCATTCCCTATCATGCTACCAATTTTCACATCTCTACCTTCTTTAATAAGCGAGCTTTAGCTGAAACCATTTCATTAAACATTAATGAACTTTATGTGACGTTGAAAGCATCACTTTAAAGGGGGTTGTCGTGTTTAAACCTAAATAACTCGAAAACGGTAAGAGTTAGCGAAAATTTGATGGCAATGTTATGCATATAAATTTTCGCGCAGAATCGATTGCAACAATCCCCGATTCGATAAGATGAAAATTAATGGAGTTATGACGTCATTTACAAAGTATGACGTCATTTTCAGGAATTTGGTACCATGCCAATTCCCTTTTGTCAGTTGGTAGATATTTGCATTCTCTTTTATGCTACCAAATTTCATACCTCTAGCTTTATCAATAAGCGAGACACAGGTACCTGAAGTTTTAAATTGTATTTTCAGAAAAGGCCAAACACTGAACTTTGACCGCAAATATCTCGAAAACGGTAAGAGATATCGAAATTCTGTTGCGTATTTACCATTTTACTTTTTCACGCAGAATCGATTCCAACCGTCCCCGCCTCGATCCGATGAAAAATAAGGGAGATATGACGTCATTTACAAAGTATGACGTCATTTTTAGAAATTTGGTACCATGCCAAATTCCTCTTGTCAGTCGGTAGATACTTGCATTCTCTTTTATGCTACCAAATTTCATACCTCTAGCTTTATCAATAAGCGAGACACAGGTACCTGAAGTTTTAAATTGTATTTTCAGGAAAGGCCAAACACTGAACTTTGACCGCAAATATCTCGAAAACGGTAAGAGATATCGAAAATCTGAGACCAGACCTTTCTCCTTTAACTACTTTTTCACGCAGAATCGATTGCAACAATCCCCGATTCGATACGATGAAAAATAAGGGAGTTATGACGTCATTTAGAAAAGTATGACGTCATTTTCAGGAATTTGGCACCTTGCCAATTCCCTTTTGTCAGTCGGTAGATATTTGCATTCTCTTTTATGCTACCAAATTTCATACCTCTAGCTTTATCAATAAGCGAGACACAGGTACCTGAAGTTTTAAATTGTATTTTCAGGAAAGGCCAAACACTGAATTTTGACCGCAAATATCTCGAAAACGGTAAGAGATATCGAAATTCTGTTGCCGGTATTTACCATTTTACTTTTTCACGCAGAATCGATTCCAACCGTCCCCGCCTCGATCCGATGAAAAATAAGGGAGATATGACGTCATTTACAAAGTATGACGTCATTTTCAGGAATTTGGCTCCATGCCAAATTCCTCTTGTCAGTCGGTAGATATTCTCAATCTCTATCATGCTACCAAATTTCACACCTCTATCTTCCTCAATAAGCGAGCTATAGGCGAAAACATTTCATGAATAATTAATGAGTGTTGATGACGTCACAAACATCACTTTAAAGGGGGTTGTCGTGTTCAAACGCAAATAACTCGAGAACCGTAAGAGTTAGCGAAAATCTGAGAACACTTTACTGGTAGGTATTTGAACGCTCTATCGAATGGAAGAAACCCGATCAAAATCCGACTCAAAATAAAGTCGCTAGACCTTGCCAAAGATTTGATTCGAAAATTTTCAATAATTTCAAAAATATTGGCAGCATGCCATTTTCATTCTAGAGGTAGATTAAGAATGTGGAAACATGTTTAGATATAAAATTTCATGCCGATATCTCATTTAATAAGAGAGATATTAACGTATGAATATTTAATTAGCTTTGATGACGTCATAGCGAATTTTCCCACGCTCATTGTGACTTTATTTATGGTCCGATTTCAAAAATTTTTTCATATTCCAAATCAGACCATTAAAATCTTTCATCCTACTGTCTAAAATCTAAGATTGAAATATTTTTTTTGAAATGAAAACAATCGGGTCAAGGTCAACTTTTTCGGGGTAGAGCTACGAAATTGACGCAGTGACATAAAATCTTGCATCTCCTTTTCTGAATCGAATGCTGAAAATTTCATTCCAATCGGACAAATAATAAGGAAGATATAGCGATTCAAAATTTTGGCGTCGTAGGTGGCGCTGCGCGCTTATAAGCGGTAATTTAGAAAATTAAAAAAATCAAATCTTGAAAATTTATTTTCGAATCGAACACTGAAAACAGAATAGTAATATCTTTAATAATGAGTGATTTCTGAGCGGTCACAAAAAAAAAAACGGATGAAGAATAATAATAATAATAATAAGAAAAGACAGTAGAATAATAAAAGGTTTCACAAGTGAAACTTGTGAAACCTAACTAGAAACGAGCTCGTTGCTAAAGCAACGAGTAGGTTTCACAAGTTAAAGTCGAAGCAGCGAAGCTGGGATCTCCTACTCTAAAACACAATTCTTTTTCACGATCCAGATATCTGATCTTTAGTGATGGTATCCACAATTCGCAATCTACTTGCAGAAATTGTAAGTAACGGCGACTTACATTATACACATTATACTGAAGCCTACATCGCACAATATCGACTACTCTTGACCATATATTTGAAACAAGAAACATGTAGGACAGTCACACTTAGTACAATCTGCACGTGTAACCTAGATCTCCAGTCCTTACTCCCCGCTTTATGTTGTTTATTTGTTAACTTACGCAAGGTATTTCGCGTGTACAGATGTTTGACCTTGAATCGCCACTCTGCTGGAATAAACAATTCTCCTCGCGATGGCCTTTAGTAATGCCGCTTTCCGCAATATACAAAACAAAGACTTGACAATGTCTCGTATTCCACAGGTAAAGCACTGTAACTCGTGATTAATTCACACACATTTGAAGTCCTGTATAACAGTGGCGCTGTGCGAGGTATTAAGCAAGGCAAATTCACCGCGCTTCTGTAATGTGTAATGCCGACGCTCGGAGAAGATTTCTTTATAGCCTTGTTCAGCAGTAGCTCGTAGAATGTAAATATTGTGGGGTTTTTTTCTTTTTTTTGGGGGGGGGGTTGTTTTTTGTTTTTGTGTTTGTTTTTTTTTTTTTTTTGTTTAAGAATTCGAATGCATAATACTTTCTCAAACTCTATTTTATGGAAAGCACATTAAATCGCGAATGAATTAATCGCGAGTTACTGCGCCTTGTCCATGGAAGAAGTCCTATATAACAGCAGTGCCGTGCAAGGTATTAAACAAGGCAAATTGACCGCGCTTCTGAAGATATGTTTATTGCGTTGTTCATCAGTAGAGTGCCCAAAATTTAATTTTTGTTTAAGAAATCGAAATCAAAATGCTTTCTCAAACTCTTGTTTTTATAATTTGTTCATACGACGAATAAAAAATACTTGAAAGTTACGCAAGTAAGATATTTGTTTTAAAAAATCTTTAAATTGCTCACTTTCCAATACTGAGAAACATGTTTCATAGTAAAATCGTTACGGAAAATCGTTTCGTAATGTTTTAGGAACTGTAAGACTAAAAATAAGACAGTTTTGAACATTACGTAATTTTTAAAAAACTTTAAATTGAAATAGAGGCCAAACTAAAAGAGATAGATAATATCGGCCGATGAAAGTTCTAAAGATATGAACCTAGAGAACATAACAGTGAAAATTTGAGAGATCTACCATTAAAAATAAAAGCTACATACGCGAAAATTGAAAAAAATTTATTGTTACGTAATTTTCCTGAAAAGACGTATATTTCGAATTTTTTTTTTCATTAAACGGGAGTATGTGTCTGTGAAAACTAATAGCCGAAAGATGAAATTTCAAAGTAAAGCAGCTTTTTAGAAATTGAAAGTGAAAAATTTGCTAACTGCGGCGCGTATTTCTCGCTTTCCGAGGGTGGCTCTCGATAGCTTTCCCCGATAACCTAGGGAAAACGGAAAATCATAGGAAGTTTATGAAAATTAAGTCTAAAAGAGTGAACCCTTCTCACGCATAGGATTTATTTTGGTGGCAATCCGATGTAAAATAAGCGAGTGACAACGAAATTACTTTAATCACCAAATTTTTTTAAATTTTTAAATTTTCACTTAAAAATGGTATTAGAATAGTTCGATTTCGCTCAAATTTTGTATGCCACTATTATTTTGCATTCTAAACTTACCCTCAAAATTTGAGCAAGATCGGACGATAAATAAACACGGTCGCAAAATACGCACTTTTCGTCTCAGGCTAGCTAAATAGTCTTATCAGGTATGAAACAGGTAAATGTCTTTGTTATTGCGCGTGAGCACGAGACAATGTTTAGTGAAAATTTCATCAAAATCGGCCGATAAATAACGAAGCTATAGATACCCAAATATTTGACCTTTTAGGCGCCCTTGCGCCCTTATAAAGCGCTAATTCAAAAAAATGAAAAAAACTCTCCTGAAGAAAAATATGGAAATTTGAATGCTGCAAACAGAATACCTCTATCTTGAATAGTAAGTGAGAAAAGGCTGCCGACATAAAACGGCGGAAGAAGAATAATAATAACTAGAGCTTACCTGTTGCCGAGGCAACAGGGCGGGTCTTCCTCTTTAGAAAAAAAAAGAAAAATAAGTAGATAGAACGAAGGAAAGACAGAAAAAAGATCAGGAGAATGACTTAAATGTACTTTACACACAAAAATAACCCCCCCCCCCCAAAAAAAAAAAAAAAAAAAAACCCCTCAAGCAATCAAATTAATTAATAATTAAAATTGAAAAAAGTATTATCTAGAGGAAATAAATCGAAAATCAAGTTAAAGAAATCATACATATTACGGCTCTCCATTATAACAGTCGATTAAACATTCCACGGACAAAGCGCCGTAACTCTCGATTGAATTAATCGCGATTGAATTAATCGCGAGTTACTGCGCTTTCCCGATCACTATCATACGCGTTTGAAGTCGGTATTCACCGCGCTTCTCTTAGATGTAATCCCGACGCTCGGACAAGATTTTTTTATTGCCTTGTTCATCAGTAGCGGGTAGAGTTCAAAAAATGTGATTTTTGTTTAAGAATTCGAATTCAAAATACATTCTCAAACTCTCCTTTTTATACTTTGTTAATACGACAAATAAGAAAAAACATGAAAGTTACGCAAATAAGGTATTTTTTTTAAAAATCCTTTAAATCGCTCACTTTCAAATACTAAGAAACATGTTTCAAACTGAAATCGGTACGGAAAATAGTTTGGTGAAGTTCTGGAAACGATAAGACTAAAAATAAAATGTTTTTGCAAATTACGTAATTATTTAAAAACTTTAAATTGAAATAGCGGCCAAACTAAACAAGATAGATATTATCGGCCGATGAATTTTTTAAAGATATGAACCTAGAGAATATGACAAATAAAATTTGAATACTCTAGCATTTAAAATAACGCTGTATGGCGGAGAATTAAAAATTTTACTCATTGTTATGTAATGTTTTTGAAAACTTTTATTTTTGAAATTTTTTTTTCTTAAACGGGTAACAGTGTCTTCGAGAGTCTATACCGAAAATATAAAGTATGTAGATAAATCCGTTTTTCTGAAAATGGAATTGAAGAATCGGGGTGAAATTTCGGCTATTTAAGACCCTCTCTCGATAAGGTCTGCGCACGCTAGAGGGAAGGGGGCAAATATTACGATGTTTTTGAAAATATTATTTAAAAGAGAAAACCCTTCTCACGTGCTGTATGGTTTTTTCTTGATCATATGACGAAAAATAAGCAAGTTATGAAGCAATTACGTAACTAACCAAATTTGTGAAAATCTTAAATTTCTCAATTAAAAATGGATAAAAAATATTTTAAAAACCTCCTACACCATGAAATTGACATTCTAAATCGTTTTGTAATATTTTTTTAACGGTAGGTCCTAAAATAAAAAAGTTTTAAAGTTACGTAATGAGTTTAAAAACTTTAAACACAAATAGCGCCTTTACCGTAAAAGTTACATAATCGGCGTTAAGTTGGTTGTCAAGATCTACACCTGTACAACATTATAAAGAAAATTTGGGGAGTCTAGCTTAAATAATAAACATTTTATTAAAGAAAATTTAAAACCTACTTAAAAATGAATTTAAATTTTTAAAATAACTGTTTTTACCCTTATATTGACCCTCTAAATCGTTTGGCAATATTTTTGCAGCTCTAAAGCTTAAAATAAAAGTTTTTTGAAATTACGTAATAAGTTGAAAATTTTAAACCTTTACAGCGTCTTAGCTATAATAGTTACCTAATCGGCGTTAATTCGGATGTCAAGAACTACACCTGTACAACATCAAACAGAAAATTTGAGGAATCTAGCTTGCATAATAAAAGTTATACTTTAGAGATTTTAAAAATTAGAAACTGTTACGTAACTTTTCTTAGATCTTGAATTTTAGCAAAATTTTCTTTTAAATCTATCAAGTTTTGCTTTATTAGTAAGTAAAGGAGAACAAAAATGTTGACAGTGAAGCCGTTTCTGAGAAAATTGCACTCAAAAAAAGTGATTGGAATAAAAATAATAATAATAATAACTAGAGCTTACCTGTTGCCGAGGCAACAGGGCGGGTCTTCCTCTCTCGAAAGAAAAAAGAAAAATAAGTAGATAGAAAGAAGGAAAGAAAGAAAAAAGATAAGGAGAATGTCTTAAATGTACTTTACACACAAAATAACCCCCCCCCCCCCAAAAAAAAACCGTCAAGCAATCAAATTAATTAATAATTAAAATTGAAAAAAGTATTATTTAGAGGAAATAAATCGAAAATCAAGTTAAAGAAATCATACATATTACGGCTCTCCATTATAACAGTCGATTAAACATTCCATGGACAAAGCGCCGTAACTCTCGATTGAATTAATCGCGATTGAATTAATCGCGAGTTACTGCGCTTTCCCCGTGACTATCATACACGTTTGAAGTCGGTATTTAGCAAGGGAAATTCACCGCGCTTCTCTTAGATGTAATCCCGACGCTCGGACAAGATTTTTTTATTGCCTTGTTCATCAGTAGCGGGTAGAGTGCAAAAAAAGTGATTTTTGTTTAAGAATTCGAATTCAAAATACATTCTCAAACTCTCCTTTTTATACTTTGTTAATACGACAAATAAGAAAAAACATGAAAGTTACGCAAATAAGGTATTTTTTTTAAAAATCCTTTAAATCGCTCACTTTCAAATACTGAGAAAGATGTTTCATACTGAAATCGGTACAGAAAATAGTTTGGTGAAGTTCTGGAAACGATAAGACTAAAAATAAATTTTTTTTGCAAATTACGTAATTATTTAAAAACTTTAAATTGAAATAGCGGCCAAACTAAAAAAGATAGATATTATCGGCCGATGAATTTTTTAAAGATATGACCCTAGAAAATATGATAGTTCAAATTTGGATAGTGTAGCATTAAAAATAAGCTCTCTAGGGGAGAATTTAAAATTTAACTAATTGTTACGTAATGTTTTTAAAAACTTTCATTTTAAAACTTTTTTTTTACTTAAACGGGTAACGGTGTCTCTGAGAGTCTATAGCTATAGTATAAAATTTGTAGATAAATCCGTTTTTCTGAAAATGGAATTGAAAAATCGGGGTAAAATTTCGGCGATTTAAGACCCTCTCTCGATAGGGTCTGCGCACGCTAGAGGGAAGGGGGCAAATATTTCGATGTTTTTCAAAATATCATTTGAAAGAGTAAACCCTTCTCACGTGCTGTATGGTTTTTTCTTGATGATATGACGAAAAATAAGCAAGTTATGAAGCAATTACGTAACTAACCAATTTTGTGAAAATCTTAAATTTCTCAATTAAAAATGGATAAAAAATATTATAAATACCTCCTACACTATGAAATTGACATTCTAAATCGTTTTGTAATATTTTTTTAACGCTAGGACCTAAAATAAAAAAGTTTTAAAGTTACGTAATGAATTTAAAAACTTTAAACACAAATAGCGCCTTTACCGTAAAAGTTACATAATCGGCGTTAAGTTGGTTGTCAGGATCTACACCTGTACAACATTATAAAGAAAATTTGGGGAGTCTAGCTGAAATAATAAACATTTTATTTGAGAAAATTTAAAACCTACTCAAAAATGAATTTAAATTTTTAAAATAACTGATTTTACCCTTATGTTGACCCTCTAAATCGTTTGGTAATACTTTTGCAGCCCTAAAGCTTAAAATAAAAGTTTTTTGAAATTACGTAATAAGTTGAAAATTTTAAACCTTTATAGCGTCTTGGCTATAATAGTTACCTAATCGGCGTTAATTCGGAAGTCAAGAACAACACCTGTACAACGTAAAGAGAAAATTTCAGGAATCTAGCTTGCATAATAAAAGTTATACTTTAGAGATTATAAAAATTAGAAACTGTTACGTAACTTTTCTTAGATCTTGAATTTTAGCAAAATTTTCTTTTAAATCTATCAAGTTTTGCTTTATTAGTAAGTAAAGGAGAACAAAAATGTTGACAGTGAAGCCGTTTCTGAGAAAATTGCACTCAAAAAAGTGATTGGAATAAAAATAATAATAATAATAATAATAACTAGAGCTTACCTGTTGCCGAGGCAACAGGGCGGGTCTTCCTCTCTCGAAAGAAAAAAGAAAAATAAGTAGATAGAACGAAGGAAAGAAAGAAAAAAGATCAGGAGAATGACTTAAATGTACTTTACACACAAAAATAACCCCCCCCCCCCCTCCCAAAAAAAAAAAAAAAACCGTCAAGCAATCAAATTAATTAATAATTAAAATTGAAAAAAGTATTATCTAGAGGAAATAAATCGAAAATCAAGTTAAAGAAATCATACATATTACGGCTCTCCATTATAACAGTCGATTAAACATTCCACGGACAAAGCGCCGTAACTCTCGATTGAATTAATCGCGATTGAATTAATCGCGAGTTACTGCGCTTTCCCCGTCACTATCATACGCGTTTGAAATCGGTATATTCACCGCGCTTCTCTTAGATGTAATCCCGACGCTCGGACAAGATTTTTTTATTGCCTTGTTCATCAGTAGCGGGTAGAGGGCAAAAAATGTGATTTTTGTTTAAGAATTCGAATTCAAAATACATTCTCAAACTCTCCTTTTTATACTTTGTTAATACGACAAATAAGAAAAAACATGAAAGTTACGCAAATAAGGTATTTTTTTAAAAAAAATCCTTTAAATCGCTCACTTTCAAATACTGAGAAACATGTTTCCTACTGAAATCGGTACAGAAAATTGTTTGGTGAAGTTCTGGAAACGATAAGACTAAAAATAAAATGTTTTTGCAAATTACGTAATTATTTAAAAACTTTAAATTGAAATAGCGGCCAAACTAAAAAAGATAGATATTATCGGCCGATGAATTTTTTAAAGATATGAACCTAGAGAATATGATAGTTTAAATTTGGATAGTGTAGCATTAAAAAATAACGCTGTATGGCGGAGAATTTAAAATTTAACTAATTGTTATGTAATGTTTTTGAAAACTTTTATTTTTGAATTTTTTTTTACTTAAACGGGTAACGGTGTCTTTGACAATCTATAGCTACAATATAAAATTTGTAGAAAAATCCGTTTTTCGGAAAATGGAATTGAAAAATCGGGGTAAAATTTCGGCGATTTAAGACCCTCTCTCGATAGGGTCTACGCACGCTAGAGGGAAGGGGGCAAATATTTCGATGTTTTTGAAAATATCATTTAAAAGAATAAACCCTTCTCACGTGCTGTATGGTTTTTTCTTGATCATATGACGAAAAAATAAGCAAGTTATGAAGCAATTACGTAACTAATCAAATTTGTGAAAATCTTAAATTTCTCAATTAAAAATGGATAAAAAATATTTTAAAAACCTCTTACACCATGAAATTGACATTCTAAATCGTTTTGTAATATTTTTTGAACGCTAGGACCTAAAATAAAAAAGTTTTAAAGTTACGTAATGAGTTTAAAAACTTTAAACACAAATAGCGCCTTTACCGTAAAAGTTACATAATCGGCGTTAAGTTGGTTGTCAAGATCGACACCTGTACAACATTATAAAGAAAATTTGGGGAGTCTAGCTTAAATAATAAACATTTTATTTGAGAAAATTTAAAACCTTCTCAAAAATGAATTTAAAATTTTGAAATAACTGTTTTTACCCTTATATTGACCCTCCAAATCGTTTGGCAATACTTTTGCAGCCCTAGAGCTTAAAATAAAAGTTTTTTAAAATTACGTAATAAGTTGAAAATTTTAAACCCTTATAGCGCCTTAACTATAATAGTTACCTAATCGGCGTTAACTCGGGTGTCAAGAACTATACCTGTACAACATCATAGAGAAAATTTCAGGAATCTAGCTTGCATAATAAAAGTTATACTTGAGAGATTTTAAAAATTACAAACTGTTATATAACTTTACTTAGAACTTGAATTTTAGCAAAATTTTCTTTTAACTCTATCAGGATTTGCTTTTTCAGTAACAAAAAGAGAACAAAATTGTTGACAGTGAAGCCGTTTCTGAGAACATTGCAGTCAAAAAAGTGCTAAGAATAAAAATAATAATAATAATAATAATAATAACAAATGTAAAGAAAAAACCTTACAATAACAGAAGGGTCTTCCGATGGAATCGGAAGACCCTAATAATAATAATAATAATAACAAATGTAAAGAAAAAACCTCACAATAACAGAAGGGTCTTCCGATGGAATCGGAAGACCCTAATAATAATAACAAATGTAAAGAAAAAACCTCACAATAACAGAAGGGTCTTCCGATGGAATCGGAAGACCCTAATAATAATAATAATAACTAGAGCTTACCTGTTGCCGAGGCAACAGGGCGGGTCTTCCTCTCTCGATAGAAAAAAGAAAAATAAGTAGATAGAAAGAAGGAAAGAAAGAAAAAAGATCAGGAGAATGACTTAAATGTACTTTACACACAAAAATACACCCCCCCCCAAAAAAAAATCCCCTCAAGCAATCAAATTAATTAATAATTAAAATTGAAAAAAGTATTATCTAGAGGAAATAAATCGAAAATCAAGTTAAAGAAATCATACATATTATGGCTCTCCATTTTAACAGTCGATTAAACATTCCACGGACAAAGCGCCGTAACTCTCGATTGAAGTAATCGCGATTGAATTAATCGCGAGTTACTGCGCTTTCCCCGTGACTATCATACACGTTTGAAGTCGGTATTTAGCAAGGGAAATTCACCGCGCTTCTCTTAGATGTAATCCCGATGCTCGGACAAGATTTTTTTATTGCCTTGTTCATCAGTAGCGGGTAGAGTGCAAAAAAATGTGATTTTTGTTTAAGAATTCGAATTCAAAATACATTCTCAAACTCTCCTTTTTATACTTTGTTAATACGACAAATAAGAAAAAACATGAAAGTTACGCAATAAGGTATTTTTTAAAAAAAATCCTTTAAATCGCTCACTTTCAAATACTGAGAAACATGTTTCATACTGAAATCGGTACGGAAAATCGTTTGGTGAAGTTTTGGAAACGATAAGACTAAAAATAAAATGTTTTTGCAAATTACGTAATTATTTAAAAACTTTAAATTGAAATAGCGGCCAAACTAAAAAAGATAGATATTATCGGCCGATGAATTTTTTAAAGATATGAACCTAGAAAATATGATAGTTCAAATTTTGATAGTGTAGCATTAAAAATAAGCTATATAGGGGAGAATTTAAAATTTAAATAATTGTTACGTAATTTTTTTGGAAACTTTAATTTCTAAACTTTTTTTTTACTTAAACGGGTAACGCTGCCGATGAAAATTTATAGAAAAAATTTGAAGTCTGTACATAAAACCGTTTCTCAGAAAATGGAATTGAAAAATCGGGGTGAAATTTCGGCGTTTTAAGACCCTCTCTCGATAGGGTTGTCCGACGATATAGGGAAGGGGGCTAATATTTCGATGTTTTTGAAAATATAATTCAAAAGCGCTAACCCTTCTCCTTTGCTGATTGAATTTTGGTGATCATATGATAAAAACTAAGAAAGTTATGAAGCAATTACGTAACTAACCAAATTTTTGAAAAACTTAAATTTCTCAATTAAAAATGGATTTCAAATATTAAAAGAAACTTTTTTACCATGAAATTGACATTCTAAATCGTTTTCTACCATTTTTAAAATGCTTAGACTTAAAACAACGAAGTTTAAAAATTACGTAATTTTTAAATTTAAATAACGGCTTAACCGTTAAATGTATGTAATCGGCGTTGATTTCATTGTCAAAATCACACCTGTCAAATTTAAGATTGAAAAGTTGAGGAATCTATCTTAAATAATAAACTTGTTTTTGAGAAAATAAAAAAATTAAACCTATTACGTAATTTCCTTTAAAACCATAATAGTTTGATATTTTTTTCTTATCAATCAATTTCCCCTGGCTCATCAAGTAAGTAGCCAAGATAAAAAGATTGTTGGTCAAGCAGTTTCTGAGAAAATGGCAGTCAAAGTGCTAAGAATAAGAATAATAATAATAACAAAAGTAAAGAAAAAACTTCACAATAACAGAAGGGTCTTCCGATGGAATCGGAAGACCCTAACTAGAAACGAGCTCGTTGCTAAAGCAACGAGTAGGTTTCACAAGTTAAAGTCGAAGCAGCGAAGCTGAGATCTCCTACTCTAATACAAAATTCTTTTTCACGATCCAGATATCTGATCTTTAGTGATGGTATCCACATTGCGCAATCTACTTGCAGAAATTGTAGGTAACGGCGACTTACATTATACACATTATACTGAAGCCTACATCGCACAATATCGACTACTCTTGACCATATATTTGAAACAAGAAACATGTAGGACAATCACACTTAGTACAATCTGCACGTGTAACCTAGATCTTCAGTCCTTACTGCCCGCTTTATGTTGTTTATTTATTAACTTACGCAAGGTATTTCGCGTGTACAGATGTTTGACCTTGAATCGCTTCTCTGCTGGAATAAACAATTCTCCTCGCGATGAACTTACGCAAGTTATTTCGCGTGTACAGATGTTTGACCTTGAATCGCCACTCTGCTGGAATAAACAATTCTCCTCGCGATGGCCTTTAGTAATGCCGCTTTCCCCAATATACAAAAGAAAGACTTGACAATGTCTCGTATTCCACAGGTAAAGCACTGTAACTGGCGATTAATTCACACACGTTTGAAGTCCTGTATAACAGCGGCGCAGTGCGAGGTATTAAGCAAGGCAAATTCACCGCGCTTCTCTAATGTGTAATGCCGACGCTCGGAGAAGATTTCTTTATAGCCTTGTTCAGCAGTAGCTCGTAGAATGTAAATTTGCTTTTTTTTTTCTTTTTTTTTTTTTTTTTTGTTTTTTTTTTTGGGGGGGGGGGTTGGTTTTTTTATTTTTTGGGGTTTTTTTTGTTTAAGAATTCGAATGCATAATACTTTCTCAAACTCTATTTTATAGAAAGCACTTTAAATCGCGATTGAATTAATCGCGAGTTACTGCGCCTTGTCCATGGAAGAAGTCCTATATCACAGCGGTGTCGTGCAAGGTATTAAGCAAGGCAAATTGACCGCGCTTCTGAAGATATGTTTATTGCGTTGTTCATCAGTAGAGTGCCCAAAATTTGATTTTTGTTTAAGAAATCGAAATCAAAATGCTTTCTCAAACTCTTGTTTTTATAATTTGTTCATACGACGAATAAAAAAATACTTGAAAGTTACGCAAGTAAGATATTTTTATAAAAAAATCTTTAAATTGCTCACTTTCAAATACCGGGAAACATGTTTCATAGTAAAATCGTTACGGAAAATCGTTTCGTAATGTTTTGGAAACTAAAAGACTAAAAATAAGACAGTTTTGAACATTACGTAATTTTTAAAAAACTTTAAATTGAAATAGAGGCCAAACTAAAAGAGATAGATAATATCGGCCGATGAAAGTTCTAAAGATATGAACCTAGAGAACATAACAGTGAAAATTTGAGAGATCTACCATTAAAACTAAAAGCTACATACGCGAAAATCGAAAAATATTAAATCTTACGTAATTCTCTTAAAACGTCGTATATTTCGAAAAATTTTTTCATTAAACGGGAGTATGTGTCTGTGAGAATGAATAGCCGAAAGATGAAATTTCAAAGTAAAGAGTCGGTAGATACCCTCATTCCCTATCATGCTACCAATTTTCACATCTCTACCTTCTTTAATAAGCGAGCTTTAGCTGAAACCATTTCATTAAACATTAATGAACTTTATGTGACGTTGAAAGCATCACTTTAAAGGGGGTTGTCGTGTTTAAACCTAAATAACTCGAAAACGGTAAGAGTTAGCGAAAATTTGATGGCAATGTTATGCATATAAATTTTCGCGCAGAATCGATTGCAACAATCCCCGATTCGATAAGATGAAAATTAATGGAGTTATGACGTCATTTACAAAGTATGACGTCATTTTCAGGAATTTGGTACCATGCCAATTCCCTTTTGTCAGTCGGTAGATATTTGCATTCTCTTTTATGCTACCAAATTTCATACCTCTAGCTTTATCAATAAGCGAGACACAGGTACCTGAAGTTTTAAAGTGTATTTTCAGGAAAGGCCAAACACTGAACTTTGACCGCAAATATCTCGAAAACGGTAAGAGATATCGAAAATCTGAGACTAGACCTTTTTCCTTAAACTACTTTTTCACGCAGAATCGATTGCAACAATCCCCGATTCGATACGATGAAAAATAAGGGAGTTATGACGTCATTTAGAAAAGTATGACGTCATTTTCAGGAATTTGGCACCTTGCCAATTCCCTTTTGTCAGTCGGTAGATATTTGCATTCTCTTTTATGCTACCAAATTTCATACCTCTAGCTTTATCAATAAGCGAGACACAGGTACCTGAAGTTTTAAATTGTATTTTCAGGAAAGGCCAAACACTGAACTTTGACCGCAAATATCTCGAAAACGGTAAGAGATATCGAAATTCTGTTGCTGGTCCTTACCATTTTACTTTTTCACGCAGAATCGATTCCAACCGTCCCCGCCTCGATCCGATGAAAAATAAGGGAGATATGACGTCATTTACAAAGTATGACGTCATTTTCAGGAATTTGGCTCCATGCCAAATTCCTCTTGTCAGTCGGTAGATATTCTCAATCTCTATCATGCTACCAAATTTCACACCTCTATCTTCCTCAATAAGCGAGCTATAGGCGAAAACATTTCATGAATAATTAATGAGTGTTGATGACGTCACAAACATCACTTTAAAGGGGGTTGTCGTGTTCAAACGCAAATAACTCGAGAACCGTAAGAGTTAGCGAAAATCTGAGAACACTTTACTGGTAGGTATTTGAACGCTCTATCGAATGGAAGAAACCCGATCAAAATCCGACTGCAAATAAAGTCGCTAGACCTTGCCAAAGATTTGATTCGAAAATTTTCAATAATTTCAAAACTATTGGCAGCATGCCATTTTCATTCTAGAGGTAGATTAAGAATGTGGAAACATGTTTAGATATAAAATTTCATGCCGATATCTCATTTAATAAGAGAGATATTAACGTATGAATATTAAATTAGCTTTGATGACGTCATAGCGAATTTTCCCACGCTCATTGTGACTTTATTTATGGTCCGATTTCAAAAATTTTTCATATTCCAAATCAGACCATTAAAATCTTTCATCCTACTGTCTAAAATCTAAGATTGAAATATTTTTTTTGAAATGAAAACAATCGGGTCAAGGTCAACTTTTTCGGGGTAGAGCTACGAAATTGACGCAGTGACATAAAATCTTGCATCTCCTTTTCTGAATCGAATGCTGAAAATTTCATTCCAATCGGACAAATAATAAGGAAGATATAGCGATTCAAAATTTTGGCGTCGTAGGTGGCGCTGCGCGCTTATAAGCGGTAATTTAGAAAATTAAAAAAATCAAATCTTGAAAATTTAATTTCGAATCGAACACTGAAAACAGAATAGTAATATCTTTAATAATGAGTGATTTCTGAGCCGTCACATAAAAAAAAACGGATGAAGAATAATAATAATAACTAGAAACGAGCTCGTTGCTAAAGCAACGAGTAGGTTTCACAAGTTAAAGTCGAAGCAGCGAAGCTGAGATCTCCTACTCTAATACAAAATTCTTTTTCACGATCCAGATATCTGATCTTTAGTGATGGTATCCACATTGCGCAATCTACTTGCAGAAATTGTAGGTAACGGCGACTTACATTATACACATTATACTGAAGCCTACATCGCACAATATCGACTACTCTTGACCATATATTTGAAACAAGAAACATGTAGGACAATCACACTTAGTACAATCTGCACGTGTAACCTAGATCTTCAGTCCTTACTGCCCGCTTTATGTTGTTTATTTATTAACTTACGCAAGGTATTTCGCGTGTACAGATGTTTGACCTTGAATCACTTCTCTGCTGGAATAAACAATTCTCCTCGCGATGAACTTACGCAAGTTATTTCGCGTGTACAGATGTTTGACCTTGAATCGCCACTCTGCTGGAATAAACAATTCTCCTCGCGATGGCCTTTAGTAATGCCGCTTTCCCCAATATACAAAAGAAAGACTTGACAATGTCTCGTATTCCACAGGTAAAGCACTGTAACTGGCGATTAATTCACACACGTTTGAAGTCCTGTATAACAGCGGCGCAGTGCGAGGTATTAAGCAAGGCAAATTCACCGCGCTTCTCTAATGTGTAATGCCGACGCTCGGAGAAGATTTCTTTATAGCTTTGTTCAGCAGTAGCTCGTAGAATGTAAATTTGCTTTTTTTTTTCTTTTTTTTTTTTTTTGTTTTTTTTTTTGGGGGGGGGGGGGTGGTTTTTTTATTTTTTGGGGTTTTTTTTGTTTAAGAATTCGAATGCATAATACTTTCTCAAACTCTATTTTATAGAAAGCACTTTAAATCGCGATTGAATTAATCGCGAGTTACTGCGCCTTGTCCATGGAAGAAGTCCTATATCACAGCGGTGTCGTGCAAGGTATTAAGCAAGGCAAATTGACCGCGCTTCTGAAGATATGTTTATTGCGTTGTTCATCAGTAGAGTGCCCAATATTTGATTTTTGTTTAAGAAATCGAAATCAAAATGCTTCCTCAAACTCTTGTTTTTATAATTTGTTCATACGACGAATAAAAAATACTTGAAAGTTACGCAAGTAAGATATTTTTATAAAAAAATCTTTAAATTGCTCACTTTCAAATACCGGGAAATATGTTTCATAGTAAAATCGTTACGGAAAATCGTTTCGTAATGTTTTGGAAACTAAAAGACTAAAAATAAGACAGTTTTGAACATTACGTAATTTTTAAAAAACTTTAAATTGAAATAGAGGCCAAACTAAAAGAGATAGATAATATCGGCCGATGAAAGTTCTAAAGATATGAACGTAGAGAACATAACAGTGAAAATTTGAGAGATCTACCATTAAAACTAAAAGCTACATACGCGAAAATCGAAAAATATTAAATCTTACGTAATTCTCTTAAAACGTCGTATATTTCGAAAAATTTTTTCATTAAACGGGAGTATGTGTCTGTGAGAATGAATAGCCGAAAGATGAAATTTCAAAGTAAAGAGTCGGTAGATACCCTCATTCCCTATCATGCTACCAATTTTCACATCTCTACCTTCTTTAATAAGCGAGCTTTAGCTGAAACCATTTCATTAAACATTAATGAACTTTATGTGACGTTGAAAAGCATCACTTTAAAGGGGGTTGTCGTGTTTAAACCTAAATAACTCGAAAACGGTAAGAGTTAGCGAAAATTTGATGGCAATATTATGCATATAAATTTTCGCGCAGAATCGATTGCAACAATCCCCGATTCGATAAGATGAAAATTAATGGAGTTATGACGTCATTTACAAAGTATGACGTCATTTTCAGGAATTTGGTACCATGCCAATTCCCTTTTGTCAGTCGGTAGATATTTGCATTCTCTTTTATGCTACCAAATTTCATACCTCTAGCTTTATCAATAAGCGAGACACAGGTACCTGAAGTTTTAAATTGTATTTTCAGGAAAGGCCAAACACTGAACTTTGACCGCAAATATCTCGAAAACGGTAAGAGATATCGAAAATCTGAGACCAGACCTTATACCTTTAACTACTTTTTCACGCAGAATCGATTGCAACAATCCCCGATTCGATACGATGAAAAATAAGGGAGTTCTGACGTCATTTAGAAAAGTATGACGTCATTTTCAGGAATTTGGCACCTTGCCAATTCCCTTTTGTCAGTCGGTAGATATTTGCATTCTCTTTTATGCTACCAAATTTCATACCTCTAGCTTTATCAATAAGCGAGACACAGGTACCTGAAGTTTTAAATTGTATTTTCAGGAAAGGCCAAACACTGAACTTTGACCGCAAATATCTCGAAAACGGTAAGAGATATCGAAATTCTGTTGCTGGTATTTACCATTTTACTTTTTCACGCAGAATCGATTCCAACCGTCCCCGCCTCGATCCGATGAAAAATAAGGGAGATATGACGTCATTTACAAAGTATGACGTCATTTTCAGGAATTTGGCTCCATGCCAAATTCCTCTTGTCAGTCGGTAGATATTCTCAATCTCTATCATGCTACCAAATTTCACACCTCTATCTTCCTCAATAAGCGAGCTATAGGCGAAAACATTTCATGAATAATTAATGAGTGTTGATGACGTCACAAACATCACTTTAAAGGGGGTTGTCGTGTTCAAACGCAAATAACTCGAGAACCGTATGAGTTAGCGAAAATCTGAGAACACTCTACTGGTAGGTATTTGAACGCTCTATCGAATGGAAGAAACCCGATCAAAATCCGACTGCAAATAAAGTCGCTAGACCTTGCCAAAGATTTGATTCGAAAATTTTCAATAATTTCAAAAATATTGGCAGCATGCCATTTTCATTCTAGAGGTAGATTAAGAATGTGGAAACATGTTTAGATATAAAATTTCATGCCGATATCTCATTTAATAAGAGAGATATTAACGTATGAATATTTAATTAGCTTTGATGACGTCATAGCGAATTTTCCCACGCTCATTGTGACTTTATTTATGGTCCGATTTCAAACATTTTTCATATTCCAAATCAGACCATTAAAATCTTTCATCCTACTGTCTAAAATCTAAGATTGAAATATTTTTTTTTGAAATGAAAACAATCGGGTCAAGGTCAACTTTTTCGGGGTAGAGCTACGAAATTGACGCAGTGACATAAAATCTTGCATCTCCTTTTCTGAATCGAATGCTGAAAATTTCATTCCAATCGGACAAATAATAAGGAAGATATAGCGATTCAAAATTTTGGCGTCGTAGGTGGCGCTGCGCGCTTATAAGCGGTAATTTAGAAAATTAAAAAAATCAAATCTTGAAAATTTAATTTCGAATCGAACACTGAAAACAGAATAGTAATATCTTTAATAATGAGTGATTTCTGAGCCGTCACAAAAAAAAAAACGGATGAAGAATAATAATAATAACTAGAAACGAGCTCGTTGCTAAAGCAACGAGTAGGTTTCACAAGTTAAAGTCGAAGCAGCGAAGCTGGGATCTCCTACTCTAATACACAATTCTTTTTCACGATCCAGATATCTGATCTTTAGTGATGGTATCCACATTGCACAATCTACTTGCAGAAATTGTAAGTAACAGCGATTTACATTATATACATTGTACTGAAGCCTACATCGCACAATATCGACTACTCTTGACCATATATTTGAAACAAGAAACATGTAGGACAGTCACACTTAGTACAATCTGCACGTGTAACCTAGATCTCCAGTCCTTACTCCCCGCTTTATGTTGTTTATTTATTAACTTACGCAAGGTATTTCGCGTGTACAGATGTTTGACCTTGAATCGCCACTCTGCTGGAATAAACAATTCTCCTCGCGATGGCCGTTAATAATGCCGCTTTCCGCAATATACAAAACAAAGACTTGACAATGTCTCGTATTCCACAGGTAAGCACTGTAACTCGCGATTAATTCACACACGTTTGAAGTCCTGTATAACAGAAGCTTGACCATATATTTGAAACAAGAAACATGTAGGACAGTCACACTTAGTACAATCTGCACGTGTAACCTAGATCTCCAGTCCTTACACCCCGCTTTATGTTGTTTATTTGTTAACTTACGCAAGGTATTTCGCGTGTACAGATGTTTGACCTTGAATCGCCACTCTGCTGCAATAAACAATTCTCCTCGCGATGGCCTTTAGTAATACCGCTTTCCCCAATATACAAAACAAAGACTTGACAATGTCTCGTATTCCACAGGTAAAGCATTGTAACTCGCGATTAATTCACACACGTTTGAAGTCCTGTATAACAGCGGCGCTGTGCGAGGTATTAAGCAAGGCAAATTCACCGCGCTCCTCTAATGTGTAATGCCGACGCTCGGAGAAGATTTCTTTATAGCCTTGTTCAGCAGTAGCTCGTAGAATGCAATCATTGGTTTTTTTTTTTTTTTTTTTTTGTTTCTTTTTGTTTGTCTGTTTTTGTTTTTGTTTTTGTTTTTTGTTTAAGAATTCGAATTCATAATACTTTCTCAAACTCTATTTTATATAAAGCACATTAAATCGCGATTGAATTCATCGCGAGTTACTGCGCCTTGTCCATGGAAGAAGTCCTGTATAACAGCGGTGCCGTGCAAGGTATTAAGCAAGGCAAATTCACAGCGCTTCTGAAGTGTGTTTATTGCGTTGTTCATCGGTAGAGTGCCCAAAATTTGATATTTGTTTAAGAAATCGAATTCAAAATGCTTTCTCAAACTCTTGTTTTTATACTTTGTTCATACGAGGAATAAAACAATACATTAAAAGTTACGCAAGCAAGATATTTTTTTTTAAAAAAAACCTTTAAATTGCTCACTTTCAAATACTGAGAAACATGTTTCATAGTAAAATCGTTACGCAAAATCGTTTCGTAATGTTTTGGAAACTGTAAAACTAAAAATAAGACAGTTTTGAACATTACGTAATTTTTAAAAAATTTTAAATTGAAATAGAGGTCAAACTAAAAGAGATAGATAATATCGGCCGATGAAAGTTCTAAAGATATGAACCTAGAGAACATAACAGTGAAAATTTGAGAGATCTACCATTAAAAATAAAAGCTACATACGCGAAAATCGAAAAATATTAAATCTTACGTAATTCTCTTGAAAAGCCGTATATTTCGAAAAATTTTTTCATTAAACGGGAGTATGTGTCTGTGAGAATTAATAGCCGAAAGATGAAATTTCAAAGTAAAGAGTCGGTAGATACCCTCATTCCCTATCATGCTACCAATTTTCACATCTCTACCTTCTTTAATAAGCGAGCTTTAGCTGAAACCATTTCATTAAACATTAATGAACTTTATGTGACGTTGAAAGCATCACTTTAAAGGGGGTTGTCGTGTTTAAACCTAAATAACTCGAAAACGGTAAGAGTTAGCGAAAATTTGATGGCAATGTTATGCATATAAATTTTCGCGCAGAATCGATTGCAACAATCCCCGATTCGATAAGATGAAAATTAATGGAGTTATGACGTCATTTACAAAGTATGACGTCATTTTCAGGAATTTGATACCATGCCAATTCCCTTTTGTCAGTCGGTAGATATTTGCATTCTCTTTTATGCTACCAAATTTCATACCTCTAGCTTTATCAATAAGCGAGACACAGGTACCTGAAGTTTTAAATTGTATTTTCAGGAAAGGCCAAACACTGGACTTTGACCGCAAATATCTCGAAAACGGTAAGAGATATCGAAATTCTGTTGCTGGTAGTTACCATTTTACTTTTTCACGCAGAATCGATTCCAACCCTCCCCGCCTCGATCCGATGAAAAATAAGGGAGATATGACGTCATTTACAAAGTATGACGTCATTTTCAGGAATTTGGTACCATGCCAATTCCCTTTTGTCAGTCGGTAGATATTTGCATTCTCTTTTATGCTACCAAATTTCATACCTCTAGCTTTATCAATAAGCGAGACACAGGTACCTGAAGTTTTAAATTGTATTTTCAGGAAAGGCCAAACACTGAACTTTGACCGCAAATATCTCGAAAACGGTAAGAGATATCGAAAATCTGAGACCAGACATTTCTCCTTTAACTACTTTTTCACGCAGAATCGATTGCAACAATCCCCGATTCGATACGATGAAAAATAAGGGAGTTATGACGTCATTTAGAAAAGTATGACGTCATTTTCAGGAATTTGGCACCTTGCCAATTCCCTTTTGTCAGTCGGTAGATATTTGCATTCTCTTTTATGCTACCAAATTTCATACCTCTAGCTTTATCAATAAGCGAGACACAGGTACCTGAAGTTTTAAATTGTATTTTCAGGAAAGGCCAAACACTGAACTTTGACCGCAAATATCTCGAAAACGGTAAGAGATATCGAAATTCTGTTGCTGGTATTTACCATTTTACTTTTTCACGCAGAATCGATTCCAACCGTCCCCGCCTCGATCCGATGAAAAATAAGGGAGATATGACGTCATTTACAAAGTATGACGTCATTTTCAGGAATTTGGCTCCATGCCAAATTCCTCTTGTCAGTCGGTAGATATTCTCAATCTCTATCATGCTACCAAATTTCACACCTCTATCTTCCTCAATAAGCGAGCTATAGGCGAAAACATTTCATGAATAATTAATGAGTGTTGATGACGTCACAAACATCACTTTAAAGGGGGTTGTCGTGTTCAAACGCAAATAACTCGAGAACCGTAAGAGTTAGCGAAAATCTGAGAACACTCTACTGGTAGGTATTTGAACGCTCTATCGAATGGAAGAAACCCGATCAAAATCCGACTGCAAATAAAGTCGCTAGACCTTGCCAAAGATTTGATTCGAAAATTTTCAATAATTTCAAAAATATTGGCAGCATGCCATTTTCATTCTAGAGGTAGATTAAGAATGTGGAAACATGTTTAGATATAAAATTTCATGCCGATATCTCATTTAATAAGAGAGATATTAACGTATGAATATTTAATTAGCTTTGATGACGTCATAGCGAATTTTCCCACGCTCATTGTGACTTTATTTATGGTCCGATTTCAAAAATTTTTCATATTCCAAATCAGACCATTAAAATCTTTCATCCTACTGTCTAAAATCTAAGATTGAAATATTTTTTTTGAAATGAAAACAATCGGGTCAAGGTCAACTTTTTCGGGGTAGAGCTACGAAATTGACGCAGTGACATAAAATCTTGCATCTCCTTTTCTGAATCGAATGCTGAAAATTTCATTCCAATCGGACAAATAATAAGGAAGATATAGCGATTCAAAATTTTGGCGTCGTAGGTGGCGCTGCGCGCTTATAAGCGGTAATTTAGAAAATTAAAAAAATCAAATCTTGAAAATTTAATTTCGAATCGAACACTGAAAACAGAATAGTAATATCTTTAATAATGAGTGATTTCTGAGCCGTCACAAAAAAAAAAACGGATGAAGAATAATAATAATAATAATAATAAGAAAAGACAGTAGAATAATAAAAGGTTTCACAAGTGAAACTTGTGAAACCTAATAATAAATAAGAAAAGACAGTAGAATAATAAAAGGTTTCACAAGTGAAACTTGTGAAACCTAATAATAAATAAGAAAAGACAGTAGAATAATAAAAGGTTTCACAAGTGAAACTTGTGAAACCTAATAATAAATAAGAAAAGACAGTAGAATAATAAAAGGTTTCACAAGTGAAACTTGTGAAACCTAATAATAAATAAGAAAAGACAGTAGAATAATAAAAGGTTTCACAAGTGAAACTTGTGAAACCTAATTAGTCACTAAAACGTACAAAGCTGAACGTAAACAATGTTAAAGTGACTCACCTGCATGCAAATGACAGTGCCTATCATGTCCGATGAAGTGATTTCTATGAATTATATTTTATTAAGTGGATAAATTGGGATGTGTTTAACACATTTTTAGGAAACGATGTAAATGCAAGGTGAGTAAACAAAGTGCAGTGCCATTTTTTGCAACTTTCATGAATATTGATGAGCTAGCAAGTGTCGTCATAGTGTGAACAATGAGCACATGTTGTGAAATTCGATGCGTTTATTAAACAACCATTCTGTAAAAAGAAGAAATAATTCACATTTATGCATACCTCGGTCAATTCACAATTACTTGGTCAATTCACAATTGTATCTTCTGATAATAGGTCAAATATTACGTCAAAATCCGTCACATATAACTGCATCACTTCCGCCGGCCGCGTCACTTCACCGGACTTGACTGTACATATACACCACCTACATATAATACACCTATGCACATTGTATACTCTACCTAATATGATAAGGGGTAGGCATAGTGTAGTGGTTAAGCGTTTGGCTTGCGGTGCCGATGATCCGGGTTTGATCCCCGGATAGCGCCACTATCTTTTAGAGGTTGGTTACCTCCTGCTTCTATTTCGCGATATAACTGAAATAATGTTGAAAGCGACGTAAAACGCCAATCAACCTAATATGATAAACAAGTGTATACTCTACCAATGCGTGACAGTTACGCTATCTTTCTAACTTGAGTTCTATTCGAGGTTACTGACGTTTTTCGTCGTTTCAATTGACTAACACGTCACTCATTTACGTGTACTTACTTTATATTTGTCTAATTTTCTCGAATTTAGACTGTTTTATTTAATATGTCTTGTTTTCATCTACGATACATTCGTCTGTTTGTATTTTTCGCCATTTTGCTATTTTCTTACAGCAGTTTGTTATCTGTATTCTGATTGGCTAATCATTTTCTCTTTATTTCTCAGTCGGGTATATATACCCGGTCGATCAGTTAAAATCGTGAAAGACCTCAGGTCTGACAAACTCTCTCTCTCTCTCACTCTCTCTTTACACACGTGTTTTGACACATTTCGGCCATGTTATTTTTGTTTATCTAAATTAAAGGAATTCTGTCCTCTATAGATCCAGGCTCATGCATATTTGGCTTAATTCTATTTAGCTATAGGATGTAGTCAGGCATATATATATTTAGTTTTTCTTTATTATAGGATTATTTTGTAATTTTCAGGTGTCAGGTGTAATTCTAATCTCTAAAATACCTGGTCACTTATCATATTTGATTATCATTTTAGAGTTATGCCTCTATTTTTTATTTCTTTTGGGATATTTTCTAGTCATTTTGACCTGTGAATAAGTTATGTTTACATTCTTTTGTATTATCTCAGTTTTGGGTCTATTTGACTGAATCTGGTGCTTATATATTTATTTCATCATTAAAATTCCATGTCCGTTATAAATTTTTGGACTCCAGTATAGACATGAACACTTTATTTTGATGTATGCTTTATTTTGATACATGGTATGTGATAGTGACAGTGCTTTATTGTTTTATATCTATAGCAACATCTCAGTATCATTGATTAATCTAAAGTATTACATTTTTGTAAATTATATTCGTTTTCCAAATTGTTATATTTTCTAGTTTGTAGTTCCCGTGTCTACTTTAATTACTGATATATAAATCAATCCATTCATTGGTCAGTTTATTTTTCTTTTGTTTGATTTACCGCCTTTTGAAGTTAAAAGAAAAATAGTATTCCGCCATAACTCCGTTGTTTGAAGTAATGAAGATTTATATCATATGTGTATGGAAAATAGTCACTATTTCTTGAAATCCTTTGTGTCAACATAAAACAGACAATACAGTGATCGGATTATCTAAACCTTGTTCCATAAACAGGTAAATTGTGTTGTTTTATTAAATTTTTTTTATATTTTTTCTGTTCATCAATGTATTTTGAACATTTGATATTTATCTAGATACATGTATAAATATATAATACACTTTTGTATTATTATTATTATTATTATATTGACATAATTTCGTAAGCAACAAGTAAATTATTTATTGCTTTAAAGTGCAACTTCAACCTAGTTTTCAAAATTTAATTGTTTCCATTCAATTTGTGCATGTCCATACAATAAATAAATTGCCGAAAACCCGAAGTTCATATCAACTGTAGATAACGAGATATTTGTGATAAGCTAATGCGCGCTGCTAAGCCACACCTGGTAAATATACAGAAACGACAGATTCTGCGACGAAGAGATGCTGACGTCATGTTACGAATACAGTGCTGGACTTTAGTATAGAAGTGTCCGAAGCGTAGAGTTGTTTAATAATATTGAAGAGAAAAAAAAATGCCTCGTGAAGACAAGGGCGGGTAAAGCAAAGTCGGGGGAGGGGTGTTCGTTGTGTTGCTTCTAATTATTGAAACGCCAATGCGATGGTGTGTCAATGCACGGTTTTCATAAGACACCCAATGAACGACGCCAGTGGATTCATTTTGTTAAAGAAAAACGAGCAAAATGTTCCTACAAAATATTCGACCTTATGTACTCTGCATTTTACACCAGAAAGTTTCCCATTCGCTTTGAAATGCAACAAAGCGGGACAATTGTCATTTCCCGGTGCCATACCTTCTGTCCAAAGTCGATAAATTCTTTTAAGATTTGTAAAAAAAGGGACATAACTCTTATATTTCATTATATCAAATGGTAATATGTAATAGTCGGGGATTTAACACGTTGTTGGCTTCATCCCCCCTTGATCCTCTGAAACTTGACTTTTCTTGTAGGATTTTTTGCATTATTTCAGAATATAAAAGGTTAACAGGAAATATCCATTGTGAAAGTGGTGTTTTGGGGGAAAACATGCATTTTAGACAAAAATCGCTATAAAGTGGAAAATAGCTCTAGAATGTTAACTATTAAAGATTCGAAATTTCTAAAGGTATGGAATTGTAATGTTTATTGTGCCCTTTAAAATGATTTATTACATATTTTGAAAATTTTACCAATAGTTTATATAGAAAGTTTCCGGGCTGATATAGAGTCATAAATGCCCACAAACTTCATATTAGCCCGGGGACAATTTCCAGCTATGTGACGTCATACTTATTTTTGACGTCATACCGTACGCAAACAAACATGGCGGACAGTACTATTAACGAAAATACTTCGATTTATAGAATCAAATGTAGATGGACGGTTAAATATGCAATACAAAGGTTATTGACTGAATACGACGAAATATGACCGCCCTCGGTCTTTGAGCGGATGCGGCCCTCGCAAGCTCGGGCCGCTTTACCGCTCAAAGACCGAGGGCGGTCATATTTCGTCGTATTCAGTCAATAAACTATAAGTAACATATGCATTATAAAATTGTTAATAAATGGGAAAATTTTTGTACAAAAGTTGAAATTTTACCAATTTTTATTTTTTTTCCAAAATAATTTTTATATCGTCCCCTGACACCCAGGACATTGACTCTGACCGATGTTAAACTATTTCAAAAACTTTCTTAAAATCTACCCTTTAAATTGATATATCATACACTAAGATAGTGCTCTGCATAAGAGCCACAGTCAAGTTTTTATGAAATGGTTGTTTTTTCATTAAAAATCGCTGAAAATCGGAGAAAGTTTATAACTTCATAACCATATAAGACACGACCACCCAAAATATATCAAAATGTAGGTTTGAATAAACTCTTAATCATCAAATAAGTTACAATGCATTTATTTGTGAAGAACTCTGTTATTTTTAGGGGAAAAGTCAAAATTTTGTCAAAATCACTTTCGCTTTAATTTTTTTATATCTTCCCCTGATAATCATGTCAGCAAAGAAATTACTAACGAATTATGTACGAATGTTCCTTAGATTTCCCCTGTTTTGTGGTATATAACAGGTTTTATGTTCCCATTCTAACCCTAGAAACTATCATAATATAAAGGTGGAGTCACACGTTGCCCAACTCATTTTCTACGGAAAATATTATATGCATCAATTTATAATAGTACATTTTCCTATAAATCTTTAATAAAAAGTTCTGCTTTATTTAAGTCTTCTTATATCTTGAATGAATTAAAAACGAATAAATAGAATTTATAATGTTAATAGATTATAAAATATTCACAAAATTTAACGTATTTTCATGTTTTACTCCTGGCGACATCTATTAGTTGCAATAACCACGCGGTCATGTGCTATAAATATATATGCGGTAATTATTATTTAAATTGATATCTTCAACAAGTAAAGTTCTTATAAACGTTTTCAAAGCAATTTTATTTTATAATGCCTAAATCTAAGCTAAGCAAGAGAAAATATAGCAAACAGAGTGATTCAGAATTCTCACCGTATTTTTTATTGTATGGCCGAGAACCACGCCTTCCCGTTTACCTAGCGTTTGGAATTGAAAACACAATCCAGAAAACCCTAAAACGAAATATGTAGATGATATGAAACAACGCATGAAAAAGTACTCTGAATGTAAAGATGATGGATAAATCCAAACCACAAGTCCAAAAATCATGAAACCATACGAAACCATACGAAGTAGAATTACTAGTTTCTGTGGTTTCTTTGACCTCCAGTTCACTTGGATAGATGATGCAAGGGTAATCCGCGAATGAAGGATTATTAATTGAAAGCAAGTCATCTATATATCTGTAAGTAAAATTGAAGCCAATAGCCAATTGTTTTTTTTTTTCCTTGCGAAAGCAAAGACTGAATGAACTCAGCTTCGTATGAATAAAGGAATATGTCAGCCAGAAGCGGAGCACAGTTAGTGCCCATTGGAATGCCGACAATTTGTTGAAAAACCTTACCTCCAAACACCACAAAAATGTTATCGATAAGAAAGTTCAACATCTGGATGACAGCTGTTTCAGTGTATTTATTTTTGGAATCAGAATTTTCCCTAACAAAATAAGTTTTATCGTGGCCTATTACTATATATTTGAATTTGCGGCTTCCGTTATTACTAGTAAATGCATTTTGAATAATTTCCGCTAATCTGTCTTTTAATTTCTGATGAGGGATCGTTGTGTAAAGAGTCGAAAAGTCAAAAGACTTGATGGAGTGAATTTTAGTAAAACTTTTAGATTTTATAATTAGATGTTCTAACAACTCTTTTGAATTTTTAAGGATCCACATTTGATTAATTCCACTTCTGGAATATACTGTTTCGCAATATCTATGAAGGCCAGATTTAATTTCTGATAATATTTTTGTGAGTAGCATCGATAGAGATTTTGTGGAACACTTCGAGGAACCAGCGATAAAGCGTTGTTTGTAAGGATTTTTGCGCATTTTTGGAATACAGTACAAATATGGAAGTTCTAAATTCAATTTATTTGAGTCAATACCAAACGTATTGAGGACAGACTAGTTGGTGAATTTTCAGGCGGAACTGCAGGGCTAAGGCTGTCTGAAATTTGTCCCATTCGATTGGTCCACATCCATGTTCCGTCGACATTTCCGCCTCCTGACACATTGATTTAGCCGCTCTTCCTTGATCCCGGAATCTATCGGAAACTATCATTCGATACCATGCCTTTTTCCATTCTTGCAATTGTTGGGTGTCTGTAGGTTTTTGAGCATGTAGACGGGCCACCACGATGGCTCTAGCTAGGCACATGTTATCTCCATCGTTTACGATTCGTATGATGGACCTCTTGTCTTTCCTAAAAGCCTCTTTTGTCCACCGAATCCATAAGACATCTGAATGTGGATGACATGCTGGCTTGCCCGTCTTCTAACATAAACTCTGTTGCACCTCCTGAATTTCGTCCATGAGCGTATTCCCTGATAGATTCTGGCTCAGCGTGAAAGGCGCTCAGATTTCAGATTTCAAAGAAGAATGGTGAATGAGGAGTCTCATATAATATTTATCTTTGGCATGACTCGCTATACTGCATCTTTCGACTCAGATCTTTGAACTCCACGTCATATCGGATGCCCTTCGTCTTAAACTTTCGAGACTGGTGTTCTTTATTCGTCCTGATAGTAAAGAAGTCTTTAGGATACTTACTCTTGATTCGGAGCTCTTGAAGTCCATCTCTGGCTCGTTCTATTCCGCCCTCTCTTGGCACCCACTTTTTGAAAAGCGTACGAAACTTTTGCGATCTCAGTAGATCTTTAGCTGTTGTAATGATGACTACGAAATCGTAAATGAACTCGAAAATCTACGCCACCGAATTTATTACATCACATAATTTATTACGTCACCGAATTTATTACGTCACCGAATTTATTTAGTTGACCGAATTTATTACGTCACCGAAATGATTTAGTTGACCGAATTTATTACGTCACCGAATTTATTACGTCACTGAATTTATTGAGTTGACCGAAATTATTACGTCACTGATTTATTGAGTTGACCGAATTTATTACGTCACCGAATTTATTGAGTTGACCGCATTTATTAAGTTACTCATACTAGAATTTTCGATACGTTGGTGCACTTAAGTCAATGTCATTTCAAGAACACTCAATGTCACTTCAAGGACAGTCAATGGCAATCCAAAGTCCTACTATGGTACGTTTTATTTCTTCTATGTAAAGATGATGGATAAATCCAAACCACAAGTCTAAAAATCATGAAACCATAGGACATACAAAATCAGTGAAAATGAAAAACAAATGGAAAATAACAAAATATGTCTACTTGAAGAGCATATGTGAACCCCTGTGATGGAGTGAGATCAGGTGCCCGGGGAGAGTGAGCATCTCCTGCTTGCTAGCAACACCCGTCACATATACCCCGTAGAAAGAGTCAAATCGTGTGAATTCCATATGTATTTATATATGGAGAAGTCGAAGTAAGTAACCTTCTAGTATAGAAGGTGTCAAATCTGTGTTAGGGAGGCCCAAACTCTTTCCTTAAAAACACATGAGATACACTTTTTAGATACCTATAAATAATTTATTTGTATCACAATATACCCAAGAATAAATAAGTTACAAAGCATGTTTTATAGTCAACAAACTCTGAAAATTTCACCGGTTTATCTCGAGTACTTTACAAGATATGAGGATTTGAAAATGGACAATATTGCATTTTCACACCTTCTTCGAGCAAATGAAAATGCACAACCTCGCAATTTTATGAGTGTATAACTTAATCAGTTATGCATAAAATTTGTGATTTATTTATATTAATCTACTTTATGTACTACATGTATTACGAAAAAAGATAAAAACATTGGTTGTAAGTCTTATTTTCTCAAATATAATCTCTTAAACTTGATTCAGAATGGTTTTTTACTTCGATGAAAATGACGAAGTCCAAATGTCCAAGGTCATTTTTCTAAAAATTCATACAAGGATTCATAATAATGTAAAAACTTATTAAAAATGGTTACTTAGAAGGATATTTGAAGGAATTTAGATTGTATGACAAAAAATAAGCTCTGTATAAGCAAAAACATTTTTACCTAAATCAGGGACGGATAACTCTTTTTAAAAAATGTGAAAAATACCACACACATTTTAATTTATCATAGTATAGCTTATTTTTTTATATTAATCTACTATATGTATTATATTCATTATTTAAAAAACATAAAAACTTTTATTAAAAGTGTTAAAATCTCAAATATAAACTCTTCATAAATACAAATTGTCGTAAAGTTTGGTTGATTTCAATTCCTGTTCTTTATGTCTCCTTCATGATAATCCTTCACAATTAACAGGAAACCTGATAATTAGTCCTTGTCTTTCATTAATATGAATACCCAGTTTGTTAAGATCGTTAATTAATATCTTGAAAGCTGTTAAAATGTACGAAATGAAGGTTGATATTTGCTGGGTCAAACAGCCGGTTGAGGTGATATTACGTAATAATTTAGCCGCACAGGTGACAGGTGATCGCCCTAGACGACGTTACCCCGATATACCCTCGATATATTGAAAATATTGCAACTTGATTAGGAAGTCAACTATTAAAGATATTATAGAATTCGTCTCGGGACTGGCCATCTGATTGCACATGACGAAGTGTTTTCATGCGAGCTGTACTGAAAAACATACGTTTTCGAGTGCCAATTACAGGTATATCGGGGGAATATTAAAATTAGAATTATATTCTATAAAATCTTCAATACACAGTTATCTAGATAAAAAATTACAAATTAAAAACCTTTATTTCTTTTTCTTTTTCGTGAATCTTAGGTCACGCAACGATTGGCATTCGTAGTACATTAACATAACTTGCTCTCTCATTGTTATATACTTGTGCTCTCATTTTAATATCTACAGTGGCGGATTTATAGGGATCGCTCCCTCTTTTTGCCACAATTATGAGTAAATCTTCAGATTTCGCCCCTAAACTGGCAAAGTATTTTGGTTTATATTGGACTTTCACTTGTGCGCCCCCCCCCCCTTTCCCATTTCGGAAATTCTGGATTCGCCACTGATATAAATATCAAAATTAATTAAAGAGGATTAAATCCAAATCATTTTAATCAGAATAGACTCTTAGTCTCGTCATTTTTCCTTTAACAAAAAATGTCTTCCTTAAATATGAATAAATTATCCCCCCCTTTCCTTTCGCAGAGGTCTAGACTTACCTGCAATTAAAATGTAAGTCTGAAGTTGTAAACAGTGGGGTCAATGTAAACTAAATGATGAAATGATGTCTTATTTTACCGCACAATATATGTCTTGGTATTTATTACATTGAAATGTTACATTATTCTTTACCACAATACGTGGAGGTCGCCCCGAGTCAGAGGAAACACGTTTAAAATCGTATTAATAGAGCTACAAAATTACAATAAACTATATGAAATCGTCAAATATTTAATTAATGTAAATACCAATAATTATTAATTCGAATGTAAAAATCATTCATGGTACATGTAAGTATTAACCCGCGCGCCTACGCCATTCTTTAAATTACATCATGAAATGAAACTTTTGAGAAATAAAACTTTGTAAATAATAGCTACGGGGTAATTTTTTCACAAATAGGATAATCATAATTACTTCTATAGACCTCGTTTTCGTTATGTGTTCTTTTATTTGAGAACTTTATAATGTACGATTTTTTACTATGTATATCGATGTAATCAAATGACTCGTGAAAACAATATGGCGGACCGTTGTTTTGGCAAAGAGGAAGACGCTATCTTTTTATTTTCAAATGTTTGTAGTCATTTCTAGGTATATTTTCATAAAAATGGTATCAAATGAAACGGGGGAAACATACTTATCGCATATATTGGGCCGGCAAAAATAAATTAAAAACTGAAAATTATATACTTAAAAAACTTATGTGTGCCCGCATCGCTCATCTTTTTCGCTTCGGCGATCAGCCGTTTACAGGTAATGGACGTATCTACCTGAAAAACCTCACTTCACTGGATTTGATACAACCGTGACCCCGAACAACGCCAGTGAACATACCACTTATATACTCATTGATTCTAAGCGCGCCGTCAATTATAAGGCAAAATAAACATCTCGCTGTACCGCCGCGGTATCGTTAGATATTTTAATGATTTTAGCTATTTTCAAATTGCCCTAATTTCTTTATTTCTACTCCAAAATATGATGAAATTTAAGAAATGAGAAGAAAACACAATGAATATTCTAATGATATGATTTTGGTTTACATGTTAAAAATATTTCCCGATAAATTATTGATGCGAACATTGCAAACAACGCATTTTGATTAATTCGAACTTAGTCATTTGCGATGGGCCTCACTATCTGTGTAAAGTGATCGGAATCGGTCTCAGTCCAGAATATCATTTAAAAGTCTGGATAACGAGATATTATATGGAGTAATAAGAGTCTCGTAACGACCGTAGAACTTCGTCAGTGACGATGCTAGTCTAGCACATATATAACCCTGGTTGAACAGCTTAACTGAAAGTCGTCTAGCCGTCAGAACAAAGTCAATGTAATTTGAACATGCTCTGGAATAACGTATTAACTGAGATATGAATACGCCGTATGCGGGCGATGATGGAATGTTGCTACTTATGAAAGGAAAGTTTGTGATAGAGAAATTGAAATCGTCACGTTTGTCATAGAGTGAGGTGTTCAATTGACCATTAATGTCGAAAGACAACATAATATCTAAATACGAAGTAGAATTACTAGTTTCTGTGGTTTCTTTGACCTCCTATTCTATTCTATACTATTCTAAAACTATACTCGATCTTTATTTGGTGCAGTTTATTTTCTTCCATACTATTCTAGAACTATACTAGAATTTTCGATCCGTTGATGCACATCAGTCAATGTCGACTCAAGGACAGTCAATGGCAATTCAAGGTCCTACTATAGTACGTTCACTGCCCTATCGGATAGTACGTTACGGATAGTACGTTACTGTCATGTATTTATGTATTCCGGATATGTTTATCCGTCGTTGGTTATAAAAATATAATAATAAGTGATTAAGCCCGCCGTCTTGCACGTCTCTTTAAACGACATATATGACATGGTGTCAGAAGTGAGATTAGAAGATACACAGTGGGTAAAAACACTGAATGCATTAGCATCGTGCTAAAACAAAACGTAAGCAATAATCGTAAGTGATGGCAGAAGGTAATATCACAGGCTCAACGGCACAATTAAACTGGGAATCGGGTGATCTTCCCAAGGCATGGAAATCGTTCCGCACGCACGTAGAGTTTATGTTCAATGGTTCACTCAAAACCAAGTCTGAAGAAGAAAAGTGTAATTACTTAATGATTTTGGTTGGTGATAGAGAAAGTCTATGGAACTTGGAATCTCCCAAACGAGGAGAAAAAGTCACTTGAAACATTGTTCGAAAAATTTAAAGCATACGTTGAACCGAAATCTAACCGTGTAATACAATCTGACAATGATACGTGTGAACAGTTTATCGCCAGTTTGAAAATTACAGTAAAATACTGTGGGTATGATAATCCAGAGGAAATGGTGAGAGACCGAATAGTGTTTGGTATAAAGGCTTGGAAAATACGAGAAAAGCTAATAAATGAAGGTTCGACTGTCACACTCGAAAAAGAAAAAAAGCAATTGATGTCGCTCGTTCATATGAAATGTCGCAAGCTCAACTTATGTCAATGATTAGTGAAGACCCTAAAATAGATATGATCAGGAAAGGTCACAAATCAAACACAAATCGAAACAAACATAGCGAAACAAGAGAAAAACAATTCAACAAAATTCCGCACATGGAAATAAAACAAAATCTGAACAACATTGTTGTGGAAGGTGTGGAAATGATGTGCATCAGAATACGGAGGAATGTCCTGCAATTGTAAAACATGTAAACAGTGTAATCGTTTCGATCATTATGAGCGCATGTGCAGATCGAAATCCAAATTCAAAGGTAGATCTCATTCGAATAGGCAAACGTCGCAAAGGAAACAAGTAAATGTACTAGATGTTTCTAGGCATACTAACCACTGTAATGACTGAAGTCAACTTGATCGATGCTGAATGGTCAAAGTGTTTACAAATAAATGGCAAAAACATAGAATGTCAACTTGACACAGGTGCTAGATGTAATGTTCCAAACACTCAAACATTTCGTGATCTAGATGTATTGCTTTCCACTAGTTATGCCTAACAACAACAGTCGTCTCAAATCTTATTCTGGTCATAGGATAGATTTTGAGAGTACAATTCGTTTACCTATTTGGTACAAAGGTAAAAAGTACTATGAAACATTCTACATTGTAAATTTGGAGTCACCAAATGTGATTAGCTTCAATATTTCGCCACACCAAACGTTATTTACTATCGGTTATTTATTTTGTTTATTTTGTTTTGGCTATATATCTAAGAAAATAAGATTGAGAAGTCCAACATGTACTCCAGCGCCACGGAAAGTTAAAAGAGCACGTGTAAGTATCTTAAAAGTATATGACATAGAATAAAATGTTACTTCTTTCAAATAAAATGTTGAAAGTAACATAAATTTTTGTATTAATTACATTCAATGCTCAAGTTTTATTTTGTTTTATTTTGTTGTTATAAAGAGGTATAGGAAGGAAAATGGGAAGATAATAGGGAGAGAGAGGGAAAAGGGGTTGGAGCGCATGAGTTACAAAGGGAGTGAGAAGCAGAAAAATAGACAACAATCAAAGCTTAATTAATACATTAGCATTTACAAAATTACACAAAAAGTAACATTTTGCCAAATGGCATAAGAGTGAATTTATTAAAAACTTAAATCAGTGCCCACATGACTTTAATTATTACTAAAAAATTATTTGTTTAATCTAAGTGAACATAAATTCCATATGATTTTGGCTTTAACTGTTTAGTTTGATGTATATAAGTGGGTATATGAGCATCTTATTGAAATTTTAATTGTTTGTTGCTAGGATGAAACACAAGTTCCTGAAAAAGAAAGTGAATGTTTGCCTGTTGCCAATGCTAGTAACATTGCAAAGTCATCTCAAGAATCTGTAAAGGTAACAAGAGTCAAATGAGAGGTCAAAGCTTTTTCAGTAGAAGCAATATCTCAAAATATGCAAAATTAGGCTCTTAAATTGTATTTCTGCAAATAGTCAAACTATGTCTGACATTCACTAAATTTAAATAATATCAATTTGAATGAAATTGATTTTAAAACATGGTTTAAATAATGTTTTATTTAATGTCCAATTTTTAGTGCGTCCTTTTCTGATTTATCATAATTTACCATAATTTAATATAGATTTCACAGGAAAGCAATCAAAATTTTAGCAAATTATCGTGTCGGATTTAAAAAAGCGTTAAAAACGTAATCCAAGAAACAGTAAGAAATGAGGTTGCAACAGTTTGCAAAAAATAAAGATTCCTTGTTCAGTGGGCACCAAAAAATAGATGAAATAAAGAAATTCTCATGGGATTTAAGGTATGAGGAATTATCCAGAGATTGCCCAGTACTTTCAAGTGCACTGATCGGCTGTTTAAATTCTACCAAGTCTGGTAAAAATTTGGGACTTGTATCCAATCCTGATGTATCTGTTATTCCTACCACTGGATCTATAGTATCGCAGATATTATACCAAAGAGCTCCAAGACTTATGAATGGTTTCCAAGAGATCAATTCCAATTTTGACTCTCTGGTTGCAAAAGAGAGGTAATTATATTACTAGCTGTATGCTTAAAATGTTTACTTTTATTTCTATAACTCTCATTTGTCCACCAATAATTATCCTTCATAATATTTATTTTTTTTTATAAATAATTTCTCAAATTTAGTCCTATTTTTATACATTTTTAATCATGTTAATTAATTAAAGTAACAAAGCACACAAATTAATTAGTTTTAAAATATTGACAATTTACCATTTGTACTATAATATTGATTATCAAGTGTTTAAAAAGTCTTAAATTCAAATGTTCTTTTTCAAGGAGTTTGCCAACTTACAACATTTAGGTTTGTGTATGGCCATCAAAGGTACAAGATCTGCCATAGACAGATTGAGAAAAGGGTTTGATAGAGAGGTAACTATGTGGAAAGAACAGGTAGCTGGAAAGTTACTACTACCATCTCAAAGTAACACATCACAGACCAGATCGTATGCAGAATCTGATGACACAGCATGTCAATAAGCTCAATATCATCGTTCGAAGAACAGTTAGAAGAGACAGTCAATGTAACGGATGACCTTACACAGCCTTTAAGTGCCTTGCCAATTTCGAACAACCAAAGAGGTAAATAAACAATATTTATCGCTAGTTTAATTCAAATTTTCATTGTTCCTCCTCCCTTTTCTCTAGAAATGGAGACATTAGCTGTCATTCAACTATATGTTAGTCAGTCAGTCACAAAACTTTAACCTACTCAGTCAGTTTTGAATAGTTTAAGTGATAGGGCATTCATATATCACATGGGTATTCCTCATGACAAGACTTTTCCATTGTTAACTAGTCTTAATCTGTAGTGACCTTGATATTTTACTTACTTTATCTGATAGACAATATAATTCTTTGACAGTTTTATTTATCTTTAATGATTTCATAATGATTTTTAAGTACTGATCATACATGATACCTAGAGCTTTTTCTATATAATATAATTGTTATATATTAGTATATATTTAATTTTGATTGATTGAAGAAAATATGAGTTATTCAATTTGCTTCGACAACGTTAACCATATATTGACAGTAAGACATCAGGTGAAAGACAAGCCCAATAAGATGCTAAATATGGTGCAAGGTTATGCTGCCCTAGATCGTATTCCATCAATTCACCTTTCGGATACTCCACCAGTCCCAGAAAACATTAAAGAAATACCGTTAACAGCTTATTTATATACAGAACTGGATAAGTCTTGTCTCAGATCAGAACTTATAACAATAACAATGAGGATACTTCATGATAACATCTCAATATTTCAAGATGTTGAGGTGAATACTCACATTCACCAACCCTACCAAAAGGAATCTTCTTTACAAAGTGAAACTGTAAGTAAAGTGTAATAATAAAATGTAACGTTTACTATTTTATTTATCTTTATATCCTTTTTGTGGCATTACAAATTAAGTCTGTTTTTTTAAATAGAAGTTTTGGCCCAAGTGTGTTTTGATTACACTTATATGCAGTAAGTTTATTTTAATGATTTAGTTTAAAATTAAAAAGATAATATATTTACATGTCTATATAATTAAAATTGTATGTTTAAGGTTCCTCTTGGTATTATTGATACAGATGAAAGTAAAACATCAGAAATGATTGAGATAATGGAGATCTATCAAAAGTATGTTCCACTGAAGCCAGATGGTGCCCCATTTATCATACCATTGCATGCTGATGGACTAAGTTTTGAAAGGTGAAAGGGGGAATGATGCCCAATCAGCAAGAATAAATGGTAACAATCCATGGTCACAGCTACAGGGTCTTAAGATGTCCATTCAAGAATAGCACAAGAGACAAGCTTTTGCTTCAGGTAAAATTGAAATTCAATTTTTATAATATATCAAAGGTCAATGACATTTTGACAAGGTCAATGTAGCTTTGATAAATTAATATGCCTTTCTTTTGTTTTCCCTAATTATAAGGTATTATAGTTGTAAAGAAAAAGAAAACTTGTGCATTATTCATTGTTTGTTTTTTTGAATAAAATATGTTTTATTTGAAATTTTAAATATTTCAGGATGCATATGATGAATTATATAGCGGAAAAAGTGTGCGTGATAAAGGGACTCTTTTCCAATTGAAGAATTACTTTAATCACAGATGTGTTACCCATAATGTCAAGGAAGATTTTGACCATGATGAAGAATTTTTATATTTTTGCTGTGATGGGTATATCACATTCGCAGGCCTTCATATTTTAAAACTCCAGAATGTGGATGAAGACAAACTTCAGTTATTAGAACAGACAGGTAGAGAAATTGTTGACATGTGCTTTATATCCTGTATGGGTATTGTAAATAGAGCAGTAGATCTACACAATACTGATAATGCTGATGATAATGAATATTGCATATGTAGACAAGACAAGCCTGGATTAATGATATATTGTGAAAATAAACTCTGTGCAAATGGTGGATGGTTCCATCTTGAATGCCTTTAAATGAAATGAAGATTATGTGCCTAGTGGGAAATGGTATTGTTCTGAGGAAAGGTAAACGGCAATATGTCGCAAATGCTTTGACAGATCATAAGAAGGACTATGCCTTAATGGTAATTTGGAGAGGGTTAAACCAGAAAGTAAGGAGAGATGCGATACGAGAAAGTGATGGGGAAAGAATTATACTGCATTGGAAATTTGATATGTTGCAGTTTTTTGAGAAAAATCATCCAAAATACTTTCTTCAGGGCCAACGTCTGTTGTCAGCTATCAATGGCGCAGTATCCCCAAGACTAAGACACACGTTAACATGGAATAGAACAGTAAATACTAGAGGTGGAACAGGAAACGATATTGCAATGGATTTACATATGGAACACCTAAATCATGAGTATAAAGGTATCTATGTATATCATAGAATTATTTGATTTAAAAGCAATATTTTGTAATCTTACATGTATTTCTTTAAATACACATTTCAGAAATTATCATTGAACTCTGAAGTAAGCAATATATGTGCTTCTTACAGCTATTGTTGAGAAGTATCTTTATACCTATATTTATTATTACAGACAGTGTAAAAGATGCATCAGGAATGCTTACAGGCGAAACCACAGCGAGACACAGCCAGATGGTTGACTTGGGAAAACACTAAAACGTGTACAACGTTATAGAGTCAAAAACATTAAAAGGCAGTGTATAATTAACTCAATGTCTTTATTATTGATTCCAAAAGCTATTGTGCATATAAGCAATTCAATAATGTTATGATCACTTGTAAAATCTGTCAATATTCTGTTTTTAGTATCAGAGTCAGTATTTGCATAAACCATTTCAACTCGTCTGTTTGCTGAAGATCTTTCCTTGTTATGATAAATATCAAGTTACCCATAAGTAGATTTGAATATACTTATTTAAGGATTTACAATAGTATGATCTTTCTGTTTTTACTCTTCTCTCCTTTGAAGTATTCAAGTATCCAATCCAATTCCTTTTCAAAATTTTCTGTTGCAGGTTGAACATGAAGAAAGACATTTGGCCTTGAAATACAAAATGAGATCAAGTCAATAGACATGTAACAGAAAGTAATTTTAAATGTAATAAAAGAGTTTAATTAAACCCCATATTCAACCAGATTACCCATATTTTATCCCAGCACATAAAATTAATGGTGGTTTATATTAACACCCCAACCCCTTATCTAAAAGAGATAAAAAAAAATGATATCCCTTCCCATCTCTATATGAATTTTTAATATAGTGCTTATGATTTCAATTTGTGATATTGAACAAAATATTTTCATAATAATATTCACCTGTCAGACAGATTAGCCATGATGTTTGTCTTATCATCAAAAGAAAGCACTGTAAAAATGTCCTCTTTAATTTGTTGTGTTGCAGTTGCAGTCAGGGCAAGATTTGGCACATCAAATATAGACTGTAAGGCACTTATATGTCTATACTCTGGTCTAAAATCCATCCCCCTTCAAATAAATAATAACAAAATTTAAATAAATGAAAAAAAATATCACAAAACATAAATGGTTATTATATATCATTATGCAAATTAAGTTTACTTCTCATATTTTTCTTGATAGTCAAGATTTTAAAGGTAAAAACATAGTGACTTAGTATGACAAAGTAATAACTATTGTTTAAACAAGCTTTGCAGATAACAAATCTTCATATAAGATATAATCAAGGTGTTCGTACCATGTAGATATACAATGTGCTTCATCATACGCTATTAAACTAATATTAGATTTTTCTTTCAAAGTAGTTTTCCATCTAGTTGAGATTGCAGCTTCAGGTGTTGAAAAAATTACAGAGGCTGCTGAAGGGAAATCTGAAATATAATATTAGAATAGAATTTATGAAATGGACAAATTTAACACGTGTTAAATTTTGATTATGATAATACTAAATGTAATACAGGTTTATTTTGTTATTTTTTGTTTTTGCTTTTTTGTTTTACATAGAAATAAATATAAAATCTTTGTAACCTGCAACTTTACAATCACGAAGAGACACAACTTCTATTTCCTTTGACCTCATTATTTCTACTTGGTCTGCAATTAAAGCTAGTAGTGGTGAAATTACTAAAACGGATTGTTTGACACCAGGCTCCAACTATAAATAAAAAAAGAAAACAAATAAATGAGACTGTTTCTTTCTTATTAAAAAAAATCTTCATCCATACACACTTTAATTACTGTAAATAATTTACAAAAAATATAATTAAATAAATAGTTTTTGAAATTTATTTTTAAACTTTACACACAACTTCAGACCAAGTAACAAAAAATAAATTATAAATATTTGAACGTTATCCACAATGAAAGGCATCAAGGTGTAGATAATAGAAATTCCGTATCCAGTGGGTAACACTGCAAAACAACCTTTTTTTCTATAAGTAGTTTAATTATATCCAATCGTTCTTTTTTTTTTTTTTTTAAATATATTCAATATGAAGTTGCGTTAATGTTTCTTGTATTGCCCTTTCGACAGCCATTTTGCCAATTTTCGGCGCTAAAATGGCAAGATACAGCCTTATTCCTGTGTTACACAAGTTTTACTATAATTTTACTACCATTTTCCATAAAAGGAAATTGATACCAAATAAGGAAACCATGTGACATCGCGACCCGGATATTCCCACGACGTCATTACAAATGGCCGCGGAGCAAAGTTTTCAAATCTCTACGAAAGTTTACACGTGAAATAATGTATTTAAATGGATGTTTTACAAGAAATCTTGCAGTTTTAAATTAAAATAAGGTATGTTTTATTCACCTGTGACCTTAGTTCCTGCAGTTGTGCAAAAAAGCCGATTGTGAATGACAATCGGCCCTGCGCCGAAGCCAGCATAGTCACGGCATTGAAGCCCCACCAAACAAAATAAATAACCGATAGTAAATAACGTTTGGCGTGGCGAAATATTGAAGCTACAAATGTGATATGCGCTGATACATGCAAACGTCTTAAACTTGTGCAATGCATTAATGCTATTGAAAGGAATCAAACTACTGAAAGTACTAAGCCAGCACCGGTATTGAAGTCATTATCGGAGATATTTCCGGATGGTGATTACTCTGATTTATTTCATGTTTTAGGATGCTTACCTGGGAAATATGCTATCAAGCTAGATCCGAGTATTACTCCTGTAATTCATCCGCCAAGGAAAATTCCAATATTCATTAAAAGATCGAGTTAAAGAAAAATTTAAATCAATGGAAGAAAAAGGTGTAATCGTCAGAGAAATACATCCTACACAATGGGTTAACAGTATGGTGATTGTTAATAAGGGAAACTCCAAAAAACTACGTATTTGTATTGACCCCAAAGACTTGAATCGTGCTATTCTTAGAGAGCATTTCCCACTTAAAACCATTGAGAATGTCATTGGCAACATGTCAAATGCAAAAGTTTTCAGTAAACGCAACAACAGGACTTTGGCAAATCTAATTGTATGAAGCTAGTGCAAAACTCTGCACATTTAACACACCATTTACTAGATTCAGATTTACCAGATTACCGTTTGGAATCTAATCCGCGTCTGAGGTATTTCAGAGAATTACGTCACAAATGGTAGAAGATATACTGATGCAGAAGCTATTGTTGATGATATAGTCGTATGGGGATCTACTGAACAGGAGCATGATGATCGACTCAAACAAGTGTTAGACAAAGCTAGAGAATATAATCTCAAACTAAATCCAGACAAACTCATCGTGAAAATATAAAATATGTAGGGCATATACTTAACCTGACTCAGAGAAAATTCGTGCTGTACAGTCAATGCCGAAACCTACAAACAAGTGCGAACTACTTACCTTTCTTGGATTTGTACAATATCTTGGTAAATTAATGCCACCAAGATCCGACATAAGTACTCCATTGCGAAAACTTAACCAAAAATTCAGCAGATTGGAACTGGACAACCGCACATGGTGAAAGTTTAAAAACTTTAGTAACTATGACAACCAATGCTCCAGGCTTAAAGTACTATGACCCGTCGTCGCCGTTGACATTATCAGTAGATGCTAGTTCAAAAGGTGTAGGAGCTGTTTTAATACAAGAAGGAAAACCGATTGCATATGGATCCCGTGCTTTGACCCAGTCTCAACAAAATTACGCACAGATTGAAAAAGAAACTCTAGCAGTTTATGGATGCCAAAAGTTTCACAATTACATCTATGGTAGAGCTGTACATGTGGAAACAAATCATAAACCTTTGCAGTCAATCTTTAGCAAGTCGTTACTGAAAGCTCCAATGCGTCTTCAACGACTCTTACTTGCCGTACAGATATATGATTTAATCGTACAATATAAACCAGGATGTTCATCGCAGATCATCTTAGTAGATCGTTCTTACCGGAAACAGAAGAGCAATTAGTTCCTGATGTTGATGTTAATTTCATATCGCCTACATAATACTTACCATTATCAAAAATAGATATCGTGAATTGCAAATGAAAACCGCAGAGGAGAAACGTAACAAAGTTTAATGAACATTGTTCAGAATGAATCGTACTCAGTTACCGAATCTATTACATCCTTACTGGTCATATCGTGATAAAGTTGCATACCTTAATTGACTACTCTACAAAGGTCACAAAGTGATAATTCCGAAATCGCTTCAACCTTAAATGTAAAGATGATGGATAAATCCAAACCATAAGTCTAAACATCATTCATCAATCACATCTCGGTATCGTAAAATGCAAAAATCGTACACGAGAACTATTATTTTGGCCAGGAATGTCGTCGCAAATCGAGGACAAAATCTCTTAAAGTTCTGTTTGTGCAGAAATTCAAAACAGCAATCCTAAGGAACTGCTTTTCTCCCACTATGGACAGAAATATCTATAAAAATAGCTGGGAAAGATTTCCTTATCTTTATGGGATGGGGTAAGATAACAAATTCAGGTGAGAATTTTCGAAACCGGAAATAACGAACTATTTCTTTTGTTTTCGTCCTTCGATCCTTTCTACCAGCAACTCTGCAAAAACTCATTTGCATTCTTCTCTATCAAAAACACCAGCAAATCATTGCCAAATATCGAAAAAATTACAGAACCTACCTACCTCACCTGCCATCTATCCTCAATTTCCGAGCAGAATTTCTCCTGGAACGCACATTCAAATAATCCAATTCACTCTATTTTTCTATTTTTCACGGAACGTAAATCCATGTAGGCACTTTTAATATGAATATGTTATTTTGCTCACATTCAAATCATAACACTAGCAATTGTTAAATGTCGTGTAGTCTTGCACTCGCGCACATCTCTACAGACATACAATACAGTACAGTAGGCTGTGATATCATGTGTGCGCGCTTGATGACGTCAAATACGGAGTTGGAAAAGACAGGACATTTTGAATCAAATATATTGTGTAAAGTTTGATTATCGATTTATCATAATGATTTCGAATTCATTCATATAATTGTCTAATTGTTCAGTATATCTTTAAAACTTATTTCGCCTTATGGTTTATTTACAATTGCGGCAAATGGAATGTGAGGCGGTGATTGAGTGAGTAAATCGGCTTCATTCATAATCACTCGATATTTTCATCCGCTACTATAAAGTTTACTACGATGATGTAAGCGTTGCAGGAATTGTAATCTAACGTGGGAGAAAAAGAATCAACCACCACCACCCATCATTGATGGTGGTGATAGATTCTATTAATCAACGTCGATATACCAGACCGAAGTATCATCTTCATACGTCATAGCTGCTCTAAGAAGCCAATATTCGAAATATGGCATACCTGATGAAATTATTTCTGACAATGGTCCGCAAAATGCTAGTCGTGAATTTCAGGATTTTGCTAGAAATTATAGATTCGCTCATCTTACATCCAGTTCTCACTTCGCACAATCCAATGGTCAAGCTGAGAGAATGGTGCAGACAGTAAAACATCTTCTCAAAAAGTCGTTTGATCCATACATTTCACTTATGGACAACCGCAACACTCCTCTCGAAAATATTGGTTATTCGCCTGCACAATTATTTCTTGGACGCCGTATTAAAACCATGTTACCGACAACGTCTGATCTTCTATGTCCGCCAAAAATTCACTCAAAATCTACGCAACTGTCAAAGGAAAGCGAAACAACAATTTGATCGCAAAGCAGGAAAATCATTGAAACCGCTTAAATCTGGTGATTCTGTGATGATTCAAAATGATCGAAAATCAAGTTCATTGAAACATGCTACCGTTGAATCTAAACATCAAGCTGAAAGATCTTATATCGTTCGTACATCAGATGATAGAAATGACTAAGCCCACCATCTTGCACGTCTCTTTAAACGACATATAATATCGGGACTCGGTATACTACTCAGGGAGATGCCGTCACCATATACGTGAAATAATCGTGGATTGACGTAAAACAATATTCAATCAATCAATTAATCTACACCGTGCTACCTCTCGCTTCCCTTATGTCCCCTTCCAAACCCCTTGTCTCCACCCAATGGCGAAGCCGATGTGGCCTAGTGGATAAGGTGATCGGCTCGTGATCGAGAGGTTCCGGGTTCGACTCCTGCCCAGGGCACACCAGTTTTCTGTCTTTCCGATTAGACAGTAAAAACCGAGGTCCCGTGTCACGGCAGGCTTCACTGCTTCGGGTGTGTCCGTTGCTAAGGTATAAATTACTATGCGATGCATCATGCAGACTCCGTCACCATATACGTTAAATAATTGTGAAGGTAACGAGCCATACACTGAGCCACATCGGCTTTAACATCATGCAAGAATAAAACTATGGATAAGAAAGAAAAAAGAGGAAAATGCATATGGAACATACTGTAAATACTAAAAAATGTAACTGTCGTATTTTACATTAAAAGAAGTTTTATGACACGCTTACCTATATATAGTATCAGTACTAAAGGTCTGATTACTAGTTTGTAGATAATAAAAAAAGGCCCTCTACAAATCGTTATTACAGTATTTTAGTCTGATAGTCTGGTTTCCAGTACCCGACCAAGTAGCAAAAGTTTAAATTGCAGTCAAAATACAGCTGATACATTCAGGGAAACAGGAAGTTACACATTTTACTATGGAAGGATGACAATTCTCAAGTAACAGTGGGGTGAAATTTATCATTGGTTAACTTTGATAAAATATCTGATGGGGCATGGCATCTTAATCTTGTTGATGATGAAAATTATAGATTCTTGAATCTTGTAAAAGTTACACTGCTCTTGTCATGCTTCATTGACGTGTTAGCCCTACACAAGGCTTATCGGTTTCACAATTAGATCTGTCACCTTCTTTCGCTCCAGAGGGCATTAGTATGACCTTTAATCCAGATTAGTAAAATTTTACCACTTGTATTGACAAACCATACACATTAGACCCACTCTATTTAGCAGAATATTCTATATATCCTTGAATAGTTCAACAGTTCTCGAATAGAAATTCAGCATATCTTGACAGTAGTCGAGGGTTCGAGAAGGAATGCATGAAGAAAAATTTAATTATCGCCAGATTTAGTGACATCTGATGGAGGAATTGAAAAAGGGCAACATTGCAAACAGTTATCTCATTCAACGAATAATTCCGAGAGAAAACTTGAAATAATACTTCGTTTATCTCCATACATGAAACGACATAAGTCAGACACGCTAAGCAACACAGGGAACAATACAGTTGGGTGCAGTCCCAACCTTACATTCAAGTGCACTTGACAAGTGCACTTTAAGTTTAGTTTTTCGTCCTGAATACCAGTCATAAAGTTTAGTCAAGTGCACTTGATATTAAGTTTACTTTAAAGTAATTCCGTCTTCGAGTTTAATATCACATGACACCAATTTTATTTTTTACGTTTGTTTTTTACAATAATCCAGTTTCGTATAACACGATAGAAATAATTGTCTTATTATGTACAATTGCATATATATATGCATATATATATAATATGTCGCATTTTGCGACAAAATCATTTAAAATGCGACACAAAATCGGCATTTGCGACACAGTATATTTTTCAAAAATTACCGATGTACAACGCCTTTTCGCGGAATGGCACTTACCCGAAACGACTATTAAGCGGTAGATATGTAAACAAAGCCATAGGCGCGTACAGGTGAAAAAGTGCGACAGCTGGAGTAGAGGTGTGAAAACAATTAATTTTACCGTTGAATAGGAATAATCAGCTTCGGAACAAAATGTTAATTTGTTGATTGGCGGTGACAAACCATGCGATTACAGGTAAGCTATAGTATATAATTCCGGTAATCATCACTGATTGTTTATAGTATAATTTTGAGTAGTTTTGATATGTAGCAATAGGTTAACATTCAACGATGTTTTCATATGCCTTTTTGAAAAAAAAGGACATTCTCATAATTATCATCAAACCCTTTAATTTTCTTTAATGCACCCGCATCCTACTGCTATATAATGTACATTATCCAGTTTATTTACCATTCGGCTATCACAATGGGCAAACGTAAACCAGAGAGTTTGGATTCCACTTCGGAAAACAAAATTCCTAAATTAACTGCTTTTGGTTTTAAAAGTAAAGCTTCGATTAATGAACAAGTTATGCTAAATCAAACTTCTGAAACACAAAAACATAAGGGCAAATTTCTTCAGTCTTGGAAAACAAATCGGCCATGGTTGAGATACGACTCTGTTAAAAATGCAATGTTTTGTGATCTTTGTATTGAAGCTAAATTAGAAAATGTTTTTACCACTGGATGTACTTTAATGAAAAAAGAGTCAGTGACCAAACATGAAGGTAGAAAAGGTAATTAATATTGCTTGCATAATTGATAGAATACATTTACATTTAATGAACATATTTCATATATTATGTGATGTTGTAAATTCAAATAGATTCTGACTTCAATTGATATCAAGTTGATTTTTCAGGCCCATCAGTATGATGTCATAACCAAATAAAGTTAACCATCTATAAATAAATTTAGCCTTTTATTTGAAAAAATATGATAAATATTTAGTAAATTTCAAACATCATTTACTTATTAATTTATTTTTTGTAGGTGATAATAGCCATTCCCAGGCTGTGCTTGGCCGCCAGGAGTCAATGGAAGTTGCCAGAACTGTAGCTTTGTCTAAAAGCAAAGCTGCAGTGATCTCTGCCTTACGAAATGTTTACTTTGCTGCCAAAAACAACTTATCTATCTCTGGGGTCCTTGAGGGGGGTCTTTTAGAGAAGGTTAAGAAGTCAGGAATATTTTCAATCATGTTAGATGAGTCGACTGATGTTTCTGTTTATCAGAACATGGTGGTGTATATCAGGTACTTAGAATATAGTTTAGGACGACCAAGCCCAGTCACTTCCTTTCTCACTATCAGACAGTTGTCTATTGCTAATGCTGAGACCATTACTGCCCAGTTGTTAGATGTTTTGTCTGGCTATAAGCTTGATGTTGAAAATTTGGTAGGTGTGTCTACTGATGGAGCTAATGTAATGGTAGGATGCAAGTCAGGTGTTGTCACAAGGTTGAAGAGTGAGAACCCTGGTTTGTTGTCTACACATTGCATTGCTCATAGGTTAGCTTTGGCTTGTGGTGGTGCAGCTGATAAGGTCCCATACCTCCTTAAGTTTCAGGACACCCTTAATTCTGTTTACAAGTACTTTCACAATTCACCAAAGAATATGTGCAAGTTAGAGGCAATTCAGTCAGTCCTCTCTGCCAACTCCACTAGATTTAAGGAGGTATTCCACACTAGGTGGCTTAGTTTTGAGGGCTCTGTTCAGGCTATTGTTCAGAATTACTCTGCCCTGTTGTCTGTATTTCTGGAGGAAAACTCAGCCCGTGCTCTTTGTTTGTATAAACCAGTGTCAACATCCAAATTTCTGTACTGTGCTCATTTTCTTAGTGATGTCATGAGGCAGTTATGCATTCTTTGTAAAGCATACCAGGCAACTGACATTGATTTCTCTCAGGTGAACCCCTTGCTTCACTCCACTGTATCAGTTATCAAACAATACAAGGAGAGCAAGTCTGGATCTGCTCTGGTCAAGTTTCTTAACATTGCTCCTTCTGAGCCAACTTTGGACCCTTCAGGACTTTGTACCTTTGAATACCAAGGTCACACTATAAGGGATAGCTTAAAACAGAGACAGGAGGCTGTTAATTCCTGTGAACAGTTTGTTTCTGGGGTTATTAAAAATTTAGAGGACAGATTCACTGGGGAGGGAGATGCCAGGACCCTTACTGCCCTTACAGCCCTCTTTGATCCTGCTGTAGTGTCAGGGACTGGGTTAGGTTCTGCCCATTCTGGGGAATTAGAAACTTATATATCTAAGTCTAAGTTTGATCAGGGATGTCTGAAGGAGGAGGTGGTGTCTTTTTATTCTTTTGTTAGGGAGTCTGTAATTCAGGGGTCAACTGTAATAGATTCAGTTAGGGATATGATTCAAGTGTCACTAAAGTCTAGGGATAGGTTCCCCCTGATAAGCAAGTTAGGAGAGAGGCTTCTGATTCTACCTGTATGAACAGTAGATTGTGAGAGGGGATTCAGTAGACAAAACTTAATAAAAACCAATCTGCGTAACAGTTTGAAAATAGACAGTCTCTGCAATTTAATGAGAATCAGTATTGAAGGTCCAGAAACAGACAAATTTGACTTTAATGCTGCATTTGAGAAGTGGGCAACAGTGAAATCAAGAAGAATTATATAGTGAATGTGTTTTGGTGTTAACTCAGAATTTCTTATTGTACTTTTGCATATTGACTTAAGTTAAAGTGAAAAATAATGTACCTTATTGTTTTAATGCTATTGTAGACTAGTGCTTACATGAACTTGTTGACTTTCAATAAATTTATGAATTGTTTCTGATTGTTCAGTGTCTTGATATGAAGAGAAAGGCATCATACCATGATACATGTATGACTTAGTTACAAGTAGAAGGGTCAGAATAAAAACTGTAAAAATAATCAATAGCAATCAATTTTAAAATCTGTTAAATATTTAAGTCATATATGATTTTTAATATGATTTTTAAGACCTTTTTCAATACTGTCACCATACCAAATCATAGACAAGCTTTTTAAAACTTTAGTAGGTATATATATGTCGAAAGTGGAGGTCATTAAATATCAGTTGAGTAAAACTGATTAAAACTGAAATGTCGTAACACAAACTTGCGACACAAAATTTTTGGCCAGTGTGAGCCCTGTATATATATATATATATATATATATATATATATATATATATATATATATATATACGAGTCATGTAACTCGTCATCCAATATTACCACTTGTCTTGACAGTATTTTTTTTTTTATTTCTATTGGTACTTATTTTATCACTTATTTGTTTTTCACTCCCATTTATTTCTGTTATTTATTTTCTCTGTCCTTCTATATCTATAACTTCTTATCACCTAGTCTAATTACCTCCAGTAGGTCAATGCAAATACATTTTAGGGGGCGCCACTTGACCTGTAAGCAAGCTGTTAGCTTGTGTTTGGCTCATTTCCTATTAGATAGCACATAGTGAAACACTCATTATGTAGCCAATTCAAGAAACCAGTTTTTATTAGACTAGTGCTTTGTATATGTTTTCTATCTTTCTTTTCGAGTCTTTATATTTATGTAAGTGTTTGAATGTGTGTGTCCTGAAGAGGAAGCAGATTGCTTCGAAAATTTGGCAATTTTTAAATTGTTTTAGTATCGTTATCGCTTACCTGTGCTTTTATATTGACCTCTTTTTCTCGAGCGATTTGCATTAACCTTCATTGAGGTTGATTCAATACTTTTTAATAGTGAATGTTGTTACAATTTCCTTTTTAGTGCTTTTATATATATATATTTAATGGAAAAATACAGTAAATGCACATGTATATAGAAAGTAAACTAAACTTAAAGTGCACTTGGAGTAAACTTGGAATCGAGTTTAGTACTAAACTTGGAATCAAGTTTACTACTAAACTTGATTCCAAGTTTACTCTGTTGTCGCCAAAAGCAGTCATAAAGTTAACTTGAAGTGCACTTTATGTAAGGTTAGGACTGCACCCAACTGTACATGTACACATGTTTTCATTCAGCGAAGCGATAAGGCAATGGGCAGTACAAAGCGCCGTACCAATGTTCGTCTATGACACTAGAATTAGAAACATGTATCAGTTGGCAAAAATAGACATAAGGAAACCCCTCACATATACATGTACACGAATATACACACACACATATCTCTATTGGCATTGTTACGTATGATTAAAATCCTTTATCATCTCAAAACTTGGATAAAGAATTTTAAAAAGGTAAAGGTTTTTACAATGCTTTACAATAAAATCACAGGGATTGATTATGAGGAGAGTATTTTTACTTAGTTGTTGAGTTACTTTCAGGATTACTACGCACAGATCGGTGATCGCTATAATTGGGTCATTGCTTACGCAATGGAGCCCGGCTAAAACCAAGTGATAATTCATTTAAACACAGTATTTGACAGTGGCTGACAAACAATAAGTACAATACATTGAATAACTTGAAAAATGTTCCAACTGATGTTACAGTTACAAAACGTTATTTTGATTTTAAGGAACTACTTTAAGAAGTTGATGAACTGCGTACTATACAGGTCATTACTCATCATTGTCGTTGCTCAATAGAATACAAATCCAATTCACAGACCCACAAGAGAATACAAATTCAGATTTATCAATCTGTCATTGCACGACGTATTAAGTAGGGAGTCGATGTGTTAGGGTGAATATACATATCGGTAACTCTTTTCATTTCCGATTCTTCAGAGATTCCTCTGGGCATATATATGAATAGAATACAAATTAACGAACACTTCTGGAGTTTCTTATGGCATGTAGCAATACGACAGATATATATGTTGTCATTATTTGGTCTATTTATAACACAGGATGGCACTTATACTTAGGTAATATTTAATTATGTATCAGCATTGTCAAAAGAATAAACACCATAATCTACGTTGTAATTATAGCATTGCAAAAATATACTATATACCGTTAAAGCATTTGTGTTAGATTAAGTAAGGACTTCTTACATTAAATGTGCTTACATGTATTTGGTCACAAACCTATGAAATGAATGAAATTCAGTATCAATTGACAGGGAACAGTAAATCTGAATCTGTGTCATGTATATTGATAAAAGTATATATATTTTATAATATGTTAAATAAATAAATTGTATGATATGCAGTTCTTAACGCGAGAATAAAAATATATATCTAGAAGAGTTTCACAACTACGTATCGTGTTAAGATTACAGTTTAAAGTATACATTTGATTTAGAAATTGTAAAGGGCAATCACATTTATCCTTGATTCATGAATATAACGTGAATTAAAATTTTGCTAAAAACAAATAGATGGAATCAAGTACAATATCTGCCTCAGACGAATTACATCCGCTTGTGAAATGCCTTTCGGCAACCTTTCTCTGATACCTTCTCAGTGGGACGGTTTAAGGCCTCCATAAACATGCTGATATTGTTTTGTGGAAATAAAGGGCACGATCACTTCATATTCACCTGATTGTTTAAAAGAAAGATTCTGAGGATAATGCATAATAACCAATTCATTTTTATGTGTATGAACACGTAGATAGGTAACTTGTAGAATTGTAAAGTTATTGTTTTATTTCGTATTTTCTTATGGTCATTGAAAGCACAGTGTAGTGGATATTCAAAAACCCCTGAAACTCAGAGATACCGAGATCAAGTTCTTTGGATGAGCAAGACTCTACCTTCTGACTTCGCAGTATGAGTAAGACTCTATCATCTGGCATAGCCGTATGAGTAAGACCCTACCATCTGACTCAGCTGTATGAGTAAGACCCTACTATCTGACTCAGCCGTATGAGTAAGACCCTATTATCTGACTCAGCCGTATGAGTAAGAGACTACCATCAGACTCAGCCGTATGAGTAAGACCCTACTATCTGACTCAGCCGTATGAGTAAGACCCTACTATCTGACTCAGCCGTATGAGTAAGACCTACTTTCTGACTCAGCCGTATGAGTTAGACCTACTATCTGACTCAGTCGTATGAGTAAGACCTACTATCTGACTCAGTCGTATGAGTAAGACCTACTATCTGACTCAGCCGTATGAGTGAGACCCTACTATCTGACTCAGCTGTATGAGTAAGACCCTACTATCTGACTCAGCCGTATGAGTAAGAGACTACCATCTGACTCAGCCGTAGGTGAAAAGTCACCAAGAAATGCAGATAATAAAGGGCACATAAAAAGATATCACAAACAGATTCAGTTGTCACAAAAATATTTGATTCGCGTTAAATTCCAAATAAACAAAAAAAAAATGCTTAAGTCGGAACTGCACAAAAGATAACCGTGACTCAACATTTGTTCATATATGTTGTTGTTTTATGTCACATTGAGAATTTTTCACCCATACCATATGACAACAGTTACCCCTCATAAATTAACATCATACGTAAAACACAGCTACAAAAATTGTGCATAAACCTATTCTGACAAAAATGTATGCAAAATTGTTTTTTGTTTTTTTTAGAAAAGTTAAAACAATTTTATACACACCATTTATAAACACTACTGAAAGATAAATGAAGTTTTCTCTCAATCATATTCATATTCTTCGCAAGACATCGTATAAGAAAATCATCAGTACACAATTAATCGTCAATATTATATTTCAATACCGCAGAGAATAGCAAACAGTATACTTCCTTGTGCTACATCCATTTTTTGATGAAAAAAAATAATAAGAATTGTAATTTCCAAGACGCATACCTACATGTGTATCTGTTAAGAAATGTAAAATTAAACTTGGCAGAATGCTTCGTAAACCCATAGCATGTAAATGTTTTAAAATGCCATATTTCCGTGTATTATCATATGCTTAAATCGAAAAAGATAGAACCAATATGTTTCATCAATGAATGCATCCTGTATTTATTTATCAAGTCGCACACAGTGGATAGCTACACTCCTTCGGTTCCTGAAGCCAAACTGAACATCAGTGATATAAGGAACCAAGATGAGTGGCTTACTAATCCTTAGATCAAGTGTTTTAAAAAGAAACCTAGTTAACGATATTGATCTTTAATCAATTGGATCAGCATGATCCTCCTTACCTGGTTTGAGGATATGGTTTGAATCTTTCCATTATTAAGGAAAATATCCATTGTTCCAATGGCGATTAAAGATGTCAATATCCATTGTTCCAATGGCGATTAAAGATGCCAAGTAAAATAATAAGTAATTGATTTGGAAGATGTTTTAGAATTTGATAATGTATGTTTTCTGGAATAGCTGCTGTATCATTTGATTTTTCCAATTACGACATAAGTTCATCCACAGAGAATGGTTTATTATAATATTGATTGCAAAATTGAGTTTTTTCAGTTTAATGATCTGAAAGGATGAAAGACAGTTTTCAGATAAAAAATTTTAACAAACGTTCGATCTAAGCAATATAGGGTTTAGAAAATTGTTCCATGAGATTATATATTGCATATTCGTATTAGGTATGCTATATACTGAATAGAATGTTATCGTTTTGTACAATGTTACTAAAATATTTCGAGTACAGAAAACAGCTTGCAAACTGGTATTAAACAGGGCAAAACTATGCAAAATAAAACTTTGAATGAAAATGAAAGGACCACACATCGTTCTGTCATCCGCACTGTGTGTTGTTAAACGTGTTTAAATTGAAGATTATCGGTGTCTCTCCTGAGGACTCCACATGGTAGTCTCCAAGGAAATATGAAAATATTCGTTATGTTTTATCCCAAATAAGATCTCTTCACGACAATTACAATTACATAAGTACGGTTTTCCATTACAAATTTTGTAACAGACACGAAATAATGAATTACACGATTATTAGACCTAATTTTGAAGGAGTATTGTGCTGTAGCGTGTATGAATATTTTTCAAAGCAAAGTGGTGATACAGCAATTCTTGAAACACTGTACTGCATGTCCGAATGACTATATGACCGAAGAAGGAATTTTGCTAAACGTATCCCTTTTGAATGTTGAAAACACAAAAACGCTACAACACTGCATATGATAATGACATTCACTTTTTTCAGAAATGTTGATTTTTAGTACGAAACGTTAACCTTTTTTATATTGTCAGTATTATTAAAACTCTCTATATTCATTGAAATGACACTGACTATTTTATAAAGAAATCGAATCGATGTACATAAAAGTTGATGATTGATACAATGCACTAAAGAATATTCAGTAGCCGTGTCTAGCTTTGAAGTGGTACCGAGGTCGATGTAATTCTTTATTTTTACAATAAGCATTACCAAGTGAAGAATATGTTAAAGAAGTCGTACTTTTATGGGACACAAAGAATAGAAATCTTTTCCTACGCCTCGCACACGCAGAAAAACATAAATATAGTCAATTCTGTTCCCTTGGCGGACATCAAAATGATTTAATAGTCAATTAAATGTAGTTGGAATTTATATCGGAGAAAGTCCATACTTTAAATGTGGCTGATTAAAGACATTCGGCAACACGAGGCACTCACGTGATCACAAAAGATTTAGCTGGAATACTTTAACAAAAGTTCTTACTCATTGAAGGTTTCAGGTCAAAGCTAACGGACATTTATTTCAGACTACATGTGATGCTACTGGAATGAAATATTTCGTGAATACAGCTCTACATAATAATCAAACAGTCGATCAATATTCCATTAAATGAATCGAGAACAGACGAAATCCATCTCTTCCGAGGGATTTATGAAGAACGGCATTTCCAATTTTTCGTTTTATGGATATTTCCTCATAGATCATTCTTTTGGAATATGATACAACTCCGTGTATCTCTTTGCTCATTTGCATTTGGTTTCCTATCTCGATTATAACGATACAGTCCCTCACAACATAGAGAGAGTTCTCATATATGACATTGTATATAACATTGATATTGGTTTCAGCATTAATTTTCAAAGCAAGGCAATCTGTTAATTGATACAATTTTGCAGTGATTTTTTAAAATTTTGAAAATTTTGTATCTATATGATCAGTATTAAGCATTTATTAACATTTTCTATATCTTTTAATTTCCGACATTTACGATGCGTTTTCACAGATCGAACTGTTACAGTGCTTTTTGACATATAGAAACTTGACAATAGGTTCGCTTTATTTTATATCTCTTATGAGCACACATATATAATGTTTTTTCTTGTTTGGTTTGCAACGGTTTTCATGCTCAGTCAGCCTGATTAAAATACATATATCGGTATGGATATTTAGCAATAATCGATTAAGGTTAAGTCCTATGAATATTTTGATTTACTAATCAGAATTTGACTGGTAATGTCAATAAAATTTGTTTAAAATTTGTAACATCTTCGAAGTCATTTATATTTAACATTGATATGATACATGTATAAACTCCCGAAAATCGAAAAATAAATTACTGTCCACTTAACTTCGTTGTGTTAACTTAAATGTAAAATTCGAAAGTAAGTGGTGTCACATGACTATAGCACTAACAACAATGTACCACACTGGATATTCACAGAAACCTGAAATTCAGAGATGAGGCCAGCTACCCGGGAGAAGTGAACATCTCCTGTTTGGCTTGTCACACTCGCCGTGAATGCTCTTACATACAGACGCAACAAATATGATTCAGCACTGTATATACATGAATGTGAACAACAACTGTGTAGAAAGTGTCACTGCCACATAACATCAGGAAAAATAGTATGATAACACTCAAGTTAAACATTCCACGGGGACCCTTTTTACGAGCTCCACACTGCAGAGGGATTAAGTGTGATGTTAATGAATAACGTTTGTATATAAAGCAGCTTTTCGTTTATGCTACATGCAAATGCAATTGAGGATATTCAATGGATCGTAGCCAATATGTTCAAATATAGAGCGATGTCTTAATGAGATTGTACTTTATGCATCTCGTTCATGATTTGTGCCATACAACTTGGTCAGATGTCTTCTGTCTTCTCTTTAATGTTATATAGCTCATATTGTAATAAAACTGGCTTAACTCTGGTTACAATTGTGTGTAAATGTTAAGTATAAAACAGGAATGATCTGATCGATTTCATGGGAACGCATTTTTCATTAGACAGTCAGTACGATGGTTAAGGAATCTTTGATAACATAACTTGCATTTACCTTACAATTTATTTTTGGTAGTGCAAATTGGGTATATCTTACACTCCTGTACATTAGAAAGCTTTTCAGTGCAGTACGAAACAATGGAAGAAACGTTGATCATTGACAAAATATATTTAGGCATTTAATATATAAAATATGTAGTGTTGCATTCTAATGCAGTGAAATCGTTTGAAGTATTGCTAGTGTGATACATTCTAAAAATGTAAATAATATCTCAAATTTATTCAGATATTTTCAGATCCATGGTATGACATGCAAACCAATGTAAGGAACAAATTCAGTATGGGGATGTAAAATCGTGAACAGGTCAAGTTTATTTGGGATCAATGACCTTGGACTTAGTCTGAAGGAAACCGACGATTAACACAGCAAAAAGAATTACATGGACGTGATATACAATGAGATTTTATTTATAAACATTAACCTTCATATGACGTATCGTCATATAGATTCCAGAGTCAAAAACATTATGAGATTTTTTTTATCTTGTCTGTTGACAGTAGAACATACGGTTTACAATTATCATGATATAACTTCAGATAGCGTACGAGCCATTAGGTGAAACTACGATATGAAATTAAGAATATCATTCTTCAACTGCCATAATTAATGCCCTTCATATTGTCCAATGGATACCAAGTAAATCCCGAACAAGACAAAACCTTTTAAATTATTGCTTTACAGTTTGTTATGATGTATTTAATTTGCTTAAAACTCGTGTCATGCATTTTATGTCGTATTGCATTAGATCTGATTGAAGATCTTTCACAAGTCTTATTCTATGCAGATATAGTCAGATTCAGTCATTTCATGTATAAATTTTACATTTACGTAGGATAAAAAAGATGATGTGTTATTAGTAAATCGTGGTTTTAATAAAGAATAAACTGTTCAGATGAAAGTAGAGCTGAGTTCAGAGATGATTTTGAGAACAGACAAGAGAAAGGTAATACTATGCTCTCGGGCAAACTGGCAAGATATAGGGTTCAGGGAATGGCTTCGTATACTGAATATGGCACTAAATGTACAGTGTCGGATTCAAGGGGGTCTCTTGAGAGTAAAGGGGCAGAAGGACGCTGGCGAATTTGCATTTCTGGTCCTTTCTGCTTTCTACTTGTAGTTATTAATTAATGATAATTGGCTGACCACACCGGGTCATTATCTACTCGCGCACCTAATGCACGACAGAGTGACGATCAAGGCAATAGACGAGCATCAGCACATGAGGGATAAGGTTCTTTAAACTCCTGCGATCGTAGCCAGTTCTAACTTTATAATCTGAAATTCTGAATCTGTATTATACTGTGACGTTCATGATACAAACTTATTTGATGGAACAGTCAAGGTAGAAAGAAAAGTTACTGACTAAGCTGTATGACAGAAGTCACCAGGGAAATATACCGTATACAGTGTAATGATATAAAAAATACATAAGGGCAGCACAAAAATATTCGATTTTAGTGCAGTTATGATACCGACCTAGGATGATCATTTGATATCATAATAATCAGTCAATTGGTGTGGTTAACCGGTTTACATGCCGAGTTCCCAATCACCGCAAGAGCAGAATAATGAAAGGATACACATTTAAATGTATAGATATTCCTCCAATAGACAAGGTGAGAGGTCATAAGAATATATAAACACGTATAGTAATGCAGAAAAACATCATGGTATCAAATACATATCATGCGACATCAAAATGAGGAAAAGGTTCTCTGCTGGTCTGGAAGCGAGCTCAGACCCTTGATCTGTAGGAATCCCGACTTACAGTCAGAGGGGACAAGGTTCAGGACCATGTCTCCTCTGAAGAAGGTTTCAACAAGGCCCAACATTTAATCCCCGCCGCCCTGTTAGTCATCGTGCAATGTTCAAATAAAATTCTGTATAAAGCTGTAGAGGGGCCCAATACAAGACTTACAGTCTCTTTGATAATCTCCGGGTCATATTGTGTATGACAAAGACGTTTAATTATTTTGAAAACCGACTCTGCGAAGTTTTTTATACAATGTCACCATAGAAATAAGGAAGGGAAATTCCATTGGATACATATTGTTGAAAAGTGATATTTTCGAATTTAGATAAAATGTAAAGATGATGGATAAATCCAAACCACAAGTCCAAAAATCATGAAACCATAGGACATACAAAATCAGTGAAAATGAAAAACAAATGGAAAATAACAAAATATGTCTACTTGAAGAGCATATATGAACCCCTGTGATGGAGTGAGATCAGGTGCCCGGGGAGAGTGAGCATCTCCTGCTTGCTAGCAACACCCGTCACATATACCCCGTAGAAAGAGTCAAATCGTGTGAATTCCATATGTAACTATATATGGAGAAGTCGAAGTAGGTAACCTTCTAGTATAGAAGGTGTCAAATCTGTGTAAAGTGATCGGAATCGGTCTCAGTCCAGAATATCATTTAAAAGTCTGGATAACGAGATATCATATGGAGTAATAAGAGTCTCGTAACGACCGTAGAACTTCCTCAGTGACGATGCTAGTCTAGCACATATATAACCCTGGTTGAGCAGCTTAACTGAAAGTCGCCTAGCCCTCAGAACAAAGTCATTGTAATTTGAACATGCTCTGGAATAACGTATTAACTGAGATATGAATACGCCGTATGCGGGCGATGATGGAATGTTGCTACTTATGAAAGGAAAGTTTGTGATAGCGAAATTGAAATCGTCACGTTTGTCATAGAGTGAGGTGTTCAATTGACCATTAATGTCGAAAGACAACATAATATCTAAATACGAAGTAGAATTACTTGTTTCTGTGGTTTCTTTGACCTCCAGTTCACTTGGATAGATGATGCTAAGGTAATCCGCGAATGAAGGATTATTAATTGAAAGCAAGTCATCTATATATCTGTAAGTAAAATTGAAGCCAAGAGCCAATTGTTTTTTTCCTTGCGAAAGCAAAGACTGAATGAACTCAGCTTCGTATGAATAAAGGAATATGTCAGCCAGAAGCGGAGCACAGTTAGTGCCCATTGGAATGCCGACAATTTGTTGAAAAACCTTACCTCCAAACACCACAAAAATGTTATCGATAAGAAAGTTCAACATCTGAATGACAGCTGTTTCAGTGTATTTATTTTTGGAATCAGAATTTTCCCTAACAAAGTAAGTTTTATCGTGTTCTGAATACGATATAAAGAATTTGCCAAATGATTTGTCATATCTATAACCCTGAGTTAAAAGTTTCAAAGCAATTTGTATGTTTTTGGTATGCAAGTCCAAAACGTTAGTGCAACCACTGAGAAATCGAACCAACTGAGATATATAGATGTCATATGATGGGAGTCGAGACACATCATCCAAATAAGGGAAATTTACAATAGGAAATCCAAAATCGTCACGTTTATCGTAGATATTAGTATAAATTTTATTGTTTATTATCTTAATGTTTAAGTCTAAGAAAGGTGTTTCTGTATCACAAATATTAGCCTTGTTTAATTGAAATTCCGGTGGGTATATTTCAGATATAACTTTCACTGAAGAGACATAAGTTGTCGAAATGCGCATATGGTGCACTAAATTATGAGGTATATATGTTCTATATTTATTTCAAACAGTAAAGTTGCAAATAAAAACCCGTTAAAACACAGTTCTTATGAGTTTTAAATTAGTATAATTTTATTTCTTTATTGATATGAAAGGGATTTATGCACTCTATTCAAAAATCTAAATGTTTTGATGTGAACGATAAATTCAATGATACATTTAGATATCTTGATGGTATGAGTTTCTGTTCTGTTCTGATAAAAATATGAGCAACTGTATTTTGGCGAAGGTTTTGAAATGCGGTAAAATTAAGGGGCAGACATGATAAGGTCCGCCTCTCCTGATAGACGTATTGGAACACAGCCTTCGTTTCTGCGTTTTGGCAAGGGGAGAGCACCATTGACCAGACACCCACCTTCCCTCTGTACGAGAAGAAAACTCCCAAATCCAGACCCTCGCCATCCGCTCTTTGGAGGCTTAAGTAAATCTCAAATAGTAGAGAAAAACAAGCACGCAGTTGGCTAAAACTGGTCTCAGAATGCAACATTCGCATCCGTTGTTCAAAATATTTTACAGGGAATACCCCAGATAACCACTTATGTGAGGGAAAAACCCCTTCCTCTTCGGCGCTTTGGGCTGATATTGGTCTCAAACGCCCGGCAGTGGACCGTCCGGATTCGCCACTGATAGAAATTCTATATTATATAAACTGCGGAGTTATCTTTGATTTTATCCCTTTTCAACATGAGTACTTTTACATGAATATAAATGTAATTTTTTCCAAAACCAGTATGAACCACACTGGAAGAGGCTTCAGAATACGCGCAATTCGATTGGTACGTACCGTAGTCCACTCGAAAAATCAGAGTTGTAGGAATTTACAAAGTTCGTAACAGGCTTTGGTTTTTTGCCCGTCCCTGTTAGTACGCAACTTATTTTATCCCTGATCCGATTTCAAAGAAACTTCCATAAATGCGTACTTGTACTCGTATGAAGATATGAATTCCATTTTGTAGTCAGGAAAATCAATAAAGAATCAATGATGTTTAGCAAATATTCACGAAATACAACTAAAATCACATTGATGGGAACCATCACAATAGGACCCCACATGTGGTTGAGGTTAAAATGCATTCAAGTTTCACGTTTGGTGGATGTAATTTTCTCCAAAATAGACTACAACAATTCTTTTTAATTCCAGAATCATTTAACCGTGAAATGTAGGTCAAATTCAGCATCTGCAACCTCTTCCCTTCAAAAATGGTTTTTGAAAAATGGTATCATGTTGATGTCGCATATATTTTTGTACCATTATGTGTTTTACAATACCTTACGTGTTTATATTTTTATGACCTCTCAATATGCGATACCTGTTGACCCTTGTTCTTTACATGGATGATTATTTATAAATTTTTAAATGTACGTCCTTTGATTGTTCTGCTGTTACGGTGAGTGGGAAGGTGGGCCCGTAAATCGGTTAACCACACCATTTGTTTGGCTTTTGTCAAATTAAATGACCGTCCTAAGTCGGTATCGTAATTGCACTACAATCAAATATTTTTGTTATGTGTTATATGTTCTAGTATATTATTTATATTCATGTATTGTGTAGCTCCATGGTGACTTCTGCCACATAACTGAGCCAATAAATCCTCTTTCTTGCTATTCTCGGAGACACAATTTTTCCAAATAGAGAAACCCTTGTAACACCATATATACGCATAGAGATCAACAGAAAACATATACATGAACAAAGACAGAGTCGGAAGTTCAATAGAAAAATAAATAAATGTAGAGTGAAAGTTGATCATGTTATAAGGGAGATAAAACTGTATCGAGAAACGGTACTTTTTAGCGACATCCTAGGCACAAAATGCGTCAAACAATCGATATTTGTGCTGCCTTATAGTGCACAAATGCTTTATAGATAAAACTAAATTAATCAGTTAGCATGTAAATTTTGTACATATAAGATTTTTGGACTACTAATATCATGAAATAAATGTGATTATTTCTTGTCTTCATTATTTTTTTATTGAAATATGAAAACATACTTATGTATTTCCAACAATTATGAACTTTTGATACGACCCCTTAATTTTTTTGTTGTAAAGTCCGAGTGCGAGTACAAGATCGAGTCTGTGCGACTCTAAAGATGTCTATCATAAGTAGCAATATAACAACATCGCCTACATGGCGTATTCATATCTCAGTTTATACGTAATCCCAGAGACAGTATCTCCCTCATGCATAGCTCTGTCTTTAGATGGATTCTTTGGTTCATTATTAACCTCTCTCTATGACAAACGTGACGATTTCAATTTCATTATTACCAACTTCCCTTTTCTGAGTAGCAACATACCTTCCTCTCCCGAATGGCGTCTTCATTTCACAACTTATACGCTAGGCTAGGGCATGCTCTAAATACGAAAATTTCGTCCCGAGAGCGAGGCCTCTTGCCACGAAACTACTCTCACAAGGATATATTGAGGAACGTTTGAAATTGTCACTGAGGAAGTTTATGGTCGTTATAGGGATCTATTGCAATTTCAGATTCCACTTTCAAGAATGTTAACCGATATTTTTGGACCTGACCATACTAAATAACCATATTAACTTTTTGACTATATTTGATTTGACATAATACGTGTATACATGTATATTCAGATATTTGTTCACCTGTGCTTCCGACACTGGAATTTCAGGCAGGCAGGATTTCTTGCCTTGAATGGGAAATTTGACTTCGTGTTCCTGTCTCCTTCGTATGTTCATGTGTGTATATTTATGGATTTATCTCCTCGATTTGAAAGGTTATTGCAGGATTTTTGCGACGGGTGTTTCATGCAACCAGGGGACGCTTACTCCTCCCGGGCACCTGGTCTTACCTCGATTTTATTGGGGTTCGCATTTGTCTGAATATGACACGATATTGTTCCCTTTATTCCATGGACTATGAGATATGGTTTACCCTTCGGTACTTCTTCGTTTTTTACTTGGTTCACTTTTCGGTCATTTTAGCTTCAACACTGCTGTTCATATTTTCATATATTTTGAGAATTACAATCATTCGGCTACGAGCATCACTGAAGAGACATAACTTGTCGAAATGCACACATGGTGCCCAAAATTAAAAGGTATATATGTTCTATATGTATTAAAGTACAATGATTTAGTTCTGAGGGCAAATTGACTTTCAGATAAACTGCTCAGTCAGAGGTATGTACATGGCAGATTTACAACCTCACTGAGGAAGTTCTAAGGTCGATGCTTCGACGGAGCTCCTCTCAAACATTATTACATTGAGACATATCCCTACTCTTTTTCGGAGGGGACACCTTTCATACTTGGTATTTATCAGATTCGACAGATTATGCTAAATGCAAGGGGTTAATAGCAAGCAGCAGATTGTTATTCATACTGAGCACTCGATCTTATTCTAATGTTTTAGGTTGGTGATCTTCGGTTTGTTTTCTATGTATTTTTCTATTGGGTCAAAATATTAAGACTACTGAATGGATTATTTGTCTTGACTGTGATGGGCATTCTTTTCTCTCAACATGAACAGAATTATACACGGAACAAAGTCCTGTTTTCACTTTTTATCTGGTGTTTCGTTTGTGTGTGTGGTATTTTTTACAAAGCGGTAAGTCTTGAACTGCAAATCTTTCACATACCAGTAGGAATATAATAATGAAATAGATTCTAATGACGGAATTTACAATCTTACAAGCCATGTCATGAAATCTTAACTAATGTCTGCTAGAATTACCTCAGCATTATCTACCTAAACGAATTAAAAGTTAGGGAACCCATAGAAAGCAACAATTCTACTTGGTATCTAGATATCAGAAAAAATATCTAGAATATCTAGATTACCAGAAAACATTAATCTGTGACACCGGCGACGATTTTAATTACAGCATGAAAGGTTTTCCAATTATAATTTTTGTACGGGATCATGAAAACTCCATACCATACGTGACAATTTGAACATTACCAATGTAGCAATTTCTCTTCATGGCCAGCCTATGGCTTATTATCATCCCAGTCGATATATTATTCCAGAGCGTAATCATGATTTTACTAACTTCCATCCCAGACCCCTCCACTTGATTCATGGCTTCAGCTGGTAATTGATTAAATATTACCTATAATTCTTTTTGACATGAAAGCTAATTTGAAAAGTTGACTGCAGGATTTTGGCATGTCATCTGCCCGTTCTCACTACGCTGTAAAATGAAAACCATATATTAACGGGGATGCATTATGATAGTTAATTGTCATTAAATATTGAATTATACAGCAGTTGTAGTACAAACTTAGGAATGCAATTTTTTATGTAATAGACATCCATTGAAATTATTAACTCGGTTAAGTTTTACATGTGCATATATAATGAGTCTGAAATAACAAATCAAGACCCAAGGATGGTTACTTTGCATTGTGGTTGTTATGGGAATATATATGCTGTCTTGATGGTCTAATTTAATATTAAAATTTGGGATGGTAAAATACAATTGAGTTATTTAAAATATACAGAAATTCTGCCGGATGTGCTTTATTTTTTAGCACGAAAGTTAATTGATAAAAGTATTACAGATATTTTAATGAGAAGATTTCATTACTATTGTCTTTAAACAATATTAACAAAACATAGGTACATGTACTCCCCATACTGTTCAATACAAAATTTAACTACTCCCGTTTCAATGAAATAATATCATTTTGAAAAGTTCCTATGGTCAAAATTTTACTTCTGTAAAATGCTTCAAAATAATATCGATTTAATTTTAATTATTATCGGAATTAATATCTTCACTGATACTCAAGGCTTAAACTGTGGAAAGTCGGACGTATAAATATTAATATATCTATTGAGCAAGCAATCTTTCATATGCTGTTATTCGCGTTTGGCCATTGATATTTCAGTATTCCATTCATGCTTTATATATATATATATATATATATATATATATATATATATATATATATATATATATATATATATATATATATATATATATATATATATATATATAAAGCACAAATAGAATCAGTGAAATACCTGGGAGTACTATGGACCTTGGATCTCCGAAGAAATACCTGTGGAAAATAAAGACAGATTAGACAAACATATAAAGCACAAAGACACTACAGTTAACAATATATATATATATATATATATATATATATATATATATATATATATATATATATATATATATATATATATATATAAAACCAAATATCTTCAACGATATATCAAATTTAGAATGATTTGATCATAGCATCCTTCAAAATCAAAGGGCATGTACATGTTCACTCATTGTTTGACATTGAAAATACTCCATGTGACCATGTTGTGACAGGAGATCTTCAAATGATTCATAAAAGGAACGCTGAAATCCTTTAGGTCAGAGAACCACTGTCATTTACATTGCGTTGAATGTTTTTATTTTATTATTAATTGAATTGAGGAATATGCCAGACGAGGATGTTGAGCCCGACACTTTTTCTGAACGGGTGAAGTATACCAGTTGGTTGCTGAAGTAAAGGATACGAGACTCTGGCATTCCGGAAACAACATACACTGGTCTATTTTGTTACCTTGGCGTTATTTAAAAAAAACCCCTTTTTCTACTGTACGTAAATTTATCATTCTTTTCTGCTGACAAATCAGATAATACTTTCACTTTTATAAGCAAGGTGTTGTATATCAACTGTCTGGTAGAAGAGCCTGGGCTTCATCAGCGCCTGGTTAATCAACGTACATAGTTACAAATTTGTCTCGCTCAGAGGTATTGGACCTAATTCAATCATCATTTCATTTTGTATTCCCACGAATGATTCTTATATTGAATTATATTCGTTTGGATTTAAATAAGCCATTAAAGTCATCGATTCATAGTAAGTTCTAAGTCTTATAAGTGTTCCATAAAGCCTCTTTCCATACTGTTGAATAAAATTCTTATGAAATCAAACATAGTGTTCAGACATACTACTCTAGTGCTTACTCCAAAGGCGGATTTAATCAGATACGGTTCTCAAGAAATCAAGGGAAATCTCATTACATTTAATCTCTTTCGATCTTTTAATTTTATAAGACTATTACTTTTCAGAAACCGAAGAGCAGAAATCCTTCTATTATTTCAAATTAAATTCTTTTACAAAACTTGGATTTGCAAATGCAATAAATATATACAATAAAAATTTTTGTTTTATAGCTATACTTAAACTAAATAAGAATGAAAAATTCCTGTGCATGAAATTTACATTACAAAAAAAAAAAAAAATCACATTTCTATATCGTCAGATCCCCTCCTCAAAACTCACCGTCCCTCTCTAAATCGCATCATTTGTAAACAAATATTTGTTGTCGGAGTTATAAACGTTTATGAAGAAAGCAGTTCCGAAAACTGCAATGTCTGCACATTGTCTTGTCGGTTGTTTTGAAATGCATTCTCAAATTTACAAATATGGCCTATTGGCCATTTAGGTTAAGAGTCAAATTAATAGTGTTGGAAATATTCAGGTTTGAAATAACTGTAATATGAATAATTCAAAAGCAGGTCATACATGTACTTACAACCTTATTAAAATCATCTGGTCGGGTTTACTTCGTATATCTTGTGTAACTCCGTCGTCCTAGTGAATACCTCATCAATCCAACAGAATGCCGCCTTGAGGATTGTCGGTGTGCGTTCTGTGTGTCGGAACAATGAAGATTCTAGATATATCTCGAAATGTTATAAACGAAATTCACAACAACGCATTGAGTTTATATTCTTTTTTTATTTTGAGGACAAGGAAAGAGACACAGATGGTAACAGTAAATCTAAAAGCCATTTAAACTGTAATTGAAACTAACCGATGGGCGGCGATGCGTCATACAATAGATGGTAGCAGTTGCCCCCAGGAGAGTGGAGGAATATTTGTCGATTCTACCACAACGTCATTCGAGGAAAATAAGCGTCAGTATCTTTCACAATCTCTAAGATTCACTGTTGGATAACGTTCACCTCATGTATGCAGCTAAAATTTAACCAAATAAAATTAAACTGAATTAGTTATTTGAAGCACACAAATTATAGTATGATAATAACTTTTTGAACTCGATCTTGATCTGTGAATTATACACTTTAAATTGGGAATTTCGCTTACTGTATACGCCGCTCATTCCGGAAATTCAAAAATCGCTTTTTCCATAAAAATAGTTCAAAAAGATTATTATATTCTAAAATACCTTGGTTTCCCGTAACTAATTATATAAATTTTGTGTCCACAAAGGAAGAAAGAAAAGTTACTGACTCAGTCGTATGACAGAAGTCACCACGGAAATGTACTGTATATAGTGCAATGGTATGAAAACAACAACAACAACAACAACAACAACAACACACACACACACACACACACACACACACACACACACACACACACACACACACACACAAAAGGACATCACAAAAATATTCGATCACAGTGCAGTTACGATACCTACTTAGTACGGTCATTTGATATAACAATAGTCACTCAATTGGTGGTTTAAGTACGATCATAAGCTGATGTTATTTTTCCTCTGCCGTTAATAACATTTAACACTGAGTAAATGGACATCACAATAATTTAACATTTAAAATGTCCTATCAAAAGTGATTTTGGGTATAAAATGCCTATTATTGCATTTATGAACAATATAATTCTATCACTAGATCTCTTAAACGGTATTATTTTTATAAAGCAAATTTTTCTGATTTCCGAAGTGAACTGTGCGGACACTTACTTCTTTTAATAATAATAATAGTAATAATTATAATAATAATAATAATAATAATAATAATAATAATAATAATAATAATAACATTACCATTAATCTTTAAACCTGCCAGTTGCAGATTATTTTGACGTACTGATGGGAGAAAAGGGGAAGGCACTCAATAGTAGTAGGAGTAAATTCGTGATATATTTGGGTGAAAAAGGCAGACAAATGGGTCTAAGTATATATACATGTAGTTTTGTAGAGGTGTTCATCATTTTATAAAAAACAAAACACTCGAATGTCCACAAATCTTCGGCAGTGTGGCCTTTACCAAGTGGGAAATATTGAAAACAAAATATCAAGTTACGTCCATATTGCTGGAGTATGAAAGTGTAACTATTGTATAGCTCCATGGTGACTTCTGCCACATAACTGAGCCAGTAACTCCTCTTTTTCCTTTCTAAACAAACAAGGTATGACGTCACATACATCAATAAACAAGTAGAAATCCGCGAAAGTGACGTCGCTGTTTACCATCGTAAATAAGATAGAACATCTGAATTATACAAACTGATTATAAAGATAAAAACATAAAGAAAATAAAAATAATAAATTCACTTAAATGCGCAAAAAAATTTTTTTTTAATTTTTACTATAACAATTCCCCTTATGTCATATAATATAGATCTAAAATAACAATATAATAAACAGTATTAATAATAATTGATCAAATAAAATAAGAAAATTATTTATGAAAGACATAATGCATATAAACATAATTCGTTCATCATTTTTAGTTTTTTAAAACTGTTTATGTTAAAATGGAAATGAAAATGAAAAATAAGTTATGTATAATACCGTCTACAGAATATCACTTCGAGTTTATAATAACTCTTCTGATACTATAATATTGCGGCAGGTGACCGGTTGGCAGGGGATGCCTATTCCTTCATGGCAACTGATCCCAGCTCCGGATTTATTGTAGGTCCGTGATTGTTTTGCTCATTATTTTCTTATTTTATATCGATTTTCCGACGGAACTCGGTATCTTATTGTTTAACACAACATAAATTCTGCAAACTTTTAACATAATAGATCTAGTAACTTATCTGATGGGTGAAGAGTAGTAAAAAGCTTATTCTAATTCACTTGTTTTGTTTTGACAATTCTACTTGGTCCACACATTAGTGTTCTGACATGTATAACCACTGTATACCGTCCTCAAATGTATTACTACAATGTTCCTACTTTTTGTCCACATTGCCTCTAACTCCAACTATCAAAACTCCTGTTTGTTACAACTTCGTTCACTGCTCTTAACGTCCACCTCAAGTCCCATCTCAAGGACGAGTTGCATGTTCTATCATTCACGTACACAATTATTACAATCAAGTTGAACGAACAAAACTGTCAACGTATATGACATGATGACGTACCACCATGCAACATGCTTTCCAGCATGTTATTTCATCTCGCGGCGTCGCAGCAAAACTGCCTGTTCAGCTGTTTACGATGCGATATCAAGTCACTCATGAATGAATCAATTTGTGATTAATAATCTAATCATAACATTTTAAAATTATGAAAATGAAGAAACATCCTACATCGGTGCACTAAATATCAATTCGTTTCTCGGAAAAATTTTAGACATGTCGTTATCAGTCCTTTAGCACCGAGGAATTGGGGCAATTTCAAAGAGAGAAAAAACCCCGATGTTTGTGTTAATGTGAATTAGAATGGGGATAAACGTACTGTGTTTGATTGTTTCCGACAGGTATACTATTATATATGTTATTGTTTCTGTTATATTTTCAGTTTAATTTTTCTGTAGAGGTGTAATAAAAGGGAAAGAATAATACCATTTTTAATATAATAATTGTAAAATAATTTAAGTATTAAGCAAGAAGTGTTTTATTTTCTTTCTTCATTTTATTCCATGGACTATGAGATATGGATCACTCTTCGGTACTTCTTCGTTTGCACCTTGATTATGAACTTTGTGCTCCAATGCTTTAAACTTCTCATACATCAGAAATCATCCTATTTGTCTATCCGAGTAAGAAGTTCTGTAAGCAGATTTCTCGTGCAATATTAGGGTACGGATTTTCATATTTCACACAAACATTCACCATTACAAGTACTATATTTGATTCCAAGACAAGATCTGCCGAGGAGCTTGACTTTCGACTTCGTTTTATTATAAGATTTTGGTTAACAAGTTATGTTAGCATACATCTAGTACATGGATAAGGTTTTCATATTTCACACACACACATTTACAATAAGAAGTAAAAGATAAAAACAGAGTGACAGAAAAGTAGTCGAAATTGCACCAAAGCGCAATGCCTTTCACGTCTTAATGACATTAAAAAGCCCGGCGCTAAAACATCTGCGTAACATCACCCTCGACTTACGGTGAGTTCAATCTGACGTAATTCGAATTCACGGTTCCACAAAATATAATTTTTCTGAAGTCTGATAAGCCACCGACGAATTACGCATCCGTTTATGACGTCATAGATTACAACTGAAAATCTTCAACATTAACGTTCCTTTTCGAGCGATGTAACGGATTTTGTTTTACGTTGCAACGTAAGTCTCATGACGATAGACAAAAGTTATAGTGAGCTCATTTAGATAGCCAAAAACTGGTAAAACCGGCGTAGATAGACGATACAATGCTACAGCCTTGGTCAGAGACCTAGAGGCCATTCTATTCCAGTCATACTATCCTTTTTTTCTGATGAGACATTTAAAAAGAGACCATGGGTGTTACGTTACAGATTCCTTTGCAATGTATCAGACAGATGTTACCACATAAGTGAAATAAACAAGAAAGAACGAAACAAAGACGGAGTTAATTTCTTTTGATGCCATGTACATAAAAGACCCATCTTTTCAAATTCAAATTACTAAGACGTTGGGCAAAAGTTAACGGGGTACTACGGACACTTCAGGCATCGGAAGGATCAATTTTATTTTTAAGATAGAGTTCACAAGAACATAACTCTACGACCACAATCCGATGATCAGAAGACTTCCCTTCGACCATCGCACGGAACTCAGTCGATATTTATTAAGTGAGCGGATGGGTTTAGGCAGGCGTTTTGACATGAGTCGGATATCGGGATGGCTGTGACAGGAGAATATAAAGCATTGTGATTGTAATAATTATGCTTGTTCCAAAATTTCAACAAGCAGGACTTTTGTCAGATTTTCTTAAGAAAACATACACTTATACAAATGGAATGAATATAGATGTATTTTTATTAATACTTGTTCAAGCAATATACGATCAATGTGGCATTTTGATATGACCTGGACACAGAAACCCGTGGAGAGTCGGTTCGAGCCCTTTGCGACTTTTACATATACTGTGCCCATGCGAATGCTCGCGGATAATTTATTGAAGCTACATACTACCGATGCTCGGGCCAATGCCCTTCCACCACAAGATTTGTCTATTATAGATTTTTACCGCTTCCTAGACATTATCTCCGTAAATCTAAATAATAAATGGATAAAAATATAAATTGTTTAAAAAAGGGGGAGGGTTGCAGCCTTCCATGACTAATGTTTTACACTATTCGGTCCGAAAAGGGGTTACAACCCTTAGAATGGTCGAAAATGACCTTTTGCGGTAAAATTTTCAGCCGAACGGGAGGGGTTGTAATCTCTGTCCACTCTCAATCTGCTAATAAATAGATAAATACTTGGCATATATACCTTTTGTACATCATAGATCATTTTCATACAGTGCATAATCGTAAATGATGAAAATTTAGAATTTTAATACGATTTTTTTTACATTTAGTTATCGATAACCCTGAGTTTGAAAACTATATTGCTGACATCTATCCATCTGAACTTCAATTAATTAAAGCCAATACTTCCGAAGAGAAAACACCTTTTTTGGAACTTAAATATTAAAATTATTAACAACAATATTCATACCAACATATATGATAAATGTGACGACTTTGGATTTCCTATTGTAAATTTCCCTTATCTAGATCGTGATGTCCCATCACATGGTATTGATATTAGTTAATTGGTTCAGTTAGCTAGAGCCTGCACCGACGTTTCGGATTTTCACCCCAAAAAATTCTCAGATTACTTTTAATGTTCTTACTCAGGGTTATAGATATCATAATCTTAGAAAAACATTTGGTAAATTTTACAGATCTTATTAATACCTTTTATCTAACTTTGGAAATGTGACTTTTCAACAATACGTATCGAACGGAATATCCCATCCCAATTTCTATGGTGATCTAGTGTATAAACTGAGGAGGGCCAAAGGTTCCGATAATTTCATATCGGCCGGTTCTAAAATTATTAAACGCCTTCGACATCGACAGTTTGACCCCGAGATCATCGCTAAGACCATAGTTCTTGTATTGGGTCCCTCTACAACCCAATGCAGACATTTGCTTGAGCGTTGCACTCTGACTAACAGGGCGGTAGGGACTCTATGACGGACCTTGTCCAAAACTTTTCAGAGGAGACAAGGTCCTGATCCTCGTCCCCTCTGACTGTTAGTCGGAACTCATATTGATCAAGGATCTGAGCTTGGCTTACAGACGGGCAGATCACGGTTTACTTATATTGATGTCGCCATACATATTTTTGATATTATATTATTCTATAATAATTTCGTGTGTAATAACATTTATATGACCTCTCTCTTCTTGAGAAACCTATTGGTCTTTTTCTATGGAGGATTATTTATAAATTTTAAATGTGTGTCCTTGAATGACGTTTGTTACTTCAATTGACCGTCCTAAGTCGGTATCGTAACCGCAGCACAGTCGACTATTTTTGTAAATTCTTTTTTCCGTGTATATTCTCCTATTTTCATGTTTTGTGTGCATGTCCTTCGTGATTTTTTTCATACAGCTTTGTCAGATGTCTTCAGTTTTCTCTTTCAGCATTCAAAGAATTCAAATCAGTTTATTGTTGAAATAAAGTCGTATATAGTAGATGAAATTGAAATAAAGTCAGTAGTGAATGTTGGCTGACGTCACTTCATTTTTCCTACCTGAAAACTAAGATATTGCACTAAATCTATTAAATTCGCGCATATAAAATTAACAATACAATATTATGGTAGCATATTTTGAAATCCAGTTGTCAAATCAATGTAATACCTGTGTATACGGCATGGCGAGACGACATAACTGAAACCTTGAAACTGAAATATGACGTGGGGTCAAGGTAATGTCACTACTTTTGTGCAACTATTGTGTCATTATGAAGCAGATCCACTTCACAACTTTAGTGTTATGGACAAATTTTGATAATTGGTTCACCGTGATCTTGACCCTGAAGGTATTACCTTGAGTCAAGAACACAGCAAAACAATGCCCCATAGGTGACAATATAGTGACGTATGAAGCATATCTACTGTCGTTAGAAATGGACACCTAAATTCAACATCTTAAATTCCATGTGACCCCGGAGCTAAAGACATGGCATTGGTCATAACATACGCTTATGTCATGGGTAACGATTATGTCAAATGAATTGTTTCATTATATAAAGCGATTGTGTCTATATAGCGTATAAGTTTTTAAAACATATTAATCTTGTAGACAATGTACACATATTTTCTCTATATAAGTAACCCCCCCCCCCCTAATCGTTTTCACTCTTGGGGGCATGATGACATAATTGTATATTATTGAATAACATATGGATTTTCCTTTATAAGACCTTGGTGATAAATTTACTGTTTTGATTATAGTACCATGAAAATCATAAATTTCTTACCTATTTTTATAGATTATGATTCAAAATATTATTTAATTAAGACCCCATTGCTTTGTTTCCGAGGGTACATTCAGTCTTTAATCGTACAATTTACTATGAAAATCCTGGATACATAATGTTTTCAATATTTTTGTGTTGTTAACCTGGTTTTTCCCATTAGTCTTAATATCAAACTAAAGGTAATATTGACCTGGCTTCCAGTTCACTACAATACCTGATACTCTCCTATTTTTAATCTTTATCTTGAAGTTGAAGATAAGTTCTTTATTTTCAAATTTAAATTTCAAATTGTCAATTTCTCACAAATATACGGCCTCCTTCAGTGCCACAGTACAGTTACAGTGTTCCTGTAAATATGGTTCAAACAATGAATGGGTTTTCCATGTGGCATGGAAAAAACTTCACAGGGCAAAATAATGCAGTTAAAAAGTTAAAATCCGTGGTCCCTCTAGGCTGACCCGTTAGAATGTTGCCCATTGCTGTTCGGTAGTCCTCCACAGATGTTGCTGATGTCATTACTGATGGAAGCCTGTTCCAGTCCTTGTTGGTATATTGACAGAAGGAGAACCGGTAATCCTTTTTCGTTGTTAGAAGGCGATAAGTATATTGTCCCATTAGCCTGGTGTTTGTCGGGATGAGGTATTGCTCTGGTAGAATGGTTACTAGGTTATGCTGGATCTTGAAAAGCAAAAGAGGGCGGATCTTTACTCTTCTGATCCGTAGTGTTTCCCATCCCATGGAGTTTACCATGTTGTTAACAATACCTGTTTTCCTGTTCCAGTAGTTTCTTGTAGCAAATCGTGACACTTTACGCTCGCTTATCTCTATTTGGTTGATGTGTCCGCTGGTGTGGAGACAGCATATTCAAGCGTTATAAATGCAATGACGACGTAGGCTCTCACCCGTGCTGACGTTCGCAACTTCTGAGGTTTCGCTCTAGGAGGCTGAGGGTAATTTTGGCTTTCGTTGTGATGGTACTGATATGCTTATTCCACTTGAGGTTGCTGTTGATTGTAACTCCAAGGTACTTGCCTGAGCCCACTTCTAGCTTATGGTTGTGTAGGCTGTAGTTTGCGTTTATAGTCTTTCGTTTTGATGAGATATGTATGACCACGCATTTCTGCGGATGGAAGGATATTTACCACTTCGTCTGATTTGTCAAGTGATACAACAATAGGGCTTTTAAATCTAGTGTGCATACTGTTCTTTGCACTGGCCAAGAACAGTCCTTGGTAAATTCAGCTTTTTAAGAGTTAAATTATACACCAACTAAATTTTGTAAGTATTTCGGCACTTAGTATTAATAGAGTATCCCTTAATATTATAACTTTCTATTTCTATAATTTTATATCACTATACTTTTGACTCAAGTGTGATTGATTTACCGTGCCCATGATCTATCAGAACCTCCGCTCTAGATAATTGTAGAATATAACGTATATATTTTCTAATATTCATTCTTAAAGACTTCGACCTCATTACAATATCATAATTTTGACTCAGTTGTCAACTATATCAGATCTCTGTATTTGTAAATATAAATTAGTACATTCTAATCACATAAGAATAATAACCAAGACATCTTTGGTTTGCTATGTTGATGCTTATTTATTATGTGCTTTTATTGTTTGGCAATATAGGGTCACGACTGCATTATCAAATAAGCCAAGACTCAATTTGGATCTTACGGGTATCCAAAAACATAAGTTACAGAATTGAAAACAAAATTAGATTTAGATGACGCAATTGAACCTTGAGATGACATCTAAATAATAATTAAATGAAATGCTGAAATAGAATCAAATAAAATTTAGTATCATCAAATACTGGTGTACGCGCTAAAACCTGCCATCACCCATGAAGTTTTTCACAAATCTTTATGCCAGCAACAGTTATGACGATTGATGATAAATTCTTCAGTTCATGGATATCCTACAATTATAAATTTGAAAATTTAGCGCAGTATAAAAGTTCTACAGAGACAATGTCACCTTGGGTAGAGTAGGAAGGGGGGGGGGGCAATTTTTTTTTCCAAGCTCAACACGTTGTAAAATATCACGCAGTGTAAATGCTTTGGCTGAGTAGACAAACACGTATCACAAAACGTGGGTTATATAAATTATAGTGTAATCATACTTTGATATAGTAAGAGTTGTCTTGCGTTAATAAAACGATTTAATATTAACGATTAGCTTTTATTATTACCACTACGCCAGTGTCATTGCTGGAGGACTGATAGTCTCTGCGGCTAGGGGCATCACTACGCCAGTGTCATTGCTGGAGGACTGATAGTCTCTGCGGCTAGGGGCATCACTACGCCAGTGTCATTGCTGGAGGACTGATAGTCTCTGCGGCTAGGGGCATCACTACGCCAGTGTCATTGCTGGAGGACTGATAGTCTCTGCGGCTAGGGGCATCACTACGCCAGTGTCATTGCTGGAGGACTGATAGTCTGCGGTTAGGGGCATCACTACGCCAGTGTCATTGCTGGAGGACTGATAGTCTCTGCGGCTAGGGGCATCACTACGCCAGTGTCATTGCTGGAGGACTGATAGTCTCTGCGGCTAGGGGCATCACTACACCAGTGTCATTGCTGGAGGACTGATAGTCTCTGCGGCTAGGGGCATCACTACGCCAGTGTCATTGCTGGAGGACTGATAGTCTCTGCGGCTAGGGGCATCATAAGTCTAGTTTCAGTGTTTTATCCTGATGTGAGAAACATTTATATACTGAAAATTTGCTGTCATGATATTTGGTAAACTAAAGTTTACGAGTATCTCCTTTATTGTTCTTTACATGGAGGATTATTTATAAATTTTTAATGTAAGTCCTTTAGGCTGTTACGGTGAGTGGGAAGGTGGGCCCGTAAACCGGTTAACCACACCATTTGTTTGGCTTTTGTCAAATTAAATGACCGTCCTAAGTCGGTATCGTAATTGCACTACAATCAAATATTTTTGTAATGTGATATGTGTTCTAGTATATTATTCATATTCATGTACTGTATAGCTCTATGGTGACTTCTGCCACATAACTGAGCCAGTAACTCCTCTTTTTTCTTTAGCTCAAATTTTCATCCATTTTGGCTTTAACTCTACTCTTCTAATATTTTTATATTATTAGACTTCTAATCATTCGGTCATGAGTATCTCTGAAGGGACATAAGTTGTTGAAATGCGCATCTGGTGTACAGAATTACAACATTACAACTTATATTTTTCTAATATCTATCATATAATATATTCTACGTACGTTCTACCGATATTAGGCCCATACTGTATCTTTAAACTATGAATAGATATGTCACAATATATACCTGTATCATTCTAATTTATTTATCAATGCGTATTTCGACACCATACATCTCTCCCATGATGCTTCAAGGCCGATACAATGGTAATAGAAAGTATTTAAATATTTATAGAGGAAACTAATGACTACATTTACCTAAAAGTAAGAGCCATATGCAGTAAAAATATATATGTGCATAAAGTTTTTTTGATATCTTTGCTTTAACACTGTATTTTATCTCAGTTGCAAAATATTTATACATGTGTATATTTTAGCTGAATTATATATTTCATTTTTTCTTGAAGCATTACATCTACGGTTTTAAATACCACAAACAAGAACTGGTTTGTTAATTTCTTAAAATCTTTAATAAAATTACCATCGACATTTGATGCTGTAACTTTCGAGGGTTTGTGTTCCATAGAATCATAAGTCTTAAGGTTTAAAACGCACAGATACAGTATGGGCCTAATATCGGTCAGATTCAGATTATATTGTATTGCTTCCAATTTGGATTACAAATTTTTGAAAGACTCTAAACGGGAATGTAATGTTTTTGATATCTTAATGACTGTTGATGTGGTATGAAGCCCTCTCAGAGCTCTGTACGAAAACAAAATTCGGAGGATTTCACTAATGTCTGCGCATTTGTGAGAAACGGCAACAGACCGGAATCCGAACGGACGATTAACATGCACATGGGGTCCCAGGTGAGTCTCCATGGCGTCTTTTCCCAGATAAAATCTCTGGACATAGAAATCAAGATCCTACCTGACTACCGTATGCCTATCTGCGATTTTTTAAGCATTGCTATATATGATCTTCTAACCATGTATTGACTTCCTAAATTACACAAAGGTTCATATAAATCACGTTTCATCGATCAAGTTCTATTCAATGTTCTACAGCTATGCTATTTACACATATTACTTCCTCTTCTTGGCAGTTAAAGACCATGTCATGAAATACTGTAGTGCCGTTTTTAACAATGGTAACGTCAATTACTTTTGGTCAATCAACGATTTTGGCAAAGTCATTGAAAACTCCATTTGAGAAGTCTTGAAGCCACTTAAGTGTCTTCGTTTGATTTTTCGATAATTAAATACTCTCTACCTCACGACGTAATCAAAACCAAGTTAAAGTCTGTCATACTCCGTGTTTAAATAGAGCGTTTAAATCATACCTCTGTACTTCAAAAACATCTGGGGTTTTTCTGAAAAAGATAATTATACATATTGGATTTGTACTGAGTTATATAATGCCATCCTATGTACTTATGTGCAATTACTGACAAGATTTTTAAAACAGATTTATAATGGAATTCCCATGGGAACTAGCTGCGCTTCCCGTATAGAATATTTATTTTTATATTGTTATCAGAGGGGCTTCATTCAAACCTCGAAAACATTTCGACCTTATTGATAAGTTCAATGATATCTCCATTATAATTTCGTAATCGATAACTCTCCGTCTGAAAATCATATTCACATGTATCGGCCTGAATTTCAATTAAACAAACCCAATATTTCTGATAAGGAAAAGCCTATCTTTGATTTATATATTAAACTTATTTTAAACAACAATATCCGTACACGCATATATGATAAACGTTATGACTCTGGATTTACTATTCTAAATTATCCTTAATTAGAGGTCGATTTTCTTAGACTCTCATCATGTGGTTTTCATAAAAGTCAATTGGTTCGATTTGCTAGAGCCTGCTCTAACGTTTAGGATTTTCATGCGGAGAAAAAAATATTTAAATCCCTTTAAAACTTTTGACTCAGTTTTATATATATCATAAGCTTTGAAAAACTGTTGGTTAATTTTAAAGATCTTAATTAGACATTTTATCTAAATTCTGAAATGTGACTTTTCAACAATATGTATCTAGTGGAATTTCCCGTTCCATTATATAGGAAGGGTGAAAGATTCAAAATAATTAAACGTCTTCGACATCGAAAGTATGACCAGAGATCATCGCAAAAGCCATAGATCTTGCACTGGGCCCCTATATAGCCTTTTACTCCTCCGGGGCACCTGGTCTCACCTCAGTTTAATTGGGGTTTGCATTTGTCTGAATATGACATTTTATTGATATTATCTTTTGATTCCATGGACTACGAGTTATGGTTAACCCTTCGGTAATTCCTCGTTGTTTACTCACTACTTTTGTAGAAGTTCATTTTTGTTGTTTAGACTCTATATGTGTGGGTTTTATACTTATTATTTGATTAATTTTGCACTACGTAATTGGTTATGTCAATTATATGTACATTGTTAGAAACATTCATTTTGAAGATACACCAGACCTTGTGAAGATTAAATTGTATGAGTCGGAGTCACGCACAACGTCAAACTTACTACTTACTTTATATATATAATCAATTAAAGATACAAGCACACATACAAATTTATAAACTTAATTGATGGTAAACAGATGCAACATGATTATGTATAAATCTACATGTTATTGTCCCATCACGTATTGGAGTCGTGTAGTCTGTACATGGAGATATTCTATATTCAAATATATTGAGTTCTATATTTGGTATCAGTTTTCATTTCTCTTTTTAAAAATAATGTTTGTCAATGGTGTAAATAAACACGACAAAAACGGATTTTCGATCTACTGACAAGCTGTGCAGTAAAAGCTATAGCAACCTGATTCTCTAAATTCATTCTTTCAAAGCATTCAACCAATTCTTAAAACTTTTTCCAAAGTAACAGAATCTAACACGTTTTTTAGCAATCTCGAGGTCACAGAATAAAGGCCTTTTGGAAGACTATCAAGATAATAGACCTGATTTATCTTTCCTCCCCGGTAGTAGATTTTAGTACATTTCCTTTGAAATTATCAGCCCGTCAAATTTTATATATATTCATTATTATTTGATTTTGAAGTAGTGAACTCCTGAATTTCTATATTCAAATTGCCATCCTCTAAATCAGATATTGGATAGTAATTTTGAAGAGAAATGATTAGATTTTTTAATAATTGTGTTTCGTTCTATAACGAAATTTCCATTGCTTTTGATAATTTCTCTTTTCAAGAGACCATTTCAAAGGCTTTAAGGAAACAAAACAAATGGTTTTAAGCGAGAGATTGACGTGTTTATCTTATTGTGCGACATATAGACTTTATATATAAAAATAATGACTAACTATTTGAACCTTAATGGCAACATAATACCATTTTAGTGGTTTTACAATTGTTAATAAGCATTGATTACAAACCATTAAATACCAATCTCATAAATATCTATGACTTCATGACATATTACCGATGTCATTTCAATGTATGAAATTTTGTCCTTAAATGGTGCAGTTAATTTTAAAGACAGATATAATGAAAAGTGTGATACTTATGATCGATGATGTGAACTACATATACCAGAAGAAACATGTTGGTTACAGTAGTTAATATGGATCTTTGTCGTGAGAAGACAGTTTAATTAGACCCATTCTACAGAACAGTGCAAGTGGACTGTCATTTGAGATTGGCATTTGACAATTCTATCCCTTATCAAGCTTCATTTAATTGAAATGGGCATACATTCAGGATGCCTCTGTCAGATTCACCAAGCACTTGAACTTTAATTATATGATAGGAAACGATTTAAGTGTTGTTTGTGCTGAGAGTCAAGTGATCCAGTCATTAATCTAGCAAGGTTATGTTTAGATCTTTCTTTCACCAGATCTGGTTACATAACATGTATATCAGCAATGTGATACAAATGTCAGTTCTAGGACACTAAAAGTACACCTTTGAAATTTTAAAACATAATTATGGAAGAAATTTGTGGTACAATCTGAAACAAGGTAAACCATTTCAAAATTAATTACTTAACTTAATTATCATCTATAGTTAGGAGAAGAAAATTGTATACACACTTTTTAATATGTACATGCACCTAGATAAGTAAAACTGAATATAAAATTTTAAATAAATATTTTGTGTCCGTCATAACAATGTACAAAGGCCATGGTCTATTACCCAAATATTCAGTAACATATTAAAAGGTTTTGGTTGCTTTTTAAAAGTTGTTGTACTGACTGAGCCCGTTTTGGTAATTTCAAATACTGTCATTTGATTTATTTGTTGCACGAAGTAAAAAAGAAAAGAAGTCGAGGTTATGTAACCACATGCAAAAAATAAAAACAAAAAAACAAAAAAAAAAAAAAAACAAACAAACAAAAAAAAAAAACAAAAACAAAAAAAAAAAAAAAAAAAAAAAAAAAAAAAAAAAAAAAAAAAAAAAAAAAAAAAAAAAAAACAAAAAACAAAAAACAAAAAAAACAAAAAAAAACAGTTCGACCCAATGATCTGTAAAATATTCCTGATATGGAAAAAAAAAATTCTATGTGTATACACATCATTATCTCTATGTGCGTATACGTGTCACATATCTATACTGAACATTCTGCAAGGCAATATCGATATTGTGTTGGTAGTCTTTGTTCCTAAACATCATTATTTAACAACGCAATTTATTGTACTTTATTCATATTGGTCAGCTCTCTTATCCCATGTGCGTAATGATTTTTTTGCGGACGAATATTGTTCCAAAATTAAATTTTTTCAACTTTGGCACTTAATTGCCGAACATATTTCTGTGCTGAGGTATTATTTTGAGAGTTACATGATTATATGGACTGTGTGAGCGGTTGTGGTCAACCTCCCCCCCCCCCTCCCAACAAAAAATTAAATTTTGATGATCAAAAAAAAAAAAAAAAAAAAAAAAAAAAAAAAAAAAAAAAAAAAAAAAAAAAAAAAAAAAAAAAAAAAAAAAAAAAAAAAAAAAAAAAAAAAAAAAAAAAAAAAAACCCGCAAAAAAAAAAAAACCAAACCAAAACAAAACAAAACAAAACAAACAAACAAACAAACAAACAATAATAATAATAATAATAATAATAAATAAAGAAAGAAAAGAAGAAATAGAGAAATTTTTGCACTAATTCAGGAGTTTTGATTAAGTTGAAATAAAAAGTTTAATCTGCGATGCCTGACAAATTTAAATGACCAATATATCCAAGATAAAATCAACAAAATGACACTTGACTATTTGTCACTTGTCTGTTGTATGTTCATTGTGATATTTAACATGTTTGTTTCTCTAATTTTGTTTTTCCAAGGGTGCAATTTGTCTCCTGATTCTTAACTTCGGCTTGTGATAACTGATATTGACCTTAAATTTCGATATTTTTCCAAGTCGAATGCGACTTTAAAGCACAAAATTGACTATCCACCTTTAAAATCCATCATTTTAATTTTTGTCCGAGATTAATTGTAAACTGCCATTCGATTTATTAGTTGTAAGTGATCCATAAGCTAAAGATTTTTCCAAATTTCAGTAAATGGCTACTACTTAGTTATTTTTTTAATTGGTGATTCGCCCCTACACATCCTTATTTTGTTCCATTCTCTTAATATTCATCAATTTAATGATTTTCATTTGGTCATTGCAATGAAAATAATGGTAAATTCTAAATTTACTACATGAAATTAGTGCTTTTTGTAATGCACAAAATGTTTCAGTCCTGATATTTTGAAATCCTTCCTTATTGACAACGCAAGAACAATTCTTTATTCTTTAATGCTTTAAAAACAAAAAAAATTCCCCAATAGTTTAATCATTCCCTAATGTATTCTGAAATCGGTTCCATCGATTACTCATTTCATGTAGGTAAAGTGTTTATAGCGAGACTCATGTAATACTTTGAAAATTTATTAATTAGGTTTCGTAGTTAAAATATTTGGAAAGTTTATATGCGTCTGTAAGGTAAAAAGCGATGTCAGTACTTTGACAAGTTTGTTCTACATATGCAAAACGTAACTGATTTCCTTTCAATATATCAATTGCATGCAATTACAGTTTAGTTGGTCCATATTTATTCATGCTTGATATCAGTCGATTAGACAAATCGTGTACAAGGAAATAAAGGTAACACTCAATTACTTTTTCCAGACAAACATAAACGTTTTTGAGATTAGAAATCGACCTATCGCACATCATAAAAACTCGGTTAATGCTAATGGTATGATATAAGGACGACGAATCTGACACAGTTAGGCGTAATGTTTGGAACTAGCGAATTACAAAACGACATGTTTATATTTGCTCTTTATAAAAACTACTTTTCTAAGACATGCTTAAGGGTTCTTCTCAATTTAAAGATACTCATAAAGATCAGTTTGACCTAAATGCCTTTTTGTGTTCCATCCCATACTTTAAAGAAATACAAGTTACCAATCAAACAGAAAATGTTCCAATGTTCCAAAATAAGGAATGTTATGTCACCATGACACTATCAACAAGTCAAATCATTATTTATATTGTAGATAAAGCATATGCACATGTTAGAATATCGAGTAATTTGCAAAGTTAAAAGAACATTACCTAGCCTATTCATTAGGAAAGCATTTATCTGTATATAATGAAATTAATCAGACATACTAGGTAAAAGGAAATTGGTCAAACACTTTCAGAATAGAATAACGTTCTGGTGGCCAGCGTCCTCAAACACCACTTCTGACATGGGTTATGGAACAATATAGAGGGAAGTGCTGCTTGTGAGCTTGCTTCATCAGACGAGAGACGCTTAACCTAGTCGGCTATGATTATAAGGCGGTATATATGCGATGCTGCTAAGAGATCAAGCACCATACTTTGGTTTCTCTCTTTGGAGATCAAGCACCAAGCCTTGGCCTCTGTGTTCATAGATCAAGCACAATGCCTTGGCCTCTGTGTTCGGAGATCAGGCACTATGGCTTGGCCTCTGTATTTGGAGGTCAAGCACCATGCCTTGGTCTCTGTCCTCGGAGATCAAAAATCAAGCCTTGGCCTCTGTGTTCGGAGATGAGGCACCATGGCTTGGCCTCTGTATTTGGAGGTCAAGCACCATGCCTTGGTCTCTGTCCTCGGAGATAAAAAATCAAGCCTGATCAAGCACCAACCCTTGGCCTCTGTGTTCGGAGATCAAGCACCATGTCTTGGTCTCTGTATTTGGAGATCAAACATCATGCCTTGGTTTCTGTGTTCGGAGATCAAGCACCATGCCTTAGCCTCTGTCTTTAGGGATAACGCACCATGTCTTGGTCTCTGTATTTGGAGATCAAGCACCATGTCTTGGTCTCTGTCCTCGGAGATCAAACATCATGCCTTGGTCTCTGTCTTTGGAGATCAACAACCATGTCTTAGTCTCTGTATTGCGAGATCAATCACCAGGTCATGGTTTCTGTCTTCGGCGTGGCTTCTTTCTGATGAAAGACAACCTGTTGAAATTCATGTTAACTTTATGATTTATTTCCAAACTGTTGAATCTGAAAAGATGATGAGCGCAAAAACAAAGCGAACAGGTAATTCTATATCAAGAGATATATGTTTATGCTGCATTTAATGGAGTATATCTAAATGCTTGATTTTGCCTGTGGCAGTAAGGATCTTACAAGCAGTGCTGAACTTATTATCATACTTAACCGCTTTCACCATGCATCAAGAACATGAGACGGCAATGCGCAATGCAGTCACTGCATCCAAATCAGCATCGTCACCGAATATATCCCCCTGATAACTGTTTCGTGTTACGTCAATATTGGTATAGCTTTGATCGAAATAAGAGACACCCTCAGGATCAGGCACTACACATTCAACGCTATTCAATAATTATTCAAGAGGTGACTAAATTATCCAATGTTATAAATGAAAAAAGTCTGGTTCCAAAAACAGGTAAAAGAACAGTTACACCCAAAGCAGTTGATATTAAGCATTTTTATACTAAATCGAAAATTTAGTCAAACTTTAAAACAAGCAATAATAAACGTGAATACAATCTGAAAACAAATAACTTGTGGTTCCTATGTACAAATAAAACATGAACAAACACGCAAATTGTAATGGTGGCATCATTGGCTTCAGTCAGAATAATGCTACCTACTAGCGCTGGGTTACAACCCAACATTGAAGAGCAAAATATGTTAAGGCCGTTTTAGATCTTGCCACATGGTTTCTGAAGAGACTTCTTTAATCAGAGAATTCCATCCTTCACAAATATTGAAAATTAGCTAGCATTACTAAAGAAACATAGTTGTCAAAACGCGCATGTGGTGCACACAATTATAATCTTTATATCTTATAATATTTATTTTACTACGACCGTCTTCAATCACCTTCCCAAATATGCAGTTGATTTTGTAACCGACACCTAAAACAGACTTCATCTGTGAACTTAAACGAATGGGGTCCACTGCAAATTTCTAGCTTTCTGGTCCCAAAACAAAAACATCGAAAGATTGGAAGATTTAGAAGTTACAGCGAAAATAAAATCAAGCCCCTTGAAGTTGGTTATTGAATAATTGAAAACGGACACATACATGTATGCCAAATCTTTCCAAGGCTTCTTGGAGATATGTAATGGACTTGCAAGACCTGATGGTAAAACAGTTGAGGTGTTTCAGGAAGCTACCTTAGAAGAAGCAGATACTCTATACTAATTCACCGTATGCAAATTTGAGATACACTACAAGAACACACCATAATCATCAATAAGTTCTCCCGACTCTGATGTATGTGATAATTCTCATGTACAGTGAATAATAGGTCTCTCTTGTTTGACACATTCGTTGGGGATACACGTAGGCAGCCCTGCGCTAATGATTTTCTTCAATATTACTAACACACCATTGTCCATCAGGTTGTGACACAAGAAGCGCTTTTGTTTGAAAAGGGGAAATTGCATCACTTATACTTGTGGGAAAAAAGAACGGAACATTCTCTACTCTTATTAAACTTGGTGAAGTCCAGGAATGTAGTCCTGAGTTTTAGCGGTTATTGAAATATTTGTATGTGCCATGTATGGCCAGCCAAAGTAGAGAAATGTCAACAAATTGAGATACGGTACTTTTTGTAAGAATGCATTATTTGTATGATGCAAAAACTTTTATTGTCAAAATTTTATATGTATAAAATTTTCAACTTCGACTTCTCGAAAATGCCATATTGTTCCTGATGACAAGACAACTTACAGTTTTACTTTTATGTATATGTCATTTCATATAAAATGTCTGGTAAAAACAGATTATTCAAGGCCTGGTAATCCAGTGTAACAAATGTGTCCCCGTAGAAAGTCATAGTAAACATGATTTTTGTTGTGATCTCGACTTACCATTCCTTTCTGGGATTTCACAAATTGGCGAGAAACCTTACAAGCATCAGATTATAGCTGGATCTGACCAAGTCTCTTTTCATACTTTTCAACTAACAAACCTTACATATGATCCTCAGATATTGTGCTTACTCTAAACACGAATCACTCAGATGTGGATCATTAAGAACTCCTTAAGATCACAATTTAAAGGAACTAGAATAAATATCCAGTTTTCAATAGCGTAACACGCATCACGTCCCTTGACGTTTCAAGCTTTATTCTCATCAGAAATTGAACAGCAAATTTTACTCTTTTTTTCGAAACGCATTTTTTTTTTATTATTGTTATCAGTATACTTAGTTACCACATACGCAGTTTGTTTATAAACAATCTGACACTAATAGAACATTTACTGATGAGAAAAGATGTTTGGTCATGAAGTATTCCAGCAAATTGACGACATCCCCGTTAATAAGTGATGATGGTTCTATATAGAACTCTCATTACGACAACATTACAACTACAATGTAAAGATTAAATATATAAATAGATAAATCCAAACCGTAAGTCTGAAAATCATGAAACTAGAGGACATACAAAATCAGTGAAAATGAAACCAAGTGGAAAATAACAAAATATGTCTACTTGAAGGGCATATGTGAACCCCATGATAGAGTGAGATCAGGTGGCCTGGGAAAGTGAGCATCTCCTGCTTGCTAGCAACACCGGTCAAATATACCCAGTAGAAAGAGTCAAATCGGGTAAATTACATATGTATTTATATATGGAGAAGTCGAAGTAGGTAACCTTCTAGTATAGAAGGTGTCAAATCTGTGTAAAAGGACCGTAATCGCTCTCAGTCCAGAATATTATTTAAAAGTCTGGATAACGAGATATCATATTGTGTAATAAGAGTCTCGTAACGACCATAGAACTTCCTCAGTGACGTTGCTAGTCTAGCACATATATAACCCTGGTTGAGTAGCTTATCTGAAAGTCGCCTAGCCCTCAGAACAAAGTCATTATAATTTGAACATGCTCTAGAACAACGTATTAACTAAGGTATGAATACGCCGTATGCGGACGATGATGGAATGTTGCTACATATGAAAGAAAAGTTTATGATAGCGAAATTGAAATCGTCAGTTTGTCACAGAGTGTACAATGTCTATAGTTATGCAGCAAATTGAATTACGTGTCTTTTTTCCTCATTGTTCAATTCTCTAATCTCTATTGATAGTATGTTGCGATTTTCCGTTGTTACTTATTTATAATCTGATAGTAAATGTAAATATATGATTATCTTCAATTTTTTCATTAAAAGGAATGCATTCAAAATATTAATATGTTTAATAATGTATGATACAATAAATGATTTTATATTGATATAAATGTCTGTTTTATTGCCAGCTCGTATCAAATAGATCGAAATACTATTGACATGAATAATGGTTTAGTGTTCATTATTCACCAAGCATGTAGAGGTTAACATGTCTATTATGGCTAATAAACACTAGATGATAGCATCTACTATACCTGCAAGGCAACCTTCGTGGCATATACACTGCTTTCCTTCGACAAACTGTGTTTTAAAAACTTTGCACTAATTTTAAAGTTCATACAAACTTTTTCGACGGGTTTAACTTTTGATATGTGAATTGTAACCTGATCCGAATATCACGGTATTTTGTAGTAATATGGGTTTCATTTTTCGGGTTACAGTTGTTTGCACTCCTGGAATGTTTCAATCATATTGACATTTAATGATACATATAGATGATACATTGACTTTTGAAAACCAAGAACTTGGCCATTATTTCTAGTATGGAAACAACATTTATTTTGAAAATATACATACCCATTTATAATAAAGGTAACCACTTTTGATTTCCTATTGTAATTTTTTTTCTTATTTGGATAGTGATATCCATAGATTCCAATCATATAGTATATGTACATGTTTCTCAACACTGGTTCGATGTGTTATAGTCTTTTGCAAATGTTTGCATTTCCATTAAAGAATGAACAAATAAAGAGACTTAAAAAAGAAACGTTTGACTCAGGGTTACTGATTTCAAAATCTTCGATAAGCTTTTGAAAATTTAACACATTTGTACCTAAATTTTGAAAACTGACTTTTCAGCAATATATATGTCTCAAGCAAAATCTCACATTCCCATTTGTACGGTAATCTAATATACAGATGTTCCGAATATATCATCTCCAAAATTAAACATATATCGACATCGAAAGTATGACCTTGAGATAATTATTAAAACTATGAAACATATTGTGGGTCCACCCACAGTCTGATTCAGATTATTCCTTAGGCCTTCTATTCTAACGTTGGGGACTCTATGACGGGTCTTCTTTAAACCTTTTTTCAGATGACAAAAGGTCATGAACCTCTTGTGTTCTGTAATTCGAAACTTCTTCAGCCCAGGGACCTTAGCTTGCTTTCAGACTGGCTACGCCAGTAGACACATATTGATGTCACTTAATATTTTCAATATTTAAATTAATTCCATTATCATTTTCCTTTTCATATTTTATGACCTATTTACTTCAGTAACCTGTTAATCCTTTTTTCTCCACATGGAGGACTATTTATAAATATTTAAAAGTGTAGTCCTGATTTGTATTGCTCTTTTGGTAAGTGGGAAAGTGGTACCAAACACCTGCTACAATCGCGAACAAAGTGACAATTGTCATTTGAATTGAGCGTCCTAAATCGGTACTTCAACCAAAAAAAAAATTGAATATTTTTGTGTTTATTCTTTTGTTATTTGCCTTTTCTCATATACCTGAGTCAGATGTTTTCATTTTGTTTTATGGAGTTAACCAAGAAATACTTTGTTTTAATGGTCCGTGAACTCATCAAATATGGCTACATCATGTGCTTTATTTTGACCTCTTCGACTGAGTGACCTGCGCACCGTTACAATAGGGTATGGACACATTTAGAACGTTTCCTATAAACAGTTAACTATAGGCAGAATGTGTCGTGTCCTAGTCCGGGGATTTTTAAACTGTAGTCAACTTTATCTGTCACCCTTAGTTATTCCTTTGACAGAGGTTATTTCCCGTAAGGTAAAAAACGAAGAAGTACCGAAGGGAAAACCATATCTCATAGTCCATGGAATAAAGGGGACAATATCGTGTTTCATCCAACGAAACAGTATTACAGTTGCTTGATCCCTTAGTCCTGAAGTATCCACTCACTGCCAGACACGATTTTACGACTTGTTTAAGCGAACTTGATAAGATGATGAGATTCCTTTTAATAGTCATCCCGCCAAATCCAAATTGTTGCTACTGAGACGCCAAATTCTAGGATTTTTTTTATATCTTTTGACAAAGATATTTACTACCAAACTTGTCCACTATTCAGGAGTGTATGATATACACACGTTTGCGGGAACCCAGCCTAGGAGTCAAACAATTTTAATAGCTTTCTTTACAAGTTATATCTTGATGCGTCTTAATCGAAAGTTCTAATAATTTACGACTGGGATCCTACATCTACAAGTTCCGAATTTTTGTAGGGCCAACTCCTTAAATATACTGGTGCTTTTTCTTCAAAACCCTGGTCAATAACTTTCCTCTGTTGTGTATCACTTTTTCTGAATGGATTGTTATCTACTACTTGGTTTTGTGTCTGTGAATTAGGACAAATAATAGTCTTGAATCGCATCTCTTCAAATCTGAGTAGATACTCAATGGGTAAGAGGATAAAAGTCATTCAGAATAAATGTTGAAGGTAAATGGTCTACTCAGAACACCTCTATTCTCTCCCCAAAATAAACACTGGTGTATGACACAAATCACCAAAGACCCACACACAGAAAATGACAATAGTAGAATATACACGGAACGACATTACAAAAATATTCGATTGTGCTGCCTTTACGATACCGACTTCCGACGGTCAATTGAAGTAACAAACGTTACTCAATTGGTGTGGTTAACCCTTTACGGGCACGAATACTAGGCTAAAAGGTTTTCACTGGACATAAGGGTCACTTAATTATGCCCAATATTATACACATAGAATGAAAGATATAATATCTTACGTGAGAAAAGGGCCATAACTCTTGTAAACGTTATTTTCATGACCATCTACACTTGTACATCGTGGAAAGTAAGGTTTCAATTGATCAGCATTGTCGACAAAATTGTGATGATGAGCGTAATGTTTAGAAATTCTAAATGTCAATGGCCATAACTAAAATTTATCTGACAACAATAAAATCCCATCATGCACATTCTTTTTTCAAGATGGCTTATTTCCATACAAAAATGTGGAAGTTGCAATGAAGAACTATGGTGGGACTGAAAGATCAACAAAATAAACGTTCAATGTCTAGACGACACTATCAAGGGTGCAACAAATATACCTCTTGTGAATATATACGTATATCGAATCTGAAGGCAGAAACCAAAGGATAAACAAATGTGAATTGAAATAGGCATACCTTGCAATAAAGTAATACGCGTAAACATGCTGTTATATTTATTTTAGAACTTGATCGTCACAGCGTGATGTAAACAAATCATTTTAGTGTGGATTACATTGATAGTTACATCAAAAATGACACAATCGAACAATTATGATGGAGAGGAATATAACGAAAACTCTAACACTTCTTAGCAACGGATTGTCACTAGGATCTAGATTTGTCATCGCCATATGATAACATCAGCTTTGATATAATTACATTATATGAAAAAAGAAATAAATACATATGAAATACTTCTGATCTTAACAACAGCTTTATTTAGTGTCTACATTTTACATTCTTCCGAATTATTTACGGCTTTTTATCTGTAATACACAATAAAACCATACAAAATCACATCTGTCTATACTCAAGTATTTATGAAATTTATTTCTGCTAAAGCCGTGAGTTGTTTGTAGTTTGTGAAAAATAAAAATAAATGCAGATGGAGTGTTAATCAGGTAATAACCATAGCTTAAAATATTATTACCTGTTTTTATTAGAGGAGAAGACAGAGTTCCCTATAAGAATAGGCGCCTGAATTGTATATCTTGCATCCCATCAGGGAGTACAAATACGCTTGTACAGACCTCTTCTAACCTCTATTTTAGAAGTCAATCTCATGATTTTCTCGTGATCCCACCTCTGTGTTGTAAGTGAAATATGTATTAACAGGCGTTCTGGAACGACTCATCCATGCCAATCAGGGAGGATTATTGTCCTATATTTGTACAGAGGTCTTGTCACAACTGCATGCCAATCAGAAATTTCTTGGTGACCTATGTGAACAGACGGCTGGGAATATTAGAGAATTCAAATTGTCCTTCATAATAACCAACATCTCTCTTCAATGCCAAGTAGGGAATGTCAAGTGTTCTATCCATGAACAGGAGTCGCAGTTTTTGTGTCCAATGTACAGGAGTCTTATCTCTCTAGCATGCCATTTAACAAGTGTTTCTGCACAATGTACAGGAGTCATATTATCTCTCTTGCATGCTGTACAGGAAGTGTTTTTGTCCAATATACAGGAGTCTTATTATCTCTCTAGCATGCCAGTCAACATGTGTTTGTCTCCAATGTACAGGAGTCTTATTATCTTTTTTGTATGTCATTCACGAAGGGTTTTTACCTAATGTACAGGAGTCTTGATGTCTGTCTTATGTGTCATCGACGAAGTGTTTGTGTCGAATGAACAGGAGTCTTATCTCTGTAGTATGTCATTCATGTAGTGTCTGTGTCCATTGAACAGGAGTCTTATTATCTCTCCTGAATGCCATTCATGAAGTGTTTGTGACCAACGTACGGTGTCTTACTATCTTTCTTGCCTGCTGTTCATGAAGTGTTTGTGACAAACGTACGGTGTCTTACTATCTCTGTTGCATACCATTCATGAAGTATTAGTGTCCAATGCATGGTGTCTTATTTTCTCTCTTGCATGTCATTCATGAAGTGTTTGTGTCCAATGTACAGGAGTCTTATTATCCCTTATGTATGTCATTCACGAAGAGTTTGTGTCGAATGTACAGGAGTCTTATCTCTCTTACATGCCATTTAACAAGTGTTTGTACCCAATGTACAGGAGTCTTGATATCTGTCTTGCGTGTCATTGACAAAGTGTTTGTGTTTAATGTATAGGAGTTTGATCTCTTTAGCATGCCATTCATGAAGTGTTGGTGCCCATTGAACAGGAATCTTATGATCTCTCCTGAACGCCATTCGTGTTTGTGACCAACGTACCTGTCTTTATTTCTTTCTTACCTGCTGTTCAGAAGTGTTTGTGTTGAATGTACAGGTGCTTATTATTTCTCTTGCATACTGTTCAAGAAGACTTTGTGTTCAATGTACGATGTCTTATCATCTCTCTTATTTATACTGCATTCCAAAAAGGCACAAAAATCCTCACAAAAAATATTATCAGAAATTAAATCTGGCCTTCATAGATATTGCGAAACAGTATATTCCAGAAGTGGAATAAATCAAATGTGGATCCTTAAAAATTCCAAAGAGTTGTTAGAAAATCTAAACCCAAAACGTTTTACTAAAATTCACTCCATCAAGTCTTTTGACTTTTCGACTCTTTACACAACGATCCCTCATCAGAAATTTAAAGACAGATTAGCGGAAATTATTCAAAATGCATTTACTAGTAAAAACGGAAGCCGTAATATATAAATATATAGTAATAGGCCACGATAAAACTTACTTTGTTAGGGAAAATTCTGATTCCAAAAATAAATACACTGAAACAGATGTCATCCAGATGTTGGACTTTCTTATCGATAACATTTTTGTGGTGTTTGGAGGTAGGGTTTTTCAACAAATTGTCGGCATTCCAATGGGCACTAACTGTGCTCTGCTTCTGGTTGACATATTCCTTTACTCATACGAAGCTGAATTCATTCAGTCTTTGCTTTTGCAAGGAAAAAAACAATTGGCTCTTGGCTCCAATTTTACTTACAGATATATAGATGACTTGCTTTCAATTAATAATCCTTCATTCCCGGATTACCTTAGCATCATCTATCCCAGTGATCTGGAGGTGAAAGAAACCAGAGAAAGTGGTAATTCTACTTCGTATTTAGATATTATGTTGTCTTTCGACATTAATGGTCAATTGAACACCGCATTCTATGACAAACGTGACGTTTTCAATTTCGCTATCACAAACTTTCCTTTCATAAGTAGCAACATTCCAACATCGCCCACATACGGCGTATTCATATCTCAGTTAATACGTTTTTCAGAGCATGTTCAAATTACAATGACTTTGTTATGAGGGCTAGGCGACTTTCAGTTAAGCTGCTCAACCAGGGTTATATATGTACTAGACAAGCAACGTCACTGAGGAAATTCTACGGTCGTTACGAGACTCTTATTACTCCATATGATGTCTCGTCATCCAGACTTTTAAATGACATTTTGGACTGAGACCGATTAAGATCATTTTACACAGATTTGACACCTTCTATACTGGAAGGTTGCCTACTTTGACTTCTCCATATAAAATTACATATGGAATTTACACGATTTCACTCTTTCGACTGGGCGTATGTGACGGGTGTTGCTAGCAAGCAGGAGATGCTCACTCTCCCCGGGCACCTGATCTCACTCCATTACAGGGGTTCATATATGCTCTTCAAGTAGACATATTTTATTTTCCATTTGTTTTTCATTTTCACTGATTTTGTATGTCCTCTGGTTTCATGATTTTTGGACTTGTGGTTTGGATTTATACATCATCTTTACATTGCATGTCATTCAGGAACTGTTTGTGCCCAATGTACTGGAGTCTTATTATCTCTCTTGCATGCCATTCAAGAAGTGTTTTGTCCACTGTACGCTGTCTTGTACATCTCTTGCATGCCATTGAAAAAGTGTTTGTGTCCAGTGCACGGTATCTTATTATCTCTCTTGCATGTCATTCATGAAGTGTTTGTGTCAAAAGTACAGTAATCTTAATATTTTATTTTGTATGTCATTCACGAAGTATTTGTGTTCAATGTACATGAGTTTTATCTCTCCTGCATGCCATTCATCAAGTGTTTATGTCCAATGTACAGGAGTCTTAATATCTCTTTTGCATGCTGTTCAAAAAGTGTTTGTGCCCAATGTACGGTGTCTTATTATTTCTCTTGCATATTGTTCAAGAAATGTTTGTGTCCAATATACAGGGGTATTATTATCTCTCTAGCATGCCATTCATGCATACTGTTCAGGAAGTGTTTGTGTCCAATGTACAGGAGTCTTTTATCTCTCTACCATGGCATTTATGCATGTCATTCACGAAGTGTTTGTGTCCAATGGACAGGAGTCTGATCTCTCTTGTGTGCCATTCATCAAGTGCTTGTACCCAATATACAAGAGTCTTAATATCTCTCTTGCATGCTCAGCAGGAAGTGTTTGTGCCCAATGTACGGCGTGTTATTATCGCTTTAGCTTGCCATTCAACTAGCGTTTATGGACAATGTACGGTGTCTGATTATCTCTCTTGTATGTCATTCACGAAGTATTTGTGTCCAATGTACAGGAGTCTTATTATCTTTCTAGCATACCATTTATGAAGTGTTTGTGTCCAATGTACAGGAGTCTTATTATCTCTCTTGTATGTCATTCACGAAGTGTTTCTGTCCAATGTACGGTGTATTATTTTCTCTCTTGCATGCTATTCAAGAAGTGTTTGTGCTCAATGTATAGTAGTATTAATATCTCTCTAACATGCCATTCATGAAGTGATTGTTTTCAATGTACAAGAGTAGTATCTCCTTAGCATGTGATTTATGAGGTGTTTGTGCCCAATGTACAGGAGTCTTATCTCTCTAGCATGCCATTCGTGAAGTGTTTGTGCTGATATACAGGAATCTTATTATCTGTCCTGAATGCCATTCATGAAGTGTTTCTGTCTAATTTACAGGAATGTTATTATCTCTCCAGTATGCCATGCACAAAGTGTTAGTGTACAATGTACAGGAGTCTTATTTCTTTAGCATGCCATTTGTGAAGTGTTTGTGCCAATTTTACAGAAGTCTTATTATCTCTCCTTAATGTCATTCATGAGGTTTTTTATGTCCAATGTACAGGAGTGTTATCTCTTTAGCATGTCATTCAAGAAATGTTTGTGTCCACTGTCCGGTGTCTTATTATCTCTCCAGCATGTCATTAACGAAGTGTTTGTGCACAGTGTACAGTAGTCTTATTATCTCTCCAGCATGCGACTAATGAAGTGTTTGTGTCTAATATACAGGAGTCTTATTATCTCTTTTGCATGTCATTCATGAAGTGTTTGTGTCTAATGTACGGTGTCTCATTATCTCTTATATACCATTCATGAAGTGTTCCCAAAGTGTCGTGGCTCTTGTATGCAAACAGAAAGTTTTAGGTGCCGTATATGTAAACATGCATGTAGCCTCCTACTCTCTTATTGATACACCATTAACACAAACAAACAGATTAAATAATAGATTAGAAGTAAAAAACGAAGAAGTACCGAAGGGTAAACCATATCATATAAAAAGGATAACATGACAATTTTAATCTCAGTAATCGGAATATATATATATATATATATATATATATATATATATATATATATATATATATATATATATATATATATATATATTATATATATATATATATATATATATATATATATATATATATATATATATATATATATATATATATATATATATATATATATATATATACTCTCATATTTATCACAGCAATTTTTCTATCTATCTGTAACTCTCCAAGACGAAAAGTTCAATGTTGTTCATACTGACAAGGAGTTCATATGTCAATACCGGAAGTCTTATACATGTTTTGGAGTGTTTTTGTTTGTTTGCTTTGTATTTTTGTTTTGTTTTGTTTTTGTTTGTTTGTTTGTTTGTGGTTGACAGCTTTGTCAGATGTCTTCAGTTTTCTTTTTTATTTTTATATACTTATCTGATTATGTACGCCCTCGACTTCATGATTGGTAAACAGGGTTATTCTATTGTCAAGTTGTTTAATTTCAAATCAACGCTGAGGTTTGCTATAGAAATTATGCTTCAGGTTTCGTTTAGAAGATGTATAAATTTTGTGATTATGGAAAGTGGAAATTCAGAAAGTAAAATATCAAAGGATCTCAGTATGTATTTTATAAAATTTTTGTATCGAAATAATCATGCGAATGTTTAAGTATGCGTTGATTGAATTTCCTCGTAGGAACGGCGCGTTAAGTGAAAATATCTTAGATTCTTTGTTTTTGTTTTTCTATTTTGGGCTTCAGTTTATAGTAAAATACGAAAATTGTGATTAATTTTTGAATATGTCAGCTTTAATTGATAGAATTCCAATGGTTTGTATATGCACAGGAACGTTTTTGATTGCAGATTGTAGGGGTCTAGAAATCAACAAATCACCTAATATTCTACCATAGATATGATGGTGTATACAAAAGCATTAAGTCTTAAACTGGCTACAACTTTCCTAAGAAACTTACGCCCAATATTAATAAAATGATCCGTCTGTATGTACTATCAGTTACTGGATTAGTTTAATTCATCATCGGTTTATACACCTAGCTGATTTTCATTTGGAATTCAGCATTAGATGCGTCGGCATTGGTGGATAGTAAAAATCCATCTTGTCTATAAGCTAGGGCTATGAATTCTTACAATTCATCAATCACAATGCACAACTGAGGAATGTTATGTCGTGCCAAAGAAGTGGATATGGTCGACACTAAATCAACTGGAAAATGACGGTGTATTACACAAGTCTTCAACATTATGAGGAATTCCATTGGTTTGGTTATATAAATTGGTTAACAAAGTGAGTCTTAAGTACTTAAATATCTATTTGAGAGGATAATAAAATTCGAAAATTAGCTTATAAAATTCAAAGAGTGAAAATCATAGAGCATGCATCAAATGAAAAAATCAATTTAGAAATACAGATGATGACAAATTCATCAAACAGAGGTCCACAAGGGTATCAACAGCTATAACATAAGAGTAATGCAAAGATATGGAATACATGAAAAAACAAAGCATAGTCAGGGGTTTAATGTCATGAAAATAACCAATAGTTTTGGTAAAGAAAACAATGGCAAAGTGAGTCTATGTGTGGACTTCAGAAAGGTTTATGAGGTTGTTATAAAAATGTGCAGGGAACAGTTATACCCAAAACAACATTGAAACCACCTAAGAATTTTTTTTCATTTTTACATTTACTTTTATTGCATTTGAACATGCAATTCAGTGGTATAATTCCAAAAAAAAAAATTGTGTTGATTGATTAATGGCTAGAATGTATTATATATAACTCAACGTTACTCATAACTAGAAAACGTAGAAATGTTACAAAGGGTAGCCACTCAGGTATAAACTTAAAATCAAGAAAGTGTGATGAGACTGTTATGACAAGTTAACAGCTGGACATTGTACCTATCCGTAAAACTTGGATATTTTGATTCTAAATACAGATAACAGCCATTGATTGATTAGTGCCATTCACAGTTAAATACAACATGTTTTAAGAGAGTTATTACGTATGGTAGCAGAACACAAAGCAAGGCTGAAACCAATTATTATGAGACAAGGAAAGAACCTTTAGCAGTACGATACTTCAGTGAGTTGTCTCAACACCATCTACTTGTCTTTTCAATATCCGAGCAGATCACCCACTGATATGTTTATGTAAGCGTATGGAGCCATAATACTACATAGCAGTCTAAATAGATATATTGTCCTTATAATACTTTTTCTAGAGTATTGGCCGTTGGTAAATGTAGTGGCAGAAACAGATGAAATTCTCCGTGACTATCCTTTTTGAAAATGCGATTCCAATTCTATATTTTTTTATAAGTGGGATTACCAATTGTGATTTGATCTTGTCGATAATTGGAGGACAAATACACACTCTGACCACTTTAAATCTGGTTGGCGGATCTTTATTCTTATTTATTAAAACAAATATACCTAAGCACTGTCTACACATTAATGGAAATAAAGATAATAATATACGAAAGCAAAAGAGGTGACAAAGAAAAGAGAAATATTATCAGCTTGAGATCTTTTTAGTCTTTTTAAACTGATTTACAGGAACTGTCAAAACTTCAAAGTAATAATGAGAACTGTAATATAGTAAAACAGTGGTGTAGAACTGGTCAGAGGCCAAGATATGGATTATGAAAAATATTCCTGGAATTCATTGGTTATATCCTCCTTATATTTTATCTGTACAAGGAATATCACATCAGGTTCACTTTAGTAAGTTGTTTGCACCTGAGAATTTGAAGAATGAAGTATCAGGACGCATGTACAAAAGACAAATGGGAGTTCAGTCTGGACGAAAAAAAAACCGACCAAGGCAAATCATAAGAATCTATTATACAGGAACATTTGTAATAATTTTGACACACAAAAGACTAGAACATGCACCACACGTCCGTTTTGCAAAAGATCTTAAATTTGGTTGGCAGTGGTAAGTTTGTCAATTGTTTACCATTTTACAAATTTGTAACTTGTAATCAGTGTTTGATGTAATCTTTGAACAGGATATGGCTGCACTTAAATGTATGTCTTGTCCTAACTATTAATTTTTCTGGTAGTTTTTGTTATCATATGTGCTTAAAATACAAAGAAGGTGTTAAGTAGCATTCCTAGGCCACTTTTTCCATCTTTAAATCCTCTTATCCAAAATATGTGGGTTTTTACGTGATATCTCAATTTTATAACATAAAGTTTTACATCTATACACATCTGAAAATTCAAATCAATTAGAATTGCTAGTAAAAGTAGTAACAAGAATTTCGAGAATGAAATGCTTTGTTAATGTAAATGAAGTAAGGAAATCGGGGGGGGGGGGGGGGGGGTTGAATTTGAACAATGTATGATACTTAGTATCCAAAATACTTACAATTTTCTGCAGTATTTGTTCCTTAATTACACCCAAACATTTAGAAATGTAGAGAAACAAATTACGAACTACAGGGCTATTGACGATAATAAACTTAATTATTCTACAACCTGTATTTACGTGGATATTAATTGTGTACATCATATCACAATTTATCTCTACAAATATTGAACTAGACAAATTGTACAATTTAAAAATAAAGAAAAAATTAAATAGAAAATATTATTGACTGTATACGTAGACGTTTTAAATCTGAATGTTATAATTTGTTAAAAAACCCAAATATATGTATCTTTACAAATTTTGAATGCTGTAATTATTCCTTCCTTTGTGTAAAGGATGATGAGATCAACCATCGATAGATTACTCTAGTGATTGCATATGTGGTGCACATTATTTTATAATAATGAAAAATACGAAAGTAACTGGTGTCGCATGACTATGGCACTAACAACAATGAACTAGAGTGGAAATTCACGGACCCCTAAAATTCAGGGGTAAGACCTGGTGCCCGGGAGGAGTGACCGTCTCCTGTTTGACCAGCCACACCCACCGTGAATGCCCTTACATACAGACAAAACAAATATAATTTAGCATTGTATTTATACATAAATGTGAACAAACACTGTGTAGAAAGTAAGTGTCACAGCCATATAACATCAGGACAAAGGTATAATAACACTTAAGTCAAATCCTCCGCGTGAACTTTTTTACGAGTTCCACACTGCAAATGGAATAAGTGTGACATTAATGTTAAATACGAAAGTAAGTGGTGCCACATGACTGTGGCACTAACAACAATGTACCAAGTGGACATTCACGGACCCCTGAAATTCAGGGGTGAGACCAGGTGCCCGGGAGGATTGAGCGTCTCCTGTTTGGCTAGCCATACCCACCGTGAATGCCCTTACATACAGACGAAACAAATATAATTCAGCACTGTGTTTATACATAAATGTGAACAAAGTAACACGTAACAAATATAATTCAGCACTGTATTTATAAATAAATGTGAACAAAGAACAAATAACAAATAAATTCTAATGCAAACTGGCAAGTAACATGACTTCTCATTTGACAATAAGGTAAATTTAAGGCATGTAAATACTCGATTTGAAATCTGTATTAATACGCGATACGGATACCTGTCAACGTAAACAATATGTCTGATCTTGAGAACACGCCTGGTCAAACTCCAGTAGATCCAGCACGATGCTATTACTTTACAGAAATTTTGAGTTGGATTTATATACTAAACATTATTTAAGGATAGTTCAAACATAGTCTCTGAGTTTGACGATGAGTTTTTATACTAAGTGCTAGATAATTTTCGTAAAGACGTGCAAACGACACAAATGTCATGGACAAGATTCCTGTGGCATTATAATTCTTCTAGAGCATTCTTACCGTTAAACGGTAAGTCATTGTTGACAGTCCACGTCCCTTATTCCTGATTGACTTCCTTTTTCATTTGAAGATGTTTATAGTTTAAATCTGGTAGTTTTCTATCGTTATAACAATGCTAATCGTGACGTTTTAAAAAAATGTAATTACGATATTGTACCGTCTACCGAATGTGACCTCGTGTTTTAGTAACTTATAGTATCACGGCAGATGTAACGGTCGGCAGAGGATACTTATTCAGTTATGGCAGTTATGGACAGGTCTTACCAAAAGAAGTGCATGTGTGAAATATGAAAGCCGTGCCTCCTATGGTTATGAATTTTGGTTATGATAGGAATTGTTATCAATGTACATTAATCGCGAATTTAACACTACAAGGAAGAATGAAAAGTCACCGTGGAAATATATAGTAATGTAATGATACGAACCCCCCCCCCCCCCTCCCCCACCCCCCAACAAATAAGGACATCACAAAAATATTTGATTATAGAGCAGTTACGGTACTGACTTAGGACGTCCATTTGATATGGCAATAGTCAATCAATTGATGTGGTTAACCAATTAACGGGTCCACCTTCCCACTCACCGCAACCGCAGAATAATTAAAGGCCACACCTTTAAAAATCTAAATGTTCCTACCTGTAGAGATTAAGGGTCAACGAGTGTCCCAAGTTGAGAGGTCATAAAAATATATAAACACGTATCATAATGCAGATAAACATCATAGTATCAAAAATACATTAAGCAACATCAAAAATAAGAGTGCTCTGTCGTTGTGGAAGTAAGCTCAGACCCTTAATTTGTAGGAGTCCCGACTGACAGTCAGAGGGGACCATGTCTCCTCTGAAGTCCGTCATTTAGTTCCCACCGGCCAGTTAAAGCGCAATGTTTAAGTGATTTCTGTATAAGGCTGTAGAGGGACCCAGTACAATACTTATAGTCTTTTTGATGATCTCAGGGTCATATTGTAATGGTTGTTTCTTTTAGAACCCGACGACAAAAAATTGTCGGAACGTTTGCCCTTTCTAAAAATAAAATTGAGGTGGGAAATTCCATTGGATACATATTGTTAAAAAGTGATATTTCCAAATTTAGATTAAAGCTCTGATACGGTCTAAAGAATTTGCCAATTGTTTTTCTAGGTTTGTGATATCTGTAACCTTGGGATAAAAGTTTCAAAGTAATTTTGTGGTGTGAAAATCCAAAACATCAGTGCAGCACCTTGGCAAATTGATTGGTTGGTTGGTTGATTAGTGTTTTACGTCGCTTTCAACAATATTTCAATTATATCGCGACATGGAAGCAGGAGGTTACCAACCTCTTAAACATAGTGGCGCAACCCGGGAATCGAACCCGGATCGTCGGCGCCGCAAGCTAAGCGCTTAACCACTACACCACGCCTGCCACCCTGGCAAATTGAAACAACTGAGATACATAAATGCAATGATGGAAGTATAGGGTCATCATCAGGGATATTTACAAAAGGAATTCCTAGATCGTCACGTTTATCGTAAATATAAGTATTAATTTTATTGTTAATTATCTTAATGTTTAAGTCTAAGAAAGGTGTTTCTGTATCACAAATATTAGCTTTGTTTAACTGAAGTTCGGATGGATATATTTCAGGTATATATCTTTCAAACTCAGGATTATCGATAACTGAGATATCATCAAGATATCTAGATGTGTCATTGAATTTATCAATGAGAACATAACGTTTACATTTTTATTAGATTGCATAAAGTTCCTCTCATAACAATATAGAAATTAATCTGCTATGAAAGGTGTGATAATAGTACCCATAGGAATCGGAAATGTTTGCTGATAAATATTGCCATCATATTTTGCATGTAATTATTTTCCATAAGAACTTTAGGCTTTACATAATTTAGCGAAAGTCCAGTATTTATATGAGGTATATTGTTTGTTCGAAAAGAATCCAGAGTTATTGGAAGTACAGAGATATGTGTTAGATTCTCTGTAAAAACACCTACGTATGAAACACAACAACTTGCTTTTAATTAAATCTAGTGATTCTAGACATAAAACTTCAAACTAACACTTTGATAACACGTAACAACAGGTGAAACAAAAAAATTTCAAATTTAATGTGTTAATTAAGTAATATATAAAAAGTAAACATACACACAAAATACACACATACACACACACATTGTTAAGCCAGTTGCTCTGCTATGAGATCCTTTATTACCATCACACAGGAAACTGAAGTTTTTTACATGTGCTCATGTGTGTATAATATGTGTTTATATTCTAAATTTGCAGGCCTTGTGCGACGGATGTCGTATACAAGCAGGGGACGCTTACTCATCCAGAACATCTGAAGGGAATATGACATTGTACGCAATATTGTCCTTTTGTTCCATAAACTTCGAGATGTGGTTAATCATTTGGTACTTCTTCGTTGTTTACCAGACATTTCAATAATATTTCAGTTAAAAAGATTTATTTTACACCGTGATTGATAACTTTCACAAAACTTCCTTGCCTACATCCTGTGTTGTTATGTATCAGTTCGTCAGGCGTTGTTTTATGTCATTGCTACAAGTGTTTTGGCACTGTGAGGCTCTTCAGGTAATGAATTGTAAAGATGAAACAGATAATACATCAAGCAAATATATATACACATACATGTGTATTCTTAGATAATAACGATAGCAGTAGAATGTCCATGTACATAGTAAGTACTTTAACAAAAATATACGATAAAACCCCCTTATTCCACTACGTGGGATGACTTTTTAAAGGAAAGGTGTATATTTGTTGATAAAATCTTGTTCTTTGATCGTAATGATTGAATAGTCGTACGTTTGGTATATAGACATAATCTTACATTTGTTATTTCTAGAGTTATAAAGGTGTTTCCTCACAAATTCAACTAGATTTTGTGAAAAATCGACATACATAGTAAACTAGTAAACCACTGTGCATTATAAAGTTATCATATAAGAGAACTCATAACAAAAACAATGTCTATAAAAGTAATTATGATTACATGTATCTTATTTGTGAAAAATTAGCCCGTACCTTTTATTTACAAAGTTTTATTTATAAAATGCTTCATTTCATCATTCACAATACATAAATTTTAAGCACAGGGTGGCCGCCTAAGTTTACACTAGGCCTAACCATGAACGATTTTTACATTCTAATTGATAATTACTGGTATTTACATTAATTAAACATTTGACGATTTCATGTAGTTTATTCTAATTCTAATAGCTCTTTTATTTTAAAACACTTCTACGATTTTACACGAGTTATCTCTGACTCGGCGACTTCCACGTGTATAATTATGTACAGAAATACACATTTCAATGTAAAAAAAGAAGATAGTACCGAAGGGTAAACCATATCTCATAGTCCATGGAATAAAGGGGACAATATCGTGTTTAGTGTCATATTCAGACAAATGCAAACCCCAATTAAATCGAGTTGAGACCAGGTGCCCGGGAGGAGTAAGCGTTTCCTGGTTGCATGCAACGCCCGTCGCAAAAGTCCTGCAATAACCTTTCAAATTGAGGAGGTAAATACATAAATATGCACGCATGAATATACGAAGGAGACAGACACACAAAGTCAAATTTCCCATTCAAGGCAAGAAATGCTGCCTGTCTGAAATTTCGGTGACGGAAACGCGGGTTAACAAATATCTGTGTATACTTGTATACACGTATTATGTCAAATCAAGTATAGTCAAAAAGTTAAGATGGTTATTTAGTATGGTCAGGTCCCAAAATATCAGTTAACATTCTTGAAAGAGGAATCTGAAATTGCAATAGATCCCTATAACGGCGATAGATATTTTTCAGTGACAATTTCAAACGTTCGTCAATATATCCTTGTGAGAGTAGATTCGTGGCAAGAAGCCTCGCCCTCGAAAATTTTCGTATTAAGAGCATGCCCTGGTATAGCGTATAAGTTGTTAAATGAAGACGCCATATGCGGGAGAGGAAGGTATGTTGCTACTCAGAAAAGGGAAGTTGGTAATAATGAAATTGAAATCTTAACGTTTGTCATAGAGAGAGGTTAATAATGAACCATCGACACTAAGTGATAACATTATATCGAGGTATGAAGCAGGAGATGCGCTCTCTGTAGTATTTTTATCTCGAGTTCCTTTGGATATATGATTACCTGCTGATAAAGCAGGTAATAACATAATAGTTGTTTGAAAACTATATTATATTGAAGTACTTAAAACGAATTAAACTCCACTCATTCATATGTGGAAAGCCCTACGATCGCCTCATGACCATGTCCGACTTCAATATTAAAACTGATAAATCTGATCTACCAACCATGTATTGGCTCCCAAAACTACATAAAAGTCCATATAAATCACGTTTCATATCTAATTCTGGCCACTGCTCTACTACGGTACTATCGAAATATATAACGTCTGCTCTAACTGCTATAAAAGATCATATTATCAAATATTGTGATGTCGCATTTCATAATAGTAACGGGGCAGGCGTGGTGTAGTGGTTAAGCGCTTGGCTTGCGGCGCCGATGATCCGGGTTCGATTACCGGGTTGCGCCACTATGTTTAAGAGGTTGGTAACCTCCTGCTCCATGTCGCGATATAACTGAAATATTGTTGAAAGCGACGTAAAACACCAATCAACCAACCAACCATAAGAGTAACATCAATTACTTTTGGTCAATTAAAAATTCTCATGAAGTTATAGACAAACTTCTTTCACTAAATTTCAAAGCGACTCATATTTCTACATTTGATTTTTCCACACTTAATACATGATTTGATTAAAAGCAAGTTGCTGTCTCTTATACAATGGTGTTTTCACAGATAATCTAAAACTTAGTTATGTATTTCCAGTAACTCCGGATTCTCTTCCAACAAACAATATACTTCATATAAATACTGGACTTGCAAGGAATTGTGTAAAGCACTAGAGTTTCTCATGAATAATATTTATGTGCAATTTGATGGCAAGATATATCAACAAATAGTAGGGATTCCCATGGGTTATAACTGCGCGCCTCTGATAGCAGATTTATTTCTTTATTGTTATGAGAGGGATTTCATGGTTTCTATTCAAAAATCAAAACGTTTCGACCTCATTGACAAATTTAATAATACTTGCAGATATCTGGATGACATTTTGGTTATCGAAAACCCTGAATTAGAACAATTTATATCAGAAATATATCCACCAGAGCTCAAATTGAATAAAGCTAATACTTGAGATAAATCTACACCTTCCTTAGATTTGAACATCAAAATTATATTATTACATATACTATTATATATACTAATATTTATGATAAACGTGAGGATTTTGGATTTCCTATTGTAAATTTTCCTTACGTGGATGGCGATGTCCCTCGACTCCCATCATATGGTATCTGTATATCTCAATTAGTTCGATTTGTCAGAGGCTGCACCGATGTTTTGGACTTTCATAAAAGAAATTTACAAATTACTACTAAACTTTTAACTCAGGGTTACAGATATCACAAGCTAAGAAAAACATTCGGCAAATTCTTCAGATCTTATTCATAACTTCTATCTAAATTTGGAAATATTACTTTTCAACACTATGTATCCAATGGAATTTCCCATCCTAATTTTTACGGTGATCTCGTATATAAACTAAGGAAAGTAAAAGGCTCTGATAACGTTATTTTATCATGTAATAAATAGTCAAACGTCTTCTAAATAGACAATATGACATTGAGATCATCTAACAGGGCGGGGGGACTATATGACGGGCCTTGTCCAAACCTCTTTCAGAGGAGACATGGTCCTGAAACTCGTCCCCCTGACTGTTGGTCGGGACTCCTACAGATCTAGGGTCTTAGTTCTCTTTCAGACTGGCAGAGCACGGTTTATCATGTTGATGTCGCATATATATTTATATCATTATGTGTTTTACAATACCTTTCGTGTTTATATTTTAATATCAATATGCGATACCTGTTGACCCTTGTTAATTACATGGAGGATTGTTTATAAATTTCTAAATGTACGTCCTTTGATCGTTCTGCTGTTACGGTGAGTGGGAAAGTGGGACCGTAAACCGGTTAACCACACTATTTGTTTGGCTTTTGTCAAATTAAATGACCGTCCTAGGTCGGTATCATAATTGCACTACAATCAAATATTTTTGTAATGTGTTATATGTGCTAGTATATTATTTATATTTATATATTGTATAGCTCCGTGGTGATTTCTGCCACATGTTTTTCTTATATGATGTTGAGGTGATCCTTAAATATAGATTTGTTAATCGACAAAACATCATCGATGTATCTGTATGTAAAGTTGAACCGAGATGCTAATTCTTTATTGCCTTTAGAAAGAAAAAAGAGGAGTTACTGGCTCAGTTATGTGGCATGGAGCTATACAATAGAGAGCAGAGACTGTATGAATTCTGCCTCGTAAGAGTACAAACATATGTCGGCCAGAAGAGGCGTGCAATTAGTACCCATAGGAATGCCAACAATCTGTTGGAACACTTTCCCACCAAATATCACAAAAATATTATCTATAACAAATTCTAACATTTGGATAATCTCTTTTTCTGTATACTTGCTGCTGGAGTCAGAGTGTTCCTTTACAAATATGTGTCGTTGTGGCCCAAAACGAGATAATTATATCTGCGAATTCTGTTTTTGTTAAAGAAGGCGTTTTGAATAATTGATGTTATTCTGTTCTTTAGTTTTTGATGAGGAATGGTTGTATATAAAGATGAAAAGTCAAAAGATTTGATGCTAGTGACATTATTGACAATAGGAGATTTTAAGTGCTCTAGAAGTTCCTTGGAATTTTTTAGGATCCACATCTGATTTATTTCGCTTCTCGAGTAAGCAGTAGAGCAGTAGATCTATTTCTGAAGACCATATTTGATTTCTGTTAGAATTTTGCTGAGTAACATGGAAAGAGGCTTGGTGGAACACTTGGAAAATCCAGCTATAAATCGATGCTTATATGGAGTTTTATGCATCTTTGGAATCCCCCCCCAAAAAAGTATGATAGCTCGAGATCAGATTCATTTGTAGTAATACCGAATGAACTGAAAACTGACTTGTGATTATCCAATACCTCTGAAGGAGACAGAATTGTAACTGTATACGTTGGATTACCAGGCGTTGAATGAAGACCAAGCTCTCCTATAAGACAATTAATATAGTATGCCTTACATACGAATGTGTAATTGTTAGTTGCCTATGTAATAAATACCAAGAATTATATAGTGAGCGATAAGATAAGATATTATTTTATCCTTTGGTTTACATTGACCCGTGTTTCCAACTTCAGACTTACATATTTATTGCAGATAGATCTTGAGTTGCGAAAGGAAGCGGTGAGTAGGGGGATAAGCTGTTTATATTTAAGAAAGACATGTATTGTTTAAGCAAAGGAGATAAGACTAAGAGCCTGTTTTAATTTAAATGCTTTGGTTTTAATCCTCTCTAGTTAATTTTTGGTATTTTTATCAGTGGCGAATCCAGAATTTCCAAAAGGGGAAGGGGGGAGGCAAATGTGAAAGTCAAGTATTAGCCAAAATACTACGCCATTTTAGGCTCCAAATCTGGAATTTTACTCATACTTGTGGCGAAATTTGGGGTCCCCCATAAATCCGGCACTGTATATATAACAAGAAGAGAACAAGGTAAGAAAAGTACCGAAGAGTAAACCATATCTCATAGTCCATGGAATAAATACAAATCCAAGATCTTGTTCCTAAATCCACAACTCAAAGTCGAAGAAACACGACAATACATATGTAAATATAATAAAAACCAATTACGAACCTCTGTCAAAACAGAGGTGGGATCATGTGCCATGGAGGAGTAAGCATCCGCTGCCCTCCGGTCACACCCGTCGTGATGCCATAAGTATACGCGAAATAGTATTATCCGCTGTCACAGAATTAGAAACGGCACAACCGTAGTCGAAATAGGTAAATATCATAAGCAGTATGAATACTGCTATATAGTATAGGTAATACAGATGGTTTAGTTACTGTGAAATAAGGAAGTCAACATGTCAGACAACGATACATCATATGAGCAAATGAGGTCTTTATAACGACAGTAAAAGTTGCGGAATATTGACATAAGTCGTGATATCTCATATCCTTGTTTGAGTAACTTTTCTTCTAGTAATTGGCTTCGATAAATGAAACAGCAATACTCAGATGACGATCGCGCATATCGAATCAATTGGGGTACATAAACACCGTACACAGGCGATAAAGGAATGTTGCTACCAGTATATGGAAAGTTAACTGGAGAAACTAAAGTCATCACGTTTGTCATAAATTGAAGTAGTAAGTTTACTATCTCGGTCGACATCAATAAGTAGATCTAAATATGAAGCACATGAATTGGATATTGTAGTGTCCTTAATTTCAAGTTCCTTTGGATATATTGTATGTACGTATGTATCAAAGTTTTTGTTATTTATAGATAATACATTATCAATATATCTGAATGTAAAATAATTGCTTTTTATTTTGACTTATAAGATTTTGTATAAAGTCAATTTCGTACGACGAAAGGAACAAATCGGCCAACAAATAGCACAGCTAATCTCCATAGGGACTTCGATGGTTTGTTGGAAGACCTGGTCACCGAACACGACATATATATTGTCAATCAGGAAGTCCAGCATGTTTTTATGTCTTTAGAGTACTTTAGAGTACTTATATTTAGATTCACAGTGGTTTTTCACAAAATATGTATCTGGATAACCTAAAACAATAAATTTATATCTGCGTGAACCGTTTTTGGTAAAGAAATAGTTATCAATAATTCTAAAGAGCCTGGTTTTCAATTTATTATGAGGTATGGTGGTATAAAGTGTACAAAAATCATGTCTTAATGAATTTAATAGTTGTCAGATTTTGAGATTATAAGTTTTCCAATAATCCTTTCGAGGTTTTTATTGTATAGCTCCATGTTGACTTCTGCCACATAACTGAGCCAGTAACTCCTCTTTTTTCTTTTAATATCCAAAACTGATTAACACCACTACGAGAGTAAATCACATCGGAGTACGTCTGAAGTTTTTCCTTAATTGCAGATAATATTTTGCTAAGGAGGGCTGATAGAGGTTTGGTGGAGCATTTGGTGGAGATATATCTATGGAAAAATCTAATCGCCCTTTCATCAAAAGTAAATTTGCAAATAAAGGCATTGATTATTTAAATTTTGGCCAAATTTTAAATCATAAGTCTGTTTTAGAGAAAATACCTCCATATTTCAAAAACAGAGATCCGCCATGTATTTCCTATAGCTACACACCATCAGTTGCATCCAAAATTTATAATTACAAAGGGTTTCTACAGTGTCTTGATGTTAGCAACTCTGCATGTAATCCTCAACCGTGTGCATGTTCCTCATCTAATTTTGTATATTCTCCTTGTGGTCATTTCATTACTGGTGATCTTGATATTGTTAAAAACACTAAATTAAGAGAACTTTTACTTAAAGGTCCAAAATTCAGAGAACCCAGATCATTCACATGGAGACAAAATTTTGAGAATATTATGAACTCTTGCGAGGAATATGCCACACGATGAGCAAAAAGAGAGGAAGTACAGGTCGACACTTTTTCGGAATGGATAAAATCTATTGCAGTACTGCTGAGATCAAAAATTAAAAAAATTACAAGGCTATGTAAACACCAGATTCGAATCTATTTTTAAAGATCCTGATGTTGTCAGAGAACTTACCTTCCTCCAAGAACATTATATCATTACACCAGCAGATAAAGCGTTTAATAATTATATATTTACTTGTAAGAAATATTACTTTGACAGCCTAGTGAAAGAATTAGGATTAAATTCAGCTCCAGGAAATCCTACTTATACTCTCGGTTTCGGAAGTACTTGAGAATCATAAATCTGTCCTCAATACGTTTGGTATTGACACAAATAAATCAAATTTAGAACTTCCATATTTGTACTGCATTCCCAAAATGCACAAAAATCCTTACAAACAACGCTTTATCGCTGGTTCCTCGAAGTGTTCCACAAAATCTGTATCGATGCTGCTCACAAAAATATTATCAGAAATTAAATTTGGCCTTTATTGATGTTGCGAAACAGTAGAAGTGGAATTAATTAAATGTGGATCCTTAAAAATTCAAAAGAGTTATTACAACATCTAAAATCAAAAAAGTTTTACTAAAATTCACTCCATCACGTCTTTTGACTTTTCGACTCTTTACACAACGATCCCTCATCAGAAATTAATAGACATATTAGCGGAAATTGTTCAAAATGCATTTACTAGTAAAAACGGAAGCTGGAAATTCAAATATATAGTCATAGGCCATGATAAAACTTACATTGTTAGGGAAAAAAATTCTGATTCCAAAAATAAATACACTGAGACAGCTGTCATCCAGATGTTGAACTTTCTTATCGATAACATTTTTGTGGTGTTTGGAGGAAGGGTTTTTCAACAAATTGTCGGCATTCCAATGGGCACTAACTGTGCTCCGCTTCTGGCCGACATATTCCTTTATTCATAAGAAGCTGAATTCATTCAGTCTTTGCTTTCGCAAGGAAAACACAATTGGCTCTTGGCTTCAATTTTACTTACAGATATATAGATGACTTGCTTTCAATTAAAAATCCTTCGTTCGCGGATTACCTTAGCGTCATCTATCCAAGTGAACTGGAGGTCAAAGAAACCACAGAAAGTGGTAATTCTACTTCGTATATAGATATTATGTTGTCTTACGACATTAATGGTCATTTGAACACCTCACTCTATGACAAACGTGACGATTTATATTTCGCTATCACAAACTTTCCTTTCATAAGTAGCAACATTCCATCATCGTCCGCATACGGCGTATTCATATCTCAGTTAATACGTTATTCCAGAGCATGTTCAAATTACAATGACTTTGTTCTGAGGGCTAGGCGACTTTCAGTTAAGCTGCTCAACCAGGGTTATATATGTGCTAGACTAGCAACGTCACTGATGAAGTTCTACGGTCGTTACGAGAATCTTATTACTCCATATGATATCTCGGTATCCAGACTTTTAAATGATATTCTGGACTGAGACCGATTCCGATCATTTTACACCGATTTGACACCTTCTATACTAGTAGGTTACCTACTTTGACTTCTCCATATATAAATACATATGGAATTTACACGATTTGACTGTTTCTACTGGGTATATGTGACGGGTGTTGCTACCAAGCAGGAGATGCTCACTCTCCCCGGGCACCTGATCTCACTCCATCACAGGGGTTCACATATGCTCTTCAAGTAGAGATATTTTGTTATTTTCCACTTGTTTTTCATTTTCACTGATTTTGTATGTCCTCTGGTTTCATGATTTTTAGACTTATAGTTTGGATTTATACATCATCTTTACATTTACTGGATCCTGCAGTGAACCTATGTTTATATGAATCTTTGTGTAATTTAGGGATCCAATATAAATAAAACGACAATATCGTATATAGTGTCATATTCAGACAAATACAAACCCCAATAATATCGAGTCATGTTAAGGTACTACGAAACACCAATCACGTGACCTAAAGATTCATGAAAATTAAAGGTTTTAAATACGTAATTTTTAATTTCATTCAAATAAATATATATTGAAGACTTTATAAAAAATAATTTTAATTTAAATATCCCCCTCCGTATATACTTGTACTTGGCACTCGAAAACATGAGTTTTTCAGTACAGCTCGCATGAAAACATCAGCGAAAGTGATGACTCTTCGAATTATATAATATAAAGGATATCTATAATATCCTTTATAAAGTTGACTTTCTAATCTAATTTCAACATTTTTAATATACAGAGGGTATATCGGGGTACCGTCGTCTAGGGCGACCACCTGTCACCTGTTTGGCTAAATTATTACGTAATATCGCATCAACCGGCTGTTTGGGTCAGCAAATATAACCCTTCATTTCATGTCTTTTGTCATCTTTTAAGATATTAATTAGCGATCTTAATAAACTGGGTCTTCATAGTAAAAAAGGACAAAGACTTAATATCATTTTTCCTGTTTATAAGACATTGTGAAGGATTATCGCGAAGGAGACGTAAAGAACAGGAATTGAATCAATCAAACTTTACGACATTTTGTATTTATGAAGAGTTTATGAGTAAAAAACACAGACGTACCGAAGAGCAAACCATATCTCATAGTCCATGGAATAAAAGGACAATGAAATGAGTTAATAACACTTATAATCAAAGTTTTGTTTTTATGTTTTTATAATCAATATAATAAATATACTAGATAAGTATAAAAATTCAGGTATATTGTGGTAAACTTACAGATATTTTATTTTTCCCCATTTTGAAGAGAGATATCTGCCCCTGATTTAGGTAGAAAAGTTCTCTGTTCTTACAGAGCTTATCTGTTGTCATACAATCAAGATTCCTTTAAATATCCCTATAAGTAACCATTTTCAATAAGTTTTTACATAAATATGAATCCTTGTGTTTTAGAAAACTTACCTTGGACATTTTCATCAAAGTTTAAAAACATTCTTCGATAAGTTTAAGAGTTTATATTTGAGAAAATAAGAGTTATAATCAATGTTTTTATCTTTCATCATAATACCTGTAGTGCATAGAGTAGATTAATATAAAAGAATGACAAATCTTATGTATAACTGATTACTTTCATGAAATTGCAATGTCTTGCATTCTGAATGCTGAAAAAAGGTATGAAAATGCGATATTGTTCATTCTTAAATTTTCATACCTTGAAAAAGATAAAACAGAGGGCATCTGACAGAGCTGTATGACAAAAATCACCAAGGACCTGCAAAAAAATTATTATACTAGTATATACACGGAACGACATTACAAAAATACTCGATTGTGCTGTGGTTACGATATCGACTTAGGACAGTCAATTGACGTAACAAACGTCACTCAATTGGTGCGGTTAACCGGTTGACGGGCGCCCACCTTCCCACTTAAGATAAACAGACGAAATTTTCAGAGCTTGTTAACTGTTAACTATAAAGTGTACTTTGTAAGTATTTTATTCTTTTATATATATATTATTATATATATATATTTATATATATATATATATATATATATATATATATATATATATATATAATATATATATATATATATATATATATATATATATATATATATATATATATATATATATATATATATATATATATATATATATATATATATATATATATATATATATATATATATATATGTTGTACTTTATCTGAAATCATGTGCTGTTATTTGGTACTTAGGTGACTGCAATCTATATTATATTACCAAACTATTTGTTTTGCATTGTATATGATGAATACTTAGTAAAAAGTATTTACATTAATATCGTTATATTCAATATTCCACTGAACAGATGCATTTTTCTTGTAACTGTCATGAAACTGCGCCCTGATTTAGAAAGCTTTCTCTTCTTTTGGGAAATTAAACCGGTAGATCTGAGGAAGTCGGAGGTTCCATTGTCATCAATAAGGTTTCATATCGCGTCATGAGAGACACCAATGCAATAACCATTTGATATATAGAAGACCATAAAGGATGATGAAAGATTTTAACGGGAATTGTATAATATCTATTGATATTTATTGCTAAATTGTTATTCGACAACAATGACAACAAATCCGTGCTTTATACAAAAATGTAAGACACCTGTTTGTAACCAGATGAAAATATTTTGTCATAATTTATAGCCTTTTGTAGATTTGTAATTTAAAATTCTATATATTTGTATGACTGCTCTTCGTCAATTGTTTTCTGCTCCATGTTTTAATTATGGATGAATATTTATAAAATTTTGTAAAGTATGTGTTCTTTGTTACACTCTTTTTATAGTAATTGGGAAAGAGATGAAACTTTTCACGCCTTATATATATTTCTTTTTCCTCTTCTTTGTTTTGCACCACATATCAGACTCGTAACCTGCATTTCAATTTGTGTATTGGAAGTATCTCCCTCCTGCATAGCTCTGTCCTTAGGTAGATTCTCTGGTTCAATTTTTTGTCCTTTTGGATTCAACACTGCTCTTCAAATATTTCTATATTTTGAGAATTCCAATCATTTGGCCACGAGCATCACTGAAGAGACATATGTTGTCGAAAGGCGCATATGGTGCACTGAATTATAAGGTATATTTGTTCTATATTTATTATAACCACTAGGCCGGTGTCACTACGTGTGGACCGATAGTTTCCGAAGGCACCATAAGTCTAGTTTTCAGTGCTTTTGTACTGACATTCAATACATACTTCAAATTTCAGTCATCAAATTAAGTAAATCACTCTAAAACTAAGGAGTATCTCCCTGATGCATAGCTCTGTCTTAGATAGATTCTTTGGTTCACTTTTTGGTCCTTTTGGATTCAATCATTTGGCCACCCGCATCACTGAAGAGACATAAGTTGTCGAAATAGGCATATGGTGTACTAAATTATAAGTTATATATGTTCTATTTTTATTTAAGAAGAGTTTAGCTATTTTTGTGCCATTAATCTGTGTTTTGTGCCATATATTATTGGTGTGTATAGCCAAACAATGAGGAGACAATCCATCTGGGATTCTGGTCTCGCCTTTGGATGGCCATTAATGTCAATCGTTGACATGTACGTTGTCTTGTCACATTGACATTGTGTCTGTTAATTCTAATTTCATATACTTGACGACGAATATGTTATTTGAATATTTCTGTGTATTTAGATAGAACGATATATAGATCAAATTGATACTACATATCTTTTGAAAACTACAAACATTTGATATTACATACAGATGAAAGTAATTACTTAGATAAACCCTGGGGGTGATTTTTGTTCGTAGAGTACATATTTTTTGTTGAAGTGTACTAATTTCAATACAGTGGAACATGTTACCTGTCATTATGATTTGAGATATTCTTTCCGGCCTAACAATATGGGATATGCTCTCTGGAATCGCAGTGCGGGCATTCTCACTGGCAGCATGTATGGCATGTTCCCATGGTCTCTGGCACTTTTTGACATCCTTTCTGGGGTATTACGATATGGAACATACTCCCCATTATTATAAATTGAGACATATTCTTCAGCATTACAATGTAGGACATGCTTTTCGGTGTTGCAATGTAGGACATGATGCTCAACACTGCAGTGTGGGACATAATCTTAAGTATAACTTTTTGTTTTCATTATAATTAGGCTTCTATATGTTGATGAGAATCAAAACAATTCATTGTCGAAATATATATAGTGTTGTACGTGAATAAAATAACAAGATACCGAGTAATGTTCCGTCGGAACGCAGATATAAAAAGACAAAATAATGAATAATGGCAATCACGGACCTCAGAACAACTATAGATTGGATCAGGTGTCACGGATGAGTAAATGACACATGTTGTATTTCACATCGTTGTATCGTGTATTTGAACCAATTTCATTCAGCATCGCTATATTCTTGGTCATAATACTTACAATACGCCAAAATCATGAGCAATATATACGGAGGTTACTGATTTGATTGTTGTCTGTTTCACGTCACGACAAGATTATTTCACTTATTTGATGTCGAAGTCTGTCTGGTGCATTACATTTTTTACCTATGAAATAGAGGTGTTGTTTTATTACCGTTGTACTGACATGTAAATATATATCAATATCGAAGAGGTTCCAAACCGTTAATCATTTTCAAAGTCCAAGAACAGATGCAAAATCGTGTAAGTTTAAAAAAAAGAACTGTTGTGAACCCCGAAATACTGAAAAATTCTGAGGTGATATTTAAAGATTTGTAGATGTTTGTCCTTTGATTATACTGCTCTTGTAGTAACTGGGAAGGTAGACCTGTAAACCGATTAACCCCACCAATTGATTGACAACTATATCAATTGCCCGTTCAGTCAGTATCACAACTGCAGCTGAATCGAGTTTTTATGATGCTATTTCTATTGTTATCTTGTCTGTAATTTTGTTTTTGATTTTCTTTGTTTTTATTTTATGGTTAAAACATTGTTTTGTTTTTATTTTGTATTTTTGTTTGTTTTGTTGTGTGTGTGTGTTTGTCTGTGTGTTTGTGTGTGTGTGTTTGTGTGTGTGTGTGTGTGTGTGTGTGTGTGTGTGTGTGTGTGTGTGTGTGTGTGTGTGTGTGTGTGTGTGTGTGTGTGTGTGTGTGTGTGTGTATTTGCTGAGTCAGATGCTTTCATCTGTTACTTGATATTATTGAATAGGCAACAGAATACCGAAATGCAGTTCTTACTGTGTCATTCGAAAAGCCCATGTTCGAATTCGAATCCATTGTCATATAGGGAGCTATGCTAATAGAAAATGTTCCACTCAAGAATGTAACTAAAGAGAAATCGTCCCCCGTCCAGGGGGAAATAGTATTTCTTGATATCATTTTACTGCAATAGAAAACTAGTGTTTAAGATACTGAGCGATAGTCCATTATACTAGACAATATAGGGATATAAGCAAACATGGACACCAGGATGATAAAGAGATGGGATCAGTTGCCGTGGAATAGTAAGCATCACTTGCGGAACGCTCATATCGGTAATAAGATTATCGTTTGTTTGAATTATAATGATAATGTATGCTAGTAGATCATACTGTCTGTATACAATTTTTTATGAATAAAGGTGTGACATATTCATTTCACAGAATATTTCGTAAAACATTATTAGATAATTAAACTCTTTACCTGGACTTTGAACATCGGACATGCAACAGAATTGTTGTTTCATTACTAGTGCACAAACTTATAACTTATATATATTCTAATATTTATAATTTCCACTAGGCCGGTGCCACTTCTAGTGGAATGATAATACCCGAGGACGTCAGAAGTCTAGTTTGCAGTGCTTTCGTATTGACGTGAAATATATACTTAACATTTTCAGTCATTTTGTAAATTTTATAAATCACTTTAAAAATAAAGAATATCTCTCTTATTCATAGTTCTGTCCCTAGATTGATTCTGTTTGGCCACTTTGGTTGTAACTCTGCTCTTCATATATTTATATGATACTACAATTCTAATAATAATATTGCCACGAACATCACTAAAGAGACATAACAACGCTTTTTGAAATCGAAATATGACTCTGGGGTAATCACAGGTATCACAAAGATTTGACCCCCTCTACATACTTATGGAGAATTTTCACCAGCTTTACACTGACTAAAGAGGCTGTGGAGACTGTATGACGGGTATTGGCTATACCTTTTCAGAAAGATATGGTCCTTTACATCGTCCCTTTTGATTTTCACTTGGGACGCCTACAGATCATATATATCACTGCTGGTGGACTGATAGTCCCCGAGGGCATGGTTCATAAGTCTAGTTTTCAGTGCTCTTGTACTGACAGTCTACTTTTCATGAAATATATACTTGAAATTTGCCGTCATGGATTTATGTAAATCACTCTAAAACTACGGAGTATTTCCCTCATGCATAGCTCTGTCCTTAGACTGATTCTTTGACTCACTTTTTCGGTAATTTTGGTTTTAATACTGCTCTTCAAATATTTATATAATATGAGAATTCCAACCATTCGGCTACAAGCATCACTGAAGAGACATAAGTTGTCGAAATGCGCATCTGGTGCACAAAATTAAAATGCATATATGTCCTATATTTATTGCTCGCCAGCAGCAAGGCTAATTCCTTCTCATGCCTATCAGCCCCTATCGCTTTTATGGTTTGGACAACTTCAACAGAGCATTACTTGGTGGTAGGGGCAGACTGGTCGGGATAGATTATAATGTGGGTTTCCAGTGGAGATTAGATTCAATTTATCTATACTCAAACCCTTCAGGATCGTAATATACTTATTTCCATTTGCTTGTTTCGAGGTCGGGAGATCTAGGGTTCGAGTTCAATTGACTGCTTGTCAATGTCTTGATACTTCGCTGCTCCGGGTTGATCTGTGCATAAGTCTACATGAAAATGTATCAGACAGAGCCATTGGTGAAATATCTTGCAGTGGCATAAAATAAGAAACATATATAAATCTCCTAACCGTGCAACCTCTCCAATACTCATTTAAATTATATAAACTTCCTCTCCTTATGCTTTGCATTTTCAAATCATGCAGTTGTCAAATATGTTCATTTGAAGTATTTTCTTTCCAAACTTTCGAATTGTAATGTTTCAGCAATGAGAATATTAACAATGCTATGGTTTAAATGTATTACATATGTATTTTTAGTATTATACAAACCATAAAGAAATTGAATGGCGTGGAATCTTTCAAACTTCAATAGTAATTCTCATTAGTTACACATAATTATTCTCTTATGAATCACAGAATATAATGTGTAATGTCAGCACTTTGTACCATCAGATAAAGTTGATGGATGGGACAGTGTCGATACGTCGTAGCAACTTTAGGATTTTCTAGATGGAATCAAAAAGATGCAGTATGATTTCGTTGATCATATCTAATTTATAATTTAATTTCTGTTCTTGCGATAATCTGATGTTATTTTTGAAATGTGAATGCGGCTGCTGATCTAATTATCTAACGCATATCGTGCAATGCCTACGTTTCAGTCAGTTTTTGATTTTCAGAGTTACATGATTCATGTTTGGAGGAAATGAATACATATACTATTATTCCATGACCACTTCTTGTCGATTGTTTCGGTGGTCCTATATTACTGCTTAGAGCTTGTAATTCATCAGCAGATTACCCATATCAATTTCAAGTTAAATATTACAAAAGATGATTTATCCCACTTGACTGCCTTTAGTTGACAACATTGGTACATGATATCAAATATATTTGGACGTTTTTATGTATTCGTTTTTCTTTCTCTCTTTCTTTTGGTGAATTCTGTCATTTGACTGAGTCAAATCCTTTTTTTCTGTTTTCTGTTTTTTATTTCAAAGCATACAAATCAAATTTAATCAGAAAGAAAGAACCTGGGACCTCTAGGTCACAAGCCGCGCACCCCACGCACAAGGCCACACCGGCTTCCTTAACTTTTGAATAATTTACAAACTTTGATAAAAGTGAATGGTTAAATACAAAATGTAACAGATAAACATCTACCTAAATTCGTCAAATGTCATGTAAAATAATCTAAAACTGTAAAATTTCTTCTACCTCTATAATATGACCCTAAGATCACCACTACGACTACTGGACTTGTATTTGGCCTTTATACAACCTCATGCAGATTTTTCCTTGAGCGTTACACACTGACTTACTGGTCGGATGGGACTCCATGACTGGCGTTGACTTAACTTTTCTGAGGAGACACGGTACCGAACTTCGTCCCCTCTGACTTTCAGTCGGAATTCCTACAGACCACGGGTCTGAGCTCGCTTCCAGACCAGCAGAGCACAGTTACCTCATGTTGATGTCGCTCTATATAATTTTGATATAAAAATATTACTCTCAATTACTATATGCGTTTATATGTTTTATGACCTCTTAACCTGAAAAAATCGTTTATCTTTTTCTATATACAAAGGTATATTTACAATTTTTTAATGTGTGTCCTTAAGGCGTACTACCTTTGCGAGAAGCGGGAAGATTGGCCTGTAAACCGGTTAACCACAGCAATTGTGTACCGTGTGTTACTGAATAGACCGTCCTAAGTCGGCATTGCTTAGGTTTTAGAATACACAACATGCTAGCTACGTCCCTGTCTCCCACTAGAATATCTACATGTTCGCACCTGCACATATGGTGTACCAAAATTTATACGCGTCTACATTACTATATTTGTTATATGTTTTATGACTTCTCAACTTTAAAAAATCTATGATGTTTTGTCTACAAATAGAGGTATTTTACAATTTTGTTTTAATTTTTAATGTGTGTCCTTAAATCTTACTGCTTTTGCGAGAAGCAGGAAGACTGGCCCGTACACTGGTTAACTACAGCAAATTAGTACCATGTGTTCCTGAACTGACCATTCTAAGTCGGCATTGCTTAGGTTTTGGAGTACACAACATGCTAGCTACATCCCTGTCTCCTATTAAAATAAACACGTTCGCGCCTGTCCCCCTTCCTCCATTTCGGGGATAAATGTACAGATTTGGTCGGTCATAACTTAGAATTATTATTTCTACTACAGATTTCATTTGATACGCGTATTTTTGAACTTATTTTTATATCGTGATTTAGTGTGTATTATATATTTTCATAAGTTACTACTACTAGAGATTTTCCTACGAGAGATAGACACTTTTCACTTGTCCTCTCAAAATGTGTACAAAATAGTTATAGTACAACAGATAGTAGATAGTTATATTATGCATATGGCCAAGGCGACCTATGGCGTGTCAAAGCAAAAGACAGCTATTGGTTTTTTCTAGACAAGATTTGCCACAGGATTAGGGTATAAATAAAATTGTACATTCTATTAAACCTTCTGCAGCAAGTTCTGTTAGGCTTAATGTTCTTTGCTGCCGTTAACTTCAGAAAATGTATCTATCTTACCGGTCAAAGCATAGTAAATCCATTTACCATAAGGTCCTTTAATAAATTAGGATAGTAACGGCATGATTTACATAACTTTCTACATCTCAGCTTTTTATAACCCATATATCAAAATGCTTGCCAGACCTTCTTCTATAAGAATTTTAACAGTTACTATAGGTTATCCACCTTACTTTCGGGAAAATCCCCTAAAAAGATTGCCAAAATTCAAATGTAAACAACAACCCCTTTTAGATCATAAAATCTGTACATTAGCGAAATAAAATTAAAATTCTTGATTTTACATCAGAATCAATCTTCTTACAAAAATAACATTAGTTCTAGCCCTCCGCACAGTCCAAACTCGTGATCGTGTGATTTTAAGAAACGAAGGGAAAGAAGACTTACTTGTGTGAGAAAATGCGCAACTTACATGCAGATAATTATAGAGTTATCACATATAATGACATCACAAATGTATTGGATCGTAATGCAGTTGTGGTACCGACTGAGGATATTTGGCACTCAGCTTCTGTGATTTATCCAACTCACCACAAAAGCAGTACAATCAACAGCAAACATTTAAAATTTCAGGAACAGTTCTTAATATAGAAAACAATGACAAACAAGCTTTCAAACAGACAGGTCACGAATATATGGCAAATATTTGGAGAATGTATGGAATGGTAAAATACAATTTGGAACATATCAAAAATGTATAATGGACGTATACAATGCTGAAGTACAATGGCTGTAAGTGTACAATTATGGATCCCAGTAAGAACAATGAATACCAACACCTGTAATAATGAATACCAGAACACATATACGTGTATAAAGTTTGGTGCACGTATGCTTATTTCGACAACTTATGTCTTTTCAGTGATTCTCAAGGCCTAAACTGCGGAAATCGAAAATAAAATATGTAACACAGTGATAAAAAATGAATTAAATATATAAATATATACAAAATATAAAAGTAAAATATAAATATAAGAGAACTGTTGATCATGATTTTGAATTCATATTATTTTATATACAAAAGAAAGCAGGAAGACATCTGAGTCATTCGTATGACAAAAGTCATCACACGGACAAAAGAAACCGATAATAATATTTAAAAAATAATAATAAAAGAAGATAAAACCCCAAAACATAAATAAAATAAAGACATACAAAGACACACAAAAATTCAATTGTAATGTATCTAAGGAACCGTAATAGGACAGTCAACTAAAAATAACGCTAGTTACCCGAAAGATTAATTTGTATGAAACTCAAGTAAAAAGAAAAAAACTATCTGTATTCAGTTGGAAGTGAGATAGTATATCTGTCAACAGTTATTTATTTTCTTTTAATATTATTACGATTATTAACAATTGCAAAAGCGAATAATATGAAAATAATATGAAAAAAATAAATAGATAAAAGACAGTAATGGTAGATTTGTCAAGACAGCAGCACGACATATACTACCAATCTCTTTTTCAATTTGCATTCATGATCAGGATCATATCTACCAATTACAGTATAGCATTCTGTCTAAGGATTCTAAACTTTGAGTATTGACATTGATGTTTCTATCTATTGTTTTTCAATGTCCTAACCCAGTATCGTGGAAGTCTAAGAAATTCTCTAAACATTCTAGTCATCAACTTACCGAAACTGAATAGAAATTTATAATTTATTAAAAATAACAACAACTCTTTCATAAATGTGAAATTCACACCTTTATTAATAATCATCTAGTAAATTATATACATCAATATCATTGTAAATCTAAATGCAGTCAACACAAATAAATAGTAGCAAGAAAATATTTAACATCCAGGTGTGATGAATATTATGTATGATAAAAGTTGTATATATCATAAGATTAACAGTACATCAATATTTATCTGTACAGCTGCACAAATGTGTTCACATTATTCTAAAAGTTTTGAACATTAGAGTATAACTCGAATACCCTGACAGCTTCAATATCAATTATGACTAATCAATTCAAGCGTTAACTTTTTCTATAGCTATAAAAAAAATTCAACGATGACATTTATCTTATACTTTTGAAACAAAGGTTTCCTTTATTTTACATCTCCTCTTTTTTTATTGTACATCTCCTTGGAGGCTTCTGCCTTACAGCTATGTCGGATGTCTTTCCCTTTCCTGTTCACAAAATATTAACGCGATTTTGATAAATAAGTATTACTAGATACAAAATGTGATCTGTCCTCCATTTGAAGATAGAACTCTTTAACAAGCCATAAAATACGTGCTGAATACAGTGACAATAGTAACATGTATAAAGATACTACTTAGGTGAAAGTAAGGAACAAAGTGGTACTGAAAGTTTTGTGATTTATGGATATAGTTAACATTCAAAGATATGACAGATATGAATTTCTTTTTCTCCAGTGATGCAATTATGGTTTTATCAATTCCATTCGGATAAATATATATAAAAAAAAAAATGAAGCGGTGAAGCTGACTTCGCGAAGGCATCTGGTCTTATTAGAATATTTAAGGTCAGTGAGTGTCCAGTAAGTAATATGGTCGTGACTGACACATTACCATAACACAGGTTGCTTTCGTAGTTTGTTAGTTAACTATAATAAAAGAGTATAACTTTAATAAGTCACGGTACTGTTCAGCTCGACAGTAGTCTGATGTTGAAAAGAGATTGTAAAGTCGGTGGGAGTATGTATAATATATATTATATAATATATATCATATAATATATATTATATATAATTTTTGTTTTCTGACGTAACTGAGAGATGCATTTTAACATAAGATCATATTTTAAATGAAAATGTAGTATGTGAAGTTATTGAATATAACAAAACACTTTATGCATTCGATCACAAAATAAGTGTCCAGAACGCGATATGTTATTATGTTATTTAAACAAATTATCATGATATATTAATAGGCATTTGTTCATATTTAGGCCATTTGAAATGTTATACAGTAGTGTTTTACTACCTACAAATAAATAAAATGAAGAGAAATTACAAATATACATATTTTCACTTACATCGTGTTACAATAAGAACTACGAAAAGAAAAACCAAACAAAAACAAAAAACAACCCCCCCCCAACAAAACCCCCCAAAACAAACACATAATGGATAACAGTATATTAAATTGTGTTACTCATTTACATGATTGCGTGCTTTCGCTCTTTTATATTTCTTGGTTGATTCAGTATATACAATTATGAATAGTTTGTATTGTTGTTTGGTTCAGTATAGTATAAGAATGTACTATGAACACATCTTTGAGAAAATTGTTCTCAGTTCGGTACGGTACGACTTATTCATGAACGAATAAATTACAGGATTTGCTACGTTGTATAAGAAATACATATAAAATACAATAATATTGTACGGTAAGATATCATGAGCCATAAGCCAAGCTGGTAGAAACGAGATCACGAACACTATGGTTACCATAAACAGCATGGCTGCTGTCCGGATATTGGCATAGAATTGTTTCTCTTTCAAAGCCGATCCAATTTTCCGTGACTTCTTGCGCTTTATTTTTGAGTTGTTTTCATTTGCATCTGTACAATTTCCATTCAGCGCTGTTAGCTGAGTTTCAGCCATTGAAAGCTCAACAGGTGATGTGGGGAACAAACTTGACCTTTTTCGTTTGGCTTTTCTTGCTCTTCTCACATGAATTTCTTTGTAAATCAAAATATAGAGAATAACAACAATAAAAAATGCCAATATATACAAGGCAAACTGAAATCTTGAATATGAATTTATGAAGTTTATATCGAATCTGTCCTCTCGCGGGCTACATGTCCCTACATCTGGATCTACTGCTACTGTTAAAGTCATATTCGTAGGAATGGTGGTTATGTTTGATAAGTCATACACGTATTCGGTTGTATTCCTTTGTGTATCGTTGCTGAATAATATGTTACTTGATAATTCGGCTAGTTGCAAGTTCTTGCTACTTTTAATTCCATACATGAAAGAGGTGATACTACCCAATGTGAAGGAAAACAAAGCTAAAATAACTATAATGACTTTAGCTCTAACAATGGTAATTACATGAAGAAATGGGTGACATATACAGAAGTATCTGTCAAAGGCGATGGCCACCATTATGAAAGCTGCAAAGGGCACATTGCATGTGATGAGAAACATATAGACATGGCACACAACGTCGTACACTAGTCTGTATCCCAAATATAACGTGGCAATGTTATACGGAATTATTATCAAACAAGTCAGAAAGTCTGTAGCAGCAAGTGACAGAATAAAAATAGATGAGGTGGATTTATCCCTTTTCTTAGAATATATATACAAGACAAGCATGTTCCCAACACTTCCCGTAATGCTAAATACCCCTAAAATGAACAATACTACGAGAATTTGTTCCTCTTCATTCATTGTGATAATGGAATGTTGTATACGCAACTAAATTAATTTAATAGATGGCGTGTCGTATTTGAATCTCGTCAGCTTTCTCTGCGAACACCTGTCACGTATCACATTAGAAACAAGCCACCATCTGAAAAGGATATAATGAAAATCAGTAAAACTGTCCAATCGGCAACTATTGCTCAAGCCACCATCTGAAAAGGATATTATGAAAATCAGTAAAACTGTCCAATCGGCAACTATTGCTCAATCTTTCGAAGGGAAATGTAGCCATAATTTAGCATGCAATGTTGTTCAAACATACTATTAAGCATAAGCTATCTTAATGAGATTACCGGAATTACATATACAGTGCATAAATTGGAATTTAATCCGTCTTAATTAGAATTTAAATTCCAAATAGCTCACTGAACCATTTTGAGGTATCAAATTAAACAGTTACAATTGCTAGTATAATATAACCCCCTGCCTAAATAGGCACACACAAGATCATAACAGTAGGTTATACACTGAAAAACATTACAAAAATATTCGATTGTGCTGCAGTTACGATACCCACTTAGGACGGTCAATTGAAGTAACAAACGTCATTCAATTGGTGTGGTTTACCGGCGCCCACCTTCCCACTCACCGCAAAAGCAGCACAATTGATAATTTATAAATAATCCTCCATATAGAGAACAAGGATCAACATGATTCTCAAGAAGAGAGGTCATATAAATTTTATTACACACGAAACGTTTTTAAAACAAAACTCTGATAATAGTACTCTTTAACAATAAATTTAATTTGCAATTAATCCTATTAATTCAACATACATATATTACGAATCCAAAGAACAATTCGAAAATAAACTGTATAAACATATAAAATAGGGAAAGAAACCATAGTGTAAAAACCTGGTCCTAAATTTTGCAAAAGATAAAATAAATATTTACACAGTTGTTATGGAAAATAGGAATAACATACACAGTATATTTATACATGGTCTTTAAATATAAGTTTAAGACATAAACAGTTTAGTTAGGACACCGATGTTCCCATGACGTTAAAACCTATACCTAGTGTTCATGAGCCGAGCATCTTATCCAATGAGTCACTCCGGCTTAAGTCCAAATATGTAATTGTCGAAAACGCCTATAACATAATGCCAAAACCGAATATAGAAGTATTTAAACCCTTTAAAACTTGCAGCGATAAAAGTAAACACCATATTTCACTTCTGCACAACAGCTCTTTCTACAAAACATCGTCTGCATATTTTGTGATTACAAAGAGTAACACGCTATTAAAAGGTGTATTGATTAGTAAAATACCATACAAAATTACAGAAAGTAAGCAATTTTAAGTCGTGATGAAGCACCGTGTGTTTGTACACGTAAAAAGCGATGCAGTTGCTCTGCTATGTGAGTAAATAAATTATTTTATTATTGTCTTTGCACGCAAATGCACAGTGGAATAACCTATTTTTGAATGAATCCATTTCTGTGTGTGGTTAAAACATACTGAAAATATCTATACAAGATTGTACTCTACCTATGTTAAGGTATTTTATAAAATATTATTATTATTACGCTGTATAATAGTTCATAAGTCTTGTGATACAACACCATCAAAGTTAGGGGAATTTGCGTTTAATATATCAGTATCAAAGAGAAGACTGAAGGCATCCGACCAAGCTCAAGGACATAAATCACCAGGGACATACACATAAAACTTTATTATTGTCTAAGACAGAAAACGATATTACAAAAATATACGATTGTATTAATTACGATACCGACTTAAAACGGTCATTTGATTGTTGTGGTTAACAGATTTACATGCGCCCACCTTTCCACTTGCCGCAAAAGCAGCAAGCACAATCAAAGGACACACATTGAAAATTTAGAAATAATCCTCAATATAAAGAATATGGATCAACAGGTTCCTCAAGAAGAAAGGCCTCAATCATTTCAACCCGAAAAGTTTTATTGAATAATATATGCTAGGCCTAGTATCAAAAATCAAGCACAATATACAGTGTGCAGGTTAAACATATTGTTAACTTTTTCTGTAGGTCCGTGGTGACTATCTCAAACAGAAAGGTCAGATTTGCTTTTCGTTTTTATGCATCCTTCGAAAAAGTGAATATTAAATGTTCTTTTTTACAGCATAAATATAACAAGCCTTCCAAGTTCAGTATGTGTAACGTTTAGATATATCTTTAGGAAAAAGTATACAGAACTTCATCATTTATCGTAGTTTCCATGTAGCAAGGAATACATTTAATAAAACTACACAATGCCCCGCAGCAAGAATGCCTGTAGGTAACAAGGGATAAATACATACAGAACATCAGTGTCTCCCACAATACGAATGCCTATAGGTACCAAAAGTTAAATATCATACGGAACTTCAGGATCTCATGCAATATGAATGTCTATAGGTAGCAAGAGATACATATCACACGGAAAGCCAGGATCGTCCACAATATGAATACATATAGGTACCAAAAGTTAAATATCATGCTGACCTTCAGGATCTCGAACAATATAAATGCTTATAGGTGCCAAAGGTTAAGTATCATACGGAACTTCAGGATCTCTCACAATATGAATGTCTGTTAGTAACAAGGGATAAATATCATATAGAATTTTCAGGATCTCATGCAGTATAAATATCTATAGGTACCAATAATTACATATCATGCGGAACTTCAGGATTTCACGCAATATGAATGTCTGTATGTAGCAAGGGATAAATATCAACTTAAGGGTCTGTTTATAGGTAGCAAATGTTAACTATTATACGGAATCTCCGGATCTCCTGCAGCGTGAGAGTCTACAGGTAGCAAAGAATAAACATTGCGATACACCATTTCATACTTGAAGATGAATATTCACATGGCACTTCACTTATCCAGCAATAAATGTCGTGACATTATGCAGTTTTTAGGAAATTTTCATTAGATATTTATACATTGCGTATGGCATAACATTCGATACCAGGAGATAAGAAATTTTCTATTAAATTAATATAATTTCAATGTAAAATGTAGCAGTATGATGACAATTTGTCGAATGATCTAGGAATTAAGTTCTCAAGATCTCTTGTGGTCTAACAACGTAGGAATCATGGCGTATTGATTAAGTGCATGTGCTCTGGTCTGGTCTAATTAATGTTTGGGAGATCGTCAGTCGATATGGGAAGTAGGCGTCCAAATCAGTACATCGTCGAAATCGTGTGATTTAAAATGGTGTTTTGTCAACAATGCCATATTGACATAGATAAGAGGCTCTCATGGAAAATATCGACATTTTCTGCAAGGTAAACACATTATAGAAAGTCGTGTGGTAATTTGGACCTTCCCTGGAGCTGATTTTAGCCATTATGTATAAGCAAACGACTATTGTTATTCCAACAGATTGCTTTCAAACTAAATTGTACTATATCATTATGGAATTTACTTTCTTTTTAACATATTTTTGTAATCAAAGAAAAAACTATAATACTCCATAGTTTTATACCCCAAGGTTGTCTATCGGCTACATGTCAGTATCTTATCAGTATCAGTCACTTTCATATTCTATATTACGTCCCTTGTAGCTTAGAGTTCTTCAATGGTTCCTCATACAGCGTTTGATTTTCGTTTTATTGTACACCTTTTATGATATGTAACACTCTCTTTACAATATACATCTCCTTGTGTTTGCAGTTTTGGTTTATGAGAATGTTGTCAGTATCATTGTACATACATGTCGGGTGTGGTTAGCTAAATGGAAATGGTATACAGGTATTCTCTCTGAGTTTAAGATTTCATACACGTCCATTTCGTGGCGTTATTTTGAGTGTTGGAACTATTATAGCACAATTTTCTTGAGAAATAATCGTTCCTGAATCTTGGACAGTTCTTCCTGTGGAAAACTCGGACAGTAAAGGACACATCGGCACGAGTACATAAGGCCAGTCGGGTCAGACAGGACAGATCGACACCCGTACACTCTTGTATGAATATCACCCGGAGCTTGACTTGATGAAAATCTTAATGTTAAAGTTGTCAATAGTGACTTGAAGATATTACAGCAATGACTTTAGGAAAATATGTTATGCATATCTGCCTTGATACATAAACAGTAAAGATAATAGTAAAAAGAAAACAACAACAACAACAACAAATAAAAAAGAAAGAAAGAAACCACGCACATAAACACAAAACATCAGTTAAAGATTTTAAGGGACTATCTAAAATATCGAATGTATTAAAATATCAAGAAGTAAAATAAGGCATGTACTAAACATATTTAATTTGGGTCGGTATAAATCCATTGATAAAGTAAATAATTCATAGCAAACAAATGTCACTATACTATTTTCCCTTACAAATTTGTTCATAAACAAAAGAATAAATGAATAAACAAGTAAATAAATTCATATTATTGAAGAAAGTATTCTTAATTACTTCGAATGCAGATTTGAATATCGACTTATTTAAAATTGATGTGTTGCAAATATTCAATGAATATTGTTAATCACTATCAAACCTGTTCCATATCGGCGTATTTTCTGCAATAGCTATGCCACAATATGACATGGGATATTGAAGTCGCCGTTAAAGCTGCAATCAATCATGCATACGGAAAATAACTGAACACAGACAAGGAATTCATCAGTGAATTTAGCTTGCCAATTTATATTCAACGCTTACTCTATCATGCCGCCATATCACCAAAGCAACTGCGAGTATTAATATTAAAAACACTATATGATGTAGTTTCTAATGAGCCAATGGTGTTATAGAGAAGAAGAAATGTTAATGATCGTTCCTAGATTTCCTAGGTTATTGATTGACATTGATCGTACAACGAAGATTATTTATATATTCGACGGAGATTTAGAACAGATAAATTTTCTGCAACTACAAGATTTTCAATTGTTAAACAATTGTAAAACTGTAACAACACATCTACACCAATTTAAAAATATCCAAAACAATTATTGTCTATCAGCACTTTGAATATCACAACATAAAAATAATATAGATGTCGTTTAATTTTAGAATTGACTGTAATCATTCTATCTATCGATATCTAGACACAAAACCGATGCATAAAACTGTGTTATCCGCAGACAGAAATTTTCGCCAAATATGGAATATAATTTATTTTAAAAATAAATGATTTTTCAACAATTATTCTTGTAATCGGCATAGATCTAGAGGGTTATTGAATAATTCTACTTCACAAATAACTGAGACCTAGGTGTATGCATATTTTGAAGACTCGAAAATGTGTGATCATTTGACCCTTAAATCCGCATTTAATATCATTGCATACTTTTTTGATAAAACCCTTACCTTATATCATTTCAAGTGTTTCGGTGAGGTGATACTTGGTATTCCAATAAGGAGGTGTTTACTATAAGTAAGTATTCCAACCAGGTTTGGTTTAAAATACTGTATATTTACTTGGTGACGTCTGTCATACGACTGAGCCAGTAGCTTATCTTTCTTTCTGTAGATGACGGCCAATGACAAACTCTAAATTTGTCGAGTTCTTAACATTAAAGTTTTAAATGTTGATTAGTCATTTGCATTTAATAGTATTCCAAGTTTATTATATATTTATTGGCGTTTAATTTTTTTTTTCGAATCAAGGTGATACTTCTTAACGATTAGTATAAAATGTCGAGGTGACTGACCGATACTAATGCTATTAAAATGTGAAACCTTCCAACGTGGTCTTTGTATTTAGAAGACTGCGTGATATTTGTAGAGTTCGGAAGTTCAAATCTGACATGTATTTCAATTTATCAACACCTGCGTCCCTGGTACTGTTTTGCTTGGAGAAACTTCTTAACAACAAGATCGATTTTGATCACTTAATTCTGTTGTCATGGATATATTACATTTTTGTTTTATGTCAGTTTCCTTTGAATCTATTCCCATATGTACAATTAAAGATGAGCAAATTATTTTTTACAAAGAAAAGGCATCACACGTGTTTCTGATTAATTATCTTTTCCACGCTGCATTCAGAATCTCAAAATTTGTTGATATCAATTCTTTCTTCATTACCTTATTACTAGTATGGCTCAAACCCCTCGATATGCCTACTTAAAGTGATTTTGGCCAAATATATTCAATCCGTATTTTCTTGTTGAAATTACCATGTTGTGATAAGAACGATATAATACATATAATATTTTGAACAAATTTTTTTCAAATAAAAAATGCTTAATGTTTGTATGCCTTTAGGGATTGCGATCATGTCATAAAAAGTAAAGCCAGTTTCACAAATTAAAATAGGACAACCACGACTTCACCGTAGTCTGTTATAAGGTTTTAGCCAATATTGTGTTGACGATTTCTGTATTCCAGCGGAGAATTATGTAATTTAGCTAAGTTAGCAAGATTTTTTACTTTCTGCTGAGGTACATGCATGTAAAATTTTAAGTGACAGGAATGTATGAAAGAAAAGAAATCAGAAACTTACGGCTGACCGTGCTGAAGCTTTGATCCAGAATCAAAAACCATTTACTGAGATGTATCGATGATGTTGGGTATATTGTGTAGCTGTTAAGACCTCTCCACCTCAATGTACTGTTTATGTTGACATCACTGATCGCATTAATATGACTTCCTTTTGCTATAACATTAAGGCAAACTCGATGAAACTAAATGACCCGGATATAGTTTTCCGGTTGTTAAATGTGTGTAAATAGACACAGGTAAATTTGCAACTTACGTTTCTTTTAAAGGAAAGCGTATTTCTAATTAAATATTCAATGCAAAATATAGCATGATCGAAGGATGACTTGAGATATTTCATATTAGAAAGAATTCCGGCAACAAGAGTAAAGTTTGATCTTTGTATTTTGCCGACGGTCTTAAATAAAATTTACACACACACACACACACACACACACACACACACACACACACACACACACACACACACACACACACACACACACACATATATATATATATATATATATATATATATATATATATATATATATATATATATATATATATATATATATATATATATACGGAGGCCCATTTAGGACCTATCAAAAAGTATTTTTGAATTTGATATAACACATTCTTGGATTTGTTAAAACGGATTACATTCGTTTTAACGAATTCTTGAATTTGTTAACATGGATTAAATGCGTTTTAACAAATTTCAGGAATTCGATATAACGAATTAAATCTGTTAAAACAAATTTGAGGAATTCGTTATAACGAATTAAATCCGTTATAACAGATTTGTTGAATTCGTTTTAACAGATTTTGAAATTCGTTTTTACAAATTAAATTCGAAATAACGAATTCTTAAATTCATATGTTCCTCGAATTTGTTATAACAGATTTAATACGTTATTACGAATTCCTCAGATTCTTTAAAAAGATATTTAATCCGTCTTAACAAATTCAAGAATTCGTTAAAACGAATTTAATCCGTTTAAACAAATTCAAGAATTCGTTATTTCAAATGTAAAAATATTTTTGATATGTCCCTATTTATTCGTTATAACGAATTCCTCAAATTTGTTATAACAGATTTAATACGTTATAACGAATTGAATCCGTTTTAACAAATTCAAGAATTCGTTGTATCAAATTCAAAAATATTTTTGAGAGGTCCTAAATGGGCTTCCGTAATATATATATATATATATATATATATATATATATATATATATATATATATATATATATATATATATATATATATATATATATACATATATATCTATGAGTAAAAAGTCCAACATCTCCAGAATAAATAATTACATTCATTGTATATCACAAGTACTTTCATGTTTACATTTTACAATCTTCAGGTGAACTGAATGTACAACTAGTATGAAAGTACTTGTGATATACAATGAATGTAATTATTTATTCTGGAGATGTTGGACTTTTTACTTATAGATATATGATTCTATACGCAAGAACATTTATATCGATCTTTATATATATATATATATATATATATATATATATATATATATATATATATATATATATATATATATATATATATATATCTTACAAGCCAACTGAGCCGTGACAAAACGTTGAATACCTTTTTATTTTGGCTAAATTGTAAATGTCACACTTTATCGAACAACACATGTGTGAAGTCTACTCACGCACACGTTGTGTACAAATAAAACACAAAACATGGCTAGAACGACGACTGAAGAAAGAGCACAAACATTGGGAATGTTGAGCGCCGGTGTTTCTGTGCGACCGGTAAAACGTCATTTCTTCTAAAATCGTAATTACGTTGATTTTACCAATATTTTGATGTCCGATATGTCCATGACATATCAAATACTTACGAATACCAATTGTCTTGCTTTTAGGTGTCCCGACATTTTCGACGGCAGATTAATACCATCAGAAAATTATGGGCCAAATCTAGGCAAAACGGAATTGTCTGAGACCTGCTGTGTAAACCTCGATCTCGGGTAACATTCAGGCCTCAAGATCGTTCCATAATGGTTTGGGTAGGGATATCAATGGACACTAAAAAGCCGATTACCGGAGTCCAATGTCGGCTTACTGCAAATCGATACCAAAATAATATCTTGAGACTAGTGCTTCTCCCCCAATTCCTGCCAATAGAAGCATGACAATGGCTCAGGACAATGCTCCTTTTCACGTATCGCAAACCACCCGGCAGTATCTCGCTGCAAACAATGTCCGAATTATGCTATGGCCACCAAAATCACCAGACCGAAACCCAATTGAGGACATTTGGGACTTGCTGAAACAACATGAGAAATTGCTACCAGAGGCACCAAATCTACGGGTACTGGAGCGCAATACATGCCAAATGTGGCACCAAATTACACAATACACCATTCAAGGATACATTTTATCGATGAGGAACCGTTGCATAGCAGTAATCACAGTAATTAGAGCGCGAGTTGCTCATACTGAATACTGACTTTGATTTGTGATTTTTGTATTTTAAGGTCACTATCTGTTTGCATCCGCAATTTCGAAATTGCCCCAGGTACAATACTGAAATTTGATTATTTGATGTATGAATTAAAAAACTTCATATAAATATTGACAAGACTTCATTTATTGATTGACTATCCGTAAAACAAATGTGTGACTACTTAGAACTTTCGTTGAGTATATATATATATATATATATATATATATATATATATTCATTTAATCATATCAATAGCAGATCCAATGTAGTCCATGTAACTTATAGCTTTTGGTTAGCTGCAAATTCACATTCTTGTAAATCTTTACCTCTTCTATACTATATACACCCTCCATTAAATTAGGATTCACGGGGCGGGGAGGGGGTTAAGGAAAATTCGGATATCTAAGGTTAATGTATGAAAAGTAAACAGGTATAAGCCGTTATTTCTGTTTGAAGATAGGTGTATGCCGTTAACAGTATCTGTAGATAGGGGTATACCATTAACAGTATCTGTAGATAAGTGTATACCGTTAACACTATCTGTAGATAGGTGTATGCCGTTAGCAGTATCTGTAGATAGGTGTATGCCGTTAACTGTATCTGCAGATAGGTGTATGCCGTTAACTGTATCTGTAGCTAGGTGTATGCCTTTAACTGTATCTGCAGATGGGTGTATACCGTTAACAGGTATAAGTCGTTCTTTCTGTTTGAAGATAGGTGTATGCCGTTAACTGTATCTGTAGATAGGTGTATGCCGTTAACTGTATCTGTAGATAGTTGTATACCATTAACAGGTATAAGCCGTCCTTTCTGTTTGAAGATAGGTGTATGCCGTTAACTGTATCTGTAGATAGATGTATGCCGTTAACAGTATCTGTAGATAGGTGTACGCCGTTAAATGTATCTGTAGATAGCTGTACGCCGTTAAATGTATCTGTAGATAGGTGTATACCGTTAACAGTATCTGTAGAAAGGTGTATGCCGTTAACTGTATCTGTAGATAAGTGTATGCAGTTAACAGTATCTGTAGATAGGTGTATGCCGTTAACTGTATCTGTAGGTAGGTGCATACCGTTAACAGTATCTGTAGATAGGTGTATACCGTTAACAGTATCTGTAGATAGGTGTATGCCGTTAACAGTATCTATAGATAGGGGTATACCGTTAACAGTATCTGTAGATAGGTGTATACCGTTAACACTATCTGTAGATAGGTGTATGCCGTTAACAGTATCTGTAGATAGGTGTATGCCGTTAACTGTATCTGCAGATAGGTGTATGCCGTTAACTGTATCTGTAGCTAGGTGTATGCCGTTAACTGTATCTGCAGATAGGTGTATACCGTTAACAGGTATAAGTCGTTCTTTCTGTTTGAAGATAGGTGTATGCCGTTAACTGTATCTGTAGATAGGTGTATGCCGTTAACAGTATCTGAAGAGAGGTGTATGCCGTAGAATGTATCTGTAGATAGGTGTATACCGTTAACAGTATCTGTAGATAGGTGTATGCTGTTAACAGTACCTGTAGATAGGTGTATGCCGTTAACAGTATCTGTAGAACGGTGTATGCCGTTAACTGTATGTAGATAGGTGTATGCATTTAACTGTATGTAGATAGGTGGATGCCGTTAACAGTATCTGTAGATAGGTGTATACCGTTAACTGTATCTGTAGATAGGTGTATGCCGTTAACTGTATGTAGATAGGTGTATGCCTTTAACTGTATGTAGATAGGTGTATGCCGTTAACTGTATCTGTAGATAGGCGTATGCCGTTAACTGTATCTGTAGATAGGTGGATGCCGTTAACAGTATCTGTAGATAGGTGTATGCAGTTAACTGTATCTGTCCATAGGTATATGCCGTTAACAATATCTGTAGATTAGGTGTATGCCCTTAACTGTAGCTGTAGATTGGTGTATGCCGTTAACAGTATCTGTAGATAGGTGTATATCGTTAACAGTATCTGTAGATAGGTGTATGCCGTTAACTGTATCTGTAGATAGGTGTATGCCGGTAACTGTATCTTTAGAAAGCTAAATGTCATTCACGGTGTTTGAATGCCATGCACTGCGTCTGTATATATGTGTATGCCGTGAATTGTATATGTAGAAAGCTAGATGCCGTTCATTCTGTTTGTATATAGGTGTATGCAGTTCACGGTATCCGTAGAAAGGTGTATAGCGTTAACAGTATCTGTAGATAGGTGTATGCCGTTAGCAGTATCTGTAGATAGGTGTATGCCGTTAACTGTATCTGTAGGTAGGTGTATGCCGTTAACTGTATCTGTAGATAAGTGTATGCTGTTAACTGTATCTTGTAGATAGGTGTATACCGTTAACTGTATCGGTAGATAGGTGTATACCGTTAACAGTATCTGTAGATAAGTGTATGCCGTTAACAGTATCTGTAGATTAGGTGTATGCCGTTAACAGTATCTGTAGATAGGTGTATGCCGTTAACAGTATTTTTAGATAGGTGTATGCCGTTAACTGTATCTATAGATAAGTGTATGCCGTTAACTGTATCTTGTAGATAGGTGTATACCGTTCACTGTATCTGTACCGGTAGATATGTGTATACCGTTAACAGTATCTGTAGATAGGTGTATGCCGTTAACAATATCTGTAGATTAGCTGTATGCCCTTAACTGTATCTGTAGATAGGTGTATGCCGTTAACAGTATCTGTAGACAGGTGTATGCCGTTAACAGTATCTGTAGATAGGTGGATGCCGTTAACAGTATCTGTAGATAAGTGTATACCGTCAACAGTATCGGTAGTTAGGTGTATGCCGTTAACTGTATGTAGATAGGTGTATGCCGTTAACTGTATGTAGATAGGTGTATGTTGTTAACTGTATCTGTAGATAGGCGTATGCCGTTAACTGTATCTGTAGATAGGTGGATGCCGTTAACAGTATCTGTAGAGAGGTGTATGCCGTTAACTGTATCTGTCGATAGGTATATGCCGTTTACAATATCTGTAGATTAGGTGTATGCCCTTAACTGTATCTGTAGATAGGTTTATGCCGTTAACAGTATCTGTAGATAGGTGTATGCCGTTAACTGTATCTGTAGATAGGTGGGTGCCGTTAACAGTATGTGTAGATAGGTGTATATCGTTAGCAGTATCGGTAGATAGGTGTATACCGTTAACAGTATCTGTAGATAAGTGTATGCCGTTAACAGTATCTGTAGATTAGGTGTTCGCCGTTAACAGTATCTGTAGATAGGTGTATGCCGTTAACAGTATTTTTAGATAGGTGTATGCCGTTAACAGTATGTGTAGATAGGTGTATGCCGTTAACAATATCTGTAGATAGGTGTATGCCGTTAACTGTATCTGTAGATAGGTAGGTGCCGTTAACAGTATGTGTAGATAGGTGTATATCGTTAGCAGTATCTGTAGATAGGTGTATGCCGTTAACATATCTGTAGATAGGTGTATGCCGTTAACTGTATTTTTAGAAAGCTAAATGTCATTCACGGTGTTTGAATGCCATGCACTGCGTCTGTATATATGTGTATGCCGTGAATTGTATATGTAGAAAGCTATATGCAGTTCATTGTGTTTGTATATAGGTGTATGCAGTTCACGGTATCTGTAGAAAGGTGTATAGCGTTAACAGTATCTGTAGATAGGTGTATGCAATTAACAGTATCTGTAGATAGGTGTATACCGTTAACCGTATCTGTAGATAGGTGTATGCCGTTAACAGTATCTATAGATAGGGGTATACCGTTAACAGTATCTGTAGATAGGTGTATACCGTTAACACTATCTGTAGATAGGTGTATGCCGTTAACAGTATCTGTAGATAGGTGTATGCCGTTAACTGTATCTGCAGATAGGTGTATGCCGTTAACTGTATCTGTAGCTAGGTGTATGCCGTTAACTGTATCTGCAGATAGGTGTATACCGTTAACAGGTATAAGTCGTTCTTTCTGTTTGAAGATAGGTGTATGCCGTTAACTGTATCTGTAGATAGGTGTATGCCGTTAACAGTATCTGAAGATAGGTGTATGCCGTAAAATGTATCTGTAGATAGGTGTATACCGTTAACAGTATCTGTAGATAGGTGTATGCTGTTAACAGTACCTGTAGATAGGTGTATGCCGTTAACAGTATCTGTAGAACGGTGTATGCCGTTAACTGTATGTAGATAGGTGTATGCATTTAACTGTATGTAGATAGGTGGATGCCGTTAACAGTATGTAGATAGGTGTATGCCTTTAACTGTATGTAGATAGGTGTATGCCGTTAACTGTATCTGTAGATAGGCGTATGCCGTTAACTGTATCTGTAGATAGGTGGATGCCGTTAACAGTATCTGTAGATAGGTGTATGCAGTTAACTGTATCTGTCGATAGGTATATGCCGTTAACAATATCTGTAGATTAGGTGTATGCCCTTAACTGTAACTGTAGATTTGTGTATGCCGTTAACAGTATCTGTAAATAGGTGTATATCGTTAACAGTATCTGTAGATAGGTGTATGCCGTTAACTGTATCTGTAGATAGGTGTATGCCGGTAACTGTATCTTTAGAAAGCTAAATGTCATTCACGGTGTTTGAATGCCATGCACTGCGTCTGTATATATGTGTATGCCGTGAATTGTATATGTAGAAAGCTAGATGCCGTTCATTCTGTTTGTATATAGGTGTATGCAGTTCACGGTATCCGTAGAAAGGTGTATAGCGTTAACAGTATCTGTAGATAGGTGTATGCCGTTAGCAGTATCTGTAGATAGGTGTATGCCGTTAACTGTATCTGTAGGTAGGTGTATGCCGTTAACTGTATCTGTAGATAAGTGTATGCTGTTAATTGTATCTTGTAGATAGGTGTATACCGTTAACTGTATCGGTAGATAGGTGTATACCGTTAACAGTATCTGTAGATAAGTGTATGCCGTTAACAGTATCTGTAGATTAGGTGTATGCCGTTAACAGTATCTGTAGATAGGTGTATGCCGTTAACAGTATTTTTAGATAGGTGTATGCCGTTAACTGTATCTATAGATAAGTGTATGCCGTTAACTGTATCTTGTAGATAGGTGTATACCGTTCACTGTATCTGTAGATATGTGTATACCGTTAACAGTATCTGTAGATAGGTGTATGCCGTTAACAATATCTGTAGATTAGCTGTATGCCCTTAACTGTATCTGTAGATAGGTGTATGCCGTTAACAGTATCTGTAGACAGGTGTATGCCGTTAACAGTATCTGTAGATAGGTGGATGCCGTTAACAGTATCTGTAGATAAGTGTATACCGTCAACAGTATCGGTAGTTAGGTGTATGCCGTTAACTGTATGTAGATAGGTGTATGCCGTTAACTGTATGTAGATAGGTGTATGTTGTTTACTGTATCTGTAGATAGGCGTATGCCGTTAACTGTATCTGTAGATAGGTGGATGCCGTTAACAGTATCTGTAGAGAGGTGTATGCCGTTAACTGTATCTGTCGATAGGTATATGCCGTTTACAATATCTGTAGATTAGGTGTATGCCCTTAACTGTATCTGTAGATAGGGTTATGCCGTTAACAGTATCTGTAGATAGGTGTATGCCGTTAACTGTATCTGTAGATAGGTGGGTGCCGTTAACAGTATGTGTAGATAGGTGTATATCGTTAGCAGTATCGGTAGATAGGTGTATACCGTTAACAGTATCTGTAGATAAGTGTATGCCGTTAACAGTATCTGTAGATTAGGTGTATGCCGTTAACAGTATCTGTAGATAGGTGTATGCCGTTAACAGTATTTTTAGATAGGTGTATGCCGTTAACAGTATGTGTAGATAGGTGTATGCCGTTAACAGTATCTGTAGATAGGTGTATGCCGTTAACTGTATCTGTAGATAGGTAGGTGCCGTTAACAGTATGTGTAGATAGGTGTATATCGTTAGCAGTATCTGTAGATAGGTGTATGCCGTTAACATATCTGTAGATAGGTGTATGCCGTTAACTGTATTTTTAGAAAGCTAAATGTCATTCACGGTGTTTGAATGCCATGCACTGCGTCTGTATATATGTGTATGCCGTGAATTGTATATGTAGAAAGCTATATGCAGTTCATTGTGTTTGTATATAGGTGTATGCAGTTCACGGTATCTGTAGAAAGGTGTATAGCGTTAACAGTATCTGTAGATAGGTGTATGCCGTTAACAGTATCTGTAGATAGGTGTATGCCGTTAACAGTATCTAGATAGTAGTATGCCGTTAACAGTATCTGTAGATAGGTGTATGCCGTTAACTGTATCTGTAGATAGGTGTATGCCGTTAACAGTATTTTTAGATAGGTGTATGCCGTTAACTGTATCTGTAGATAAGTGTATGCCGTTAACTGTATCTTGTAGATAGGTGTATACCGTTAACTGTATCTGTAGATATGTGTATACCGTTAACAGTATCTGTAGATAGGTGTATGCCGTTAACAGTATCTGTAGATTAGGTGTATGCCGTTAACTGTATCTGTAGATAAGTGGATGCCGTTAACAGTATCTGTAGATAGGTGTATGCCGTTAACAGTATCTGTAGATAGGTGTATGCCGTTAACTGTATCTGTAGATAGGTGTATGCCGTTAACAGTATTTGTAGATAGGTGTATGCCGTTTACTGTATCCGTAGATAGGTGTATGCCCTTAACAGTATCTGTAGATAGGTGTATGCCGTTAACGGTATCTTTAGAAAGCTAAATGTCAATCACGGTGTTTGAATGCCATTCACTGCGTCTGTATATAGGTGTATGCCGTGAATTGTATATGTAGAAAGCTATATGCCGTTCATTGTGTTTGTATATATGTGTATGCAGTTCACAATGTCTTTAGATAGGTGTATATTGTTAACTGTGTTTGTAAATAGATGTATACCATTAAATGTATCTGTAGAAAGCTATATGCAGTTAGCTGTGTCCGAAGATAGGTGTATACCGTTCATTGCGTCTGTAGATAGGTGTATGCCGTAAAATGTATCTGTAGAAAATCATATGCCGTTCACTATGTTTGTAGATAGGCGTATGCTGTTAACTGTATCTTTCGAAAGCTATATGCCGTCTACTATATCTGTAATTATATGTGTGCCATTCCCTGTGTCTGTAGATATGTGTATGTCGTTCACTGTGCCTGTAGATAGGCGTATGCCGTTCACTCTGTCTTTAGATAGGTGTGTGCTGTTCACTGTGTCTGAAGATAGGTGTATGTCGTTCACCGTGTCTGAAGATAGGTGTATGCCGTTCACTGTGCCTGTAGGTAGTGTATGCCGTTCACTGTGTCTATAGATAGATGTATGCCATTAGCTGTATCTGTAGATGGGCGCATGCCGTTAACAATAACAATGGTGCCAACATATGAGTGGACTTAATTTCATTGTCCCTAGTGTATATTAAAGCATATCATATCTGATACGGTTTTTGTTATTTACAGAAAGGAATGAATCAAAGCAATAATAATACATTCACATAAATGCGGGGTAACTACATATCAATATGCAAGTAGAAGAACGTAAAATGAAGTCAACTGCAAATTTCTGTTTCGACAAAGGTTTGTGATAAGAGGATTCTGTAAATTGCTTTGGCAGATTCATTAAAATCGGGGAGGATAACATGGTAATCGTTTTGTTTTTATTAACTGATTATAGTGACATTTGCTGCATTTACTGCCATAGACGGAGTGTGATTAGATCATATTAAGCACACTGTTACGAAAAAGACAAATGGTATAAAGGGAATCTATATCACTATAAAACGTCAATCAGTCAGGTTTCCAAGAACTGTTTCTCTTTATATTTATGATGAAATATTGATTATTACAACTGAGCGTTGATTATATGTAATTTATTCCCAAAATTACATATATGTTTATAAACCTATCCAGGGCAATGACACGGACGGTATCTATAGAACAGTCCAGCACATTTCCATAGATGGCACATCATTTATATAAATCAATGGCGCACGTGGCATGGAAGGCATGTCATGTCTATAAACCAATCCAGCACACTGACATGTAAGGCATCATCTTATATTGACAATCACTATATACTACAGCTAACAAGGCACCTCTATAAATATATATATATATATATATATATATATATATATATATATATATATATATATATATATATATATATATATATATATATATATATATATATATATATATATATATAAATATATCAGAGAGAGTGGGGGGTTGCATTGACAATTTATCTTAACTGCGGTCTTGGATAAGACAAAATTACAAAATGTCATGGAAAAATATGATCATTGTAAACATTATATGATTACAACAACGTGTAATGATGTAATAACGGATCATTATAAACATTATATGATTACAACAACATTTACTGATGTAATACAGTATCATAGTTAACTACGAACATATTACTATGCATTCGAAATTGAAAATACATCGTTGAATTGACATCATCGCTGTACGATTTAAATCACATGATATGAGAAATTCTATTATACATAACTGAAGCAGACCAAACCTTGAATTGGAATTACTGCCATAACTGTTGAATAAACTATTAAAAATTGTCATGAGTAAAATTTGTCTAATACATAGTCGTGTACATGGCAAATCATTAGAATAAAACTAAAGCATTTGTCCAATGTCCAATAGTCCTAAATATTAATAGATTCATGCACGCAGTTTAACCATTTCTGTTACATGATGTTATCGCAGAATATTTCACGTCTATATGTAAATCTACGGAAGCTCATTTAGGACCTATCAAAAATATTTTTGAATTCTTGAATTTGTTAAAACGGATTAAATTCCTTTAAACAAATTTGAGGAATTCGTAATAACGTATTGAATCTATTATAAGACATTTGAGGAATTCGTTATAACGTTATTCGGTTTTATAAAATTTCTTATGACGCATTTTCATCAAATTTGTGATAACAAATTTCAAATTTTATAGAACCGTAAATATGAATTTAAGAATCCGTTATTTCGAATTTAATTTAAACCGAATTTCAAAATCTGTTATAACGAATTCAACAAATTTGTTATAACAGATTTAATTTGTCATAACGAATTCCTCAAATTTGTTATAACAGATTTAATTCGTTATAACAAATTCCTCAAATTTGTTAAAACGAATTTAATCCGTTTTAACAAATTCAAGAATTCGTTATATCAAATTAAAAATATTTTTGATTGTTCCTAAATGGGCTTCCGTTTATATCTGCATACCATTCTTACACAATATTAAATACATAGAGTGGTATTGCTCGCATTCTTCAAAATATCTTAAATTTTGTTAATAAATGAATCGACTGGCTATGGAATCTAGATAATTGAAAGCAAAAGAGAGTACACACATATCTCATATTTTTTCATTTGGTAATACGCAGATAACTGTTATTGCACAACTTGTACCAATTAAGAATTACATTTAAGAGAGAGCATTATCATGCAACATACTCTTGAAGCCAGGAAATGTCGAAAATCTATTTCCCTATGTTTAATAAACGATATGTGAAATACATACTCCATTCAGTTAATTATACTGTAGAGCAGATACATAATTTGTTGTAAAGGAAGTGATCTTTAACTGCCATATGTCCTTCATGGAAACCACAAAAATGAAAAGAGGGGAAAATCTTTGCAGTGAATGTAATGTGTAAGTTTAAGGAAGAATGATAGTTAGACACACAAAACTTATTTTATACGTAAATCAATATAGTGGTACAAAAAGGATTGAACTTTATATTGCTGACAAATTTTATTCGAGTTATAGATGCACAATTTCCTTTCCCATTCAAAAATGTAATGAGTAATATCATACTTTAAAGCAGAAAAGAAAGAAGTACCGAAAGCTTAACTACATCTCGAATGACAAAATCATGTACAATGTCCTATTCAGAAAAATGCGAACCCTAATTATATTTAGGCGTGACTAGATGCCCGGGAGGAGCAAGCGTCCCCTGCTGGCATTCAACACCTGTAGCAAAAGTCCTGAAATGACTATTCAGGATTAGGAAGTAAATACTTATATACATGTACATGAAAAACATGTAGGCGACAAGGAAATTAAATTATCCCATTCACGGTAAGAAATGCTGCTGAACTGAATTTCCAGTGTCGGAAATGCGCGTGAACAAATGTCTGTATGTATACATATAATGTCAAATCAAGTACAGTTAAAGATGGTTTATTGGTATGATCAGCACTCGAAATGTCGGTTAACATTCCTAAAAGGGGGATCTCAAACTGCATTGATAATAATCTTAATGTTCTGCCATTTGTGATAAACAATAGAACATTTCAAGATCATTTTATTGATGAGACATAAGTGTAGAGTGGCTAGTCGGCAGTCTGATGTCTCACTCTGCAATGCTGACAAATAAGCGTAGTAAGTAGTCTGGAGACTCATTCACTACTGGGTCCAAAAACCCCTGAGAATCCCAGTTTTCACTGCAAAACTCTGCAACACCATGAAAAACACTGACGTCTACCTGAAAAACTCTGACATCCCTGAAAAACACTGACAACCCTGAAAAACTCTGAAAAACACTGACATCTACTGCAAAATCCTCCGGCCGTGCGATTGCGGCCTCGCGTACTTCTATACGGTCCCTTGTATAAGTGGAGAAAATAAATAAAACATATCTCCATTTTTTGTTTTGAAGTGTTGAAGTGAAATTATTTTAACGATTCTCTAAAATTCATTTTACTGATGCATTATTCCTGTTCTGACTTATGCTTGTAATAATCACAGTGTGATAACATGAATTGTTAAAATGAAACAATTAACAAAATTAAAAAAAAAATACCCAAAGAAACAAGAGAGAGAGAGAGAGAGAGAGGGGGGGGGGGACCCAAACAAAACAAACCCACCAGAAGCGTACTACAATACAAAGGCTTTTCTTACCGATATATATATATATATATATATATATATATATATATATATAATATATATATATATATATATATATATATATATATATATATATATATATATATATATATATATATATATATATATATACATTTATATTTCCAAATTAAAAGGTATGTACATATATTCGTGGTAAATATCACTGTTTCATGACTGTGTATTAAAATAGTGAAGAAGAAATAAAAAATAAATGTAAAAAAAAACCCCAAAAGCTCCAGAATTATAAATTAGTGAATAAATAATAAATTATTGAATATTAAATAAATAAACGAATAATTAAATGAATGAATAAAGATTTAAATTATATTTGAATGTGATCAGTACCAAAAACATTTATACGAAAACGAATTTAATACACCACTACTGATAGCAAATCGACCACAAAGGAAATCCCTTGTCATTCATTTTAAATAACACAATGCAATCTATTCCACTTCTATTGTAACCTTTATAGAGACTGCACCCATGTGACGACCTTTAGGTTTGAACCCTCCTTCCCCAAACACACACACTACTTTTTTCTCTACCAATAATTTTCACACAAAATTAAGATGCACTAATTTAACCTTTGTTTTTATAATAACAGCGTAATATAACAAAGTTCAGAGGACAATAGCTTTCTTTAACTTTTTACGTGTTTACGTGTTGCTCTTTCATTTGATACCATACGTAAATTTTGTCCTATAAAATATTTAAATATTCACTCGATATTCAATAATGTTGTTTGAAATAGCATTGAATAAGTTTCAATATATCAATGTAACAACGTATTTGCCTTTTGTTATATCACTACCTACTTAATCTACATGTAACTCTATACAATAAAATGATATTTTATCTAACAGCAACCCCTTTCAATGGGAGACTGCGCCCTCCCTCCCCCCTTTTTCTTTCAAAATTTCCCAGATCCGCCTATAAACAGTATCTCCCTTATTACGTATTGTAACAATGTATCCAGTACGGTTCATGTATAGCTATGGCGAATACAAGGGCGCTCGTCCTGTTGACTGGGACATAAGAGTCTTACATAAAAAACCCCTGTCCTGTCATTTGACCATTATTTTCAAAATGACATGTAAATTCAAGTAAACAGTGTCATATTTAGAGCAGATCCTTTGATCTGCCCCAACCACCGGATCCAGATCGTAAATTGTCGAGTAGGATGTTTAAATTATAGTATATATAAATTGAGACCATACACCCTCCCCCTTCTCTCTCAGTATCTCCTTTATTACGTATTGTAACATTGTATCTAGTAAGGGTCATGTATAGCAATGGCGAATACAAGGGCGCTCGAACTGTTGACTGGGACATAAACGTCGTACATAAAAAAACACAATAGAACTTTTAAAACATTCAGTTTGGAGTTGGGTTAATGCTTCTTGAGCCACCCTTTCAATGTCCATTCTTGCCAACGAAAATATGAATTTAAGAATCCGTTATTTCGAATTTAATTTAAACCGAATTTCAAAATCTGTTATAACGAATTCAACAAATTTGTTATAACAGATTTAATTTGTCATAACGAATTCCTCAAATTTGTTATAACAGATTTAATTCGTTATAACAAATTCCTCAAATTTGTTAAAACGAATTTAATCCGTTTTAACAAATTCAAGAATTCGTTATATCAAATTAAAAAATATTTTTGATCGGTCCTAAATGGGCTTCCGTATATATCTGCATACCATTCTTACACAATATTAAATACATTAAATACAATTATAGTATATATAAATTGAGACCATACACCCTCCCCCTTCTCTCTCAGTATCTCCTTTATTACGTATTGTAACATTGTATCTAGTAAGGGTCATGTATAGCAATGGCGAATACAAGGGCGCTCGAACTGTTGACTGGGACATAAAAGTCGTACATAAAAAAACACAATAGAACTTTTAAAACATTTGGAGTTGGGTTAATGCTTCTTGAGCCACCCTTTCAATGTCCATTCTTGCCAACTTTTGGCACTAAAATGTCAAGATATAGACTAATTTATATGTTACACAAGCCTTGTTATAATGTTTACTACGATTTTCCATAAAAGGAAACTGATCCCAAATAAGAAACCATGTGACATCGCGACTCATTTATTCCCACGACGTCATTGCAAATGGCTGACTGGTCAAGTTTTCAAATCGCTACGAAAGTTTACACGTGAAATAATGTATGTTAAATGGATGCTCTACAAGAGAGCTTGCAGTTTTTGATCAATATAAGGTATGTACTACTTACCTGTGACCTTATTTCCTGCAATTGTGCAATTGTGAGACCATACACCCCTCCCCCCTTCTCTCTCTCTCTCATAGATATATTACAAAGTAACGGTACACGCATGGAATTTGTGTCTTTTTTACCTTTGTTCTTCTATATGTCATCATTTCTCTATTACGTAATAACATCCGGTTGTTTGACCCGGTAAATATCGCCCTAGTTATATATAGTTTGTTACCTATCATAATGTAAATTGGGAATCGCAATTAACAGTATTCAATTCAATTCAATTCTATATAACTTTATACCATACGGTATATCAGTGCACATATATACAATACATATATACAATATTTACAAAATATAAATAACTATTATATTACATTGGTGAGTGAGTCATGTAACACAGAGAGTGAACTAGATATTTGTGGCTCTTAGTTTGCTAGCAGAATGAAGAAATTTTCCCAACTGGCACAATTCTCTGACGTTTTGCGTGCCTAAAAGTTGTACTAATTTGAAAACACTTGGTCTTCTACAGTAATATGGTTATATATATATATATATATATATGGCGTAAGTTATTACAAAATGGACATTTAAAAATAAAATGAAACTCGTCTTCAATTTCATTACATTTACAGATATATTTCTGTGTCTGCCTAATTCAATACTCAAATTGTGAGCTGAAATTCCAAAACGTGTAATTAGTTTCTTATAACGTGGATCAATTAATTTTTTTAAATAGAATTATAAACAGAAATTGTCTATTAAATGTTGATATATTACTCCTTTTGAAAAATTCACAAGTTTGGAAAGCATATTCTGTTTACAAACATCGTACATTCTCTGTTCGAATATTTTATAAGCTGCAGATGTTGGAATATCGCTGTCCCATAGATAAAATAAACCAAGATTTCGTAATTCGTCTCGAATACTTACTATCCATATGTCATTAATAAAAGAACGTTCATTATAACATGCCTTCAGAATACAGTTATCATATTTACTTTGAGCTTTTGCCAGTACTTAAAAATTTTTAATTTTCCCTTTTTATTAACAATTAAAGGCAATCTACCCAGCTCACAATACACAAAATCATTACATGTACTTGCAGAGTTTGGTACACCTAATACGTATTTACAAAATTTTGTATGTACATTTTCTATATCTGATATATATGTTTCTGATTAAAGCAATAGTTTTTAAGCATTGATGATAAAGCAAAGGTAGCTATTCTCGCCTGTTCAGCAATATGTTTTTGAGTTTTAAGAAATTTGCCCTTATAATTAAAAAAGCATTCCCATATATTTAAATTCATCAACAATATCCAATTTTATACCATTATAATCTAAAAATTCATTTCATTTAATTTTCTCCCCATTTCTAGAAATAACTACCTTTGTTTTATCTACATTAACTTATAAACTCCAGTCGTGGGAATAATCACTTCAAGATTGTAACATTGTAAACCTTCCGGCGTTTCGGATAACAACACCATATCATCAGCACGCATGTGTAGAAAAATATTAAGTAATTGCAGTTCTACATATGGACAATTGTCTCAATAAAATATATTTCAAAATCATTGACGTACAGTGAAAAAAAGGACAGGAGACAATAATTCCCCTTGCATAAAACCAAAGTTACTAATGAAGTACTCACTAAATACACCTTAATATATAACGCACGCTTTTACGTTTTTATATAATGACGTAATAATTTTAAGTAGTTTACCACCAATACCAATATCAATTAACTTTTGCCATAACTTACATCTATTAACAAAATCAAAAGCTTTTTGAAAATCTATAAAAACAACAATACAGTCTCTTCACTTCTTTTAAATTTCTATTGATAAGTGTTTGTAAGACAAAAATTGCATCAGTTGTTGATAATCCATTTCTAAAACGAAATTGAGTCAGGCGCGGATCCAGCCGGGGGGGGGGGACAACATAGTCTATTTTAGGGCGTATTTTACTGCATTTCTGTCTTAAATTTCCAAAATTTCGCTGGTTCGCTTCGCTCGCCAGTTATTTTCTTATATTTCTTTAAATTTTCAGTTGAAAAAAAAATCGTTGACTCGCTTCACTCACTATCAATTTCTTGATAAATCTCCCCTGATCCCCGTTTATGATCTATAATATCTTCCAGAGGGAAGCGAAATATATGTGCAATCCAATTAATATCCAGCGCACAAATGTTCGGCCACTTGGCCTCAGGCGAGTAAAATCGTATGGCTACTTGTACATCGTGTAGCAAATTTTACAAATGTTTGAAGCTACGCGCTGTACAAGATGGATTTCACTTATTCATACAATTTTACTCAAATACGTCTTGTACATCGTGTAGCTTCAGTACAAATGTTTGAAACGCTTGTACTGAAGCTACGCAATGTACAAGATGGATTTCACTTATAGCCATTTCTAGAATAGTCTCAAATACAGGAGCTTCCGTGGAGGGTGACTTTGCACCTACAGACAGTCCCTAGACCCTGCGCCGAATTTTACGCTTCCTCCAACTGAAAATCTGGATCCATGCTGATAAAATTTCCGTAAATTAGAACAAAAGGGGTCTTATATGGCACACACGATTTTGCAAGATTTTTGTCATATCTTCTCAGGAAAACCCCATCCCCACCTATGGGAGGGAAGGAGGGGTGAATATGATAATTTTTGACCGAAATATTACGACAGTTTTCTTCCGAGTTTTTTTGCGGAATATTTGAAGTCAAGAAAATGTTGTTGAATAATTCAAAAAAGAGCAACAGATTGCAACATTTTGCCTCATTTTTGCAAAATTTTCTCGGGGGAGGCCCCGAACCCCCACCTATGGGAGGGGCAAACCCCTCCCATACTCTCCTCATTCGGCCCTTTGGGCCTCAATTGTGAGGTACCCCAGAGTATCCGTTAAAATACTAAATTCCTTTTCCCAATGTAGGATTCTATTATTTAACACGCTAGTAAATACAAATGGCTGCAGTCCTAACATAGCATGCACGTTAACGCGAAAAGCGGTCACGAGGACTGCTTTAGCACACGTGCTAGGACTGCTCGACCGGACGCGCGTGCGCTCCTCGCGTTAACGCGGGAGGGAATTCGCGTTAACGTGATTTATTCCCGCGTGCGCTCGGTCCTGTCGCACGTGCACATTTCTATATTTCTAATTCTCTATGCAGTACGCATGGAGAAAATAAAATGGATCAAATTAAATTACCGCGAATGTCGCCGTAAAAACGTATTTTAAATGTTATGTTAAAATGACACCCTGCATTAAGGATTTTATATGTAATACAACAAAGGAAATTATCGCGTAAACATGCAATAAAGTATTTATGAAAAAAACGTCCTCAGTTTATACTGGCATGATTACTTTCTAATTTCATTTAATTATTTATCTTTAATTAGTTCATGTATCTATTTCTTATTTGTTGATTCATTTATATCTAATTTATTTACATGTGTTTCTTATTTATGTATTTATTATTATTATTTCTAATAGAGCTATTTTCAATAATTCATGAATACAATAATTATCATCATTATTATTATCTTTATTAATTTTTATTTCATTATTATCCTAAATTAAGAATAAATTTAATTAAAGTCAATGTTAGGAAATTGCGTTCAAACTTTTTAAAAAAATATCCTCGGAAGGGTTTTATTCAATTCTAAATATTTTACTTACACTTTAATGTGTTTTTATATTTAAATACACAAGTTATATATCTATTCCCCTTCATATCCTTCTATATGAACATGTTAATAAAGTTTTAAGTTGTAAGCAAGCGAACGTGGCTGTCAAAGACGTTCACGCGGCAGTCAAGCGCGTTAACGCGGCTGTCAATCGCGTTCACACAATCTCGAATTAAGTTCACGTGGAAATCTGCGTTAACGCAAACGCGTGTGCTCAGCAGTCCTGAGCGCACGAGGAAAGCAAACTTCACGTTAACGCGACGAGAACATAATGTTATGTTAGGACTGCACCTCACATGTAGTTTACCAAAACAGCTAACAAGAGAAATACCCCTGTAATTATTTGTGCCACTGACATCACCTTTTTTAAAAACAGGTACTATACAAGCTCTAGACCATACTTCCGGTAAAAACCCAGATCTAAAAATAGAATTAAAAAGTTTAAGTAAATAAGGAAGCAAAATTGTTTTACCTTTGATGAAAATTTCATTTATTATTTCATCATCACTGCAACTTTTATTCGATTTCAAGTTATTAATAGCTTTTAAAATTTTATCAGAGCTAATTTCGTAGTCCAGTTGTTCCTCCTAAAACCAAGACCATTAGCATCGTCATCAAACATTTAGATTTGAAATGGGTAAAAAATTCCTCATTAGTAATTGTACTTGTGACGTGAGATTTTTTCTTTTTAAATATTTGTACCTTCGTGTGTATGAGGGGACAGAATACATTGAGTAACAGGTTGAAACATATCCAGTTGATACATTTCAAAGAAAAAAGAGGAGTTACCGGCTCAGTTATGTGGCAGAAGTCACCATGGAGCTATACAATATTTCAAGTTTAATTTTGTGTTATTGGTAAAATTAACGTGTCCTTTTTTAACAGTGACTATTAAAGTTAAGGACACAAACTGATTTTTACTCTTCAAAAGTGAAACAATTTGTTTTACACACGATCATTATTTATTTATTTTTATATCATAAACTAAACTACATCATTTATTTAAGTTCGATTTCTTCCGCATTTCCTCTGATAATAGCAATATTATTTAAAAGAAGGGGGGGGAGGGTTAAATTAAATTAACGCAACTTCACAGCGTTTTATGTGAATGGCCGCTAATTTATGAAGAATGCAATATTGATTTATTATCATTAATCGTAAATGCTTTTAAACTCGAAACGGAGTGGGGATTGGCCTTAAGGTCGTAACATAACAATATTTGGGTGGGGTCTATACACAAAAGATATGCAAACGATGTAAAATAAAAATACTTCGTCCAGCGATTTTTTAAAATCTTATTATTTTTATTAAATTTATTTTGATCTATTATTTTCGTACGGAAAACTTTAATGTTCTTATTGTAAATAAATAAATAGATTTATAATTAAATAAATGAAGTCCGCCGAGGAAGGCCGCTGGTCGAAAGGTACGGAAAGATAGTGCTTTTATTATAAATAAATAAATACATAAATTTCATTATGTCTTGTTCTATATATTGTACTTATTTTCCCCTCCTTTAATGCACCTTTATGAAACAGCGATGTTAAGCAACATGCTACTGCTGTAGTTAGATTATTTGTTTGTTTGTTTATTTCATTCTTCCTTCTTTCTTTAAGTCCATAAATAAAACAAGTGACATCGCACTGGAAAGTCCTTTGTCAATAAAATTGTTTTTGCTAAGTACGTTATTCATGTGAATTATGAAACTCCATATGTAAAAATTATCTTACAAACGTAAGTCAGCATAGGAACAATATCTTAGTAATTTTATCTTTAAAAATCGTTAAAATAAGTTCTTGAAAAATGGTAAAAAAAGAGATTTTTTTCTAATTCCCCACTTATAAATTCATCGCATTTAATACATGTTAAAGGTCATAGATAGATAACAGCGAACCATTTTAATGACTTATATTAAAGAAGGGACCGTATAGAAGTACGCGAGACCGCAATCGCACGGCCGGAGGGCATCGAAGTAGGCGTCAGTGTTTTTCAGAGTTTTGCAGAGTTTTTCACTGGCGTCTGAGTTTTTCAGGGTCGTCAGTGTTTTTCAGGATAGACTTCAGAGTTTTATTTAGTGTTTATCAGGGCCGTCAGAGTTTTTCAGGTAGACTTAAGTGTTTTTCAGGGTGTTGCAGTTTGCAGTGAAAAACGGGATTCTCAGGTTTTTTTGGACCCAGTAGTGGTTCTGAGATGCTAACAAATAAGCGCAGTGGGCAGTTTGGTGGCTTACTTTGCAATGCTAACAAATAAGCGCAGTGGGCAGTCTGACAAGTAGGCGACGTGGACAGTCTGGAGTCTCATTCTGTAATGCTGACAAATAAGCGCAGTGGACAGTCTGGTGGGACACTTTGCTATTCTTATAAATAAGCGTAGTAGGCAATGTGGAGACTCAATCTGCAATGCTGACAAATAAGCATAGTAGGCAGTCTGTAGGCTCACTCTGCAATGCTAACAAATAAGCGCAGTGCGCAGTCTGGAGGGTCATTCTGCAATGCTGACAAATAAGCGCAGTGCGCAGTCTGGAGGCTCATTCTGCAATGCTAATAAATAAGCGCAGTGGGCAATCTTGTGGCTCATTCCGCAATGCTAATAAATAAGTATAGTAGGCAGTCTGGAGGCTCATTCTGAAATATTAACAAATAAGCGTAGTAGGCAGTCTGGAGGCTCATTCTGCAATGCTAATAAATAAGTATATAGTAGGCAGTCTGGAGGCTCAATCTGAAACATTAACAATTAAGCGTAGTAGGCATTCTGGAGGCTCATTCTGAAATATTAATAAATAAGCGTAGTAGGCAGTCTGGAGGCTCATTCTGCAATGCTAATAAATAAGCGTAGTAGGCAGTGTGGAGGCTCAATCTGCAATGCTGACACATAAGCGCAGTGGGCAGTCTGAAGGCTCACTCTGCAATGCTAATAAATAAGCGTATTAGGCAGTCTAGAGGCTCACTCTGCAATGCTGACAAATAAGCGCAGTGGGCAGTCTTGTGGCTCATTCTGCAATGCTAATAAATAAGTGTAGTAGGCAGTCTGTAGGCTCATTCTGAAATATTAACAAATACGTGTAGTAAGCAGTCTGGAGGCTCATTCTGAAATATTATTAAATAAGCGTAGTGGGCAGCCTGGATGCACATTCTGCAATGCTAATAAATAAGCGTAGTAGGCAGTGTGGAGGCTCAATCTGCAATGCAGACACATACGCGCAATGGGCAGTCTGGAGGCTTACTCTGCAATATTAACAAACAAGTGTAGTAGGCAATCTGGAGGCTAATTCTGAAATATTAACAAATAAGCGTAGTAGGCAGTCTGGAGGCTCATTCTCCAATGCTAATAAATAAGCGTAGTAGGCAGTGTGGAGGCTCAATCTGCAATGCTGACCCATAAGCGCAGTGGGCAGTCTGGAAGCTCATTCTGCGATGCTAAGAAATAAGCGTAGTAGGCAGTCTGGAGCCTCATTCTGAAATGCTAATAAATGCTAATAAATAAGCGTAGTAGGCAGTGTGGAGGCTCAATTTGCAATGCTGACCCATAAGCGCAGTGGGCAGTCTTGAAGCTCACTCTACGATGCTAATAAATAAGCGTAGTAGGCAGTCTTGAGGCTCACTTTGCAATGCTGACAAATAAGCGCAGTGGGCAGTCTTGCGGCGCATTCTGCACTGCTATTAAAAAGCGTAGTAGGCAGTCTGTAGGCTCAATCTGCAATGCTTACAAATAAGCGCAGTGGGCATTCTGGTCGCTCACTCTGCAATGCTGACAAATAAACGAAGTGGGCAGTAAGGAGGCTAACTCTGCCCTCTTGATAGGATATAGGCATAATGTAACCACTCAGCAGTCTCGAGGTCTACTTTGCAATAAATATAGGGTATAGATGCAGTGTAACTAATCAGCAGTTTCGATCCTTACTTAGCGCTGTTGGTAGGAAATTGGCAAAGTGTATCCGGTCAGCAGTTATGATTTTGGTATTATGTATTTATTTGTTTTGGGTTTTTTGTTTTGGCTTTTGGCTCTATCTTTCTAACAATCTTGGATTCAATAAACTATAAACAGTTTTATTTTTTCTAATTTCACCAAAGTACGACAACAGCAACAGCCATTTTCGTTAATACAATATGTCCATATGAATTATATTAAATCGGAAATCAGTTTTACTTAGATAACTATGGTTATTTATCGCGCAAATTGCATAGATGTCTTATGGCTGGAAGTCTAGATTGATATTCCCAACAGCATTCACCGATAAGAATTGGTTAGCTTTTAGATTACAGTATTAATACTTCCATGTAAGATAAGACCATTTAGTGATCTTTTTTTAACAAATCCCATGCACCACAGATTTCTGTACTTCATTATTGTCATTAGCGTAGCTAACAAAATATTTCGGGACCTCCATCAGTTAATAATAATAAAAACAATGATAGTCTTGAAGCCAGAAAGTTGGAAACACTATTTCCCATGTCTTTCATAAACGATATTTGGAATACACACAGCATTCAGTTAATTACACTGTAGAGCGGATACATAATTAATTGTAATAGAATGGTGATTGACTGTCATATGTCCGTCATGGAAACCACAGTAATGAAAAAAGAGAAGTCTTTGCAGTAAATGTAGTTGTGAGGTTAGAGAGGAATGATATTAAGTAAAGTCTTTCTACTGCATGCGGTATGTTTTGGGGGAAATTACAAGTTTTATCGAGAAAGTAAGGAAGAAGAACCGAAGTGTTAATCGTCAAATCTCAAAGTCCATGGAATAAGAAAGAGAGGGGGACCAGACTGTTTCATCGAGTGAGATTGAAGCATGTTCATTGAATTAAAAAAAATCATTCACTATACTCGAAAAAGCAACAAGATGACCATCTGATAAATCCCTACTTTGTTAAGATCTTGCAGGCACATGCAAGACATGTCATTGTCGAGAGCAGCAGTAATCATTAGTGGAAGGCATGTCATTGTCTAGAGCAGCAGTAATCATTAGTGGAAGACATGTCATTGTTGAGAGCAGCAGTAATCATTAGTGGAAGTTTTATAGTTAATTCAAAGTTCTATTACTCCAGCTAGACGGAATCAATAATAAGATAAATATAAACAATGAATTATGTCTACATATCAACTGTATATCAAATTCTCTCACATAAAGTCTTTGATCTCATCTCTAGCGACTGAATTCTTATTGCTTAACACTCTTTTATTAATTAACCAAATCCGACTAAGGACAGCCATTTATACTTTGAATTTTTGTCTCTTGATTGCAAAGAATATTTGAAGATAAATCAATACAGTGGCACAAAGAGGACCAGCCTTCTTATTGCTGTGTTTAAATCGTAAACAGTTGACAACACATCTTATTCGAGATGCAGATGCACAATTTCTTTTCCCATGCAAAACTGATCAATTTTCATGGTAATACCATACATTGACCTTATTTGAGTTGCAGTTTTAATAAGTGGTACAATATCTTAAAATCACTTCACACCATACATAATCATAATACAGTTTATGTGTTGATATATGTTATGCAGTATCAGTTTATTAGCAATCATTAATCCTTTTCAGCTAACGAAGAAAGAACGCATATCATATTGCTTTAATAAAAATGTACTTAATGTTTTGCTTTATGATCTATATTAAGAGGAAGAATACTTCGGCAGAGGTTGTGTGTAGGAAAAGCGAAAAAATTACACATTCTTCAGAGAAAGAGATAGAAAGAGAGGCAGAAATATATACATAGAACTGGTTTGAAGATAATATGGGAGTAATCCAATTATCTCTTATTTCTTCATATCCATTTTAATGCATGTTTATCCGTTTTACATCACATTCAATAAATGTAAAGGAATCGATTAAATTTTCCATTGAACACGCCTTTATGATGAATAAAATTAGTATTAATGTGACATAATAAATTGTTGTGTATATTGTAAATAACGAAGTACCGAAGGGTTAACCTTATCTCGTAATAATACATTAAATAAAAGGATAATATCGTGTATAGTGTCATATTCAGACAAACGCGAACCCCAATTAAATCGAGGTGAGACAAGGTGCCGGGAGGAGTAAACGTCCCCTGGTTCCATGCAACACCCGTTGCAAAAGTCCTGTAAAACTTTTGAAGTCGAGGAAATAAATACTTAAATATGAACATATGATCACATGAAGAAGACAAGAACCCTAAGTCAAATTATCCTATTCATGGTATAAAATGCTGTTGAACTGAAATCCAGGCGTCGGAAATGCACTTGACCAAATATCTGTATATATACATTTTATGTCAATATATACATATAATGTACGTAATATATTATATACCACATAAAGAAATGAAAATGGCAAGCGAAACAGAATACAAAATATCCGAAATGAAACAATGGGAATTGTATTGAATTAGGACAAAGAATTAATTGTCTAACAGGTAAAGTTTGAATCCATTTTAAGTAAAAGATTATATTTAGGGAACCATATGTGCATTTCGAAAACTTATTTCTCTTTGTGATACTAAGATTAAAATTCTGTTGACATCCATATCATAAATTTTTGAAAAAAAAAAACTCATTTTACTCAGCTGTAAACAAAAGTCGCCACGGACATTCAAATAAGAAAAAGAATAAGCTTACAGAAAGACCTCACACAGTTTTTCAATTGTAATGCGGATGTGTTTTCGTCGTTGGACGGTCATTTGAAATTACAATTCTCACTGAATACGTGTGGTTAAACAGTTCACGGGTCCACATTTACACTCACCACAACAACAGTACAATCAAATAGCATACAATTAAGAGATATGTATATAACCCTCTATATAAAAAATAAGGACCAACAGGCTACTCGTGTAGAGGGGTCATAAAGTTATGGACACGAATATCATTATGGGATAACTCACCAAGGACAAGCACACGCAATATGATAATAGTAAAATATACACGGAAAACGACATTACAAAACTACTCGATTGCGCTGTGGTTACGATACCGACGTAGGAGGGTCAGTTAAAGTAACAAATGTCACTCAATTTGTGTGGTTAATCGGTTTACGGGCGCCAACATTCCCACTCACCACAAAAGCAGAAAAGGACACGCATTAAAAAATTTATAAATGATCCTCCATATAGAGAACAAGAATTAACAAGTTTCTCAGGACGAGAGGTCATAAAAAATTTTTGCACTCAAAAAATAATATGCCGCCATCAAAACTATGTAAGACAGACATCGAAATAAGTAAATTGTGCTCTGCCCGTCTGTAAGGGAACTCAGATCCTTGATCAATAGGAGTCCCGAATTAAAGTACAGAGACTATGCAGCGGGACTAATTAGAATAAGTACTAATAAGAAGTACTAATTTGGATCAGTATAGCAGATCTGAAATGGTTCCTATTTTTACTCTCTCACTCTTTCACAAGCCCTATTAAGCATAAAAATATACTAAACATATCCCGTAAGAGGTTCAAAGGTTATTTAGTTATGTAGATATATTTACATTACTTCAAACCAATCTTGTCGGTTAAGTACATGTAAATATCAATGTATTACACTATTAATAAAATAGACGGATTGCCACATGAAAAAGTAAGAATTAATTTTCTTAGTAAAAAATGTTGATAATTTAAGATTTTAAGCAAAACAATATTCTCTAATGTCGCTTTGATTAATGTAGTTTCCCCCTTTTTCTCATCTTCATTTAAAAGATTACTTACAATATCACATATTTATTTACACTTCCATTTCGATGTGAGAGTCATTAATGTGAGTTGGATTTATAAGAAAGAAAAAAGAGGAGTTACTGGCTCAGCTATGTGGCAGAAGTCACCATAGAGCTATACAATACATGAATATAAATAATATACTAGAACATATAACACATTACAAAAATATTTGATTGTAGTGTAATTACGATACCGACTTAGGACGGTCATTTAATTTGACAAAAGCCAAACAAATGGTGTGGTTAACCGGTTTATGGGCCCACCTTCCCACTCACCGTAACAGCAGAACAATCAAAGGACGTACATTTAAAAATTTATAAATAATCCTCCATGTAAAGAAGTATTGTAAAACACATAATGGTATAAAAATATATGCGACATCAACATGATAAACCGTGCTCTGCGAGTCTGAAAGCGAGCTAAGACCCTAGATCTGTAGGAGTCCCGACTAACAGTCAGAGGGGAAGAGGTTCAGGACCATGTCTCCTCTGAAAGAGGTTTGGACAAGGCCCGTCATATAGTCCCCACCGCCCTGTTAGTCAGCGTGCAACGTTCAAGTAAAAGTCTGCATAAGGCTGTAGAGGGGCCAAATACAAGACCTATAAGCCTGGGCATTTATAAGGCACATCTATCATGGAGGTCTATTATGAATAATTCATACCGCCGTATTTTACGTGTGTGGCATCATAAATTATGATTAACAATGAAATTTATAGAATGATCAAAGTTATTATTACTAATGTTTACATCTGTATCATTAAAACTTTTAAAACAAGGTAACTTATAGAATTATGTTTTCTGGCTGCCAACTTTGTCGTTTGTGCGCTGTTCAATGACATAAAAATCTAAATGTATTGACGGTATAAAGAACGATCACGATACTTCATTACTATGTTAACGTATTACAAATTGTCTTCCCAATATGCTAAAATTTGGTAGAGGTAAAATACGTTCAATTACAGAAGAAAAATGTATTGTATAGGTTGTAGTTCATGTTGAATATGACTCAGATTTAAATCGTTCATTGTTACAATCCCTTGGGCATTAAAAGACTTACTTCGCGGTATTAAAGAGACATGGGCTTTCAATTCAAATTGATGAAACATGGGTGTATCATGGCTGGTCGACAATGTGCAAAGTGTGCCTAGTCAGGAGTCTTGAGGCTTTATTGATAAGACATGGGGATTATGTGGCAGATAGCAGTATGATGAGATACAGTAAGTCACAGTATTGCTGAATGCTGTTGAAATGATAATTCTGATAAACATTCTTCTACTTACTTGTTAATCATTACCAAAGGTTTAACAATCTTCGATTCAAATAGACTGCAATTCTTTCCAATTTCACCAAAGTCCGACAACAGCAAAAACCATCGTGTGGCGTTTGGAAATACTATATGTCCACATCATTTGAAATTAAGTCACAAACAAGTTTTATTTAGAAACAATGGTTATTTATCGCACAAATTACAGAGATGTCTTATGACTAGAAATCTACATTGATATTTCCTACCGCGTACCCTGATAATAATTGGTTAGCTTTAAGAGTATTAATAGTGTAGGATGCGATCATTTAGTAATCGTATTCCAAATTCCTTCCACCACAGATTTCTCAATATCTTTATGATCATTAGCGTAGAAAACAACATATTTAAGGACGTCACTATCAATGAATCAAAAACAAAAACAGCTTCTATTCAAACAATATAAAAGTCAATGTATGCTGTGGTTCACCGTTCTATATTTTATATTCTTATAACATGTTGGTATTTATTAATAATACTACATAAAATATATCACAATTTTTACATTATAGTTTTGCATGTGCATGACATCTAGTTTCCTACAACATCTGCACGCTGTTTTCTTACATTTACATTCTTGCATTGTCTGTGGTGGTTTATCAGTAAGTGAAAAACGAAATGGGAATAAGCAATAGAGCCGCGTATGATGGTTGCCTTTTTCACTTAATGTGTGTACTTTCGGTTTCTTTATCAGATCCTCGAGTTAAATATCCCAATCTGTCGTCATAATACATGTTCCATGTGTTACACGTTTTATATGGAATATGTCAAAATGGACATATGTCAAAATTATATCATAATCTAGATATCGAAATTTTTCCCATAAAGGTGAATTAATATGTTTTTATTATAAATGTTACGCCGTGCAGTTTAAGGATTTATACACAGAAGCAGCTAAAGGGAGTCCCTGTTGTATTCTCTTGCTCCATTTCAATCTATTACATATACAGATTATCTTTATTATTCACATCGACATAATGTGTGGATTGTGTTCCATTGTAAAATTCATTCACAAAAGATAAATTTACATCCAATGCATTGCTTGTCCTTCATTTGATATCTATAGGATTACATCTATTCAGAAATAGAGGTAACATCAACAAAACTTGTTTGAACATAACTTCTTTCATCAGGGCTTGAAATCATATGCATCATTTATTAATTATATCGCAATTTTACATAAAAACGGAGCTCCTCAGATCATTATACGTCAAAGCCATGTTTGAAATGAAAAGAATAACAAAATGCTCATAAAGAGATGATAAATGTTGGATTTTAACAAAGAGTAAAGCTATGAAATCTAGTGTTTCAAAAGTGCCATTGATAGTGGTTAAAAGACTGTTTTATTATTACCTAGATATTTTCTCATTACTAAGTTATTTTCTTACATTTTCCTTGCCTTTCATTTACATCTACACCCACTGTACTGATTTTATGCTCCTACTCATACTACACGAAACATATTTCATACAGCAAATATATAACTATTACATATTGAATATATCCCTTGTACTACAGATTTAATATTTCGAGCAATATGCCTTCTTAGGTAAGGGTCGGAGCATATTGATTATTTGGGGAATTAATTGGCTAATATGGCATGGGTGGTCAAAGCACAATAAATGTCACAGACTGAATTGGGTGATTTGATAAAAACGGAATTGCTATTTCACTGTATAATGTTCTCTGATTGGATAAAAACAGGAAAGTTTTTGTCAACCTATCATTTGTGTAAAATATGAAAGTTAACATCAAAACATATAACATTTTGATATAGCAAACATTTCTTGTTTATCTTTGAAATTTTGTGATTAACTATCAAGATTTTATTGACATTTAGGTGGTTCATCATTAATACATTTTAATAATAGAGGAAAGCTTAAAAAAATTGCTTGATATATAATTTGTATAAACTAAACTTAGGGTTGTGTAGTTCTATCTGGCAGTTTACATATCTTACTTCCGTCATGAAATTATGTAAATCACTCTAAAACTAAGGAGTATCTCCCTCATGCATAGCTCTGTCCTTAGATTGATTCTTTGGTTCACTTTTTCGATCATTTTGGTTTTAATACTGCTCTTCAAATATTTACATAATATGAGAACTTCAACCATTAGGCTACGAGCATCACTGAAGACACATCAGTTGTCGAAATGCGCATCTGTTGCACACCACTAAAAGGTATATATGTTCCACATTTATTATTGGTACTCTGCGGGTACAGTAATGATGATATACTGACCTTAAATCGGTTTCATAGTCTTTTAGCTCACCTGATCAAAACTTTAGTGAGCTAGCTAGAGTGTCAAAAGTCATTGTATGGTATACGTCTGTCGTCTGGAGTTCATTTTTCACATTTTGAAAGTCCTCTCCAAAACTACTGAAAGGAATATGATAAAATCGTATAGGAGTAAAAACGAAGAAGTACCTAAGGTTAAACCATATCTCATAGTCCATTGAATAAAGGGGACAATATCGTGTTTAGTGTCATATTCAGACAAATGCGAACCCTAAAAAATCGAGGTGAGACCAGGTGCCCGGGAGGAGTAAGCGTCCCCTGGTTGCACGCAACACCCGTCGCAAAAGTCCTGCAGCAACCTTTAAAGTCGAGGAGGTAAATGCATAAATATACATGCATGAACATACGAAGGAGACAGGAACATGAAGTCAATTTTCCATTCAAGGCAAGAAATGCTGCCTGCCTGAAATTCCGCTGTCGGAAACGCAGGTGAACATATGTCTGTATATAAATGTATATGCGTATTATATCCAATCAAGTATAGTCAAAAAGTTAAGAGGGTTATTTTGTATGGTCAGGTCCCAAAATATCGGTTAACATTCTTGAAAGAGGAATCTCAATCTGAAAGAGAAATCTGAAATAGTATTGAAGTACTCGAATATTTTGCTTTTGGGCTAGTTCCGTCAATAAGTGTATTTAGAGCAGTTGATATAGGTCCCAGAGGGTACTCTCTTTTGACAAACTTCTTCAGACCGATTATATAGATTGAGTCAGTGATTTAGAGGGTTGTCTTAACAAGTGCTGTTTATTTTAGATGCATTCCAAAATAAATTTCAAGGATTTGTTTTGAATCTCTTGTTTTGCCTACTTGTATAATTAAGCATTTTCTAAGATTTTCTTGATTATTTTGTAATAAATGTAAATGAAAATTATAAAATACAAATTTGATTTTTGGGATTGCTTTTAGCCATTTTAATGTAAAAAGTTTGTGGGGGAGGGGTTATACTATTAATCTGTAATAAGTTCAAGTAAAATTTCTTTCCAGATTCATAGACATACATTTATGGAACTTATCAGATATCAGGTATTCCGTTAAGGATAAAACCATGGAGGGGCAAAATCAGCTAACATGAGTACTCTCTTCTGAAAAACTTCTTCAGAGCGGCTGATAAAATTGACGAAATGCAGCAGATGAAATACAGTAGAGTAATTTAGCAAGGTATTTTTGTTCTTGGGCTTACGTAACGAAAAACTGGTGAGGGTGTGGTGTGGTGTTATTTCATTGTCGGCAAAAAACTTAAAAAGCAATTATTAACTCAATATAAAAACGAAATGTCTATTTCAAGTGTTCTTGATTTCTATTGATTTTTAAATTTTGGATCAGGCCACGTAAACGCTTTTCTGTTTGTTTGTTTGTTTGTTTGTTTTTTTCTTCTTGGGTATGGAACATAAACTGTACTTTACTTGTTAAATTCAATGATACATCTAAATATTTTGATGACATCTTAGTTTTCGATAACCCGGAGTTTGAAAGGTATATACCTGAAATATACCACCCGACTTTTAAACAAACCTAATATTTGTGATACAGAATCACCTTTTTTAGACTTATACATTAAGATAATGATAATCAAATTCATACTACTATTTACGATAAATGTGGCGATTCTTTTGTAAATTTCCCTTATTTGGATGGTGATGTCCCTAGACTCCCACCATTTGGCATCTATAAATCTCAGTTGGTTCGGATTGCAAGAGGCTGCTCTGATGGTTGGGGCTGTCATCCAAAAACGTTACAAATTACTTTGAAACTTTTAATTATGGGTTACAGATATCTCAAACTTAAGTAATATTAATATTCTTAAACGCGTGTCCTTTGATTATTCTATTGTTGCGGCGAGTGGGAAAGTGGGACCGTAAACTGGTTAACCACACCAGTTGATTAACTATTGTCATATCAAATATCGTCCAAAGTCGGTAACGTAAATGCACTATAATGGATTGTCTGATGTCTTTGTGTATTTTATTATAACCTTACATTATATACTGTATATTTCCGAGATGACTTCTGTCATACGGCTGAATCAGAACTTTTCTTTCTTCCTGAACATTTCTAAGTGAACATTTATTAATTCACATGTGGTCGAATACATTCAAATGTCGCAGACAAATAGTCTGCATTTAATTCCCATTGCACACTCAATTATTTGATTGTATATTTCTTTTAAGAACAAAGGCACTTGTCCGAAAAGATATATAAGACGTTGGCGGAGCCGGAAATATATGGACGTCTTTTCAAGCGAGAATATGCCAAAGTTACCGCTGTTACATGGTTATGAAAAGTGAGATAACGTTCCAACACCGGAATTTCAGGCAGGCAGCATTTCTTGCCTTGAATGGGAAATTTGACTTCATGTTCCTGTCTCCTTCGTATGTTCATGCGTGTATATTTATGTATTTACCTCATCGATTTAAAAGGTTGTTGCAGGACCTTTGCGACGGGTGTTGCATGCAACCCGGGGACGCTTACTCCTCCCGGTCACCTGGTCTCACCGATTTTATTGGGGGTCGCATTTGTCTGAATATGACACTAAACACGGTATTGTCCCCTTTATTCCATGGACTATGAGATGTGGTTTACCCTTCGGTACTTCTTCGTTTTTTTACTTCATAACTGATCAGCAGACACAAATCGTATAGCTTTAAGTGATTGTCAATACGAAATCAAAATTCTCATGTACGTCAGTAGTATATTGACTAATTTCCTTTCAGTGGTGAGCCTAATTCGAGATGTAATATGGTCGACATCCAGATTAGTGCATTCATAAAATCTTTCGCTAGACGGCATATAATATTTTCTACTACTAATAAGAAACCGAGAACAAGTTTTGTAGATACGTCACAAACCCAAAGCATTATGACAATGAAAGAGATATATGCTAAACATACAAATTGGCGGCCTCAAATAGAGTTCTGAACATTACGTTATTACATTACTTGACTTAAATAAAAATTATCATTATTTTTCACTAATTACAACATATGTAAAAATAATTTTACTCAGAGATGTCCCTTAAAATTAAATTTTAAAATGTATTGTTTGGTTAATTGGTGTTTTACGTCGCTTTCAACAATATTTCAGTTATATCATGACATGGAAGCTGGAAATTACCAACCTCTTAAACATAGTGGCGCAACCCGGGAATCGAACTCGGATCGTCGGCGCTGCAAGCAAAGCGCTCAACCACTACACGAAGCCTGCCCCCTTTTAAAATTTACAGAGAGCAGTGAGCTTGTAATATTCATTCAGAAATCCTTTTTCACAAAGACCTTGCCCTCTGATATTTTGATTCCGAAATATATAGGGCACATCCTCGGTTAATGGGGAGTATGTGTGTAAAATTTCATTATCATACCTAAATAGTTGCTGGAGTTAGAGTTTGCAACCTGATTGTTGACGCCCGCCGCCCACCCCACATCACATTAAGAGCCGAGTTTTGGAATCCTGGATATAATTTTTTTAATGTATTGCAAAGTACCAAGATTACAAACACTTTCATAATAGATGAGAAAATAATGAAAACATATTAACTTAATTGAGTAAGATAAGGAATGTATCTTCCTTAATAATTGTGCAGAAAAATGAATTATTTCCAAGAAGAAAGAAAACTTTACATCGGTAAAAGAAGATAAAAACATGGAATAATGTCCTCACAATTAATATTTTAATATGTTACATGTAAGAAATTGGAGATGTTTGAAATTGTGTTTGAAGGGGCGGATCTAGGAATTTTCTAAAGAGGAATGACAGTTTCATTATCGGAGATATTTTGGAATCTCCTGTAACATTACCTCACTGAATTCCTATTATTGTCCAAAATGTAATGTTGTAATAATATAGGTTAAACTAATAATGTTTTTATCGCTTTAGGGAGTCCTTTTAATGTTCTTTACAAAATCAAACAGTTTACACGCCATGTGCATATAGAGTCAGATATTTAAATTTTCAGTTTTGAAATAATGTCACTTTTTATGTCATTTGCCTGGTGTATGATCTTGTTAAATTCAGACTGAACAACAAAAAGTTCTTTTTTGTGTTATGATGTTACTGATTTCCCCTGCACATATTGTGTTCATTAATTGTACGTTATTTCGTTTAAGTGTGAAATAACCAAATGTAAATTCGCGGATATAGATCACACTTAAAGGAAGTCTACTAGAGATAAGTCAGAGAAAAATATAAGAACACGTATACTTCTATCAATTTAGTGCACCATATGCACATTTTGAATACTTATGTCTCATCAGTGATACTCGAGGAAATTGTGGAAATGAGCAGACTAATATCGAAATTCACCAAAACGTAAGATGCCACAATATGAATAAAAAACCCAACTTTAAAGCAATAATAATTTAAGTGCACTTCTCATTAACTAGACATAAAGTTTTACATATGGCATATTACATCAGTACATGTAATTTAATGGAATGGGGACATGGCATGGACATGAGATAATAAGAACACTAGAAGACAGAAGAAAAATATTCTAATCTAGGAAGATCAATTAGAATTATAAATGAGTGTGGTTAATCGATTTCATTACAATTTAGATTGTGATTCAGACAATTGTGATCTGTCAGCAGGAGATGCTCACTTCTCAGTAGCACCGGATCCTAGCCCAGCACCAGATCCTAGCACCTGATCCTATTTCCATTCATTTTATGTCAATATTTCTCATTAATTTCGTTGGTGCAATGAAAACATAGGATCTACTTCAAACTACGGCAGCATGTATTTTACTCATAAAATATCGAATGTAATAAAATCACATATGAATATCATGAAAGATTTTTGTATTAACTGGAAGTTCTCTTTTTAACACTACTTCGTACTCAAGCAGAATGTATAATTGTTTAGGGACATTCCTACGAAATAAATGCAACAGTGATAACTATAAAAAGTTCAATTCATATAATGTTGCATAAAACTTAATCCAAAGCGTTTGCTCTGTTGCATCTAACAAAATCAAAGCTATTGGAAAAGCTTATATTATTTTTGCTCTTCATATATAAATTCAAAAACAAAGACGAAACTGGCACAATCTAGTGATAGTTTTCAATTTAGATATATATTATTTCAAGTACATTTTAAATGTAAAATGATAAAAAAATAATAACAGTATTTTACCCGGCAAAATCATAAAATATGACAGAATTCAAGAATCGATTCATATGTACGGTGCCTTTGTATGGTAAAGATCATCAAAAAGAAAACCAAATTGTCTCATTCTTCAAACCCTTTTCTTTTTCTTTTTTTTTTTTGTGTGTGTTTTTTGTTTTGGTAGTGAGGCCCATCGCAAATGACTAAGTTCAAATTAATCAAATGCGTTGTTTGCAATTTTCGCATCAATAATTTATCGGGAATTATTTTTAACATGTAAATCAAAATCATATCATTACAATATGAATTTTGTTTTCTTCTCATTTCTTAAATTTCATCTCATTTGGAGTAGAAATAAAGAAATTAGGGCAATTTGAAAATAGCTAAAATCATTAAAATATCTAACGATACCGCGGCGGTACAGCGAGATGTTTATTTTGCCTTATAATTGACGGCGCGCTTAGAATCAATGAGCATAAAAGCGATGTTCACTGGCGTTGTTCGGGGTCACGAATGTATCAAATCCAATGAAGTGAGGTTTTTCAGGTAGATACGTCCATTACCTGTAAACAGCTGATCGCCGAAGCGAAAACGATGTACGATGCGGGCACACATAATTTTTTTAAATATATAATTTTCAGTTTTTAATTTATTTCTACCGGCCCATAATATGCGATAAGTATGTTTCCCCCGATTCATTTGATACCATTTTAATGAAAATATACCTAGAAATGACTACAAACATTTAAAAATAAAAAGATAGCGTCTTCCTCTTTGCCAAAAACAACGGTCCGCGATATTGTTTCACGAGTCATTTGACTACATCGATATACATATTAAACAATCGTACATTATAAAGTTCTCAAATAAGAGAACACATAACGAAAGCAATGTCTATAGAAGTAATTATGATTATCCTGTTTGTGAAAAAATTACCCCGTAGCTATTATTTACAAAGTTTTATTTCTCAAAAGTTTCATTTCATCATTCATGATGTAATTTGAAGAACGGCGTAGGCGCGTGGTTTAATACTTACCGTGAACGATTTTTACATTCGAATTGATAATTATTGGTATTTACATTAATTAAATATTTGACGATTTCATATAGTTTATTGAAATTTTGTAGCTCTATTAATACGATTTTACACGAGTTTCCTCTGACTCGGGGCGAACTCCACGTATTGTCGTATAGAATTATGTACAGAAATACACATTTCAATGTAATAAATACCAAGACATATATTGTGCGATAAAATAAGACATCATTTCATCATTTAGTTTACATTGACCCCACTGTTTACAACTTCAGACTTACATTTTAATTGCAGATAAGTCTAGACCTCTGCGAAAGGAAGGTGGGGGGGGGGGATAATTTATTCATATTTAAGGAAGACATTTTTTGTTAAAGGAAAAATGACGAGACTAAGAGCCTATTTTGATTCATATGATTTGGTTTAATCCTCTTTAATTAATTTTTGGTATTTATATCAGTGGAGAATCCAGAATTTCCGAAATGGGAGGGGGGGGGGGGAGGCGCACAAGTGAAAGTCCAATATAAACCAAAATACTCTGCCAATTTAGGGGCGAAATCTGAAGATTTGCTCATAATTGTGGCAAAAAGGGGGAGCGATCCCTATAAATCCGCCACTGCAGATATTAAAATGAGAGAACAAGTATATAACAATGAGAGAACAAGTTATGTTAAGGTACTACGAAACGCCAATCGTCGCGTGACCTAAGATTCACGAAAAAAAAAAAAAGAAATAAAGGTTTTAAATTTGTAATTTTGTATTTAGATAACTGTGTATTGAAGACTTTATAGAAAATAATTCTAATTTTAATATTCCCGATATACCTGTAATTGGCACTCGAAAAAGTGTGTTTTTCAGTACAGCTCGCACGAAAACACCAGCGACAGCATTGACTCTTCGTCATGTGCAATCAGATGGCCAGTCCCAAGACGAATTCTATAATATCTTTAATAGTTGACTTCCTAATCAAGTTGCAATATTTTCAATATATCGAGGGTATATCGAGGTAACGTCGTCTAGGGCGATCACCTGTCACCTGCGCGGCTAAATTATTACGTAATATCACCTCAACCGGCTGTCTGGCCCAGCAAATATCAACCTTCATTTCGTACATTTCCACAGCTTTCTAGATATTAATTAGCGATCTTAATAAACTGGGTATTCATATTAATAAAAGACAAGGACTAATTATCAGGTTTCCTGTTAATTGTGAAGGATTATCATGAAGGAGACATAAAGAACAGGAATTGAAATCAACCAAACTTTACAATTTGTATTCACGAAGAGTTTATATTTGAGATTTTAACACTTTTAATAAAAGTTTTTATGTTTTTAAAATAATGAATATAATACATATAGTAGATTAATATAAAAAATTAAGCTATACTATGATAAATTAAAAGGTATGTGATATTTTTCACATTTTTTTTAAAGAGTTGTCCGCCCCTGATTTAGGTAAAAATGTTTTTGCTTATACAGAGCTTATTTTTTGTCATACAATCTAAATTCCTTCAAATATTCTCATAAGTAAGCATTTTAAATAAGTTTTTACATTATTATGAATCCTTGTATAAGTTTTTAGAAAAATGACCTTGGACATTTGGACTTCGTCATTTTCATCAAAGTAAAAAACCATTCTTCGTCAAGTTTAAGAGATTATATTTGAGATAATAAGACTTACAACCAATGTTTTTATCTTTTTCCGTAATACCTGTAGTACATAGAGTAGATTTATATAAATAAATCACAAATTTTATGCATAGCTGATTAAGTTATACGCTCATAAAATTGCGAGGTTGTGCATTTACATTTGCTTGAAAAAGGTGTAAAAATGCAATATTGTCCATTTTCAAATCCTCATATCTTGTAAAGTACTCGAGATAAACCCGTGAAATTTTCAGAGTTTTTTGACTATAAAACGTGCTTTGTAACTTACTTATTCTCTGGTATATTGTGATACAAATAAATTATTTAAAGATATCTAAAAGATGTATCTCATGTGTTTTTAAGGAAAGAGTTTGGGCCTCCCTTGTTTTTTTTTTTTGGGGGGGGGGGGGGGGGTTGTTTGCGTTTTGTTTTATTTTTTGTTGTTGTTTTGATTTGTTTGTTTGTGCTTTTTGTTTGTTTTGTTTTTCTTGGTGTACCTGACTACTTGATCCTCTTGTGGGTCGACAGATGTAACCAAAGTATGTTTGTGTTTTTTGTTTGTTTTGTTTTTCTTGGTGTACATGTACCTGACTATTTGATCCTCCTGTCGGTCGACAGATTTAGCCAAAGTATGTTTGTGTTTTTTGTTTGTTTTGTTTTTCTTGGTGTACCTGACTACTTGATCCTCTTGTGGGTCAACAGATTTAACCAAAGTTTGTTTGTGCTTTTTGTTTGTTTTGTTTTTCTTGGTGTACATGTACCTGACTACTTGATCCTCCTGTGGGTCGACAGATTTAGCCAAACTTTGTCTTCAAAACAATGATTTATACCTGATGATCAACAATTTATTTCCATTTTACTAGAAAAACATCACTATTATCATTACAGACTTTTAAGAGCAAAAACACACATATTATAAAAATAGCATCACAACTGTTACCATTATCATCATACACTCAGCATCAATATTTGTTGCATATGATTGGCACTAGAACATCAATGACTAACATGCATAAATTCCAGAAAAAATAATGAAACGTTGTACAGGTAAATGTATACAATATGTTACTTTAGAAGTGTTCTCAATATCATTGCGGATCAGTAGTTATAAACATATACATTGTAGATCAGATGCGACCAGTGACAAGCTTCTCCATCCCAACACCAAAGAAAACCTCAGCATCATTGGAATGCTTTAATATGTAAAACTAATTTCATGGGATTTATGTTAAGATTCATTTCCGTGTGGGGCACTGCAGTAAAAAGGGGCATCAGGTGTTGGAATAAAATATATATTAGTGTTTTATGTTTTCTTTATATGGTCATCTTCAATTTCTTGTTCATGCAATATCTTCTTATATGCGATATAGTATACATAACAGCAATTGAAATCATGTACACTGTGTATTTTCTTTTTATATTCCTGAATTTGTAAACGTTAGGATATTATGTGTGAACATTTACGAGTGTTTGATATATGTTTATGCACTATATGTGGAATACTTTTGATACCACAGAAGAGCAGTCATTATTAGTGTGAATTCTCGTCATCCTGCGTGTTCTTCTCATTTTTTGTATTTTGTATAAGGTCTTAATTTCTTGTGTGAGAATCACAGTATAGGATGACGCATATCAGATTTAGTTCCTTTTAAATTTAAAATAGATTTTTGTGTAGCAGGATCTACGATTGGGCTGTCATCAATGAATTAGTTAGTTTCTTAGAGATAATATTTTGTGCTTTTTGGTTTGAAGGTTTTTCAGTTAATTGTCGGCTTGTCAATAGACAGTATTTGCGCTTCATTGGTGAATGACATTTTACTATATTCGTACAAAGCTGAAATCATACGGGCTCTGCACTCCAACCTAAAAAATAGCAAGCACTTGGATTCAATGTTACATACAGATACACCGTCAACATTATTTCAATAAACAATTCTTACCGTTAGGGTCACCGTAACGTCATCTACCCGGCGAACTCGACAAAAAATAGAAGTAAAACAAGAAGATACCGAGTGTTACGTAAAGGCAATTATGGGCTATTATATAGTTTTCATTTCACAACTTATATGCTATCCAAGTGATTTCGTCTACATACCATGAAGCTACAGACACAAGGATATTAGATGACCCATCTGAAATTCTCATTGAGGAAAATCTTAGGTGCATAGAAATTTCACACAGTTTGAGGTTCGTCTTTCAAAAACGTTTACGTCCGTTTTGGAACCTATTTATGTAATTTGAATATCTTTGCCTTTTTGACAATATTATGTTCGACAAATATATTGGCAGGTTTCTCCAGGTCGTTTGCATAGGACGTTTGATAAACAGCAAGAGACCTGAGGACCTGTTTTTACCTCAATTTTAAATTGGGAATTCGTCCTCATGTGAAACCATACCCGATACTGTCTAAATTGGGTTAATTCATAGGTTTCTTTTCTGTACTTGTTGTAAGGTTTCCATCACAGTGTTAGTTTAAGCCGGTGTTGTTCATTGGATGAGGTGCTCGAATCCTGGGCTAATGATCCTGGATTCGACTCCCGTCGTCAGCATATAGATGTTTTGTCGGATGAGACAGTAAAAAACAAGGTCCTACTCATTATAAGCGTGGCACGTAAAATATTCACCGCTTCTAGTGGGTCTGTTCCAAAGGTATGAATTTCAATTCAATGTATCAGACCGTCATAATATATGTAATAATCGTAATGTAATAAACAATAATCAACAATAATCACAGTGTTAGTCCAGTCTAACTTCATCTCATCGGGGAAGTTGAAAACTTTTGTATTGCCTGCATCTTTTGTATTATCTGTGTATTTTGCTTATTTATATATAACCAATAATATTTGTTTTAATAAGTTCTGGTGTACAAAACACCACATTCGAATTCTAGTATGGAACTCTACGTGTAGTACAATGTATGACAAGTTGCGGAAATGACGCACCGGTTATCTTGTTCATATGTTACTAAGATTTTGGGGTTTTTTGTCATTTATCCGAAATTTCAGTCCAATGTCGAAATGAAAACAGCCGGAGACTAGCCTCCATATAACATATCGAAGCAATTCCAGACTCCCGGACTATAAAGAAAATTTTTCACCACTACTGCAGCAAGCATGTTTTCTCATTTGATTTTTATTTAAATGTACTTCCCGTCACAGGATATTGAATTGTTTTGTTTATCTATTAACAAAGTGTTCCAAAAATAAGTTACTATTTAACTGTCTTTACTTTATGTTTAATTTAATAGGTGTCATATCGACGCTCTGTACCACATTTTCTGGGCAAAGTATCAATCAAAATCTCATTGGTTTTTGAAAAGTACTTAGTGCTTTTCCACCAATATATCACAATAAATGATAAAACCTTTTTCATGCAATATTTACGACATAAAAGATCATTCTAAACAGTAGTTAGACTCAAATTACGTGATTAAATATGTAAATATGCCTACACAATTTAAACAAACGAAACGTGCGTTGATGTAAAAAAAAATCATGTATTATTAATTACTTATATCTAGAATACGATATTTCTTTGATTTTTCAATTCATATTTAATCAGTCTAATTGCCGTATACGTAGATCGATTGTCATCGAATGAAGAAAACAACCGGCTTTACTAATTATTTTATATACAGCTTATTAGTGAAGCAATAATAAGCGAGGTGTATTTATCGACGTTTTACTCTATTTGAGAAGGGAACAGCTGTATCGAATCCCACAATTAAATGGCGGGTTGGAATTCATGGGGTTTTTTATGTTTGTTTGATATATAAATGAATAATAAATATTTTGCTTATTTAAATGTAACATTTGTGCTTGGAATGTCTACTTTTTAACGTGACGTTAAAGAAGTCCTGCATTGTTAAATCGGGTATTTTACATTTATATATTACTTCATCATAAGTATGTAAATTTTAGTAATGAAACAATAAAGAGATTTATAATGCGCATGTCAAATCACAATATTAAATATCAAGAGAATTATTATTTCATTTTATATCATGACACGGCAGTGTGCTCGAACCAATTTTTTGACATGTGCAGATTTTATTGTACATGCCAATAGCTCTCTATATCTCGGACGTTTAGTTCGTAATTAGAAAGTAATTGGTTCGAGAACACTGGGCGCTAAGTCAACAATCATTAATAAGAAAGTAAGATTATTTACATACGTATATTTTCTAAGTATGCGATCAATATGATTATAATGTAAAGATGATGGATAAATCCAAACCACAAGTCCAAAAATCATAAAACCAGAGGACATACAAAATCAGTGAAAATGAAAAACAAATGGAAAAAAACAAAATATGTCTACTTGAAGAGCATATGTGAACCCCTGTGATGTAGTGAGATCAGGTTCCCGGGGAGAGTGAGCATCTCCTGCTTGCTAGCAACACCCGTCACATATACCTAGTAGAAAGAGTCAAATCGTGTAAATTTGATTGTATTTATATATGGAGAAGTCGAAGTAGGTAACCTTCTAGTATAGAAGGTGTCAAATCTGTGTAAAATGATCGGAATCGGTCTCAGTCCAGAATATCATTTAAAAGTCTGGATAACGAGATATCATATGGAGTAATAAGCGTCTCGTAAGGACCGTAGAACTTCCTCAGTGACGTTTGCTAGTCTAGCACATATATAACCCTGGTTGAGCAGCTTAACTGAAAGTCGCCTTATATAATCTTATATAAATTGCAAATTAAAATCATAGTTGCTGCATAATTGCTACTCTGGACTATATTATTTGAAAGCGTTGTATGTTGTCAGCTTAAATTATTGTTTGTAACATTTCAAAGACGTGGACAATTAACAGAAACAGAATCTTTCAGGTATCTTCTTCTGTTACAAGGTGTACTCATAATTTAAGCATGACTACATTTATTGGATTTCAATTAATCTTATAAAAACTTAGATCTATAAAATTTCTAAAATTGTGGGGATTTTCCTTAAACCACATCGATTTAGTGTGATAATTATCATTTCAGTCGACCATCTGACATCGACACTGCAACTGTATTAGAATCGAATCCTTTTGTAATATTTTATGTGCTTAGACGTTGATTGTCTACATGTCTTTCTCATACAAATAAATCAAATGTTTTCTGCTCTTTCTTTCTCATATGAACTATCTTTCCATATATTCGATGAGGTACCAGATACTGACTTCCATCAATAAGTTGATGATTTAGTTTTGTTTACGGTACATCAAGAATGATAACGCCATTTGAAGATTTTTTGCTCTTCCTACTCTGATTTCTCTACATACGAGGGGTGTTCCGAAATTATTGTTACTTGCGCAATATCTCGTGGAAATAGTGCTAAATGAGCTTAAAACTACCTCATGGCGATAGCGTGATATCTGAAGCGTGGTATAGGTAAATTTCTCGCTCACAATTACACTGACCTTGGTGCTGTGTACATTGTTTTGTAGCGTACTCGTTACACTCTATATAAATATGGTTGGCAAGAGAGCTGAAAACGTTGTTGAAATTAGGGCCTATATCAAAGGTAGGTCTCTACTTGGCTTAAAGGCGGTAGATATTCATCGTGAGGTGTGTGATATTTATGGGAAGGGTCAAATGTGATATATAACTATTTGTAGGTGGGTTGCTCGATTTAAGTCGGGACACCAGCAGCTGAAAGATGCTGCTCACACAGGTCGCCCTGCAACAACAACAACAAAGCATAACATTGAACGAATTCGGCAAATCCTTGAAAAAGATGAAAGGTACACTGTCAGGCAGTTAGCTAAAATAACAGGCTTGTCTTTAGCACGTATTCACTGTATTTTAAAGAAACATCTTAAGCTGGGCAAGATCAATGCCAGGTGGATACCCCATTTACTAACTGACGACCAAAAGAGGCCCCGGGTTGACAAGGCCAAATCCTTATTGAAGAAATACCCAAAATACAGCAAAAAGGCTTTTGATAATTTGGTCACAGGTGATGAAACATGGGTGTATTTTTTCGAGCCCAAAAGAAAATGCTCTAATCGAATCTGGGCAAACAAAAACGCCAGGCGCCCTAGCATTGCTAAAAGAATACGCACCGTGAGGAAGGTTTTGTATGTCATATTCTTTGATAACAAGGGTCCAATCATGCAAATCCCTGTTCCGAAAGGCAAAACTGTCACAGCAAAGTATTATAGAGACGTTGTACTTCGAAAACTGAAGAAAGTCTACAAACGCCGCCGCCCACATACAGGTTTGAAGTACCTCATGCTCTTGCATGACAATGCGCCAGCACACAAGGCGCGTATTGTAAAGGAGTTTTTGAAGGCAGAAAAGGTCACTGTCCTCCCCCACTCTGCATTTTCACCAGACTTGGCCCCCTGTGACTTTTTCCTGTTCCCCAAACTAAAATTTCACCTATCTGGAAAAAAATATAAATCAAGAAATGCCCTTGGCTCTGCCATTCACCAGTATCTTATGAGTATACCAATTCAAGAGTACGAAAACTGTTTCCAAAAGTGGATTGATCGGTTGAAACGATGCATAAATGCAGAGGGGGAGTACTTCGAAGGACAGGGCAAAGTAAAATGATCACAATTACTTCTATCAAAAAGAAATCGCCAAAGTAACAATAATTTCGGAACATCCCTCGTATCCATGGCATAAAACAAAGCATGTTGTATTTTTGTACTGTAGTTAACCTTAATCAATAGAATTGATTGATTGTTTTATGTCACTCCACGAATGCATAGAAATTTTACACCTTTGCGACGGACCCACTTGAAGGAGTGAGGGATCTTTTACGTGCCATGCCTACCGTGACAACGGACCTACTTGAAGCAGTGAGGGATCTTTTACGTGCCACGCCTACTGTAACATAGAACCTCCGCTTACTGTCTCAACCAAAAGATAAGGAACTGATGTGCCCACAGTGGAAGTCGAACCTGGGTCCCCTCGGTCACAAGATGGACACCTCATCCACTGAACCACACCGGCTTTAAATCATTAGAATAAAAATATTTCACTTTATCTCACGGGGATAATTTTTGTTCATAACTAGGACGACCGCTTTTTATTACGACTCCTTTTAGCTTCTAACGTAAATGTCATTTCTCCTCTGACTATATGTTTCAGAATTGTTTTATGTAAATTAGTATAGCATACCAAATATCATAATTATGTTTAAATTCATTGAATTTGAAAATGCATATTTATTGATTATAGGGGACAAGAATGGTGTTACTGAGAAGTAAAACTTCTGTTTAACTTGTGAACTCGAAGAGCGTTATTCACCTTGTATAATCGGCATTAACTGTATTCCAGTTAATGTTATCAAGCACAATCTATCAGATGTGAACATGTTAACATATTGCTTGGGATAACACATTCTTAATCGGCGTTTATCATTTACTTTACCGTTGTGTTGCTCATACGATTATTGAGGAAAGATTGTTCATGATGTTGATCATTCCCGAAAGTGCTCAATTATCAATTATGAAGCGTAAACTATAGTTATCTAATAAAACATCTTTTTGAGGTAGCACATAATAATAACATACCAGTGTTATATCATATTAATCTATATTACTGAATGCATCGTTCATAATTTTATTGGTATTGTATATTGTAAAATATTTATTAAATTTTTCCCTCACTTCACTGCACAATGCTGCATCAAATATGACTTTCCCTGTAGTCATTATCAAACGTTTTACACACTTCCAACGAGCTAAAGAATAACCCTGGTAATACCATCGTTAGTTTATCTTTCTAATACACGTATGGATAGACATCCACCTTAACTGACTAAATGCTCAACAAAGTATATTGTATTTACATGAACTTCTTGTCTTAATTATCATCACGCACTCTAAAGTAATCGGATATATTCCATACTCATCTCCCCCCAAACCACCATGTACAACTCCATCTCAACAACATAGACGTATCTGAAGCACTGTCAGTTTCATAGAGAACATTTCCAGTGTAGAAAATATTCTACATTTAATCAAGATTCTGAAGGAAAACAATAGCCACTTTCAATCATCATGTCAAATAGCAAGAGTAAATCACGAATTTTGTTTGTTGTATTCTTGTTCTTTACGAGTTTGGTAATGTTCTACATGACTAAATGTATAAGGTTTAGCCACATAATCTGTATAATGGATTAAAGGACAATGTTAGATATCAGATAGTATGGTAAAAGAAATTTATATCTGTTTGCAATTAAAATGATTAAGTTGTGATTTATTTGGAGATAAAAGTGGTTTAGCCTTCTAGCATTTTCTTCATTATCTTACAAACTGTATATACCACTTCTGAGATGAGAAAGGTCTACATCAGCATATGATAATATATGACTATCTACCTAAATAAATATCTAACATAACTGTATGTTGTCATTGTCATTGGACTTCCTAGCAATGTAAACCGGGTATAAAAATATATATATTATTCCTGTTTACTCTACATATTTACTTATTCTTGTGTACTCTTCATATTTATTTGATGTCTTTTTCTTATTCTTGTTTACTCGCATTTTTATCTGATATCTTTTTATTATTCTTGTTGACCCTGCATACTTATCTGATGTCTTTTTCTTATTATTCTTGTTGACTCTGCATATTAATCTGATGTCTATTTCTTATTCTTGTTTACTCTGCATATTTATGGCGACTTTTTTTATGCAGCTGAGTCAGATGGGTTTTTTTCCTTTTAAAACTATTCTATTTGCACACATTGAAAAATATATATTTCAAAAACAGTTCTTGTGTCTTTCACTAGAATTCCATTACCTTGTAGTTTAATATTTCACAAATGTCGCTTTCTGACTCAAATAGGTATACGACTTTTGGAATGTAACAATTTTAAGTGTAGATCGGAAATCCGAAGTGGTGGTTAGTAACGAAACAACTACCTTATTTCCATTTCATTAAGTTTGAATTCAGTTGCTTATTTAACCATCAATAATCGTTCGTTTGTGATGCACATCTTTCGATAACTCTGCAATCTTTTCTTTATAACATCTAAGCTCTTCTCTTATTTACAAAAGTATGCTCAAAGTAATTGTCGTTTGTGTTTGATATAACCATTGTCTTTTCCGTTTGTTTTGACTCATAATCAAATACTTGTCGATCGTGGCATGGCAAAAAAAAGTAGTTACAATTTTGAAAATTATATTATCTAAATGTTTAATACGTTCACGAGAAATTATAAATTTTTTATTTCAATTTTGTTTTGAGAGAAACTTAATTTTTAAAAGTAGTTGCCATAGCATAGTATTAAATACATTTTCGTTCTATAAATACTCACACAAACTAATATTTCAAAAATTATTTTCGAAATGTAGCATGTAACATTCAAGCAGTTCGTCTTACCTTAACTATTTCTATCACAAATAGCCAGATTTGATAAATCTGTCTCTCAGTAACTTTCAATAAATGTCCATCTGTCATGTACACTTATAAAATGCGCACCGTCCGTTAGCAACCAACATTCACCAAGCTCTCTAGTGTGTGAAGACAATTACGGTACAGCTGGATAGAGCGCCACTTTAAACCCCTCGTCAACGTCGATCGATCCCGAGATACTCCGACAGCTCCCAGCTGTTGGCATTAGTATGCAGTTGCTGTTTCCCTTGTTTTCATGTTATGTTCGATCAGTCCCATAACCAGTGAGGAAACATTGAAATTGTCGATAAAATGGCGATTATTCAGTCCTTTATTTAGGTGATATGCATTTAACTAACAATAAAAACACAAAACAAATTCTGTCCATCGAGGAAATAATAACAGGTAAATAAGCGTCGTTTTAGAACATTTTATTACATTTGTAATGTAGATGAAAAATGTCTATTAAATGAACAATAACTTCGAAATTCTATATATTCTGTTTTGTGTTTGATTAAACAAATTAAAGTGAAAAGAATTGATGTAATAATGATATGTCTTTATCTCGTATTCCGCCATGTCATTAACTATGTCAGTTGCCTTCAGATGTTTAAACCTTGGATTTCCACAGTTTTGAACTTAAGCATCACTAGAAAGACGTACACACGTAAGAAATGGATATGGTTCGATATAGCTGCTGGTGGACTGATACTCACCGAGGGTAATCAGGCAGCCGTTAGATACCTCCACCGGGTGACTGATACTCACCAAGGGTAATAAGAAAGCCGTTAGATACCTCCACCGGTGGACTGATACTCACCAAGGGTAACCAGAAAGCCGTTAGATACCTCCACCGGTGGACTGATACTCACCGAGGGTAACCAGAAAGCCGTTAGATACCTCCACCGGTGGACTGATACTCACCAAGGGTAATCAGAAAGCCTTTAGATACCTCCACCGGTGGACTGATACTCACCGAGGGTAACCAGAAAGCCGTTAGATACCTCCACCGGTGGACTGATACTCACCGAGGGTAATCAGAAAGCTGTTAGATACCTCCACCGGTGGACTGATACTCACCGAGCGTAATAAGAAAGCCTTTAGATACCTCCACCGGTGGACTGATACTCACCGAGGGTAATCAGAAAGCCGTTAGATACCTCCACCGGTGGACTGATACTCACCGAGGGTAATAAGAAAGTCGTTAGATACCTCCACCGGTGGACTGATACTCACCAAGGGTAATCAGAAAGCCATTAGATACCTCCACCGGTGGACTGATACTCACCGAGGGTAATAAGAAAGCCGTTAGATACCTCCACCGGTGGACTGATACTCACCGAGGGTAATCAGACAGCCGTTAGATACCTCCACCGGTGGACTGATACTCACCGAGGGTAATCAAAAAGCCGTTAGATGCCTCCACCGGTTGACTAATACTCATCGAGGGTAATCAGAAAGCCGTTAGATACCTCCACCGGTGGACTGATACTCACCAAGGGTAACCAGAAAGCCGTTAGATACCTCCACCGGTGGACTGATACTCACCGCGGGTAATCAGAAAGCCGTTAGATACCTCCACCGGTGGACTGATACTCACCGAAGGTAATAAGAAAGCCGTTAGATACCTCCACCGGTGGACTGATACTCACCGAGGGTAATCAGAAAGCCGTTAGATACCTCCACCGGTGGACTGATACTCACCGAGGGTAATCAGAAAGCCGTTAGATACCTCCACCGGTGGACTGATACTCACCGAGGGTAACCAGAAAGCCGTTAGATACCTCCACCGGTGGACTGATACTCACCGAGGGTAATCAGAAAGCCGTTAGATACCTCCACCGGTGGACTGATACTCACCGAGGGTAATCAGAAAGCCGTTAGATACCTCCACCGGTGGACTGATACTCACCAAGAGTAACCAGAAAGCAGTTAGATACCTCCACCGGTGGACTGATACTCACCAAGGGTAACCAGAAAGCCGTTAGATACCTCCACCGGTGGACTGATACTCACCAAGGGTAATCAAAAAGCCGTTCGATACCTCCACCGGTGGACTGATACTCACTGAGGGTAATCAGAAAGCCGTTAGATACCTCCACCGGTGGACTGATACTCACCAAGGGTAATAAGAAAGCCTTTAAATACCTCCACCGGTGGACTGATACTCACCGAGGGTAATCAGACAGCCGTTAGATACCTCCACCGGTGGACTGATACTCACCGAGGGTAATCAAAAAGCCGTTAGATACCTCCACCGGTGGACTGATACTCACCGAGGGTAATCAAAAAGCCGTTAGATGCCTCCACCGGTTGACTAATACTCATCGAGGGTAATCAGAAAGCCGTTAGATACCTCCACCGGTGGACTGATACTCACCAAGGGTAACCAGAAAGCCGTTAGATACCTCCACCGGTGGACTGATACTCCCCGCGGGTAATCAGAAAGCCGTTAGATACCTCCACCGGTGGACTGATACTCACCGAGGGTAATTAGAAAGCCGTTAGATACCTCCATCGGTGGACTGATACTCACCGAGGGTATTCAGAAACCCGTTAGATACTTCCACCGGTGGACTGATACTCACCGAGGGTAATCAGAAAGCCGTTAGATACCTCCACCGGTGGACTGATACTCACCGAGGGTAATCAGAAAGCCGTTAGATACCTCCACCGGTGGACTGATACTCATCGAGGGTAATCAGAAAGCCGTTAGATACCTCCACCGGTGGACTGATACTCACCGCGGGTAATCAGAAAGCCGTTAGATACCTCCACCGGTGGACTGATACTCACCAAGAGTAACCAGAAAGCCGTTAGATACCTCCACCGGTGGACTGATACTCACCAAGGGTAACCAGAAAGCTGTTAGATACCTCCACCGGTGGACTGATACTCACCAAGGGTAATCAAAAAGCCGTTAGATACCTCCACCGGTGGACTGATACTCACCAAGGTAATCAGAAAGCCGTTAGATACCTCCACCGGTGGACTGGTACTCACCAAGGGTAATCAGAAAGCCGTTAGATACCTCCACCGGTGGACTGATACTCACCAAGAGTAACCAGAAAGCAGTTAGATACCTCCACCGGTGGACTGATACTCACCAAGGGTAACCAGAAAGCCGTTAGATACCTCCACCGGTGGACTGATACTCACCAAGGGTAATCAAAAAGCCGTTAGATACCTCCACCGGTGGACTGATACTCACCAAAGTAATCAGAAAGCCGTTAGATACCTCCACCGGTAGACTGGTACTCACCGAGGGTAATCAGAAAGCCGTTAGATACCTCCACCGGTGGACTAATACTCATCGAGGGTATTCAGAAAGCCGTTAGATGCCTCCACCGGTGGACTAATACTCATCAAGGGTAATCAGAAAGCCGTTAGATACCTCCACCGGTGGACTGATACTCACCAAGGGTAACCAGAAAGCCGTTAGATACCTCCACCTGTGGACTGATACTCACCGAGGGTAATCAGAAAGCCGTTAGATACCTCCACCGGTGGACTGATACTCACCGAGGGTAATAAGAAAGCCGTTAGATACCTCCACCGGTGGACTGATACTCACCGAGGGTAATCAGAAAGCCGTTAGATACCTCCACCGGTGGACTGATACTCACCGAGGGTAATCAGAAAGCCGTTAGATACCGCCACCGGTGGACTGATACTCACCGAGGGTAATCAGAAAGCCGTTAGATACCTCCACCGGTGGACTGATACTCACCGAGGGTAATAAGAAAGCCGTTAGATACCTCCACCGGTGGACTGATACTCACCAAGGGTAATAAGAAAGCCCTTAGATACCTCCACCGGTTGACTGATACTCACCGAGGGTAATAAGAAAGCCGTTAGATACCTCCACCGGTGGACTGATACTCACCGAGGGTAATAAGAAAGCCGTTAGATACCTCCAGCGGTGGACTGATACTCATCGAGGGTAATCAGAAAGCCTTTAGATACCTCCACCGGTGGACTGATACTCACCGCGGGTAATCAGAAAGCCTGTAGATACCTCCACCGGTGGACTGATACTCACTGAGGGCCTAGAGCAACACATCAAAAACCCATAAGTTGTCGAAATGCACATGCGCATGTTTATACACGTATATATGTTCTGATATTTATTATGGTAAACGTATTATAAAGACATTGTGTATTATGATGATAATATGTATTATAATGACATATATATTTTAATGATAATATGTATTATAATGACATATGTATTATAATGACCATATATATTATAATGACAATATGTATTATAATGACAATATGTAATATAATGACCATATGTATTACAATGACAATATGTATTATGATGACCATATGTATTATAATGACAATATGTATTTTAATGACCATATGAATTATAATGATAATATGTATTATAATGACAATATGTATTATAATGACTATATGTATTATAATGACCATATGTATTATAATGACCATATGTATTGTAATGACTATATGTATTATAATGACCATATGTATTATAATGACAATATGTATTATAATGACAATATCTATTATAATGACCATATGTATTATAATGACAATATGTATTATAGTGACAATATGTATTTCAACTACACTAATTACATGTACTTCATAGTAAAACAGGTCATTAAACATTATCCAAAAGCAAATTCATTTCTGAGTAATTAGGCAAACACAATGAAATCTATGATTATCAAATTTACATATTTGTGTAACATTTACATAAAGCGTTTTTGTTCAGAATCCCTATGATGCTCAAGAAGGTATTCAACAGATGATGCCTTCATACATGTTATGTAGTTTACTATTAACCAAGAATGTATTAAGCGGACGATACCTTCATTCGTGTATATGAATTTACTACCAAACAAGTACGTATTTCGCGGATGATGACTTCATACACGTATAGCTTGTACTACCAACCAGGCACGTATTAAGCGGATGATGGGTTCATGCACGTATAGCATGTACTACCAACCAAACTCGTATTCTGCGGATGATGACTTCATGCACGTGTAGCATATTCTACTAACCAAGTACGTATTAAGCGGATGATGACTTCATACACGTACAGCATGTACTAATAACCAGTTACGTATTCAGCGGATGATGACTTCATACAAATACAGCATGTGTTACTAACCAAGTACGTATTCAGTGGATGATGACTTCATACACGTACAGCATGTACTACTAACCAAGTACGTATTCAGCGGATGATGACTTCATACGCGTACAGCATGTACTACTAACCAAGTACGTATTCAGTGGATGATGACTTCATACACGTACAGCATGTACTAATAACCAAGTACGTATTCAGCGGATGATGACTTCATACACGTATAGTATGTACTACTAACCAAGTACGTATTCAGTGGATGATGACTTCATACACGTATAGTAGGTACTACTAACCAAGTACGTATTCAGTGGATGATGACTTCATACACGTATAGCATGTACTACTAACCAAGTACGTATTCAGTGGATGATGACTTCATACACGCACAGCATGCACTACCTACCAAGCACGTATTCAGCGGATGATGACTTCATACACGTAAAGCATGTACTAATAACCAAGTACGTATTCAGCGGATGATGACTTCATACACGTAAAGCATGTACTAATAATCAAGCACGTATTCAGCGGATGATGACTTCATACACGTATAGCTTGTACTACCAACCAGGCACGTATTAAGCGGATGATGGGTTCATGCACGTATAGCATGTACTACCAACCAAACTCGTATTCTGCGGATGATGACTTCATGCACGTGTAGCATATTCTACTAACCAAGTACGTATTAAGCGGATGATGACTTCATACACGTACAGCATGTACTAATAACCAGTTACGTATTCAGCGGATGATGACTTCATACAAATACAGCATGTGTTACTAACCAAGTACGTATTCAGCGGATGATGACTTCATACACGTACAGCATGTACTACTAACCAAGTACGTATTCAACGGATGATGACTTCATATGCGTACAGCATGTACTACTAACCAAGTACGTATTCAGTGGATGATGACTTCATACACGTACAGCATGTACTAATAACCAAGTACGTATTCAGCGGATGATGACTTCATACACGTATAGTATGTACTACTAACCAAGTACGTATTCAGTGGATGATGACTTCATACACGTATAGTAGGTACTACTAACCAAGTACGTATTCAGTGGATGATGACTTCATACACGTATAGTAGGTACTACTAACCAAGTACGTATTCAGTGGATGATGACTTCATACACGCACAGCATGCACTACTTACCAAGCACGTATTCAGCGGATGATGACTTCATACACGTAAAGCATGTACTAATAAGCAAGTACGTATTCAGCGGATGATGACTTCATACACGTAAAGCATGTACTAATAATCAAGCACGTATTCAGCGGATGATGACTTCATACACGTGTAGCATGTACTAATAACCAAGTACGTATTCAGCGGATGATGACTTCATGCGCGTAAAGCATGTACAACGAACCAAGTACGTATTCAGTGGATGATGACTTCATACACGTATAAGAGTTTACATTTACATTACGTATTCAGCAGACTGTTCCATAGCTGTATAGGAGTAAACTACCAGCCAAAAGTAGACTCAGTGGATTATGTATTCATAAATTTACATGAGGTTACTACTAACCAGATCGTATTCAACGGATGGTTGCTTCATACACGTTTAGGAGTTCACTAGTTATCGAGAACATATTCAGTGGATGATGACTTCATACACGCACAGCATGTACTATTATGCAAGTACGTATTCACTTAGCGGATGATACTTCATACACGTGTAACATGTACTACTAACCAAGTACGTATTCAGCGGATGATGACTTCATACACGTATAACATGTATTACCAACCAACATGACGTCATTGATGTAAAGGTGTTTACTATCAATCAAGATGCTACTATCAAGGATCAATAAAACCACGTCTCTGATCAACTTTCATCACCTCTTACAACCGGTAATATGATCTGGTAAGCAAATAAAATTCTTCATTATAAGATATGTTGATAAACATGTCTGATAATAGCAGATTGTAATTAGTTATACTGATTATGACTATCAACTCTTGTTCTTGTTATAGTATAATAGCGGTTGGGGACGATCGGTAGTAGATGCTCACTCCTTCCCAGCGCCTGTTGTCATTTTGATTCTACATAGGTCGAAGCATCTATTCTCACCTTTGATTGTATATAGATCGTTTGCCGGAGAATGGCTAAAGACTCTCTGTTAACACTTTTACATACGGTGTATTCATTAAGCTGACCACAAAGCGCCTAAGTTATTTTTAATATATCTATTATGGTTAAATGCACAAAATGAAAATGAAACGTGTCAGCATGAAATTTTAACTAAGCCTATGGATTTTTTTTTTTAGTTTTTTTCTTTGTGTGTATATATGCATATAGTCTTAATTATTTATGTACATTAAAAGAAAATTGATACTTAACAACACACATCCTCAAATAATTGCAGTATTTTTATTTCATCATTTATAGAGAAATTAGATAATTTAATGAGAGGTTTTTGCCATTGGCGTCAGTTTAGCTTACATAATTAATATGGTTTGAAATGATTGGAATGCCTCAAATCTTTTATCAGAAACATTAGGAGTGTATACGCTCTGAAGAGACATGTCTAAATGCGTGTATGTTGCAATACATGAACATGAAATTGTATGTACTTATTGTTAGATATATGTAATCCTTAATATTTTTTCTTTTATTTTATTCTTTAATTGATGTCCTAAGACGATACCACAACTGCATTACCATGGAATATTTTTGAGATAACGTTTGATGTGCTTCTTGTATTATCTGCGTGTTAATGGCGACTTTCCTTTGTAAGGGGGTTTTTATATCCCAAATGATAAACATTCTCTATAATGCAAACGTTATGTTGTATGGAGAGACATTTAATTTCATTTTAATATTCATAAAGGATTTCAAATTACATTTCATTTACCAATCAACTGTATCATATTATTTTGAAAACAGTGAACGTACATTTAATCACTACCAAAAATTCTTAAAGACCAAACTAAATTTATTTGAATGATATTGAACCAAACATTCAATAAAAAGGAATAGACAAATGCATCTTGACGCAGCCGTATGACAGAGGTCACCACGGATATGAAGATTTGTAATGAAATAATTTGAAGGAAAAAATAGATAAAAAAGAACATCACAAAAACTTTCAATTAAAGTGCAATTGCAATACTGACTTTGGACGGCCAGTTGATATGACATTAGACAATTCCATGTCCACATAATATCTGATAAGAGTATAACTCTTAAAAGGTTGGAGAGGGGAGTTCAACACAAATGTTATTGATCTTTAAGATTCTATTTTTATTCATGCATTATTATTATTAATATTAATATTATCATTAATTTTATGTTTAATTTTTTTATCACTTTTTATCTATTTACTTTTTTTATTTTATCTATTATTACTATTATCTATTCATTCATTCATTTATTTTTTATTATCATAAGAAATTATACAGATCCGTTTGTGATTTGGTATTTCCCGTCCTTTTATTTTTACTGCATATTTTCCTATAAAGATAACGCTTTATTTTCTGCAATATTTCAATACCAAAGTGGAAGAGGCACAACTGCTTTTGTTTTTCCTCAAAGTTTTGGTATCCCAATAGATTGTTGTTAAGTCATGACAGATTGAACACTTTCTTATTTATATTCAACTATAAAACCTATACTTAGAGCTTAAAATTATCTTTTGTGATAAATATATTATTATTCAGTGACCCTTGTGGTCATGTAAATTTTATTACTTTTTCAATTTGTTTTTACCTTTTTTGTGCATGTCCTTGGTGATTTTTGTTATACAGCTTTGTCATATGTCTTCAATTGTCTCTTCTTTTTAATAGAAACATCTTAAGAGGAGACCTAACTGTAAGCCAGCAATAGAGTGCAAAAATTGGAACTATTTGCATTTTGGCACTATACTTATCCCCACAAAATCATTAGTTGCATCTAAAAGCGTTTATCTACATATGCTTCACATCTTGCCTCTTATGTATGGTTGTATTCATTCGGTCTCTAAAGGGAAGAAGCGTCCCTTTGGTTGAGTTTTCACATGCAGATAAATGGAGGGCTTGCTTTCAATTAATGGTTTCAATTTCACAGATCAACTTAGCATTAACTTTACGAGTGAACTGAGATTTGACGACACTACAGTGTAAAAAACTCGTATGTATTGTAACGGTGTTGAATTAACCCTTCTCAGTAGAGCAGTCAAAAGTAATCAAACTGAATGAGATAAAATAATAATAAAAAAAAAAAAAGAAAGCCAGCAAATATGTAAACTGAAATGGGAAACTACCAAAGATAATCTCCTTAGAAAATAAAGCGAATCCCCGTAAGGTAGTGATATCAGGTGCTCGGAGGAAATAAGCATCTCCTGCATGCTAGCAACACCCTTTAACTGAAGTCAGGTAGACATTGTCGAATCAGGTAAACACCAGGTATATGTAAATATAGAACATAAATACCTTTTAATTGTGTGCACCAGATGCACATTTCAACAATTTATGTCTCTTCAGTGATGCTCGTGACCGAAGGGTTGGGATTCTCATATTATATAAATATTTGAAGAGCAGTATTAAAACCAAAATGACCGAAAAAGTGAGCCAAAGAATCAATCTAATGACAGAGCTATGCATGAGGGAGATACTCCATAGTTTTAGAATGATTTACACAATTTCATGACGGAAAATTTTAAGTATTTATTTCATGTCAGTACAAAAGTACTGAAAATTTGACTTATGAGGCCCTCGGAGACTATCAGTCCACCAGCAGTGACACCGGCCTAGTGGTTATAATAAATATAGAACATATATACCTTTTAATTTTATGCACCAGATGCGCATTTCGACAATTTATGTCTCTTCAGTGATGCTCGTGACCGAATGGTTGGAATTCTCATATTATATAAATATATGTGTCATTCGGTGTTTAAGATGGTTGGAATATAATTCTTATCCCAGAATACCGTTTAATATTCTGATGAAAAAGTTTAAAATATATCATGAGAGCTTCATAACGACCATAGAAATAATGTTGTTAATCTAGCACTAACATATTCCTGGCTGACCACTGAAAAAAGACGCATTGCCTCTAGATAGAAACATGTCATCATACATTAAACTCGCTCTGGCAAGATATCAATTCACCAAAGGCAGTCGATGATGGAATATTGCTACACATAAAAGAAGATTTTGTAATGCTGAAATTGAAATCATGTTTCATGTGTGTGAAAGAGTGAGCTGTTCAGGTTAGCATCAATGTCGTGAGATAATATAATATTGTGAAAAAAGTGATAGTTACTGTGCTTCTGTTTTTTCCTCTTTTTTCTCCCATTCATGTAGTTTTAGTTTTTGGGGGTTTGTGTGTGTGTGTGTGTGTGTGTGTGTGTGTGTGTGCTTGGTGATTTGTGTCATACAGCTTTGTCAGATATCTTCTGTTTCTCTTTTACGAACTTGACACTTGACTCGGTATAAGTTTTTGTCTGTAATCAATAGTGTTTCCCCCTTTTAAATCGTAATATTTACTACATTTATCAGTAATGCACAACACGAAATTATGATTTTCATTGTATTGTGTTGTTTTCATTCATCCCCTGTGATTTAGCCGTCAATAGATAAAGTAAGTTAAATTGAATTGTCTGCGGTAGCATTTACCCCTATTTTAATGATAGGGCCACCATTGTCATTGTAAACTTGCTATTTTGATAGACAGATGTCCGACACGATTCGACGCATTGCGGCATCAAATATCAAACATATAAACATTAACCAAAAGATCGTACAACCGAATATGTCGAATCTACACACATTTTCCCCAACCTGTATCGAATTGTCGGTTAGTTTATATGCAGTGTGAATCATCCACACATTTGCGTAACTGTATCTCGTGGAAAGAATCAAAGACTGGAGTTACCTGCTCTTGACTACTATCGCTGCGCGAACATATTTTAAGATCTGGACAGGCATTGCCAGTCTAGCAGAATCAAACATGTAGATGCTTCAGAATATCTATAAACAAACTGGCAAATTTGACGCAAGTTGTAGACTGTGTATTGGCTTCTAGTGACAGATTGGAGGTAAAGTAATAATGCCGATCATTTCCGTGATCTTTGTATATGTTTGAATTTACTCCACTTGATGCCGAAATACGTAGAATCCTGTCGGCTATTCCGTTTCTCAGAATTGGACTTGTAAATAAAATAAGGAATTATGGACTTGTCATCAAAATAGGACAACGTCTTGCGGCTATATTTCAGTCAATCCATATTTATGTGTTTGCTAGGTAATTTTGAAATTCTACTACATTTAGTTGTGCAAACTAACAATATCTTTCAGTGTTGGAGCCATTGATACACCTATACCTCACTTGAAATTTTCATTTTCGATATTCGCCTTGTAGGAACTTACCTTCAGAAAATGTGCTTCCTGAAAATACCCTAACCCTTGATATGTAAAATACTGACCCATTAGATAAATTCTAATATTGTTACCTGTCAACCGATAGTCCCTAGATATCATTTCAATCAAAAAGATGTACTTGGCATTTATATCCACACAGGAGCCTGGGGTTTTTCATCCCGAGCAGGTGCCCAGTTTATTTAAATGTGTTTATCCCATCTTTACATCCTTCAATACAAATGAAGTGTATATTCAATTAACTTTGTCACGAATCCATACTTATTTAATGTTTCTCGTTTTCTGATGACTTTCATGATGGTAGAATATGTATTTATGCATAGGACTGATAATGCATTCCTGATGTCAGTTTCTACCTGACAAGCACCCGCAACATTACTGTGGAGTATCCAAGCTTGCGTGAGAGCCGACATAGATACAAAGCGGAATATAGAGGGGGGTATTCAGCGTTTTACAAGTAACCCAAACACAGTGTATGTTCACATTCATGTATCTATTCAGTGCTGAATTATATTGTTTTGTTTATATGTCAGGGCATTCACGGCGGGTGTGGCTAGCCAAACAGGAGACGCCCACTTCTCCCGGGCCCCTGGTTTGAATTTCAGGGGTCCGTGAATGTCCACTGTGGTACAGTTGTTAGTGCCATAGTCATGTGACACCAGTTATTTTCGTATTTTACATGAATGCCACACTTATTGCTTTTGCAGTGTGGAGTTTGTAAAAATGTTCCCCGCCGAGGGTTTGACTTAAGTGTTATTGTACCTTTTTTCCCTATATTATGTGCCTGTGACACTTTCTACATGGTGTTTGTTCACATTCATGTATATATGCAGTGCTTATTTACTGTTTCGTCCGTATGTCTTGGCATTCACGGCGGGTGTGGCTAGCCAAAGAGGAGACGCTCACTCCTTACTAACATGGTATCACCTCTGAATTTCAGGGGTCCATGAATGTCCACTGTGGTACATTGTTGTTAGTGCCATAGTCATGTGACACCAGTTAGTTTCGTATTTTACATGAACGTCACACGTACTCCCTTTGCAGTGTGGAGCTCGTAAAAAAGTTCCCCGCCGAGGGTTTGACTTAACTGTTATTATACCCTTTTTTCCTGATGATATGTGGCTGTGACACTTTCTACACAGTGTTTATTCACCATGTATATATACAGTGCTGATTTATATTGTTTCGTCTGTATGTCAGGGCATTCACGGCGGGTGTGGCTAGGCAAACAGGAGACGCTCACACCTCCCGGGCACCTGGTCTGACATCGGAATTTCAGGGGTCCATGAATGTCCACTGTGGTACATTGTTGTTAGTGCCATAATCATGTGATACCAGTTATTTTTGTATTTTAAATGACCATCCTAGTTCGGTATCGTAATCGCAGCACAATCGAATATTTTTGTAATGTTTTTCTGTGTACATTCTACTATTATCATGTTTTGTGTGCATGTCCTTGGTGATTTGTGTCATACAATTTTGTCAGATGTCTTCTGTTTTCTCTTTTGTAGCCTGGAGACGAGGAGGAAACCTATCGACCTTTAATATCAATGTCAATGGTCAAGGTTTTTATGAGGCAAAAATAATGTTTTGGGAATGCAACTTGTAAACAAGATGCAGACCAAGCTGCTTATACCAGGGTTTCTAAACTTCTTTAACTTACTTATGATTAGAGAATGAACCTTATTGATTTTCAAGGTCGTATCTGCAAGGTCAAAATCACAATGCTTGTGGAATTACATTCTTGTACAGGCCATAACTTTTTACATCTTGCATAACTTAGAATAAAATTTCATAAAATTGATGCTCAAGAGTGTGTTATGACCTAACTCAAAGGTCATATCCGTAAGGTCAAAGTCAAAATGTATATGATGTGTAAATCGTTGTCCGGGCCATAACACTTTACCCCTTCCATGGATTTGAATTATATTTCACAGAATTGATGCCTATGACCAAAGTGTGTCTTGACCTTTAACCGAGTTGTATTTCCAAGATCATAATGAATATGATAGGTAAATCATTATCCCGGCCATAACTCTTAACCCCTAACATGGATTTGAATAGAATTTCACAGAATTTTTGCCCAGGACCAAAGTGTGTCTTGACTTTGAACCAAGGTTATATATGCAAGGTCAAGGTCACACTGCATGTGTTGGGTAAATCTTTGTGTAATTCATAACTTTTGACCCATTACACCGAGGGATAATTTTTCCATATTTTTAAATTTCATTCCTTCAAACTAAGCGCCAGGCGTATTATGCCACGCTAGGCATTTCTCTTGTAACGTTTTTGACAATTAATAAGAAAATATTTCGGGAAATATAATTACATTTCACTGAATCTGGCACTCCAGAATATCGACTTCAAGTTTTTATCGTAGACATTTCCAGTAACAGACTTTTTCAAGCCGTCCATTCCGACAAGCCTGTAGATGGCAATGAGAAGCGCCCCTTTCTTAAAGTATTTTTTGCAAATTAGGGAACTGACGCACTTAATTTAAGTAAAATCACAAATCTGTGAAAGATGATATTCCTCCTCCATACTTCAAAATGAAGGAGTCGTCTTGTATTTCCTATAGATATACACCAACAGTTGCTTCGAAAGTCTTTAATTATAAACAAAATTTGAAATGTGTAGATCTGAAAGACTTTCATAAACTTATAGAGTGTTCTTGTTCCTCGTCTGAGTTTAAATATAAGTCATGTGGTCATGTTGTGACAGGGTATCTTCATATTGCTCGCAATGAAAACTTAGAGTTCTTTTAAGTAAAGGCCCAAAATATAGAGAGCCACAATCATTTACATGGCGTCAAACTTTTGATATTATTATGACCTCATTTGATGAGTATACCAGACGTTGGGCTAAGAGAGAGAAGGTTGAATTAGACACTCTTTTTGAATGGCTGAAGTCTAACAGAAGTCTGCTAAAGAAAACAATTCGAATACTTTGTCATTTCTTGAAGAACAAACATTATTCTATATTTCGTGACCCCAGTGTCTTTAGAGGACTTTCTCGACTTCACGAAAATTTCATTTCTGTTCCTGATGACAAGGCAGCTAACAATTACACTTTCGTATGTAAGGTATATTATATTAAATGCCTTATAGAAGACCTTGGTCTTCATTCAACTTACACAGTTACAAATTTGTCTCCTGCAGATGTATTGGATATTCAGAAGTCAGTTCTCAGTTCATTCGGTATTACTACAAATGAATCTAATCTCGGGCTACCATACATTTTTTGGATTCCAAAGTTGCATAAAACTCCATATAAGCATCGATTCATAGCTGGATCTTCCAAGTGTTCCACCCAGAATTCCATATTACTCACCAAAATTCAACAGAAATCAAACATGGTCTTCAGAAATACTGCTCATCTGCTTACTCAAGAAACGGAATCAATCAGATGTGGATCCTAAAGAATTCCGAGGAATTTCTAGAGCACTTAACATCTCCTATTTTCAATTATGTCACTAGCATAAAATCGTTTGACCTTTTCCACTCTTTATACAACCATTCCTCATCAAAAACTTAAGAATAGAATCTTTGACAAAAAAGGAATTCACATAACATCTCGTTCACCAGAATTTTGATTGATCTACTGGACTGAGAACTTTTCCGAGCATTATAAGCATGAGCACCGCATTCAACTTGATTCAACGATTCCTGCTGAACTTAAGTAACGTTATGCGTAGCAAGCAAAGTTCAAGGGTCAATATGTGTCTAAAGTTGAGGTCATAAAAATATATAAACACGTATGGTGAGACAGAAAAATCATGGTATCAAACATATATAAAGTAACATCAAAATATGAGGAAACAGTGCTCTGCCAATCTAGAAGAGACCTCACACCTTTAATCTGTAGGAGTCCCGACCAACAAGGTTCAGGACCATGTCTTTTTTGAAGGAAATTTCAACAAGACTCGTCATTTAGTCCCTACCACAATGTTAGTCAGCGTGCAACGTTCAAATGAAAGTCTGTATAAAGCTATAGAGAAACCCAATAGAGTCTCCAAGTCATAGTGTCTATGACGGCATTTATTTTGGAACCCAACGAAATAAAGTTGTCGGAACCTTTGTTTCTCCTAAGCGTGTATACAAGATCACCGTAGAAATTGGAATGGGAATCTTCATTGGATACATATTGTTAAAAAGTGAAATTTCCGAAATTCGATTAAAGTTCTGAATACGATCTAACAAATATGCCAAATTTTTTTCAAAGTTTGTGATATCTGTAAGTATGTAATGCTCTTCAGTTTGTGTTTTCTTTGTACTTTCCTTCTTGCTTTCTGTGTATGTCATTCGGTTTCATTCTTTCTTTCTATGTTCTTCAATTTAATTTTTTCTGTGTATGTCCTGTGGTTTCATTTTTTCTGTATATGTCGTTCGATGTCATATTTTCTGTATATGTGTTTTGGTTTCATACTTCCTTTCTAAGTCCTTCGTTTCAAACTTTCTGTGTATGTCCTATGGTTTCCTTCTGTCTTTGTATGCTCTTCGGACTCATTCCTTCTGTATATGTCCTTCGGTTTCATATTTTCTGTGCATGTTCTTCGGTTTAATTTTTTCTGTGTATGTTCTTCGTTTTCGTTCTTTCTGTGTATGTTCTTAGGTTTTATTCTTTTTGTGCGACTAAGTTGGCTGAATCTATCATCTCATCATAAATAGATGCAAATGCACTAACCCATTCAGTAATTCTGTAATCAAATAAATATTGCTTGTACAAAGTATTATATATTCAAAATAAATAAATATAACTTACTTAATTCAAATATAGATATTATCGAATATCTTCTCTTGTAATCAGAGCCAGCGAATATGGACTCAGTCGAAAAATGGATTCAAAACTACATGTAATGTAAATTTTAATGCTTTCGAAGTTTGCAAGAAAAGGACTAAATTGTACAAAATATTTTCAGAACTCGAATGTGGACTAACATTAGTATAGAATACCTTAAAAATGTTATCTGCTTTCGTTATATGAGGAAAGCCCCTCAAATATACAGTGCAAATGAAATAAGCAGATAAAAAGTCACCAGTGACTTTTATCTAGACATTCCAAAGCACGGATCTTATTCTGATGTAATGTTAATGATTAACATAGAAATGTTTAATATAATCATAATGTATTTGTTGTGGTTGTATAAAGATTTTGTAATTTATTAGTCCTGGGATTTCAAAATGATAATATAAGAATACAGCGGTTGTCTTATAGCTTGAATTCCTACTTTTAATTGTACTTTTCACCTTCTGGTGTTCTTGTTCCAGGTGTTTATGATTGCTTTGTTAATATCAGCATTTTTCATTGATTTCGTCTTTGTTCACTCAAATGTATGCAAATAAAATGTACTTTACTTATGTATAGATAGGTTTATGGAAATGAATAGTGATATTTGTTGACATACGAAGAATGAATTTACCTACATTCCTACGCATATATAACAGGTTGTAATCCTGAAAAGACTTCTGCCATGTGTTACATTGTCTGCAAGGAAAAGGTGTATTCTAATAGAAATATGTCCGAAGGTGTTTTTGTAGATTGCTATTTGTGGATATTCATAGAATATATCAATAGCGTTAATACTAAATGCACAGATCGATTGTGTCAATGCAACAGTGATACTACAGCAGTTGCTTTCGTTTTTGACATTGTGATTACATGATATTAATAAATATTGACATCGACATTCAACAAATAGTAAAATAATCTTCCCATACAAAGAGTTGCATACAATATCTGGAAAAGAAGATGTATTAATACATACAAAATAAAAGACCTGCACAGTTATAGTTAATCAAGACATAGTAGTCCTCAACTGTACAGATCATAAATCTATACGTTTATGCTATAATTGGGGAAATTCGTCATTAATAAATGTCTTAGTTTATTTGTATATCAAATATAAAAATCTAATTTTATATCTGATGCAGTGTTTGACAAATAAAGATATATATAGAATAAGTGTCTTATTTTGTGTTTTCATGCAGGAATAAAACAATGTCTGATGCATTAATGAGATATAATGCGCGTTTAATCTCATAAATGCATCAGACATTGTAATTTATTCCTGCATGAAAACAAAAAATAAGACACTTATTCTGTATATATATGCGCTTATATACTGGAAACTTCTATTTCCCATTTATAAACCGTATCATTGAATCATTCCGGAGGGAAGTTATAACTTGAAAGAAACACCGGTGTCTCGTGACAACATAACGTTTATCCAGAATGACCTACTTTCGTCGAATGTCAAGCACTTTGATGACTACTTTGATGACGTCACGCAAGACTGGAAATAACGAACATTCCATTATGACGTCCTAAGCTTAACAATAAAAAGGCTGCCAAATATCGCCTTCTGTGCTAAGAAGTGGGTCAAATATGGGGCGTTATGATCAATCAAAGAAAAAAGAGGAGTTACTGGCTCCGTTATGTGACAGAAGTCACCATGGAGCTATACAATAATGATTTATACAAAAATAAAATACATAAGTCTTGATATATATATATATAAAAGTAAAATAATTTTTATTGTATTGTATTTGAACCTACAAAGTGTTATGTTGAGGGGCAATCAAGGGTTTCTATATTAAGCTGTAAGACCTTTTTATCACAATGATGTCTTTAGTATGACTATTACTGTTTTAATTAAATTTGTATCAATAACGTTTCTTTTCTATTTTGGTTTTAAATAAATAAATAGCAGTATCCGTTGAAAAATGGTTTAAGTGTCTCTCTTGCTTACTGTAAACTCTCGTCGTTATCCGTCTAATCGCTTAATATGGTATACTATAATTAGATTTGCATATACAGATTCACCTAATATCTATTTATACGAATTATAGGACAAAAACAAAACACAGCATAACAGGTATGATATTGTAAATGTGATGTTGGTTTATCCTAATTTACTATTTGATTAATGTTTTTTCTTATTATAGTCGACTTAAATCGGAACATGTCCATTAAGAAACCGATATATCAGACTGAATTATCGTCAACGGCAATATATGATTTTGATATACAAATCATCAGAACTATCGGTAACTATCTCGAAAACAGTATTCCGAAGTAAAAAACGAAGAAGTACCGAAGGATAAACAACATGTTTATCTCTAGTCCATGGAAAAAAAGGACAATGCGTGGTCTAGTGGTATCGTTCTCGCCTGCTGATCGGGAGGCAGGGTTCGAGACCCGCTCTGGTCATGCCAGTGTCCTGTCTTTCGGATGAGACAGTAAAAACCGAGGCCCCATGTCGTGGTATGCATGGCACGTTAAAGATCCCTCACTGCTTCCTGTGGGTCCGTTGCAAAGGTCAAAATTTGTATGCTCCGCATCAGGCAGATGCCGTCTCCATTTACGTGAAATATTCGTGCTGTGACATTAAACAAAAATCAATCAATCAATCAATCAATCAATCAATCAATCAATCAATCGAATTTATAAAATCAAGCACCAACTCTGACGGCATTTTTCAACCAAGAACATCAATCAACATTTTGAATAACGAGATGTTATATTGTATCGGAAGGGAAAAGATAAAAACGTCTGATTCAATCGTATGTCAGAAGGCATCACAGATATGCACCTTTAATAATGTAATAATATGGTAAATAAACCACTTAGTCCATCACAACAATTTTCCATCAGAGTGCAGTTGTGATACCGACTTAGGACGTTTAATAGACGACAGTAATCAGTCAATCAAAAAGACTCTTATAAACAATAGAACTTCCAAAGGGAGGACATTAATCTACCACTTAAGTATTCTTGACTGATCAGTTTACTTGAAAGTGACTTTGCCCTCAGAACATAGTTATCTTAATTTTAACTTATTTTGAATTTGAACTTTGGCATAACATACTATAATTATACATATAAAATGTTTCAGAGTGCATCTATCACTCTCAATATGAATCTACTATAATGAGCAATTCACATTTAAAGCAATATATATAAGCTGTAGCTTCTACTTAAAATATGCTAATATCATTTTAATCCATAATTCTAATTGTGATAACTCCATCCCGGACTTTTATTAACCTATATGGTTTTTCTCTTCAGAAGGACGTTTAGACTTCCATGTTTCTTCACCACGTTCTTCTTAAGTTTGAAAATAAGATTCCATCCCGAAATAGGAGTAAGTTTTAATATCAATTATGTTATTACCTTGCAAATATAGTCTATAATTGATTGATATCTCCCTCATGCATAGCTCTGTCCTTAGATAGATTATTTGGATCACTTTTCGGTCAGCTTGGCTTCAACACTGCGCTTCATATTTTCATAAATTTTGAGAATTCCAATCATTCGGCCACGAGCATCACTGAAGAGACATAACTTGTCGAAATGCGCATATGGTGCACAAAATTAAATGGTATATATATTCTATATTTATTATAACCACTAGGCCGGTGTCACTGCTGGTGGACTGATAGTCCCCGAGGGCATCATAAGTCTAGTTTTCAGTGCTTTTGTACTGACATTAAATATATATACTTCAAATTTTCAGTCATCAAATTAAGTAAATCACTCTAAAACTAAGGAGTATCTCCCTCATGCATTGCTCTGTCCTTAGATTGATTCTTTGGTTCACTTTTTCGGTCATTTTGGTCTTAATACTGCTCTTCAAATATTTATATGAGAATTCCAACCATTCGGCCACGAGCATCACTGAAGAGACATAAGTTGTAGAAATGCGCATCTGGTGCACAAAATTAAATGGTATATATATTCTATATTTATTTCTATGGTGTCAGGTCACACACATTTCCTTAATTGTTTGATCTTGTATTACGCATTGTTCGACCTACTTTTATTTCACTATTCATACTATGTTTCATTGGCAAAATTTACTTTATATCTCACTTAAACTCACTTATATGTAATCCTCACATGGTATTGTCTGCCTTGAACTGAATCATATTATTTATCGGCTATGTTGATATATATATATATATATATATGTGTGTGTGCATATATATATATATATATATATATATATATATATATATATATATATATATATATATATATATATATATATATATATATATATATATATATATATATATATATATATATATATATATATATATATATATATATATATATATATATATATATATACATGTGTGTGTGTGTGTGTGTGTGTGTGTGTGTGTGTGTGTGTGTGTGTGTGTGTGTATTTATTTATTTATTTTGGATCATATGCTTATGATTTTCTATTCAACTGTTGAACTGTTATAGTATACCAAGGTTTACTAATAATTAAGTTTGACAGAGAGAACTTTGTTTTATAGGCTATATAACACGTCATTATATTGTCTCTCTGACTTGTTTCCGTCACAAGAAGAAATGCATACAAGAACTGCCTTATGCAAGTGACCCAAGCAATGAACCCAGTGTCTTGCTGTCTTACGCATGTGTGAATCTCATACATGTTGTAGATATAATTTAATTATTGAGACAGTGTGTAAAATACCACGTGTGGTCACCTCAGCATCCATTTTGTTGCATAATCCAGCAGGATAGACCGTCTTAGTACTCAAGGGCACTGCATAATCCATTAGCTCGCGCTTAGCAGGCAAACCTGTATGTGTTTTTACCGTCTGATCTTTTTTCACACATTCTGCATTTTGCCTGTTAAAGTAAAAAACTAAGAAGTACCGAAGGGTAAACCACATCTCATAGTCCATTGGAATAAAAGGACAATATCGTGTATAGTGTCATATTCAGTGAACATAGATAAATCAAGGTGAGACGAAGTGCCCGGGAGGAGTAAGCGTCCCTTGGTTGCACGCAAAAAGCATTTGGACAATACTTGAATAAAACCCATTGTTTAAAAGTTACAGCGGACCAAACGTACACAACCATTACTACAAGGTCAACAAATCCAAACACAAACTACATATTATTTTTGAGGTAAATGCTTTCTTCACTTAGTTAATTAAGTACATTTATCAGTTTATTGGTAGTAAAGATTCGTTGACATATGCCATAGCGCGTGATATATGGAGTTTGCATGTAGATAATAAACGTTCGATGATCGCATCTTATTGACTATTGATGACCTCTCTAATTCACAAAATCTTGATACTCTGCGATAAACAGCAGTCGCAAACTCAATATATTGATATACATACTTACAGTTTCTTATTGATTCCAAGTCATTTTTATTCTCATGTGCATTGTAAGCGTTACATTTGACTATTAAATGTATTTGAAAATATTTTCTCTAAAGCAAAAAAATAAAAAACAAAAACAAAAAACAAAAAAACAAAAAAAAAAAAAACAAACAAACAAACAAAAAAACAAAAAACAAAAACAAAAACAAAAAACCAAACAAACAAACAAAAACAAGAAAACCCTAAAACAAAACAAATCAAACAAAACACCTCCTCCCTTGAAAACAAAATTAAAATTAAACCCAATAGAACCCAAAAGAACAAACACCCCCTCCCTCCTAAGAAAGAAAACCCCAAAGTACGTGGAAATTGGCGTTAACGCAAACGCGAGTGCTCAGCAGTCCTGAGTGCGCGAGAAAAGCACACTCAAAGTTAACATACCGTTATGTTAGGATTGCATCTTACTGTAAGTATTATCTTCAGTGTTGACCTATTCAGAGTTTGGAGGTCTGATGCTCACTAAGAATTGTTAGAGAATACATCTTTTAGTCTACTGCTTTCTCCGATCAGAGCTTGGTGAGTGTAACACGTGAGAAAGTCTTTGGTATTGGTCAAATCATAATAATTCCTTTTCCAATTGGGCCTATGTTAAATACATACTTGACAATCACAAATCTGTTCTCCGGTCATTCGAAATTCTAACAAACGATTCTGACATTGATTTACCATACATCTACTGGATTCCTAAGATGCACAAGAACCTTACAAACATAGGTTTATTGTCGGATCTTCCAGGAGCTCTCCACCAAACCTCGATCCATACTGCTTACGAAAAAACACTAATCTGCATCAAACATGGTCTTCAAACACACTATGAAACAATAAAGAGTTGGATCCAGTCCTAACCTTGCATTCAAGTGCACTTGACAAGTGTTCTTCAAGTTTATTTTGTTTTTGTCCTGAAAATCAGTCATAAAGTTTAGTCAAGTGCACTTGATGTTAAAAGTGTGTGCGTGTGCGCGCGTGCTTCGGCATTCTAAACCTTTTCAGGCAATACAATCTTGATAATACAGCAATCAAATATATACACACAAATATTCTTAGATAATAGTGGTAACAGTAGGATATCAGATAAAGTGTATAGTAATTACTTTACCATAAATGGCGTGCATCGTGGTATGCAATACAATAATATTTTTAGCATTACTTATATATTATTTTGTAATTTAATTAAGCACGCCATATGCTTGGCATATCTAATATTTACCGATCAGAGATTACCTTGATTAACTTGGGAAACCGCAAATCGGCGAGAAATCTGTCCTCCGTGTCGCCCTGTGTCATAATCATGTAGGATACTATGCAGATCTGCCACATGTTAAGAAAAGTCTGATGTAAGGGTACTATAGAGATGTTCTACTGGCGAAAAGTAAAGAAATACAGCAGGTCAATCATTGATGTTATTGCAAAAAGTCGCTCGTGACATTTCAGTTTAGAGCAATTCATTATCCAGCTGAAAGGCGATGGTTGGTTAGCGTTATGATTGAAAGGAACGACATACGGACGCAAGAACCCGTCTGCATAACTTAGCTGTGTAACATTTCCTTCAGAACTAAAAGTATTCTTCCATGTGAAGTAGCGCCTTCCAAAACCATAACGCTTCTTCTTATCTGCTGTCAATGAATAACACAGAAGCCGGCGTGGCCTAGTGGTATCGCTCTCGACTCCTGATCAGGAGGTCATCTGTCCTTCGGATGAAAAAGTAAAAACTGTGGCCCCGTGTCGTGGTATGTATGGCACGTAAAGATCCCTCTCTGCTTCGGGTGGGTCCGTTGCAAAGGTCAAAATCTGTAAGCCCCGTCACTATATACATGAAATATTCGTGATGTGACGTTAAACAAAAATCAATAAATCAATATGAATAACACAAGGGTCCATACGAAGCGTTCTCTGTGTTATCCCGAGTAAGTCCGTCTGAACTGCCAATGTAAAATCTGGACCTCATCGGTGAACAATACACATGACCATTCCCAATATGTTAACCACATATGTCTCCCCATCCTTCTAACCTCGCAACTCAAATACGTTGCACCAACGTAGGTCAGAAAATTGGTGGTCGAGGACGGATGTTTATGTCACGACACCTGTTCCAGACTGTTCTTGAAATAATCCTGTAAAGTCCATGAATTGTTCCTGCTGTCAAAAAGCTGGTTGAAAACGATTTCTTAATTTCTTAAATGTTTATTTATTCCGGACGAAATTATCTTCCGAACGGGACGTAACGCGTGGACGTCCGGATCGGGGACGGTCTCTTGCAGGAAACTTCTTCATCAATTATGAATTGTAATGGAATGTATTTCAAAAAGTCTAACAAAGACATTACATGTATTTCTTTTTAAGTAAATCCCCTGAATCTTGAAATGTTTAGAATTTGGATGTTTTTCAAACACGTGTTGCTTGGAACCAATGAAAGAAATATTCACAATATACTCGTTGAAGCATGAATACTTTGTTAACATTTTGACTAAACAAACACACTTTTCATGCTTCATTTATTACCTAGGTAAAATAGCATCATTCACCGCAAAATGTATCTATTTCAAAACATCATTACTCACAGTTTCCTTTTTCCGTTAGTATATTTGTGTTCATATTTTCATGACCTCTCACTCTGAGCAGCCTTTTAGTCATTGTTTTCGTCGAGGACTATTCAATACATCTTAAATGCATGTACCTTGATTGGTCTGCTTTCGTAGAAATTTGGAAGTTGGGTCAGTAAATCGGTAGTCCACAGGAACATAATGACCATTGTCATTTCAATGAACGTCCTACGTCGGTAACACAACTGCATTAGATAGAATATTTCTGTGCTACCTTTATGTGTGATTATTCTGTAATTATCTGCATGTTCCTTACCAATTTTCTCTTACAACCAAGTCTCTTGTCTGATTTTGTTCAACATGCAGTCACACAATCATGAGTTGGGACTACGTGCTTTTGCAATTTAACACTCGCAACATTTTGTTTTTCAGCTGCTGCTCAAGACTCGAACCGATGTATTTAAATGTGAAGATGTCTCTATTATCGCTAGTCCTCAGCAAGCATCGAAAAGAATTCAAAATGGTTTAAGGTATATATGTTTTATATTTATTATAACCGCTAGGCCGATGTCACTGCTAGTGGACTGATAGTCCCCGAGGGCATCATAAGTGTAGTTTTCAGTGCTTTTGTACTGGCGGTCTACATTTCAGTGCTTTTGTACTGACATGAGATATATCCTTAAAATTTTCCGTCCTGAAATTATACATATCACTCTAAGACTAAGGAGTATCTCCCTCATGCATAGCTCTGTCCTTAGATTGATTCTTTGGTCATTTTGGTCTTAATACTGCTCTTCAAATATTTATATGAGAATTCCAACCATTCGGCCACGAGCATCACTGAAGAGACATAAGTTGTAGAAATGCGCATCTGGTGCACAAAATTAGAAGATATATATGTTTTATATTTATTTAAGCCCTTGTTACAACTGTTAGATCGTGTGGACATGTCTTCTTATATCGCCAATATTTCTCAGACAACTATGGGGATATCAAACAAGTTATCGTGCAAGGTTTCGTATCGTGTTGTAGACATGCTGTATGTGTTATCTGGATGTCGTCGGGAACTCGCACATGTGTTACACATGTTGTATTGTCTGCATACCGAAATCGCAGCATATCTCATTCACTCGCACGTTTCTCGGTTTATAAAGTCATATTCTCACTATCCCGTCGTAGATAGGTATTGAAATCTGTTTTTGGAGATAATGTCGTACACATATCGATAAGATATTTTTGAAACTCCTTTCACTTAGAGGATCATTTTGGTTTGGTATTTATCTGGAAAACAATTCGAAGCATGTGGAAAAGTAATCTAGCAGGAGACATGAAGTAACTCACAAGCTGTCGTTATAGCAAGTATACCTCCAATTCGTGACAGTTTGATGGGGCTTTAGCTTTTAAATAATGTACAATATTTTACCACTGTAAAATCTGAAGTATATTTAATGTCACTACAGAATCATTGAAAACTGTTCTGATGTTTCCTTCGGGAACTCAGTCATGCAGCAACACAAAAGACTAAGGGGTATGTTAATATAAAATAATTCATAAAGACATCTGTTACAGCTATATGACAGAAGTCATCACAGACAAAAAGGAAGCAATAAAGACATTACAAAAATCAATTTAATGCAGCCGATTTAGGACGCTAGTTACTCAATTGGTGTTTATGGGCCCACCTGCCAACTCATATAAGAACGTGTAATATAACTAAAGTAATATATAATACTAAATTAAAACTATGTATGTACGTGTGTATGTAAAATTGGATGGATGTATGAAGCACACAGTTCAAATCAAGTCATGAATGTTTAATTAAGAAATAACAACTACCAAGCCGTGGTTTATTGTCCAATAATTCTGGTACATGCGACCAGAGAATTGCTTGACAACCACGGCTACAGTTGCGGATCCAGGATTTCCTATAAGGGGGTGGGGGGGGGGTATGTGTATTAGCCAAATGACTTAGCCATTTTGGCGCTAAATCTGGATTTTTACTAGTAGGGAGCAACCATTTGGTTTGGGGGGGGGGGGGGGAGGAAGACTTTGCAAAAAAAGTCTGGCTCAAATCTTAGGTGAAAAAAATAAAAATGGCCGGAAAACACCTATTCCGGGATTATGAACGGGCCGGCAAAATAAAGAATATCGGCTCTGAAATTGGGCAAAAGACAAATTTTCAGGCCGATGAAAGTTCCGGATAAGCAGTCCATGTATTATTACCTTGGCACACCGGCGTCTGTCTTTCGGGTGAGACAGTAAATAGAGGTCCCGTGTCACCGTAGGCGTCGCACCTAAAAGTTCACCCACTGCTTCGGGTGTGTCCGTTGCAAAGGTCTAAATTTGTATGCAATACACCAGGCAGATGCCATCACTATATACGTGAAATAGTCGAATAGTGACGTAAAGCAATAATCAATCAATCAATCTTATATATTTCATGATTCTAGTATCGTTAGAGATGTAAAGATGATGGGTATATCCAAATCTATAGTCCTAGAATCATGAAACTAGAGGATATACAAAATCAGTAAAAATCAAAACCAAATGGAAAATAACAAATATATATCTACTTGAAGAGCATATGTGAAACCCTATGATGGAGTGTGATCAGGTGCCCGGGGAGAGTGAGCATCTCCTGTTTGAACTTTTTTGACGATTTTCACGAAAATTTCATCATAGTTCCACTAACATGACAGGTAACAATTCTACTTACACAGTTACAAATTTGTCTCCTTCAGAGATACTGGATAACCACAAGTCAGTTCTCAGTTCATTTGACATTAATACAAATGAATGTGATCTCGAGCTACCATACCTTTTTTTGGATTCCAAATACGACTAAAACTCCATATAAGTATCGATTCATATCTGGATCTTCCAAGTGTTCCACCATACCTCTCTACATATTTGTGACGGAAATTCAAACGGAAATCAAACATGGTCTTCAGAAATACTGCTCTACTTTTTACTCGAGAAACGGAATCACCCAGATGTGGATCCGAAAGAATTCAAAGGAACTTCTAGAGCATTTAAAATTTCCTGATTTAAATAATGTCACTAAACTCAAGTCTTTTGACTTTTCAACTCTTTATAATGCAGAAAAAGATATCATCCAAATGTTAGTATTTCTGATAGATAATATTTTTGTGATTTTTGGCGAAAAGTTTTCCAACAGGTTGTTGGCATTCCGATGGGTACGAATTTTGATCCACATTTGACCGACATTTTCTTGTATGCATACGAAACAGAATTCATACAGTCGTCTCTGCTCTCCAAAGGCAATAAATAATAAGCATCTCGGTTCAACTTTTCTAACAGATACATCGATGACGTGTTGTCGAATTACAACCTTGTATTTAAAGATCACCTCAACATCATATATCCAAAGGAACTCGAGATAAAAGATACAACTGAGAGCGCATTTTCTGCTTCATACCTCGACATACTCCTATCAGTTAGTGACAATGGTTGATTAGTAACCTCTGTTTATGACAAACGTGATGATTTCAATTTCATTATTACCAACTTCCCTTTCCTGAGTAGCAACATACCTTTTTCTCCCGCATATGGCGTATTCATTTCAAAACTTATACGTTATGCCAGGACATGCTCTAAATATTAAAAATTCGCCCGATTCTGAGTTGCGAGGCTACTTGCCACGAAACTACTCTCACAGGGATATGTTGAGGAACGTTTGAAATTGTCACTGAGGAAGTTCTATGGTCGATATAGGGATCTGATACAACTTCAGTTCCCCCTTTGTAGAATGTTAACCGACATTTTGAGAGATGTATTTACAGACATTTGTTGACGTACATTTCTGACGCCGGAATTTCAGTTCAACAGCATTTCACACCGTAAATAGGATACTTTGCCTTAATGTCCTTATCTCCTTCATGTGCCCATTTGTATATATCTATGTATTTATTTCCTCGACTTGAAAAGTTGTTGCAGGAATTTTGCGACGGCTTTTTGTTTGAAACCAGGGGACGCTTACTCCTCCTTGGCACCTTGTCCCACCTCGATTAAATATGGTTCGTATTTGTCAGAATATAACACTATAGACGCTATTTAGTGAGGCCCATGGCAAATGACTAAGTTCAAATTTATCAAAATGCGTTGTTTGCAATTTTCACATCAATAATTATTTGAAATATTTTCAACATGTAAATCAAAATCGTATCATCAGGATATTCATTTTGTTTTCTAAATACGTCCATTACCTCTAAACAGCTGATCGCTGAAGCGAAAACGATGGGCGACAAGGCACACATAAGTTTTTTAAATCTACAATTTTCAGTTTTCCATTTATTTCTACGAGTTCATGATATGCGATAAGTATGTTTTCCCCGATTCAGTTGATATCATTTTTATAAAAATATACCTAGCAAAGACTACAGTCCATTAAAAAATAAAAAGATAGCGTCACCCTCTCTGCCATATTGTTTTAACGAGTCATTGATTACATCGATATACAAAGTAAAAAATCGTACATTATAAAGTTCTCAAATAAGAGAATTCATAACAAAAACAAAGTCTATAGAAGTAATTATGATTATCCTATTTGTGAAAAAAATATCCCGTAGCTTTTATTTACAAAGTTTTATTTATCAAAAGTTTTATCGTTCATAACACATAAATTGTGACCACGTGGGTTAACTCTAACAATGAAAGATTTTTACATTCGAATTGATAATTATTGGTATTTACATTAATAAAACATTTGATGATTTTATATAGTTTATTGTAATTTTGTAGCTGCTCTTTTATTAACACTGTACGATTTTATACGAGTTTCCTCTGACTCAGCGACTTCCACGTACATAATTATGTACAGAAATACGCATTTCAATGTAATAAATACAACGAATTATATGTTGAGAGATAAAAACAAGACATCATTTCATCATTTGATTTACATTGACCCCTGTTTCCAACCTAAGACTTAATTCAAATTGCAGATAGAGTTGCGAAAGGAATAGGGGGAGGGGCTATTTATATTTAAGGAAGAAAGTTTTTGTTTAGGCAAATGAGATGAGAACAAGAGCCTATTTTAATTTAAATGATTTGGTTTTAATCCTCATTAGATAATTTTGGTATTTATATCAGCGGCGTATCCAGAAAAGGGGGTGGTTTGCGACATATAAAAGTCAAATATTAGCTTAAATACTCCGCCATTTTAGGTGCCAAATCTGAAGATTTAATCATACTTGTAGCAGAAAAAATAGGGACGCCCCTATAAACCCGTCACGGTATATATAACCAGGAGAGAATAAGTGATGTTAAGGTACTACGAAACGCCAATCGCGTGACCCAAAATTCACGAAAAGTTAAAGGTTTCAAAAAAGTAATTTTTTATTTCATTTAAATAACTATGTATGGAAGACTTTATAAAAAAAATTAATTTTTAAATTCCCTCGATATACCTGTAATTGGCAGTCGAAAACATGTGTTTTGCAGCACAGCTCGCATGAAAACACCAGCGAAAGCGACGACTCTTTGTCAGGTGCAATCATATGGTGAGTCCCAAGACGAATTCTATAATATCTTTAATAGTTTACTTCCTAATCAAGTTGCAACATTTTCAATATACCGAGCGTATATCGGGGTAACGTCATCTAAGGCGATCAATTATTATGTAATATCACCTTAACCGGCTGTTTGGCCCAGCAAATATCACCCTTCATGTTATACCTTTTGTCATCTTTCAAGATATTAATTAGCGATCTGAATAAACTGGGTATTCATAGTTATAAAGTACAAGAACTAATTATCAGGTGTCTTGTTTATAAGATATTGCGAAGGATTATCCTGAAGTAGACGTTAAGAGCAGCAATTGAAATCAACTAAACTTTGCGACATTTCGTATTGATGTAGAGTTCATAATTGAGATAATAACGCTTACAATAAAAGTTTTTATGATTTGTTTATAATGAATATAATGCATATAGTAGATTAATATAGAAAAAGCTAAACTGTGATAAATTAAAAGGTATTTGATATTTTTCTTTGTTTAACATTTTAAAAAGAGTTATCCGCACATGGTTTAGGTAAAATATGTTTTTTGGTTTTACAGAGCTTATTATTTTGTCATACAATCACAATTCCTTCAAATATCCTTATAAGTAACCATTTTTAATAAGTTTTCACATCAATATGAAACCTTGTATATATTTTTAGAAAAATGACCTTGGACATTTTCATCAAAGTACAACAACATTCTTCGTCAAGTTTAAGAGTTTATATTTGAGATAATACGACTTATAATTAATGTTATCTTTTTTGCATTATACCTGTAGTACACACAGTAGATTAATAGATATAATAAAAATAATGTATAACTGTTTAAGTTATACACTCATGAAATTGCAAGGTCGCACATTTTGATTCTTGAAAAAAAAGTTTGAAAATGCGATATTGTCCATTTTGAAATCCTCATATCTTGAGATAAACCGGTGAATTTTTCAGGGTTTATTAATTATAAAGTGTACTTTGTAACTTATTTATTATCATTATATATATTGTGATTCAAATTAATTATTTATAATTGTCTAAAAAGTGTATCTCATGTGTTTTTAAGGAAAGAATTTGGGCCTCACTACGATATTGTCCTTATATTCCATAGACTACAAGATATTGTTAACCCTTCGGTACTTATATTCCATAGACTACAAGATATGGTTAACCCTTCGGTACTTATTCGTTGTTTATCTCTTATTCACTTAAATATCATTAATCTGGTTTCGAAGAAATAACTACATCCTATGATCTTTCTTTCACTACTGATTGATATCAAGATAAAAAGAACCGAAAGACAGTTTATATGATTATTCGATTCCTTTCGTATTTATTCAAAGTTCAAAGATTAACTCTTTATTGTTTTCTTGTAATAATGGATCAATTTGTATCATGCGAGTTCATGTACAGTTGGATAACATTCATTCTTCACTATGGAAAAACAATTGATTGATCCGTATGGAAATACTTTGAAGCTCATTACTTTTAGAAATGTTGATATGTTGTTTTCTAGCAGAGCGGTGTTTCATATCAGAAATAGCACTTTGCACCTAAGTATTGCAGTTACGGCGTATTAATTCAAACATGACGATATTAAGCCCAATCATGTGGACACGTTTTTTTTTTCTGTTTTTACATTTTACAATTCAGTAGCTTCAGTAGAGATATAATCGGTAAGACAACATTCTTTCCACATAACTCTCTCAGCATCAATTACTCCTACAAACTTGTAATCCGGACTTTTTTTTAAAAAGGCTGGATCGCAACAAGCAGTGTAATAACTAACGCAGTAGTACAATCTTTCAGCTTATCCATTATCCGATACATCAATTAAACCATCGTTATAGTGATGAAGGGCGAGTAGAAAGAACAATAGACAAAAATCACACTAAGATCTCATTATCGGGAATATCGCAGCATACCGATACTTCGTGCTATTGCAAGGCATTGACATATATTGGATATATATTCATAAATAATCACATGATCATCGTGAATCTTTCTGGAATAGGTTTTCTTGTCATGTGAACCAACAAAACCATTTACTTGTACTTTCATTCGTGGAACAATTTGGTTTAGTAAATCTTTTATCATTTTATGAAAAGTATCAAAATCTTTTTTACATTTCGGCAAATCGAATCAGGTGAAATATGGAGTTTGATGCTGAACAACGATTGGTTTCTCTATTGAACATGTATGTAGCATTTATCGTAGGTAAAGTATCAAATATATGATAATTTTTTTTCTCAATTTATTGACAGGAAATTGTTTGACAGGTTTTTACTGGATTTTAATATGATTACTGTATACAAGCAGGAGAATCTAATTCATCCAAGCCCCTGGTTTCATCTTAGTTCATGAATTTGGGTTTGCGATCTTTTGATGTAGAGCGATATACAATAGTTCCCGTGAATCTTAATTTTGAAACTATTAACTATATGGGTTTTCTTTTATTCACTTTAAACAAATATTTTTCCACTGGTATGGATCAAGGATACTTTTGTTTGAGCGTTGCACGCTGACTAACATAGCGGTGGGGACTATTACGGACCTTGTCCAAACCTTTTCAGAGGAAACAAGGTCCCGATCTTCGTCCCCTCTGACTGTTAGTCGGGACTTCTATTGATCAAAGATCTGCGCTCGTTTATAGACGGGGAGAGCTGTATGGTTTACGTATGTTGATGTCGCCTTACATATTTTTGATAGCAACATATTTTTCCATAAACGTTCATGTGTAAAAAAAAATTTATGACCTCTCCTATCGTGAAACTTGTTGATCCTTGTTCTCTATATGGAGGATTCTTTATAAATTTTTAAATGTGTTCTTTGATTATGCTGCTTTTGCGGTGAGTGGGAAATTGGGCGCCCGTAAACCGGTTAACCACACCAATTGAGTGACGTTTGTTACTTCAATTGACCTACCTAACTCCGTAGATCCTGATGTTGTCGGGGAACTTACCTTCCTCCAAAAACATATCATTACACCAGCAAATAAAGCATCTAATAACTATACATTTACTTGTAAAAAATATTACTTTGACAGCCTAGTGAAAGAATTAGAATTAAATTCAGCTCCAGGAAATCCTATTTATACTCTCACGAACTTTTCGGTTTCGGAAGTACTCGAGAATCATAAATCTGTCCTCAATACGTTTGGTATTGACTCAAATAAATTAAAGCTAGAACTTCCATATTTGTACTGCATTCCAAAAATGCACAAAAACCCTTACAAACAACGCTTTATCGCTGGTTCCTCGAAGTGTTCCACAAAATCTGTATCGATGCTACTCACAAAAATATTATCAGAAATTAAATCTGGCCTTCATAGATATTGCGAATCAGTATATTCCAGAAGTGGGATTAATCAAATGTGGATCCTTAAAAATTCAAAAGAGTTGTTAGAACATCTATAATCAAAAAGTTTTACTAAAATTCACTCCATCAAGTCTTTTGATTTTTCGACTCTTCACACAACGATCTCTCATCAGAAATTAAAAGACAGTTTAGCGGAAATTATTCAAAATGCATTTACTAGTAAAAACGGAAGCCGCAAATTCAAATATATAGTAATAGGCCACGATAAAACTTACTTTGTTAGGGAAAATTCTGATTCCAAAAATAAATACACTGAAACAGCTGTCATTCATATGTTGAACTTTCTTATCGATAACATTTTTGTGGTGTTTGGAGGTAAGGTTTTTCAACAAATTGTCGGCATTCCAATGGGCACTAACTGTGCTCCGCTTCTGGTTGACATATTCCTTTACTCACACGAAGCAGAATTCATTCAGTCTTTGTTTTCGCAAGGAAAAAAACAATTGGCTCTTGGCTTCAATTTACTTCCAGATATATGGATGACTTGCTTTCAATTAATAATCTTTCATTCGCGGATTACCTTAGCATCATCAATCCAAGTGAACTGGAGGTCAAAGAAACCACAGAAAGTAATAATTCTACTTCGTATTTAGATATTATGTTGTCTTTCGACATTAATGGTCAATTAACAACTTATTCTATGAAAAACGTGACGATTTTTGGACTTGTGGTTTGGATTTATCCATCATCTTTACATTTCAATTTCGCTATCACAAACTTTCCTTTCATAAGTAGCAACATTCCATCATCGCCCGCATACGGCGTATTCATATCTCAGTTAATACGTTATTCCAGAGCATGTTCAAATTACAATGACTTTGTTCCGAGGGCTAGGCGACTTTCAGTTAAGCTGTTCAACCAGGGTTATATATGTGCTAGACTAGCAACGTCACTGAGGATGTTCTACGGTCGTTACGAGACTCTTATTACTCCATATGATATCTCGTTATCCAGACTTTTAGATGATATTCTGGACTGAGACCGATTCCGATCATTTTACACAGATTTGACACATTTTATACTAGAAGGTTACCTACTTCGACTTCTCCATATATAAATAAATATGGAATTCACGCGATTTGACTCTTTCTACTGGGTATATGTGACGGGTGTTGCTTCCATACCTATGGAACTATTCACTCCGAAGTCATCAAAAATCACGAGGAAATTAATTTTTTAAATCTGTCACATTACTGTGATGAGAAGACATTAAATTTAAAACGATTTGTAGTGTGTGTACCATTATCAAATACCATTGAACCAATTTAAAAGTTAAATTAAAATTTGTTTTATATCACTTTTATTTTTATATGTAAACAAATACATAATTTCACAAGAAATCACCCAAATTGATCAAAACTCCCTATTTCATGAAGAATATATATTGATTATGCAATATAATATGAAAATGATACAAATGTAAAAAACATTTCACAGATTGAATCGCGAGAAAAATAATCATTGATCTTGTATTAGAGGGATCTTCTACGACGAAATAATAAAAATTTGGTGCGCCATGCTTGACAGATTTAAAGTTTCTAAATAGCGTAACATCGATGCGTTGCTTCGGAAAGTGTTGTTTTCTCGTCTGATTTAGCTGTTACTCAGTAATAAGATAGGAATCATTGATCATAGATATTTGGATTTGTAACTTAGTATATACTAGAAATATAAACTAGAAAAAAAGAAACAATGTACACAAGTATAATATTCAAATAAAACATGAAAAGTATTCTTTGGTCCCTCTTTATTTTTAAAGCATAATGTAATATACTAAACGCATGTTTCAGTGCTCAATTTGTTAAAAATCGCATCTGATTTGCCTTGATACCACAGCACGCTTTTTGTAGTTTCTGTAGAATTATTCATAGGTTTTTAAATGTGTGTCCTTTGATTGTGCTGCTTTTGCGGTGAGTGGGAAGGTGGGCGCCCGTAAACCGGTTAATTGAATGCCGTTAACCGTCCTAAGTCGGTATTGTAACCGCAGCACAATCGAATATTTTTGTAATGTCGTTCTGTGTATATTCTACTATTATCATTTTTGTGTGCAGGTACTTGGTGATTTGTGGTATAGAATTTTATCAGATATCTTGTTTTCTCTTTCGAGCCCAAGCGACACGTGATTAGTAATCCATTAGAATTTCTTACTTTCATTGACAATATTCAATGTATTGAAACAGAAAAACAAATGGTTTTATGCCATCGGATCAATAGATCGGGGGTATATTGTTTTTGTCCTGTCGTTTTGTCTGTCTGTTGCCAACTTTAATCTTGGCATAACTTTGAACCGTGAGGGATAGAGACCCCATATTTCACAAGCCTACACAATTAATAAAGTCCTTTCAAATGACACCAAGGTAATGACCTTTTGACCTTGACTATGACCTTCGTGCTAAAAATAACTTTTGTTGCTGTCGGGGCATCATTGTTTCACAAACACAGCTTGTTAGAATAAAATTTGTGGTTGAAAGATGACTGAACATGATCATTTTCGTACTGTTGGGATGCTGGAAGCAATTTGGCAGGCAGTTTGTAGTTGACATAAACACTGTAAATGCTTTGTGGAGACGATATCAGCAATGTGGCACCCTTTTCGGGCCATCCACGATCTGTACATCCGCCTGTGACGTCACATCGGCAAGATATGTATATTTGCGTAATCGATCCCAATCGGTTTCTTTGACTGCTAGATCCATTCCTATGCTTCACTATGCTCCACCCAGTCTTAATCATATAAAAACGCCATAATAACTTCTAACCTATACTTGAATTTGAGTCTTGTCACTCTGAGGTGGTACTTACAACAACGTATTTTTAATGTAAGACCCTATGTACTTGTATCACTTTAGTGCATTAGAAAAATGCTCCTTAGTTTTAGAAAAGAAATTTCTAAAATTTTATACTTGTAAATTTGAAATGTATATTTCGGGTAACCATATGCGCATTTTGACAACTAATAACTCTTCAGTGATGTTCAAGGCCGAAAATATATGTATCCAAAGTACACATATGTGAAGTGCAAATCAATTACTTAACTAGAGGTAGGAGCCAAAGAACCTGTCTATGGACAGAGCTGTGCATGAGGGAGATACTTCTTTGCTTTAGAATAATTTACAAACATTTGTCATAGTAAACAGTTAATTAACAAAACAATTACCTATATATAGTCATTCAGGTGTTTGGAGTTTAAACATTTTACACCAAAGCGTTTGATTATTGATTTCGTCCAGTAGCAATGTAGGGTAAAATGTATAAAATTGATTCAACGAAAAAAAAAAGCATGTTTACTTTGTGTTCAAACATTGTCTGACTTCTATATTTTTACTTCATATGAGTAAAGTGTAGATAATTACGAAAGCCTAAAAGGGTGATTTTGGTAGAATTCTTTTTCGCGGAACTTCGCATAATTTCGAACAGGCCCAAGTGGTCCTATATTGCTTACCTGAGGATCATGTCCACCTTTTTACGGTAGACGATGGATAGTGAACAAGAATATGCCTTTGCTTTTGTGACTCGATAGTAGGTAAAAAGTTTTAAATAAATTACATTGGGGTCAGTTTGAACAGTTTAGGTAAAAAATTTTAAAAAAAATAAACATTAAATGAAAATACGAACTGGTAAATTTGATTTCCTTGGATGATAATCAATTATTTGAAAATGTTTGGTACAGCCTGAGGCCTTAATTATGTCATTAAAACATGTTTCTTCTAAAGAATCCAATGTATATTATATTGACCCATAATTTAAGTATTTCAAATTTTTAAAACTTAGGTGGTGAAAGTTTTCAGTCGTATATCACTATGAAACTTTGGCATGATTTCAGGTTTCCTATAATTTACTTATGCTCTCTTTACCTATCGGCTATATTAATATAACTGACTGTTTCAAAACTATTTGCTGATAATTCAGTCGTTATTTCATTGAGTATACAAGAAAGTAATAAATCATTCAATAGTTGTTTTACTCTAATCGGGAATTGAAGCCACCATCTGTTGTAATAGAAGAAATAGCTCAAAAACTTGGTAAAAAGATGTCCCTCTGAATCATTTGATTTTCTGGCTTGTTTACAAGTGCTTTAGTTCTGATGAAAAAGTTTGCTAGAAGGTACCCTCCGTTAAATATTTTGCTTGTGGTAACCCCACCTGTTGATCTGAATAAAAATTACCACACGAGACCATTAGTACTTCATCCCTACCAAGTTTCACCGAAATCTGTCCCACGGTTCTTAATTGAAAATGTGAAAAGTGTACATGGATGAACTACAGACATTACACTGTGACAATGGCTCTTCCGAGCTTCTCTCAAGCGAGCATAAAATTACTCATGTATATTACGCGAAGGAAGAGGAACTTACAAAATAATAATTCTAAGTAAGTATAATCATTTTTTAGAAAGATTCTGTCTTATTTCATTACGCGGTTACATATTGTTCATTAGGGTCCAGCTTTGCAGTATGAATAAAAGAATCACGTTTTTCATTCGTCAGTCTGTTTGTCTTTCTGTCTGCGAGAACTAGGCCTATTGATTTTGAACGCCGGATGTCAAAATTGGGCATATTAATCGTTAATCGGACGAAGTACAAGTTATTAAAAGTTTTCGATATACAGCACTGGAAAGAGTGCTGATCTCTACTATGTCTATAAATTTCCAGGTCAAAAGTCAAGGTCAATTTAACCAAACTTTGATAAAATATAAACACGTAGATTATGACGTAACAACTCAATAATGTTTCAACTTACAGAGATGCAGGAGAGTAAGAGGATTGGTAGCAGTTTTACTTTTTATTTCTGCGAGTTATATCACTAAATCATAGTGATATCGCCAATCTGTTTAAGTGATATCTTCAAGCCATCAATTATAGTGATATCACCAAATCGTTATAGTGATATCACAATATAGTAACATATGTCCTACTCATTCTATAAGGATTCCACTAGCGAATAATCCCATTTGGATCACTGAATGTACTTTTCCGTTAGAGTGATACACGCAATTTTCTAAATTTATTTGTATGACTATGTCTGAGCTCTTTTTATAATATGGAGTTTTCCACCCTACCTTCGTATTAAAACTAAATGTGTAGTCTGGATTCCCTGCATATTATCGCAATTCCGCTTTCTCTTGATGTACTCTAACCTCTCTTATTAAGTCTTATTTAGTAAACAGTTGTAACAGCATCATATATATCGTAAATGATTGCAGATTTTTCGGCATTATTAAACATATTATCAGTGTTTAATAAAGCAATTCTTAATAAAAGTTAATCATCTGCTTTTAAATTTATTTATTCACTATATATCTAATTTTGTGACCAATACTTCATTAAAGCAGTATCATCATAGGAGTTGTCATAGAGATCGTCAAGACTTTCCCAAAAAATAAACATTGGTCGTAATTTCCTGTTATACTCGTTTATCTAGAGGTATGTCAAAGTTAGAATTACAAAACTGATGTAAATGTAAATATATAGAATAAATGTCTTGTAACGTGCTTCGTGTGGTGTACGCTGATCATAATTACATTTATCATATCGCGCTAATACGAAATACAAATAATTTCCACAAATAATGGATCAGGCAACGATCACGGTAAATTACAACCAGACGGCTTATCTACTTTTCGCTCGTCAACACACGATTCTATCGAAATATACCCAAGCAATATAATGACTTATGATATAAAATAAAAAAGAAAAAAGAGAAATTTATGGGAAGAAAGGCATCCAATCAATACAAATCTACAAATGAACGACAACAAATCTTAACAATAGATATACAAAAAGTTAGCACTTTATCCAATGAAGGTATCAACTGCATGCAACATGTCGGCAAACTTTATAAAGAAACTAAAGTCAAAGATATGTTTATTGGAGTCACACGCTTCAGAAATGCAATATACTGCCCAGCGGGAAATCATAACTACTTTACGAAACGGAATCTATAAATACATATAATCAAAAGGCGTGAAGATTGTTACACACGATATTTAGAATAAAAATCATCAAATGCTCGACTAACTACCAAAATAAATGCCTGTCCTGATTATGCAAATTTACTTGAGTGGGGCGATTTTGGTCACCCGATAGGTTTATGATGTAAGTGCGGGCACAACATTCGAGAATTAGCAATTTTCTTGTAATAGCTATCAATGTTATGAGAACTGTTTAATGATAATAATTGATGATGCGCACATCATAATCACCTGGAGTGTACTGATTTCTGAATATTCTTATGACATTATAATTTCATACGTTTTAATTTAATTGTGTATATTAATTCCCATGCACATTGAGTATTAATACCTGGAATGTAAGACATCAACCAATACAAGATTCTGAGTATAAATTGAAACATAACTCTGGATTTTTAGTCATGTGAAAATTGGCGAAAATATAGTTGCGCATATTTTCCCAGTTTGTAGGTATGCCAGAGGGTTCAAGCTTGTTTAAATATTTGTATTCCAAAGGATTTTAAGCATAATAATTTGACTTTTGTAAATGCTATGCTGCTGTCTTTAGTTTTGCTGTATACTTTCCATGAGATCACACGACAATACATATGTAAATATAATATAAACAATCACGAACCTTTGTTAAAACAGAGGTGGGATCAGGTGCCATGGAGGAGTAAGCATCCCCTACCGATCGGTCACACCCGTCGTGATGCCATAAATATAAGCGAAATAGTATTATTCGCTATCACAGAATTAGGAAACGGCACAGCCGTAGTCAAAATAAGTATATGTCATAAACAGTAAGAATACTGCTGTATAGTATAGGTAATACAGATGTTTCAGTTACTGTGAAATAAGGAAGTCAACATGTCAGACAACGATACATCATATGAACAAATAAGGTCTTTATAACGACCGTAAAATTTGCGAAATGTTGTCAAAAGTCGTGATATCTAATATCCTTGTTTGAGCAACTTTTTCCTAGTAATTCGCTTCGATGAATGATAGAGCAATACTCAAAAGACGCTCGCGCATAGCGAATCAATTGGGATACTTACACACCGTACGCAGGTGATAAAGGAATGTTGCTACTAGTATATGGAAAATTAACCATGGGGAAAGTAAAGTAATCACGTTTGTCATAAATTGAAATAGTAAGTTTGCCATCTCGGTCGAAATCAACAAGTAGCTCTAAATATGAAGCACATGAATTGGATATTGTAGTGTCATTAATTTCATGTTCCTTTGGATATATTGTATGTACGTATGTATAAAAGTTTTTGTTATTTATAGATAGTACATCATCAATATATCTGAATGTAAAATTAAATGACAAGGCCAATTAACAATTACAATTAAGCCATACCTTCAAGTGATTTAACAGTATCGAGTGATAACTAATTTCATACAGAAGTCCATATTAACTGTCTACTTTATTCTAATTGATAGATTTTCAAAATGTGATCTTGATTGTACGTTCTTTGATTGTTCTGCTGTTACGGTGAGTGGGAAGGTGGGCCCGTAAACCGGTTAACCACACCATTTGTTTGGCTTTTGTCAATTTAAATGACCGTCCTAAGTCGGTATCGTAATCGCACTACAATCAAATATTTTTGTAATGAGTTATATGTTCTAGTATATTATTTATATTTATGTATTGTATAGCTCCATGGTGACTTCTGCCACATAAATTGAGCCAGTAACTCATCTTTTTTCTTTCCTTGATTTGTATTACATTTCACAGGATTGTAATTATATATCAAAAAATAAGATCACTTGTCTGTTGTTGCAAAATTTAATTTCCAAGGTAATACACATAACCTTATTTTCACAAAATCAATTTCTTCCGCATTACACAAAGCTAAAGTGGAAGATATCATCACACAAGTGACAGATAAATCAACAGTTATTGGTGATAGTAAGCGACTGTGCTTCAAATGTACACGACGTAGAAGAAGGGTTAAGCATATCTGGTAGTCAATATAATAAAAGAAAATATCGTGCACAGTGTTATATTCAGACAGATGCAAATCCCAATTAAATCGAGGTGAGACCAATTACCCGGGAGGAGTAAGCGTCCCCTGGTTGTGTGCAACACCCATCGTAAAAGTCTTGCAACAACTTTTCAAGTCGAGGAAGTAAATACATAAATAAAAACATATGAGCATATGCGGAGGACAAGATTATTTAGTCAAATAATTCTATTGAAATTATGGAATGAATGTTGAACTGAAATTCCGGCGACGGACATGCACGTAAACAAATGTTTGTGTATATACATGTCAAATCAAGTATAGAGAAAAGTTAAGATGGTTAGTTTGAATGGTCAGATCCCATAGCATTGGTTAGCATTCTTGAAAGAGGGATCTCAGATTGCTCCGAATCTCTATATCCACTATACACCTTATTCAGTGACAATTTCAAAAGTTTCACAGTATATCCTTATGACAGTAATTTTGTGACAAGAGACCTCGCTCTCAGGATGAAACCTTCGTCTGTAGAGCATGCTCTTGCATAACGTATAAGTTGTGAGATTGAGACGCCGTGTACGGAGGAAGAAGGTATGTTGCTACTCAGGAAAGAGAAGTTGGTAATAATGAAATCGTCACGTATGTCATAAAGAGAGGTTACTAATGAAAGAAAAAAGTGAAGTTACTGGCTCAGTTATGTGGCAGAAGTCACCATGGAGCTATACAATACATGAATATAGATAATATACTAGCACATATAACATATTACAAAAATATTTGATTGTAGTGCAATTACCATACCGACTTCCGACGGTCATTTAATTTGACAAAATCCAAACAAATGGTGTGGTTAATCGGTTTACGGGCCCACCTTCCCACTCACCGTAACAGCAGAACAATCAAGGGACGTACGTTTAAAAATTTATAAATAATCCTCCATGTAAAGAACAAGGGTCAACAGGTATCGCATATTGAGAGGTCATACAATATAAACACGTAGGTATTGTAAAACACATATTGATATAAAAATATATGCGACATCAACATGATAAACCGTGCTCTGCCAGTTTGAAAGCGAGCCTAGATCTGTAGGAGTTCCGATTAACAGTCAGAGGGGATGAGGTTTAGGACCATGTCTGCTCTGAAAGAGGTTTGGACAAGGCCCGTCATATAGTCCCCACCGTCACTGAACCATCGTTACTGATAGGAGTATAACGAGGTATGAAGCAGAAGATGCAATTTCAGTTGTATCGTTTATTTCGAGTTCCTTTGGATATATTCTCTTGAGGTGATCTTTAAATACAGGGCTGTTAATCGACAAAACGTCATCATTGTATCTGTATGTAAAGTTGAACCGAGATAATGATTGTTTATTGCTTTTGAAGTGCAGCGTCTGTATGAATTGTGCTTCGTATGAGTACAAACAAATGTCGGCCAGAAGTGGCGCGCAATTGTTACCCATCGAAATGCCAACACTCTGTTGGAACACTTTCACACCAAAACTCACAAAAATATTATATATAAGAAATTCTGACATTTGGATATTCTTTATTTTTTCTGTACATTGATGCTGGAAGCAGACTGTTCCTTATCAAAACGCGTGTCAATATGGCCTAAAACGAGATAATTATATTTGCGATTTTTTTACGTTGAAGAAGGCGTTTTGGATAATTGATGTTATTTTGTTCTCCAGTTTTTGATGAGGAATGGTTGTATAAAGAGTTGAAAAGTCAAAAATCTTTATGCTAGTGACATTAGTAGATTTTAAATGCTCTAAGAGTATTTGGATTTCTTTAGGATCCACATCTAATTGGTTCCTCTTCTCGACTAAGCAGTTCAGCAGTATTTCTTAAGACCATCTTTGAAGTTTGTATAGAATTTTCGTCAGTAATATGGAAATAGGCTTGGTGGAACACTTGTAAGATCTAGCTATGAATCGATGCTTATATGGTGTTTCATGCATCTTTGGGATCCAAAAATGATATGGTAGCTGGAGATCAGATTCATTTGTGGTACAGAAACAATTTCTTTCAGGAACACGCATACGATATCTAAATGGACTAAACTGATTTATGAAGGACAAAAAATACCATGATCAGTACCGTGTAACCGAAGTATTCATATCTTTCTACGTAAAGCTGTACCCGGTGTTAAATAGTAACCGTTTCAATGATGAGACCGATATAGAAAATCAGTAAAATAATATATATTCGAATGTGCTTAATGTATTCCAGTTTACCGTGCGGTTCTACAACGTTTGAGTTCCGCAGTAGTAAAATGAACGTTGCAAAGTCCGGGCCCCAAACAAAGATGGCAAAACAAATGAGTGTGTCGTTTATGGAGTTAAAATACAATTATGTATCTTACAAAGGTATTTGATTTCTGTCAAAATCCCTTTATCTTGTAACAGGGGAAATATCGTTCCTTCGTATAGACGCTCCAGTACAGAAAAAAAAAGATCGTGTAAAAGTTACTAGCCCATGAAAGAATGAGCATACCTTGCTGACCGGTCATATCCGCCATGATGCAATAGGAGTGTTCAGGTGTCACGAAGGAATGAGCATGCCCTGCTGACCGGTCATATCCGCCGTGATGCCATAGGAGTGTTTAGGTGTCAAGAAGGAATAAGCATGCCCTGCTGACCGGTCATATCCGCCGTGATGCCATAGGAGTGTTCAGGTGTCATGAAGGAATGAGCATGCCCTTCTGACCGGTCATATCCGCCGTGATGCATAGGAGTGTTCAGCTGTCATGAAGGATTACAAAGTTTGCATCACTCGTTAGTCATTTTATGTGATAATGGTAAAACGATAGTCAAAATCGGTAAAGTCATAAGCATTATCACAGTACAAATAGTTAACAAGGACAAATTAGTAAAATAAAACCTGCCGGTGTCTAATCGATCATTGCCATGTAAACATTGAAACTATTTTGCTTTTCAAATATTTATATAATATGAGAATTCCAATCATTCGGCCACGAGCATCACTGAAGAGACATAAGTTGTCGAAATGCGCATCTGGTGCGGAAAGGTATATATGTTTTATATTTATTATAACCACTAGGCCGATGTCACTGCTGGTGGATTGATAGTCCCCGAGGGCATCATAAGTCTAGTTTTCAGTGCTTTTGTACTGACGGTCTACATTTCAGTCCTTTTGTACTGACATGAGATATTTACTTAAAAAAATTAATGATGATATGATAGCAATATATCTTAGTTTGTGCAGGACACACTTCACAAGGCTTTTGCATTTTCAAATGATATAGTGCCTCATATTCAGCGCTTTAAAGCCTTGTGTTATCAAGTTTCGTGACAATCGTAAAATTGGCGACAAATTATCTTGGAATTATGGTGTCAAATTGCCAGAGAGAGACTGTTGCACTATTGTCGGAGTAGTACAAATTCTAAAATGCAACTAATAAACACTAGAACATATAAATTTGGTGCAGTATTCGCAGATTCGAAAACTTGTAACTCGTCCGTGATGCTTGATGTTGATACTTTGGAAATCCAAAGTTTGAATACTTGAAGAGCAAACCAAGTACCAAATTGACCTAAGGACAGTGTGGGGCCGCTGCTACTCCACTCCGATTGACCTGAGGGCAGGGCGGGTCCGCTGTAACTCCACTCCGATTGACTAGCCTCTAGTTCAATACTACAAACGTATACAGCCGGAGAGTGTCGCTAGTGTAACATAACGTAAAGTCAGCTCCTCCGTTTGTTAGTTCCTAGTAGGTATAATTTCGCACATTCTGGCATTAATACTTGAGATTGTTATAGATTTGTGTGTACTTATTACAATTTGTGTATTCTAGACATAATGTTATCAAGTATTTTGATTTATCAAATCTTTATACTACATTTCCTAATCAAAAGCTGAAAAACCGAGTAACATCATTTATATCTGAACTCGCAGGTATAGGTATCTTGTCTTTGGCCACAACGATACATATTTTGTAAAGGAACAGTCAAGTTCCTGCCGTAAATATACAAAACAGATCATAGATAATACTTTTGTGATTTTTCGTGGAAAATTAGTCAAGCAGATTGCTGGCAATATGATTTGTACAAATAGCGTGTCTCTTCAGAACAATATTTATTATTATTATTGTTATTATTATTATTATTATTATTATTATTATTATTATTATTATTATTATTATTATTATTATTATTATTTACTCATACGAAGCAGAATTCATACTGGTTCTGCTACCCTCAAGGTAATAGACAATGAGCATCTGGGTTCGATCTTATATACAGATGCATCGATTACGAATTTGTCAATTAATAACCCTGATCTTCTCGACATATATCTATAAAAAATGAACATCTTCTGCTTTCTATATATTTCCATCAATTAGTGACGATGATTCGTTAGTAATCTCCCTTTATGACAAACGTGAGGATTTCAATTTCATTATTACCAATTTTCTTTCCCGAGTGGCAACATATTTTCTTCTTCCGCATATGGCGTCTTCATTTTACAACATATACGTTATTCCAGGGCATCTTCTAACTACAAAGATTCCGTCCTGAGAGAGAGGCTTCTTGCCACGAAATTTATCTCCCAACGATATATTGTGGAACGTTTGAAATTATTACCGAAATTCTATGGTCGATACGGAGATATGGTAAATTTGCGATCTCCCTTTCAAGAATGTTAACCGACAATTTGAAATCTGTTCATACAAACTAAGCATTTTGAACTTTTTGACCATATATGATTATACAGCATATGTATACATACAGACATTTGTTCAGAGGCATTTTCGACACCGGAATTTCAGTTCAACAGCACTTCAAAAATGGGATAATTGGATTTAGTGTCCTTCTCTCGATCATGTGTATTTATATGTATTAACTTCCTAAACTTGAGGAGTTCTTGCAGGACTTTTGCGATGGGTGATGCTTGCACGCATCGGACGATACTCCTCTCAAGCACCTGGTGTCACCTCACTTTAATTTCGCATTTCTCTGAATCTGACGTATGCATGGACTAAGAGATATGGTTAACCATTCGGTACCACTTTATTGTTTAACTTAAATATGTAATCTACAATTTGTACTAGATATTCTTTTGTCTATGATGGTTTGACCTTATGTATGAACTGTCAATGTGTTTTAATCCCCCAGAGAAGAAATTCATAATGTTATATATATACTACAATTTTGTCCAAATTTAATAAAAAGTGTTTAGACAGTGACAAAAATCTGATATCGATGCTCTCTTGTTATAGTGTACTGATAAACAGTTTAATGGCATTTCATGCATTTTGCAAGATCTATTATTTTCCCTTACTTACATAAACCTTGGTTTGTATCTTGACGGATTCTACAAACATGTATTCCTTGAGGAAATTTTATTGTTTTGCCATCAATCTGAGGTTTAGATTCTTAATGCTTTGATGTCGTAGGTCAGCACGGCATACTGCGAATTTTAGTTTACTCCTTACATAGTAGAAAGACGAGAGGAAAAACAAACACTTGTATTGCTCTGTTTCAAATCGTATAAAGATACGTATATAAATTATGGTGCACCATATGCTCATTTCGACAACTTATGTTTCTTCGGTGATGCTCAAGTCCTAAACTATTGAAAACAAAACTATAGATATTTGAAGAGTGACCTTATTACAAGAGTGACCTTATTACAAGAGTAACCTTATTACAAGAGTGACCTTATTACAAGAGTGACCTTATTACAAGAGTAACCTTATTACAAGAGTGACCTTATTACAAGAGTGACCTTATTACAAGATAGACCTTATTACAAGAGTGACCTTATTACAAGAGTAACCTTATTACAAGAGTAACCTTATTACAAGAGTGACCTTATTACAAGAGTGACCTTATTACAAGAGTAACCTTATTACAAGAGTAACCTTATTACAAGAGTGACCTTATTACAAGAGTAACCTTCGAATTCGAATAATTTACAAACCTTTCATCACCCAGTAATTTGAAGTATATATTTCGAGTAAGTATAGAAGTATTGCAAATAGACTGCGGACACCCTGGGGACTAACAATCCAGCAGCAGCGCTATCAACACAGTGCTTATTATAAATATTTGGTGCACCATATATTTAACTAAGAGCCTTTTTAATGTTTTCTCCATAATCATTTTTGCAGTTAGGTATTTTAGGTGTAAATCGGATGAACAAGCATTTATTCGGGAATCGAGTCAAAGTAACAATTATTTGATTTGTAAACCTATCACTGATATGACCATTCAAGAGAGCAGTACGTCATTTAAGGACAAAGCTAATAGTTTGTAAATTCAAATCACTGATTACTCTCGTAGCGTTTTGAAAATTTTAATATCATACCTTTTATACCGGTCATTTTAGCTTCAACACCGCTCTTCATATTTTTATATATTTTGAGAATTCCAATCATTCGGCCACGAGCATCACTGAAGAGACATACATGTAACTTGTCGAAATGCGCATATGGTGCACAAAATTAAAAGGTATATATGTTCTATATTTATCATAACCACTAGGCCGGTGTCACTGCGGGTGGACTGATAGGTCCCGAGGGCATTATAAGTCTAGTTTTCAGTGCTTTTGTACTGACATGAAATATATACTTCAAATTTTCAGTCATCAATTTAAGTTTATCACTCTAACACTAAGGATTTTTTATATAAATTTTGAGAAATCCAATCATTCGGCTACGAGCATCACTGAAGTGACATAACTTGTCGAAATGCGCATATGGTGCACAAAATTAAAAGGTATATATGTTCTATATTTATTTATAGAATGGATTACCTTTTTACAGTATGTTAATCTGTTAAAAGAGAGAAGATAATTCGAAGAGTAGAAAATAATGACCATCAATAGATTATATTGAATAATTTGTTAAAGGAACTCATTTTTCGTCTCAAAAGAGAAGAGGAGATAATTTCAACATATATTAGCATCATGTTAACCCTCTTCAGATTGGAAGATGTTGATGCATGCAATACGCAGGTGCTGCCAAAGACATTGGATACTGAAATAATATTATAGGGTATATCCGCTCCTAAAATACTTTGAATCCCAAGTCCACAATGCAAGAGAAATTATTTTTGTCTTTGAAGCATCTAATATTTCATTAATAATGGCATTTTTTTACCATTGCCTGTCAATGGTTTATGATTCCTTTGAGTGATTTACTTCATTATAGCAATTAACGCATGCAATTATTACAAATAAATCATTTTATTTCAAATAAGGTTCTTGCACGTTTTTATATCCACAAGGAAAATAATGTAATTGCTATTAATCATTTTATAAAATAAAGTATGTAGCCAATTATTGAACGGAAACTTGTTTGCGCAAACAAATGTGGATATTTACATTACATTACAGCAAATAAAACATTCGATGTTCATTTGAATGACGGATCGTAAAAATATAGTTACATTTATTCTGTCATGCACGTATCAAAGTGTAAAGTACATGTGTATTATGTAGAGTGCAGAGGCAATTATACATTTGCGTATTTAAGGCCAATATTGCAGTCTACGATGACACCAAACAACCTACAAAGAATATTTGTTTTGAACAGTTTGCAGGATAAATTTATTATTGATAGTTCTTTAAAAATTATTCAACAATGTTAACAATTGTTCAATAACATCGTGAAAGGGAAGCAGATCGTTACACATCTATCTATCATAGTAGCGCTATTCATGGGTCGTTTGTTGCACTTTCAATTTCTAAAAGAGGATAAATTTTCTGATATGTAATCAATTTTAATTTTGAGCCAGACTAGCAAGAAGCTTTGTGAAAGAGAAAGATCGAAATTACTATGTATAAATAAAAAAAATCATATTAAAGGTAACGATCAAAATAAAACCTGTTAAATCAATAACAAAATGATTTAAGACAATAAGATAAAACCCTCATGCTGTACTTGAAAACCTCATAAAATGATAGCCAAATAAACATATGTATCGAGATAACGCATGTATTTGTTGTTTGGAAAATTCTCAAAACATGACACAAAAAATGAAAGCGATTCTAGACAATAGAATGGATAGCTTAGATCTTGAGGAAAATAAACAAATACCTACCTTTGTCAGTGTTTCACCACATTACAACAAGCATCCTAAGTACTACACAACAAGCCGAATGGTATACGTTGTAGGCGGGTTTATAGAGACAGAACTTTGCTTAGCTCTCATTACGCAGTTAACCCAAAGTTCCGTGTTTCTTTGGTTGAACCACTTGCATAGTTCTAAACTATCTAATGCGACAATATGAAATAATCTTTGTGTGACGTAGAACAAACAACAAATAATAAATATACATATAGATAGATAGGTACATAGATAGATAGGTATTTTTTCACGTGATTATATCTGTGGAATATACACTTGGGTGCAGCCCTAAATGTACATCATGTGAACGTCGGGTTAATGTGAATCTTGCTATTTTCGTGCGCAGATTTCCAAGTGAAGCCGCTTGACAGCCACGTTCGCTTGCATACAACATAAAACATTTCAACATTGTGTTTACATATAAAGAAAGATCAAAAACAGATAGATAGATAGATAGATAGATAGATAGATAGATAGATAGATAGATAGATAGATAGATAGATAGATAGATAGATAGATAGATAGATAGATAGATAGATTAAGAATTAAGCACTTTAAGATATAAGTAGATTTAAAAGACTGAATTAATATAACTGTAAAATTAATTATTAAAACAATTATCGTAACGATACCTTTAAATTATGGTATAAACTAAAAACAGAAATTTGCCTTATTACATGTCTACTTTGCAAGTTTATTATGTTGTTGTCATTTTTATTATAAGAAACCCTTAATGAGGAATGTCATTTGAACATTACAAATATATAATAATAATAGTAATAATAATAAATTATGCATGTAGATATAGATCCATTTAAGTTAGTTCCTTCGTCTATCACACGGCATAGAGAGAATTTGACCGAGCACATGCGAGAATGAATTGCATTAACTCGAATACCCTCCGGCGTTAACGCGATGCACACACGCAGGTCCGGTAGAGTAGTCCTGGCTCATGTTCTAAAGCAGTCATCGTAAACGCTTTTCACGTTAATGTGAATATTATGTTCGAACTGCATTATCTGTGTATCAGGAAAATAAATTTGTGGTTGAGTTCGTTACATCCGTTGAGTGTATGATTATGTACATACACATGTATATGATTTTGCTTGTAGTCTTTGAATCTTTAAATGTAACACTCGGAAATTACAAGCATCCTTCTATCAGAATAATGAGAGATAAAACAATACAAATGTTGATTGACATACATTATAAACACAGATAATCGAGTTGTCGATTAATATAGAACAAGGTAACTATGAATGTATGACAAGTGTTAGTTGTGATGCCTTTGGTTGTACGTAGGTTTCAGCGCCAAAATGACACGGCATTTCACATATGTGAAAAAAGGGAAAACATATCTAGCACATATACTACGGACATGCAGAACAGACAGGCATAAGCACATAAATGACATCACAAAAATGTTTGTAATGCAATTCCGTGTTAGTTAATAATTCGGGGTACTTATGAAGTATTTAAGACAGTCGTAAATAAGAAAACTAGCATCAAATTCAGCTTTAGTCAATGCACCTTCTCATAGTAGTAGTTCCATAATGGCTACATGTGGGTTTTTTTTACTAATAAGAGTATACAAGTTGGACTTTTATAATAAAGTGTTTCTTTTTAAGCAGCTTCTTATTTCTCATAATTGTATAACATGAATATCACAATTGTCATATCTATTCTCAAAATGTATTGTATAATATTTGTATTGTAAATCCTATTGTGACATTTTATTAACGTATACTCAATCCGTAGATCACAATAAGTGTCTCACAAATTTGCTCTTCAGATATTCATACATAGATTTCCTCAGTTTAGCAGCACCGAAGAGACATAAGTTGTGGAAATGCGCATATGGTGCACCAAACAAATGAATGTTTATGTCAACAGGTTGTTGCAAATCATGTATATTTTGACATATTTATTTTGTCCAGTTGTTTTTCGCATTTGGTTGGTCACGATAGTATTCTCGGAATTTATGCATGTACTATGAATGGCTATATCGGGTGTTAATGTGTGTTGTGAGACTGTCAACATATAAAGTGTAAAAGTCTGTGGAAAACTGTGAATCCTGTATGAACTAAATTTTGTGTTGTATACCCTGGGTGGACAAAACATATTATGTGTGAATTTGTGAATTATTAAATAGCTGCGTGTTGGATTGAATCATGTGTGTGAAATAGAACAATATCTACCGTAAGTTGTGTTTTGTTTCCTATTTTTGTGAGTATTTCTCTATTACTATGTTTTATGTGAATGTTCTCAGTGATTTGTGTCATACAGCTTGGTGAGATGTTTTATGTCTTCTCTTTTAGATTTTCATTTTATATTTTAAAATATTTAGGAAGAATTTTAGGTGTAGGTAATAATTGAGCATTCATTTAAATGTAAATCTAAGTCTATATAGTATAATTATTTCCAGTTGATGCTTATTTTCTTGTAGTACGGTAGTTCATAATTTATTTATGAATGACTATGTTTGCTTGTATGATGGACCATCTAAGTCATAACAGAGCTATAGCTGTGAAAATCAAACCGATGTGTCAACGTAAAGTTATATGAATGACTGACTATTTCTACAGTTTTGCAAGGATTTAGAAACAGGAAAATATATCCTAAATGATATACGTTAATGGTGCAGCAAGTGAACCAGACCTGGGAATTAATGAAATTTGGTCCATATAGGCGTTATGTATTTTATTTTGTAAATCTAACTTGATGATTATATTTATTTGTATTATTGTTATTATTAATAATTTTTGTGTTTGTATTTCAGTAGTGAGTGTGTTAGTATACAGGACCTCCGACATACGCATCCTTGATTAGATTTCAGTGAAATTTTCGGCATTCTATGTTAGATATAATATAAACGGGTACAACCAAGACTAACAACCCTCATGGTAATTCTTCAAAGTAATGAAAATAAAAGTTGTTCTGCTGTAATTTTCATTTTGTATTATAAAACCTGTTCATAAATATTAGTGTACAAATAAATATTCTCTTCCACTTCCTTTTACAAAAGTCTGTTGTTACGGTTGTACCCTATTTATACCATGCCGGGAGTTGAATGCCTAACACTTCACGAAAAAGTATGTACAATTCAAAGCGCAAGTACTTCCCTATATATATATTATATATATATATATATATATATATATATATATATATATATATATATATATATATATATATATATATATATATATATATATATATATATATATATATATATATATATATATATATATATATATATATATATATATATATATATATATATATATATATATATATAATATATATATATATATTATATATATATATATATATATATATATATATATATATATATATATATATATATATATATATATATATATATATTATATATATATATATATTATATATATATATATATATATATATATATATATATATATATATATATATATATATTATATATATATATATATATATATATATATATATATATATATATATATATATATATATATATATATATATATATATATAGATATATATATATATATATATATATATATATATATATATATATATATATATAATATATATATATATATATATATATATATATATATATATATATATATATATATATATATATTTATATTTATTTATTTATTTATTTATTCTGAAATTTATCATAAGCAAACACAGTACTCCAAAAATTATGAAACCAAAAAACATACAAGTCAGCCCAGGGAGAGTAGAATTAGTGGAATCAAGTATAAAAGATTGGTTTTCTAATTTGTCGGAATACGTCTCAACCCAGAATATCATTCCTATGATATTGATCATAGAAATGTCTCGGTGACATTCTTAGTCTCCCAGAGTGTGTTAGTTCAACGCTTTCAGCTGCTCTCCTTTTGCAAGTTGTAAAACGGGAGTTTACGAAGTTATGTATAGATATTATATCTCAATGCTCCTTTGCTTTCGAAAGGAGTTATTCAAATGGGAACACTAAACAACTAAGCTTAATGAAAAGCAATAAACATCAGAAATCATATTATCCACTTTAAATATATGGGCATGTTTATAATATTTGTAAGGCTGTTAGGGGCTTTCAATTTGAAGAAGTTTAGCAAACGATTTTTGATTATTATTGCGAAATACAATCGAAACTTCCAATATGTATGTCTTTAAACTTTTATAGTCATATTCTTAAACTGAGAATCGGTGCTCTATTTCAGTTGACAAATATGGGCCGCAAAATTCAGGAATATCATTTGGTCCTAAGTGTCCACCAGCAGAGATACTGACACATTTGTAACCCTTAGATATAAATGACCAATGCATTTATCTGTAAATTAAAGTTTTATTTACATAGTTATGCAATATACATGGTCCACAGAGTGGTAAACTCTATAAATAACAGAATAATACGCTATTCACAATTTAAATGCTAATACACTATATCCCAATTTGAAAGACAGGCTATTTAGAATTATTGATAAGTATTTTAAAACAAAGAAAGGTTCTAAATACATAGATTTTGGCTATATTAAAGAAAAAAGAGGAGTTACTGGCTTGGTTATGTGGCAGAAGTCAGCATGGAGCTATACAATACATGAATATAAATAATATACTAGAACATATAACACATTACAAAAATATTTGATTGTAGTGCAATTACGATACCAACTTAGGACGGTCATTTAATTTGACAAAAGCAAAACAAATGGTGTGGTTAACCGGTTTACGGGCCCACCTTCCCACTCATCGTAACAGCAGATCAATCAAAGGGTGTACATTAAAAAATTTATAAATAATCCTCCATGTAAAGAACAAGGGTCAACAGGTATCGCATATTGAGAGGTCATAAAAATATAAATACGTAAGGTATTGTAAAACACATAATGGTATAAAAATATATCCGACATCAACATGATAAACCGTGCTCTGCCAGTAGAAAGCGAACTAAGACCCTAGTTCTGTAGTAGTCCCGACTAACAGTCAGAGGGGACGAGGTTCAGGACCATGTCTCCTCTGACAGAGGTTTGGACAAGGCCTGTCATATAGTCCCCACCGCCCTGTTATTCAGCGTGCAACGTTCAAGTAAAAGTCTGCATAAGGCTGTAGAGGGGCCAAATACAAGATTTATAGTCTTTTTGATGATCTCAATATCATATTGTCTATTTAGAAGACGTTTGACTATTTTATTACATGATAAAATAACGTTATCGGAGCCTTTTACTTTCCTTAGTTTATATACGAGATCACCATAGAAATTAGGATGGGAAATTCCATTGGATACATACTGTTGAAAAGAAATATTTCCAAATTTAGATAGAAGTTCTGAATAAGATCTGAAGAATTTGCCGAATGTTTTTCTTAGCTTGTGATATCTGTAACTCTGAGTTAAAAGTTTAGTAGTAATTTGTAAATTTCGTTTATGAAAGTCCAAAACATCGCTGCAGCCTCTGACAAATCGAACTAATTGAGATATATAGATACCATATGATGGGAGTCGAGGGACATCGCCATCCAAGTAAGGGAAATTTACAATAGGAAATCCAAAATCCTCACGTTTATCATAAATATTAGTATATATTAGGTGGTTGATAATTTTGATGTTCAAATCTAAGAAAGGTGTAGATTTATCTCAAGTATTAGCTTTATTCAATGTGAGCTCTGGTGGATATATTTCTGAAATAAATTGTTCGAATTCAGGGTTGTCGATAACCAAAATGTCATCCAGATATCTGCAAGTATTATTAAATTTGTCAATGAGGTCAAAACGTTTTGATTTTTGAATAGAAATCATAAAATTCCTCTCATAACAATAAAGAAATATATCTGCTATCAGAGGCGCGCAGTTAGTACCCATAGGAATAGTACCCATAGGAATAGTAGGAATATCAGTACTATATGATGATTTTTATATATTTAACAGAAATTTGTTATTTTGAATCCAGGAAGCCAATAATTTTCAACAGGTCTCCGATATTTCGGCAGATTGCATTTTCGCCACAATGCATTACCGTTTTTAGTCCGGTTGAAATTGTTTATTTGTTTAGTCCGTAATCTTGATCACCAATTTTTTCTTTTCATTGATGCTAAATCCAACCATTTGAATGAAAAGACCTTCCGTGCCATTCAGACAGTTAAGTATGAAATATCAGCCTTTGGAAAGTATTCAGTGGAGTACTTTCAGAAGAAAGACTACCTGTATGAGAGAGTGGATGCAATACTCTGCGAGGACGTGTTACAGTTTTAAGGTAATTTTCAGAATGCTAAATTTCTATAACCCTGGCCTATTTCAGATATTTCTGTCAGCACCTAAACTCATTACTTATGCAGACACATATTTTGTGAATTGACTGCGATTTGAAATTCAAATACACCGAAGAGGACATCAAAATCAAGCTGGGATTTCTCATAGACAATATATACGCTGTATTTGGTAGTAAAGTATTCCAACAACCTGTTGGCACTGCAATGACCACTAATTGCTCACGTCTGTTGGCCGATGTTTTTCGTTTATTCACACGCAGCTAACTTCATACAAGAGCTGTTAAGTCTAAATAAAAAAGGCAAATAAATGTAATTTCTCATTCAGATATATTGATGATGTATTATCTGTAAAAGATGTACACTTTGATACTTATGTACACGCAATATGTCCCAAAGAACTCGAAATCAAAGGTTGAACAGCATCCAGGTTTTGCGCGATACTTCGTGTCTCACAGTACATCATAATATAATTTGAGAAATTTTTCTTTGATATTCAAATTTTTCAGTTAAATTCAGTATACATATCATATATCTTATGTGGGGAATGTCCTTTTGTAGCCACAGACCAGAGATTGTATACACATTTTATTAGCACAAATAACTGCAACTTTAAGAAAAATATTTCTTTTATTTAGTAAATTCAATTCATCAACTTATTCTCAGTTGATCATTTTACTTATAATAAACGCTGAAATAAGTCTGTACTAAAAAAAAAATCTGTCACAGCCATATGATATCAGGAAAAAGCCAAAAGTCAAAGCCTACACGGGGAACTTTTTACGAGCTCCACACTGCAAAGGGGATGAGTGTGACGTTGATGTAAAATACAAAAGTAACTGGTGTCACATTACTATGGCACTAACAACAATGTGCCACAGTGGGCATTCACGGACCCCTGAAATTCAGAGGTGAGACCAGGTGCCCGGGAGGAGTGAACGTCTCCTGTTTGGCTAGCCACACCCGCCGTGATTGCCCTTATATACAGACAAAACATTTATAATTCGGCACTGTATATATACATGAATGTCAACACTGTGCAGAAAGTGTCACAGTCATATAACAGGAAAAAGGGTATAATAACACTTAAGTCAAACCTTCCGCGGGGAACTTTTTTACGAGCTCCACACTGCAAAGGGAATAAGTGTGACGTTCATGTAAAATACGAAAGTAACTGGTGCCACATGACTATGACACAGAAAGAAGTCATTCTTCTTCGTAATTAGATATTATGTTGTCTTTCGACATTGATGATCAATTGAACGAACACCTCACTCTATGACAAAACGTAATGATTTCAATTTCGTTATCACAAACTTTCCTTTCATAAGTAGCATCATTCCATCATCGCCCACATACGGCGTATTCATATCTCAGTTAATACGTTATTCCGGAGCATGTTCAAATCACAATAACTTTGTTCTGAAGGTTAGATAACTTTAAGATAAGCTACTTAACCAGGGTCATATGGCCTTTACAAGACTCTTATTACACAATTTATTTTGTTATCCAGACTTTTACATGATATTCTGGACTGAAACCGATTCCGATCATTTTACACAGATTTGACACCTTCTGTACTAGAATGTTACCTACTTTCACTTCTCCATATATAAATATATATGAAATTTTCACGATTTGACTCTTTCTACTGGGTATATGGGACGGGTGTTGCTAGCATGCAGGAGATGCTCTCTCTCCCCAGTCATCTCATCTCACACCATCAAGGGGTTCACATATGCTCTTCAAGTAGACAATTTTGGTTGTTTTCTATTTGGTTTTCATTTGACTGATTTTGTATGTCCTTTGGTTTCATGATTTTCGGACTGACGTATGGATTTATCCATCATCTTTACATTAAATATTAAACTTTAAGATATTAGCTTAATAGTCAACAGAATCTTTGACTATTTGAACAGGCTCATCATAAGACTGGAATAGAAATTGATTATTTTTCTGATCATTCCATTTTTTTATTTTCCAGAAATATGAGTATCTATATGTACATGATTTTTTTCAGGTTGCTCCTTGATGCAAATACTATATCACCTCTGTGTAGCAGATATGTTCACTTAGTACAGACGCCCTAAGCACTTTCAGATATTTTCTGCCAATATAGTATGTTGGTAACGGTTAACTTTATCAGAAGCAACATCTAAAATACATTGTACTGCACGCTCTACCTTACACAAAACATACATCGCCAAAAACGAACTTTTATCATTACTTGTATCCGAATCAGAGCCATTCTATTTAAATTGCTTCGGTGATGTGGCCTCAATATTGCAATCGGCTTGAGACTGTTAAGAATCGACACACACACATACACACACACACACACACACACACACACACACACACACACACAATACAGACACACACTCACCATAATAAGTACTGCGTTTTGATATCAAGACATTTGACCTAGAGACCTTGAACTTTGGTCTTATATTGATAATTTGGTTAATAAGTTCTGTAAGCAGATTTTTTTTACAGTACAAGGTACTGGGCTTTTATATTTCTCACTTTTGTCACCATAAACTCTGCATATTGATACCAAATCATTTGACCTAGTGATCATGAGTTTGAACTTTAACTTTGCAGTACTAATTTTATTATCATATCTCTTGTGATGTGAAAGACAAGGGGTTTTTTTTTTGTTTATTTCATTGAAAATACTCTAGAACAGTAAGGGTTAAGATTATAACATACAGTGTAAATATATATCTTGACCTTGACAGACTCACTGTCTGTCTATGAAGAATTTTGTTTGTATTTGTACTTAACTTCGGTGCCGCGGGGATATTTGTCCCCAATAGGATAGTTCTAGTTATTAATAGGAATGTTTATACTCGTGTAGAATGTGTACATTTGGTTTTACCTTTAATTTAAATGACTGGAGAAGTAGACAGAAGCCTAATCTATATATATATATATATATATATATATATATATATATATATATATATATATATATATATATATATATATATATATATATATATATATATATATATATATATATATATATATATATATATATATATATATATATATATATATGTATATATATTTATTTATTTATTTATTTTTTTTTTTTTTGGAATGATGGTCTCATTTCGGAATTTTTCAGTATTTCCTTTATGAAACTTACACGATTTTGTATCTGTCCTTGGACTTCGAGAATGATTCACGGTTTGGTACTTCTTCGATATTGATTACTCTGTATGTAAGGGCATTCATGGAGACGCTTACTCCTCCCGGAAACCTGGTCTCGCCTCTGTTTTCAGGGGTCCGTGATTGTCCGCTGTGGTACATTGTTGCTAATGTCATAGGCACTTGACACCAATTACTTTCATATTTGGCATGTGAAAAGAGACAAATTTTATTTTACAAAACCTTAATTTACCTGGAATTAAATGGATGTTATATTTATTACCATTCGGTACTTCTTCATTATTACCTTTCATTTCTCTTCATAAATTTTTTAATTACATCGCCTTTATTTTGAATGAAATAAAAATAAGTCTATACCAATAATGAATATTTTAAAACTTTTATTCTAAAGTGTTTTCCCATGTGATGCCACACTAATAGCATTAACGGTCATATTGGATTGTAAATTCAATTAAATTTACTAAAGAGAAGACAGAGGACATCTTACCAAGCCGTTTGACACACATTACCAAGGACATGTACATAAAACATGATAATACTCGAAGACGGTGGGGAATCTTTGACGGGCCTTGTCAAAACTTTTTCAGAGGAGACAAGGTCTTGATCGTCGTCCCCTCTGACTGTTAGTCAAAACTCCTATTGATCAAGTATCCGAGCTCGTTTACAGACGTGTAGATCACGGTTTACTTATTTTGATGTCTCCTTACATATATTTGATAGCAACATATTATTCTACAAATGTTTCATGTGTTATAAATTTTTATGACCTCTCTCCTTAAAAATCCTGTTGATCTTTTTAATGGCGAATTATTTATAAATTTTTAAATATGTGTCTTTTGATTGTGCTTGTGAGTGGAAAGGTGGGCGCCCGTAAACCGGTTACCCACACCAATTCAGTTTTTGTAATGTCGTTCCGTGTATATTTTACTTTTACATTTTTTTTTTTTTTTGTGCGCAGATCCTTGGTGATTTGTGTCATAAAGTTTTGTTAGATGTCTTCTGTTTTCTCTCTCAAACAAGCACAGAAAACGACATTACAAATTATCCTATTGCACTTTAGTAACGATACTGACTTCGGATGACCAATTAAAGTAGTAAACGTCACTCAATTGGTGTAGTTAACGGGTTTACGGGCGTCCACTTTCCCATTCATTGCAAAAGTTGTTCAATCAAAAAACATAAATTTGTAAATAATCCTACATAAGGAGAACAAGGAGCAATAGATTTCGCAGGACGATAGGTCATAAAAACATCTACATGAAACGTTTTATAGAATACTATGCTAGCATCAAATATATGTTAAGTTACATCAACATAGGTAACATATATGATAAACGTGACGACTTTACATTTCCTATTGTAAATTTCCCTTATTAAGATGGTCATGTCCGCAGACTTCCATCGTATGGTATTTATATTAGTCAATTGGTTCGGGTTTCTAGAGCCCACATTTACGTTTTGGATTTTCACGCAAAAACAAAAAAAAAACATTCAAGCTCTTTACTTGGGATTAAAGATATAACAAACTTCGAAAAACACTGGGTAAATTTTACAGATCTTATTGAGAAATTTTATCGAAATTTGGCTTTGTGACTTTTCAACAAGGCATATCCAGCGAAATTTCTCTTCTCAATTTCTACTCTGGTCTAGTGTACAAACTAAGGATGGTCAAAGGTTCCGATAATTTCATATCGACGAGTCACGAAATAATTAAATTATTAAAATAATTAATTTGACATTGAAACTATGATATGAAGATCATCGTAAAGGCCATAGATATTGTATTGGTTCCCTCTACAGCCCTTTACGGAGTTTTACTTGAGCGTTGCACGCTGACTAACAGGGAGGGGGCCTCTATGACGGGCTTGTCCAAACCTTTTCAGAGGAGGTCCTGAGCCATGTCCCCTTAGACTGTTAGTTGGTGCTCCTATAAATGAAGGATCTAAGCTCGCTTATACAGAGTATGGTTTACTTGTGTATCGCCTTACATATTTTTGATACTAGCATTTTAATCCATAAACGTTTCATGGGAAAATTTGTATGACTTTTTTTCTTTAAAAACCTGATCATTTTTGTTGTCTAATGGGAGGGGAAGGGATTATTTATAAATTTTTAAATGTAAAACCTTTGATTGTACTGCTTTTGAGCTGAGTGAGAAGATGGGCGCCTGTAAACCGCTTAACCACACCAGCTGAGTAACGTTTGTTACTTTAATTGACCGTCCTAAGCCGGTATTGTAATTGTAGTACAATTGAATATATTTATTATGTCGTTCTGTGTTTATTTGATTATTATCATGTTTTTGTGCATATTCTTGATGATTTGTGTCACACAGCCTGGTCAAATGTCTTCTGTCTTCTCCTTTAAATGACATTAGATATCACCAGGCCTTTATATTTTGAATGCACCTGTGGTGTAATTTTATCAGTAAAATATGGCCTAGAAGAATACTGTATGAATCCAAAATGTTCATAAGTTCCTTAAATCCAACGTTATAATAAGGACAGAGGTTTTCGACGATGAAATTACATTTAATTACTTCACCTCTAAAACTGTCACACTTGGTTCATTTCCAGCATCGATGTAAGGATTGCTTGTTTTGACAATTTACACGTTTCCATTACTACTTGTATTACTCGTCACTTCTAACGGAATCGTGTATTTCTTCTTACAAGTACTCAAATTCCTGTGATGGCGATCCAGGTAGTGTATAGATATCTCGTGTTGCACTCAGTCCCATACTTGTTGCAGTCAACTTGTTAATTTTCAGTTTAAGATAAGTTTTGTATATATTTCTCACTAAACTTCAGCGTATCGATATACCGTATCAGGAGAAATGAGTGGTGGTCAATTTATTCCGAAATGGGAAAATCTGGAAGACAATAATTGGGATTTCCTGAATTTGAGCTTCACCCAAATGTTTCTGTAGACTATTAAAGAAAAAAGATGAGTTACTGGCTCAGTTATGTGGCAGAGGTCACCATGGAGCTATACAATATATGAATATAAATAATATACTAGGACACAAAAATATTTGATTGTAGTGCAATTACGATACCAACTTAAGACGGTCATTGAATTTGACAAAAGCAAAACAAATGGTGTGGTTAACCGGTTTACGGACCAACCTTCCCACTCACCGTAACAGTAGAACAATCAAAGGACGTACATTTAAAAATTTATAAATAATCCTCCATGTAAAGGGTCAACAGGTATCGCATAATGAGAGGTCATAAAAATATAAACACGTAAGGTATTGTAACACATATAATGATATAAAAATGTATGCGACATCAACATGATAAACCGTGCTCTGCCAGTCTGAAAGCGAGCTAAGACCCTAGATCTGTAGGAGTCCCGACTAGCAGTCAGAGGGGGACGAGGTTCAGGACCATGTCTCCTCTGAAAGAGGTTTGGACAAGGCCTGTCATATAGTCCCCAACGCCCTGTTAGTCAGCGTGCAACGTTCAAGTAAAAGTCTGCATAAGGCTGTAGAGGGTCCAAATACAAGACCTATAGTCTTTTTGATGATCTCAATATCATATTGTCTATTTAGAAGACGTTTGACTATTTTATTACATGATAAAATAACGTTATCGGAGCCTTTTACTTTCCTTAGTTTATATACGAGATCACCGTAAAAATTAGGATGGGAAATTCCATTGGATACATAGTGTTGAAAAGAAATATTTCCAAATTTAGATAGAAGTAGTAGTATTGTATTTTACTTGTAATCGTATAATTATCGAAGATTTATCTGCTGGTGCAATGATATGGTGCACATAAGTGAGAAAATTTAATATTTATAGATATTTTTTGTAGTCTGTATCTGCTGAAAGTAACAAGGGTGTGAAGTTTTAGAAACTCTAAGTGGGGGCACCATTTGAGTGGGTGGGATGGCTACCAGTCCATATACAACTTGTACATAACTACCCTTAGCACTTCTTTGCTTTAGGCTACGCCATTTAAGGTCATTTAACATGCCAATCACACTGGAAGTCGTTTTAAAGTCTGCATGTACTCCCCTTGCAGCTCTGCGCTGGACCCCCTTAATCTGTTTGAGGTCCTCCTGGAGGGTTGTTTGTCTACCTGGTTGGTCTAAAGCCACATAGCCGACGGTGTCATCCGCAAACTATCTGACCTGGGATTGTACTTGATGGGCAGGTCATTTATATACGCCGGGAAGAGGATTGACCCGAGCAGGGAGCCCTGAGGAACCCCCGAGGTGACAGGAATAGACGAGGAAAACTCACCACCAACGCAGACACTCGGTTAATGAGTGGCACTCTGAGCCATATTTCTGCCTCTCACTCCAAGCTGATGTAGCTTAAAGATATGTTTGTTGTGAAAAACTTTATGAAAAGCGTTGCTGAAATCTAGCAGGACTAGATCGGTTTGTTTGCCGTTTTGTATGTTTCGGGCCAGCTCGTCCACCAAACTCCGTAGTTGGGTCTCACAACTCCTCCTTTCTCTAAAGCCATGCTGGAGATAATATAAAATTATGTTATGGGAGAAATGCCTGACTAAGCTTAATGTGATGATGTGCTCCATCGTCTTGAATACAGGTAAGTGAGACGGGCCTATAGTTAGTTGGATTTGATCTATCCCCCTTTTAAAGAGCGGACGTAAGTTTGCTGAACACCACTCTCTGGGTAATATACCTGTACTGTATGAGAGCTCAAATATTCATTTGATTATTGGGCTTAACTCGGCATGCAGCTCTTTGAGTACAATATTGTCTGGACCAGCGGCCTTATCTACTTTTAGGTCTTTTAAAAGCTTATCTATACCATTAACACAGAAGTTGAAAATAAACATTGGAAACACAACGTAAAACTTATTACTATAGAAAAACGATCACGGACAAAGAGAAAAGGACTACATATCCTATATTTTGAATGCAGCTGATTTGAGGACATAGGAAATGCGTGGCTGTTTCTTTATTTTTTAAATATGGAGGAATTTTATCTAAATTAAATATCAGAATATGCAGTCAGAGGGGACGAGGTTCAGGACCATGTCTCCTCTGACAGAGGTTTGGACAAGGCCTGTCATATAGTCCCCACTGCCCTGTTATTCAGCGTGCAACGTTCAAGTAAAAGTCTGCATAAGGCTGTAGAGGGGCCAAATACAAGATTTATAGTCTTTTTGATGATCTCAATATCATATTGTCTATTTAGAAGACGTTTGACTATCTTATTACATGATAAAATAACGTTATCGGAGCCTTTTACTTTCCTTAGTTTATATACGAGATCACCATAGAAATTAGGATGGGAAATTCCATTGGATACATACTGTTGAAAAGAAATATTTCCAAATTTAGATAGAAGTTCTGAATAAGATCTGAAGAATTTGCCGAATGTTTTTCTTAGCTTGTGATATCTGTAACTCTGAGTTAAAAGTTTAGTAGTAATTTGTAAATTTCGTTTATGAAAGTCCAAAACATCGCTGCAGCCTCTGACAAATCGAACTAATTGAGATATATAGATACCATATGATGGGAGTCGAGGGACATCGCCATCCAAGTAAGGGAAATTTACAATAGGAAATCCAAAATCCTCACGTTTATCATAAATATTAGTATATATTAGGTGGTTGATAATTTTGATGTTCAAATCTAAGAAAGGTGTAGATTTATCTCAAGTATTAGCTTTATTCAATGTGAGCTCTGGTGGATATATTTCTGAAATAAATTGTTCGAATTCAGGGTTGTCGATAACCAAAATGTCATCCAGATATCTGCAAGTATTATTAAATTTGTCAATGAGGTCAAAACGTTTTGATTTTTGAATAGAAATCATAAAATTCCTCTCATAACAATAAAGAAATATATCTGCTATCAGAGGCGCGCAGTTAGTACCCATAGGAATAGTAGGAATATTAGTACTATATGATGATTTTTATATATTTAACAGAAATTTGTTATTTTGAATCCAGGAAGCCAATAATTTTCAACAGGTCTCCGATATTTCGGCAGATTGCATTTTCGCCACAATGCATTACCGTTTTTAGTCCGGTTGAAATTGTTTATTTGTTTAGTCCGTAATCTTGATCACCAATTTTTTCTTTTCATTGATGCTAAATCCAACCATTTGAATGAAAAGACCTTCCGTGCCATTCAGACAGTTAAGTATGAAATATCAGCCTTTGGAAAGTATTCAGTGGAGTACTTTCAGAAGAAAGACTACCTGTATGAGAGAGTGGATGCAATACTCTGCGAGGACGTGTTACAGTTTTAAGGTAATTTTCAGAATGCTAAATTTCTATAACCCTGGCCTATTTCAGATATTTCTGTCAGCACCTAAACTCATTACTTATGCAGACACATATTTTGTGAATTGACTGCGATTTGAAATTCAAATACACCGAAGAGGACATCAAAATCAAGCTGGGATTTCTCATAGACAATATATACGCTGTATTTGGTAGTAAAGTATTCCAACAACCTGTTGGCACTGCAATGACCACTAATTGCTCACGTCTGTTGGCCGATGTTTTTCGTTTATTCACACGCAGCTAACTTCATACAAGAGCTGTTAAGTCTAAATAAAAAAGGCAAATAAATGTAATTTCTCATTCAGATATATTGATGATGTATTATCTGTAAAAGATGTACACTTTGATACTTATGTACACGCAATATGTCCCAAAGAACTCGAAATCAAAGGTTGAACAGCATCCAGGTTTTGCGCGATACTTCGTGTCTCACAGTACATCATAATATAATTTGAGAAATTTTTCTTTGATATTCAAATTTTTCAGTTAAATTCAGTATACATATCATATATCTTATGTGGGGAATGTCCTTTTGTAGCCACAGACCAGAGATTGTATACACATTTTATTAGCACAAATAACTGCAACTTTAAGAAAAATATTTCTTTTATTTAGTAAATTCAATTCATCAACTTATTCTCAGTTGATCATTTTACTTATAATAAACGCTGAAATAAGTCTGTACTAAAAAAAAATTCTGTCACAGCCATATGATATCAGGAAAAAGGGTATAATAACACTTAAGTCAAAGCCTACACGGGGAACTTTTTACGAGCTCCACACTGCAAAGGGGATGAGTGTGACGTTGATGTAAAATACAAAAGTAACTGGTGTCACATTACTATGGCACTAACAACAATGTGCCACAGTGGGCATTCACGGACCCCTGAAATTCAGAGGTGAGACCAGGTGCCCGGGAGGAGTGAACGTCTCCTGTTTGGCTAGCCACACCCGCCGTGATTGCCCTTATATACAGACAAAACATTTATAATTCGGCACTGTATATATACATGAATGTCAACACTGTGCAGAAAGTGTCACAGTCATATAACAGGAAAAAGGGTATAATAACACTTAAGTCAAACCTTCCGCGGGGAACTTTTTTACGAGCTCCACACTGCAAAGGGAATAAGTGTGACGTTCATGTAAAATACGAAAGTAACTGGTGCCACATGACTATGACACAGAAAGAAGTCATTCTTCTTCGTAATTAGATATTATGTTGTCTTTCGACATTGATGATCAATTGAACGAACACCTCACTCTATGACAAAACGTAATGATTTCAATTTCGTTATCACAAACTTTCCTTTCATAAGTAGCATCATTCCATCATCGCCCACATACGGCGTATTCATATCTCAGTTAATACGTTATTCCGGAGCATGTTCAAATCACAATAACTTTGTTCTGAAGGTTAGATAACTTTAAGATAAGCTACTTAACCAGGGTCATATGGCCTTTACAAGACTCTTATTACACAATTTATTTTGTTATCCAGACTTTTACATGATATTCTGGACTGAAACCGATTCCGATCATTTTACACAGATTTGACACCTTCTGTACTAGAATGTTACCTACTTTCACTTCTCCATATATAAATATATATGAAATTTTCACGATTTGACTCTTTCTACTGGGTATATGTGACGGGTGTTGCTAGCATGCAGGAGATGCTCTCTCTCCCCAGTCATCTCATCTCACACCATCAAGGGGTTCACATATGCTCTTCAAGTAGACAATTTTGGTTGTTTTCTATTTGGTTTTCATTTGACTGATTTTGTATGTCCTTTGGTTTCATGATTTTCGGACTGACGTATGGATTTATCCATCATCTTTACATTAAATATTAAACTTTAAGATATTAGCTTAATAGTCAACAGAATCTTTGACTATTTGAACAGGCTCATCATAAGACTGGAATAGAAATTGATTATTTTTCTGATCATTCCATTTTTTTATTTTCCAGAAATATGAGTATCTATATGTACATGATTTTTTTCAGGTTGCTCCTTGATGCAAATACTATATCACCTCTGTGTAGCAGATATGTTCACTTAGTACAGACGCCCTAAGCACTTTCAGATATTTTCTGCCAATATAGTATGTTGGTAACGGTTAACTTTATCAGAAGCAACATCTAAAATACATTGTACTGCACGCTCTACCTTACACAAAACATACATCGCCAAAAACGAACTTTCATCATTACTTGTATCCGAATCAGAGCCATTCTATTTAAATTGCTTCGGTGATGTGGCCTCAATATTGCAATCGGCTTGAGACTGTTAAGAATCGATTTAGGAAGAGCAGGAGTAGGTGTGTGAACTGAGTCGGTAGTAGTAGTCTTTTTAAATAATTACAGCTGTTGATGGTTCATCACCATAGGGTTCCTGTTTAATCTGTGATAAATAACTACATAAAAATTTGTTAAATATGCTTATTGTTACTTAAAATTTATATGTAATTTATATTTCAATTATATTATTATACCCCGCAAACGAAGTTAACTCACACACACACACACACACACACACACACACACACACACACACACACACACACACACACAATACAGACACACACTCACCATAATAAGTACTACGTTTTGATATCAAGACATTTGACCTAGAGACCTTGAACTTTGGTCTTATAATGATAATTTGGTTAATAAGTTCTGTAAGCAGATTTTTTTACAGTACAAGGTACTGGGCTTTTATATTTCTCACTTTTGTCACCATAAACTCTGCATATTGATACCAAATCATTTGACCTAGTGATCATGAGTTTGAACTTTAACTTTGCAGTACTAATTTTATTATCATATCTCTTGTGATGTGAAAGACAAGGGGTTATATATATATTTATTTTTTTTTTTATTTTTTTTTTTTTTTTGGAATGATGGTCTCATTTCGGAATTTTTCAGTATTTCCTTTATGAAACTTACACGATTTTGTATCTGTCCTTGGACTTCGAGAATGATTCACGGTTTGGTACTTCTTCGATATTGATTACTCTGTATGTAAGGGCATTCATGGAGACGCTTACTCCTCCCGGAAACCTGGTCTCGCCTCTGTTTTCAGGGGTCCGTGATTGTCCGCTGCGGTACATTGTTGCTAATGTCATAGGCACTTGACACCAATTACTTTCATATTTGGCATGTGAAAAGAGACAAATTTTATTTTACAAAACCTTAATTTACCTGGAATTAAATGGATGTTATATTTATTACCATTCGGTACTTCTTCATTATTACCTTTCATTTCTCTTAATAAATTTTTTAATTACATCGCCTTTATTTTGAATGAAATAAAAATAAGTCTATACCAATAATGAATATTTTAAAACTTTTATTCTAAAGTGTTTTCCCATGTGATGCCACACTAATAGCATTAACGGTCATATTGGATTGTAAATTCAATTAAATTTACTAAAGAGAAGACAGAGGACATCTTACCAAGCCGTTTGACACACATTACCAAGGACATGTACATAAAACATGATAATACTCGAAGACGGTGGGGAATCTTTGACGGGCCTTGTCAAAACTTTTTCAGAGGAGACAAGGTCTTGATCGTCGTCCCCTCTGACTGTTAGTCAAAACTCCTATTGATCAAGTATCCGAGCTCGTTTACAGACGTGTAGATCACGGTTTACTTATTTTGATGTCTCCTTACATATGTTTGATAGCAACATATTATTCTACAAATGTTTCATGTGTTATAAATTTTTATGACCTCTCTCCTTAAAAATCCTGTTGATCTTTTTAATGGCGAATTATTTATAAATTTTTAAATATGTGTCTTTTGATTGTGCTTGTGAGTGGAAAGGTGGGCGCCCGTAAACCGGTTACCCACACCAATTCAGTTTTTGTAATGTCGTTCCGTGTATATTTTACTTTTACATTTTTTTTTTTTGTGCGCAGATCCTTGGTGATTTGTGTCATACAGTTTTGTTAGATGTCTTCTGTTTTCTCTCTCAAACAAGCACAGAAAACGACATTACAAATTATCCTATTGCACTTTAGTAACGATACTGACTTCGGATGACCAATTAAAGTAGTAAACGTCACTCAATTGGTGTAGTTAACGGGTTTACGGGCGTCCACTTTCCCATTCATTGCAAAAGTTGTTCAATCAAAAAACATAAATTTGTAAATAATCCTACATAAGGAGAACAAGGAGCAATAGATTTCGCAGGACGATAGGTCATAAAAACATCTACATGAAACGTTTTATAGAATACTATGCTAGCATCAAATATATGTTAAGTTACATCAACATAGGTAACATATATGATAAACGTGACGACTTTACATTTCCTATTGTAAATTTCCCTTATTAAGATGGTCATGTCCGCAGACTTCCATCGTATGGTATTTATATTAGTCAATTGGTTCGGGTTTCTAGAGCCCACATTTACGTTTTGGATTTTCACGCAAAAACAAAAAAAAACATTCAAGCTCTTTACTTGGGATTAAAGATATAACAAACTTCGAAAAACACTGGGTAAATTTTACAGATCTTATTGAGAAATTTTATCGAAATTTGGCTTTGTGACTTTTCAACAAGGCATATCCAGCGAAATTTCTCTTCTCAATTTCTACTCTGGTCTAGTGTACAAACTAAGGATGGTCAAAGGTTCCGATAATTTCATATCGACGAGTCACGAAATAATTAAATTATTAAAATAATTAATTTGACATTGAAACTATGATATGAAGATCATCGTAAAGGCCATAGATATTGTATTGGTTCCCTCTACAGCCCTTTACGGAGTTTTACTTGAGCGTTGCACGCTGACTAACAGGGAGGGGGCCTCTATGACGGGCTTGTCCAAACCTTTTCAGAGGAGGTCCTGAGCCATGTCCCCTTAGACTGTTAGTTGGTGCTCCTATAAATGAAGGATCTAAGCTCGCTTATACAGAGTATGGTTTACTTGTGTATCGCCTTACATATTTTTGATACTAGCATTTTAATCCATAAACGTTTCATGGGAAAATTTGTATGACTTTTTTTCTTTAAAAACCTGATCATTTTTGTTGTCTAATGGGAGGGGAAGGGATTATTTATAAATTTTTAAATGTAAAACCTTTGATTGTACTGCTTTTGAGCTGAGTGAGAAGATGGGCGCCTGTAAACCGCTTAACCACACCAGCTGAGTAACGTTTGTTACTTTAATTGACCGTCCTAAGCCGGTATTGTAATTGTAGTACAATTGAATATATTTATTATGTCGTTCTGTGTTTATTTGATTATTATCATGTTTTTGTGCATATTCTTGATGATTTGTGTCACACAGCCTGGTCAAATGTCTTCTGTCTTCTCCTTTAAATGACATTAGATATCACCAGGCCTTTATATTTTGAATGCACCTGTGGTGTAATTTTATCAGTAAAATATGGCCTAGAAGAATACTGTATGAATCCAAAATGTTCATAAGTTCCTTAAATCCAACGTTATAATAAGGACAGAGGTTTTCGACGATGAAATTACATTTAATTACTTCACCTCTAAAACTGTCACACTTGGTTCATTTCCAGCATCGATGTAAGGATTGCTTGTTTTGACAATTTACACGTTTCCATTACTACTTGTATTACTCGTCACTTCTAACGGAATAGTGTATTTCTTCTTACAAGTACTCAAATTCCTGTGATGGCGATCCAGGTAGTGTATAGATATCTCGTGTTGCACTCAGTCCCATACTTGTTGCAGTCAACTTGTTAATTTTCAGTTTAAGATAAGTTTTGTATATATTTCTCACTAAACTTCAGCGTATCGATATACCGTATCAGGAGAAATGAGTGGTGGTCAATTTATTCCGAAATGGGAAAATCTGGAAGACAATAATTGGGATTTCCTGAATTTGAGTTTCACCCAAATGTTTCTGTAGACTATTAAAGAAAAAAGATGAGTTACTGGCTCAGTTATGTGGCAGAGGTCACCATGGAGCTATACAATATATGAATATAAATAATATACTAGGACACAAAAATATTTGATTGTAGTGCAATTACGATACCAACTTAAGACGGTCATTGAATTTGACAAAAGCAAAACAAATGGTGTGGTTAACCGGTTTACGGACCAACCTTCCCACTCACCGTAACAGCAGAACAATCAAAGGACGTACATTTAAAAATTTATAAATAATCCTCCATGTAAAGGGTCAACAGGTATCGCATAATGAGAGGTCATAAAAATATAAACACGTAAGGTATTGTAACACATATAATGATATAAAAATGTATGCGACATCAACATGATAAACCGTGCTCTGCCAGTCTGAAAGCGAGCTAAGACCCTAGATCTGTAGGAGTCCCGACTAGCAGTCAGAGGGGGACGAGGTTCAGGACCATGTCTCCTCTGAAAGAGGTTTGGACAAGGCCTGTCATATAGTCCCCAACGCCCTGTTAGTCAGCGTGCAACGTTCAAGTAAAAGTCTGCATAAGGCTGTAGAGGGTCCAAATACAAGACCTATAGTCTTTTTGATGATCTCAATATCATATTGTCTATTTAGAAGACGTTTGACTATTTTATTACATGATAAAATAACGTTATCGGAGCCTTTTACTTTCCTTAGTTTATATACGAGATCACCGTAAAAATTAGGATGGGAAATTCCATTGGATACATAGTGTTGAAAAGAAATATTTCCAAATTTAGATAGAAGTAGTAGTATTGTATTTTACTTGTAATCGTATAATTATCGAAGATTTATCTGCTGGTGCAATGATATGGTGCACATAAGTGAGAAAATTTAATATTTATAGATATTTTTTGTAGTCTGTATCTGCTGAAAGTAACAAGGGTGTGAAGTTTTAGAAACTCTAAGTGGGGGCACCATTTGAGTGGGTGGGATGGCTACCAGTCCATATACAACTTGTACATAACTACCCTTAGCACTTCTTTGCTTTAGGCTACGCCATTTAAAATCATTTAACATGCCAATCACACTGGAAGTCGTTTTAAAGTCTGCATGTACTCCCCTTGCAGCTCTGCGCTGGACCCCCTTAATCTGTTTGAGGTCCTCCTGGAGGGTTGTTTGTCTACCTGGTTGGTCTAAAGCCACATAGCCGACGGTGTCATCCGCAAACTATCTGACCTGGGATTGTACTTGATGGGCAGGTCATTTATATACGCCGGGAAGAGGATTGACCCGAGCAGTGAGCCCTGAGGAACCCCCGAGGTGACAGGAATAGACGAGGAAAACTCACCACCAACGCAGACACTCGGTTAATGAGTGGCACTCTGAGCCATATTTCTGCCTCTCACTCCAAGCTGATGTAGCTTAAAGATATGTTTGTTGTGAAAAACTTTATGAAAAGCGTTGCTGAAATCTAGCAGGACTAGATCGGTTTGTTTGCCGTTTTGTATGTTTCGGGCCAGCTCGTCCACCAAACTCCGTAGTTGGGTCTCACAACTCCTCCTTTCTCTAAAGCCATGCTGGAGATAATATAAAATTATGTTATGGGAGAAATGCCTGACTAAGCTTAATGTGATGATGTGCTCCATCGTCTTGAATACAGGTAAGTGAGACGGGCCTATAGTTAGTTGGATTTGATCTATCCCCCTTTTAAAGAGCGGACGTAAGTTTGCTGAACACCACTCTCTGGGTAATATACCTGTACTGTATGAGAGCTCAAATATTCATTTGATTATTGGGCTTAACTCGGCATGCAGCTCTTTGAGTACAATATTGTCTGGACCAGCGGCCTTATCTACTTTTAGGTCTTTTAAAAGCTTATCTATACCATTAACACAGAAGTTGAAAATAAACATTGGAAACACAACGTAAAACTTATCAGTATAGAAAAACGATCACGGACAAAGAGAAAAGGACTACATATCCTATATTTTGAATGCAGCTGATTTGAGGACATAGGAAATGCGTGGCTGTTTCTTTATTTTTTAAATATGGAGGAATTTTATCTAAATTAAATATCAGAATATGCAAACCTGTATTAATGTGGAGCACAACATGCGCATTTCCACAATTAATGTCAATTTGGTGATGTTCAATGCCTAAACTGTGAAAATTAAAAGTATTTGAAGAGCAATCTCATTATGTTTGACCAAAATCACCAATCTAAAGACGTAGGCATGAGGGACATACTCCTTAGTTTTAGAAAAACTTACAAAGTTTTTACAGTAAATTTCATGTGTATTATTCTCTGCAAATGTACTGAAAACTGAGTCGAAGGGGTTTAGATATTTGTTGCATTAACTTATGGTTAATGGCGAAAACTGTTAATAGTTTACTGATAACTAGTTTAACCCTGTGAGGTTAAACTAGTTGACGTAATTAAAGATTACCAATTCTCCCCTTATGATTGTGAAATATCTAAATGCGGGACCAAAAATTGCAAAACTTGCAACGTCTTAATTGCAGACAATTCTTTTACGAGTAATTTACCAAACATACCATTCATACGCATAGTATTGACTATTTAAATTGTAAATATTGTATACGATATTCACTTTGTGGGTTAATATATGTTGGAGAGACAAAGGGACAACTCCGTACAAGACTATCAGGTCACAGGTCCAAAATAAATTGTGGCAGAAACCAATTACTCTATCGCCACTTCAACCAGCCTGACCACTCTATTCTCTCAATGAAAATTAGAATTATAGAAAAATATATCACCCCACTAACAATGCCAATTTGAATACTGAATGAGACGTCTGGGCACTGCTTAGCCCTATGGATGCAATGACAATATTAGTAGTATTGGTAACCTAACTAGTCCTGCATGTCAATCAGTTAACGTACTCGGTTTATTCCACAAAAGCCAGAGGAGACATCGAAGTCATGGTACACGCAAATACAACAAACCTGAAATACATAATGTTTCCTTTGATGCTCCTTTGCCATTTATAAATGAATCTTTGGGACTTCATCACATTCGTACAAAACTTTATTTTATTTCACTCAGAAAATTACACGAGTTGTACGTATCGTCCAGACATTGTATATATACTGGTATAAGCTCTGCAGAGTATAGACTAGATGGAATTATAATGGACATATCGACCGCTAGACTTTTTCGTCCCGTCAAGTCAGATATATTTATGGAAAAATCTAATCGCCCTTTCATCGAAACTAAATTTGCAAATAAAGGCATCGATTATTTAAATTTTGGCCAAATTTTAAATCATAAGTCTGTTTTAGGTGAAAATACCTCCATATTTCAAAAACAAAGATCCGCCATGCATTTCCTATAGCTACACACCATCATTTGCATCCAAAATTTATAATTACATAGAGTTTCTACAGTGTCTTGATCTTAGCAACTCTGCATGCCATCCTCAACCGTGTGCATGTTCCTCATCTAATTTTGTATATTCTACTTGTGGCCATGTCATTACTGTTGATCTTGATATTGTTAAAAACAACAAATTAAGAGAACTTTTACTTAAAGGTCCTAAATACAGAGAAACCAGATCATTCACATGAAGCCAAAATTTTGAGAATATTATGAACTGCTGCGAGGAATATGCTACACGATGGACAAAAAAAAAAAGAGGAAGTACAGGTCGACACTCTTTCGGAATGGATAAAATCTATTGCAGTACTGCTGAGATAAAAAAAATTTAAAAATTACAAGACCGTGTAAACACCAGATTCCAATTATTTTTAAAGATCCTGATGTTGTCAGAGAACTTACCTTCCTCAAAGACCATTATATCATTACACCAGCAGATAAAGCGTCTAATAATTTTACGTTTACTTGTAAGAAATATTACTTTGACAGCTTAGTGAAAGAATATGGATTAAACTCAGCTCAAGGAAATCCTACTTATACTCTCACGAACTTTTCGGTTTCGGAAGTACTTCAGAATCATAAATCTGTCCTCAATACGTTTGGTATTGACACAAATAAATTAAATTTAGAACTTCCATATTTGTACTGCATTCTAAAAATGTACAAAAATCCTTACAAACAACGCTTTACCGTTGGTTCCTCGAAGTGTTCCACAAAATCTGTATGGATGTAAAGATGATGGATAAATCCAAACCACAAGTCCAAAAATCATGAAACCAGAGGACATACAAAATCAGTGAAAATGAAAAACAAATGGAAAATAACAGAATATGTCTACTTGAAGAGCATATGTGAACCCCTGTGATGGAATGAGATGATACTTACAAAAATATTATCAGAAATTAAATCTGGCCTCCATAGGTATTGCGAAACAGTATATTTCAGAAGTATAATTAATCAAATGTGGATCATTAAAAATTCAAAAGAGTTGTTAGAACATCTAAAATCAAAAAGTTTTTCTAAAGTTCACTCCATCAAAACTTTTCGACTCTTTATACAACGATCCCTCATCAGAAATTAAAAGACAGATTAGTGGAAATTATTCAAAATGCATTTAATAGTGAAAACGGAAGCCGAAAATTGAAATATATAGTTATGGGCCATGATAAAACTTACTTTGTTAGGGAAAATTTTGATTCCAAAAATAAATACACTGAAACAGCTGTCATCCAGATGTTGAACTTTCTTGTCGATAACATTTTTGTGGTGTTTGGAGGTAAGGTTTTTCAACAAATTGTCGGCATTCCAATGGGCACTAACTGTGCTCCGCTTCCGGCTGACATATTTCTTTACTTATACGAAGCTGAATTCATTCAGTCCTTGCTTTCGCAAGAAACAACAATTGGCTCTTGGCTTCAATTTCTTTTACAGATATATAGCTGACTTGCTTTCAATTAATAATCCTTCATTCGCGGATTACCTTAGCATCATCTATCCAAGTGAACTGGAGGCCAAAGAAACCACAGAAAGTAGTAATTCTACTTCGTATTTAGATATTATGTTGTCTTTCGACATTAATGGTCAATTGAACACCTCACTCTATGACAAACGTGACGATTTCAATTTCGCTATCACAAACTTTCCTTTCATAAGTAGCAACATTCCATCATCACCCGCATATGGCGTATTCATATCTCAGTTAATACGTTATTCCAGAGCATGTTCAAATTATAATTACTTTATTCTGAGGGCTAGGCGACTTTCAGTTAAGCTGCTCAACCAAGGTTATATATGTGTTAAACTAGCAACGTCACTGAGGTAGTTCTACGGTCGTTTTGAGACTCTTATTACTCCATATGATATCTCGTTATCCAGACTTTTAAATGATATTCTGGACTGAGGCCTATTCCGATCATTTTACACAGATTTGACACCTTCTATACTAGGTTACTTACTTTGACTTCTCCATATATAAATACATATGGAATTTACACGATTTGACTCTTTCTACTGGGTATATGTGACGGGTGTTTCTAGCAAGCAGGAAATGCTCACTCTCCCTGGGCACCTGATCTCACTCCACCATAGGGGTTCACATATGCTCTTCAAGTAGACATATTTTTTATTTTCCTCTTCGTTTTCATTCTCACTGATTTTTTATGTCCTCTGAATTCATGATTTTTAGACCTATGGTTTGGATTTCTCCATCTTTACATTTATAATGACAGAGTGATTATTAGTACACTCCATGTATTTATATGTACCAGTGTACAGAGGATTTAGAACTTACTGGTTTCATATTCAACTTACAACCTTGGTTATAATACGTCAGTAATATAAAGATAATCTTTACTAGAACTGACCAACCAAAGTCATTATCTCAACTGCAGTATTAATTAAGAGATGTCAAACATTTTGTTTAGAGTAAAGTACTGTGAAGCCGAGCGTAGTCAACAAGAAACACATATGATACTAGACGAAATAGATATACAAGCTATAACGAGGTCCTGAAACTATCCTTGTCTTTGGAGCAATAATTCCGCTTAAATTCAGGATATATTTTTAACTTTCGATGATGGTCATTTGAACACCTCTCTGTATGACAAACGTGACGATTTTAACTTTCAAATAACTAACTTCCCGTTTCTTTGCAGCAATATCCCGTCCTCACCTGCCTATGGAGTATAAGGTACGTAAGAGCCTGTTTTATTCCAAGGGCCAAACGACTGGCCACTAAGTTGCTCATGCAGGGATATGTTAAAGAACGTCTGAAATCGTCACTGAGGAAGTTCTACGGTCGTTATGGGGATCTTGTACGAAAATATGATGTGCCTCTTTCTAGAATGATTGATAATTTTCTGGAAAGTGACTAAATGACCTGTTCAATGAACACCAAATATGACTGTATACCAGTTTTGTACTTTTTGTACAATTAGGAAACCAAAACTTGATTTTGACATGTTTTTGAGAACTGCTGTGACGGGTGATGCCTGCAGACAGGAGACGCTTACTCTCCCCGGGCACCTGGTCTCACCTCCGAATTTTTCAGTATTTCGGGGTTCACAACAGTTCCTTACATGATTTTCTATCTGGCCTTTGACTTTGAGAATGATTAACGGTTTGGCGCTTCTTCGATATTGATTTGGTATACATGTCAATAAAGAATTGAGTTTTACTCTTTAATTTACTCCTTCTCTTGTTCTTTGAAATGGTTTATGTCTTCAATTTACAAAGAACATACAATTCCGAAAATCATGAAACTAGAGAACATACAAAATCAGTGAAAATTAAAACCAAGTAGAATATAACGAAAATTCTCTACTTGAAGAGCATATGTGAACCCTAATGATGGAGTGATATCAGGTGCCCGGGGAGAGTCAGCATCTCCTGCTAGCTAGCAACACCCGTGGCATATACAACATCTCTTGCTAGCTAGCAACACCCGTCACATATACCCAGTAGAAAGAGTCAAATCTTGTAAATTTCATATATATTTATACATGGAGAAGTCAAAGCAGGCAACATTCTAGTATAAAAGGTGCCAAATCTGTGTAAAATGATTGGAATGGGTCTCAGTCCAAAATATCATTTAAAAGTCTGGATAACGAGATATCATATTGAGTAATAAGAGTCTCGTAACGACCATAGAATTTCCTCAGTGACGCTGTTATTCTAGCACATATATAACCCTGGTTGAGTAACTTATTTGAAAGTCGCCTAGCCCTCAAAACAAAGTCATTGTAATTTGAACGTCCTCTGGAATGATATGAATACGCTGTATGCGGGCAATGATGGAATGTTGTTACTTATGAAAGGAAAGTTTGTGATAGGAAAATTAAAACCATCACGTTTGTCATAGAGTGAGGTGTTCTATTGACCATTAATGTCGAAAGACAACATAATATCTAAATACGAAGTAGAATTACTACTTTCTGTGGTTTCTTTGATCTCCAGTTCACTTGGATTGATGATGTTAAGGTAATCCACAAATGAAGGATTATTAATTGAAAGCAAGTCAGCTATATATCTGTAAAAGAAATTGAAGCCAAGAGCCAATTGTTTCTGTGTTTGCGAAAGCAAAGACTGAATCAATTTAGCTTCGTGTGAGGTAAAGGAATATGTCAGCCAGAAGCAGGGCACAGGTGTCCATTGCCGACAATTTGACAATTTGTTAAAAAACTTTTCCTCCAAACACCACAAAAATGTTATCGATAAGAAAGTTCAACATCTGGATGACATCTGTTTCAGTATATCTATTTTGGAATTAGAATTTTCCCTGACAAAGTAAGTTTTATCACGGTCTATGACTATATATTTGAATTTGCGGCTTCCGTGTTTACTAGTAAATGCATTTTGGATAATTTCCGCTAATCTGTCTTTTAATTACTCACAAAAATGTTACCAGAAATAAATCTGGCCTTCAAGTAGACATATTTTGTTATTTTCCATTTGTTTTTCATTTTCACTGATTTTGTATGTCCTATGGTTTCATGATTTTTAGACTTGTGGTTTGGATTTATCCATCATCTTTACATCCATACAGATTTTGTGGAACACTTCGAGGAACCAGCTATAAAGCGCTATTTGTAAAGATTTTTGTGCATTTAAAGTAAACCACACGCGCGCGTTAATTTCATTATCAAGAATAGCATCTGTAAAACATAACAAAGGGTCAGAATGTCTAACGTTAATAATAAATTGAATGCTTGAGATAACATAATATATATATATATATATATATATATATATATATATATATATATATATATATATATATATATATATATATATATATATATATATATATATATATATATATATATATATATATATATATATATATATATATATATATATATATATCAACGACTAGCAGGCATACCAATTTGAGTAGTATTGAACTTACACACAGGGAATGCATATTAGATAAAAAAAATTACTATTACTTAAAATATAACAGTTACGTCAACTTGAACCCCCCGTGCTCTGCCCATATGAAAGCAAGCTAGGACTCTTTTTCCTTCCTTGTCTCGACTAACATTCAGAAGGGACAAAGATTAGGACCTTATGTCCTCTGAAGTGGTTTAGACAATGCCCGTCATAGAGTCCCAAATCGCCCTATCAGTCAGAGTACAACGCTCGAGAAGAAGTCTATGAAGGACTGTAGAAAGGTCCAGTACAAGACGTATTGTCTTAGCGATGATCTTAGGGATAAATTGGCGATGGCGATAACTATTTTCAGACCTAATGGGATGAAGTCATCAAAGCGTTTGACCTGTCAAAATTTTTATACAAGATCACCGTAGAAATGTGACTGGGAGATTCCTTTGGACACATAATTTTAAAAAGTAAAATTTCCGAATTTCGATACAAGCTCTGAAAAATATTTAGTGGGGTGGGGGCTGGGGGTGTCCGTTGCAAGATATAAATTTCTATACAATGCATCAGGTAGCCATATACGTGAAACAATCGTGAAGTGACGTAAATGATAAATCAATCCTATCACTTTGAATATCAATACGTAAAAGCAGATATTAATACATTTTGTCATGTTAATTATACATGTATTCCGTTTCCGTTGCAAGGTATAAATTTCTATACAATGCATCAGGCAGCAATATACGTGAAATAGTCGTAAAGTGACGTAAATAATAAATCAATCCTGTCTCTTAATATCAATACGTATAAGCAGATATTAATACATTTTGTCATGTTTATTACCCATATATTTCTTTATCTTGTACAAAATTGCATTTTGATCAAGTGTTTACTAAGGTGTAAATGCAAAGGAAATGTGATGAGTTTTAATAAGCAATAGACGTCGTTTGGTACCTTTCAACCAAAAGCAAATGTGCAATTTGGAACCAAAATTAATTTAATTTCTGTAGAAAGGGGCAAACTGAATCATTGATTAATCTCTTAAATCAACATCGAAGATGTACCAAACCGTTAATCATTTTCAAAGTCCAAGGACAGATACAAAATCGTGTAAGTTTAAAAAAGAAACTGTTGTGAACCCCGAAATACTGAAAAATTCCGAGGTGAGACCAGGTGCCCGGGGAGAGTAAGCGTCTCCTGTTTGCATGCATCACTCCATAGGCAGGTGAGGACGGGATATTGCTGCAAAGAAGCGGAAGGTTAGTTATTTGGAAGTTAAAATCGTCACGTTTGTCATACAGAGAGGTGTCCAAATGACCATTACTGTCGAAAGTTAAAAATATATCCAGATACGAAGCGGAATTATTGCTCTCGGTTGTCTTTTTTATCTCAAGTTCATGGGGATAGATTTCATGTATGTAATCCTTAAAGTTAGGATTATTGTTTGACAACACGTCGTCTATATATCTATACGTAAAATCAAACTGAGATGCAAGGCTTCTTCTGCCTGTGGAGAGCATGTTTTGAATAAATTCTGCCTCATAAGAATATAAGAAAATGTCAGCAAGAAGAGGGGCGCAGTTAGTTCCCATGGGAATGCCAATGATTTGCTGAAAAATGTTCCCTCATAACACCACGAAAATTTTGTCTATTAAAAATTCATCCACTCGGAGAGAGTGTCATTCTCCACTTCTTCCCTTTTTGACCATCTCCTGGCATATTCCTGGCATGCATCCATAATGATTTTGAAATTTTCACGCCTTGAGAGCGAACGGGACTCTCTATATTTAGGACATTTCTTCAGGGGGTCTCGTAATTTCCTGTTATGGACTATATTGAGGTCACCAGTTACCGCATGGCCGCATGGAGGGTAAAGATACTTTGATGTGGAGCATGTACAGGATGGAAGGTCTTTTGTATTGTTGTGTGAATCAAGACACTCTAAAACACGTTTATAATTAAATATTTTAGAGGACACTGAAGATGTATAGCTGTAGGAAATACAAGGCGACTCCTGATGTTTAAAATATGGAGGGATTTTATCCTTGACTAACCTATGGTTCAAAATGTTATTCAAATTAAGAGCATCAATCTCCTTATTTGCAAATTTCATTTTAAGGAAAGGGCGAATGTTATCACCAATAGGTATATCGGTTTTAACTGCCTTGAAAAGTCTGCTAGACGATATGTCCATAATGATGTAGTCGATATTGTTGGGAACTAGAGTCGGTAAAATGTAAGGGTATTGATGATTCGTACAATTCATATAACCTTTTCAAGGGAAGGGAATATAAGTTGGCACGAATATGATGAAGCCCTAATGGTAGATTGACAAATGGTAAAAGATCGTCAAAGGATATATCATGGATATTGGGCTTATTATACCTACGTTTTCCATGACTTCTACGCCTTTTTGATGTATGGCCAAACAATTGAAGAACATTCACCGACTGGTTCCCAGGGGTTGTTAAGTTTCCTACAGTATTAAAGTGGTCATTGCAACCATAAGGTGCCGCGGTACCTAATTCTCTAATCCAATAATCTTCCCTTTTTCGGCGAAATGGGGTACTTAGGTTAGGATTATTCGAAGGATGGTATATTTTTTCCAAAATGCGGACTTTCAGGGACAAAATAAAATGGTCGGGCAAATTAAAATGTCTATAAAGTAATTGGTTACCACTGTGGTTTATTTGAAAACGGTGCCCTGACATCCTGTACGTAATTGACCCTTCGTCTCTCCAACATAAATCATGCCGCATAAGGAACACTCTATACCATATATCAAGTTGGATGACTTACAAGATAGGTTTTCAAATATGAGTAGAAAAAGAACGTTTTGTAAGATTACTCGTAAAAGTGTTGTCGGTTATGAGGATCGGGCATGTTTTACAATTTTTGTCTCCGCATTTGGATATATTACAATCAGTGGGGACAAAATTGTGATCCTTTAAAATATCTACAACTTCGACTTTACATGCTTTAATAGCTATATAACTGTCCGCGTTCTTATGCCACATCTTGTTGTCATCGCTAACAATGTATGTATTCTTGGTAATGTCCCGTAGGACAACATATGGGACACCTGTATTACCTGTCATACCCGTGTCCATAGATATAGCAGTGTGGCACCTTTTTTGAGTGGGCGACGTGCCAGCCACTATGTTACTTCTTCTTTCAGGCATTCATAGTAAATTACTGCCCGACAAGTATCCTCGGGTACAATTTGTCCACCAGCAGAGATACATGGACAGTGGTTAAAATCAATATCGAAGAAGTACCAAACCGTTAATCATTCTCTGTCCAAGGACAGTTACAATAACGGTAAAAATTAACACGTATGTGAACCAAAATGCATTTCGGTTTCTTAACAGCCGATATAAGATAGAAATGACAAATAACATATTTTCTAACTTTATTCAAGTTAATCATAGGCAAAAAGTGTTACTTTGCCGTATGCATGTCCGACCCAAAATGTTCCCCTACTGTCAAAACAGATGCCTAGGGGTGCCTTGATACCGTTCTTATTGGTGACAACGTATTTAAGAAATCTGCCGTCTTTGTTTAGCATATCCACTGCATTGTTTCCTGTATTAGACACGAGATAGTTTTCATCTCTATCAACACAAATATCCCATGGGTCAAATTGGTGTCCATGTTTCCGACTTTCCTCAGATCCTTTGTACACCCATTTCGCCGAGCCCTCACTATCAACTACAATCAACGCATGGAGACTTATATCTACGGTACCTATGTCACCATTTCTGTTCTGGACGACTCGTCTTGGATACTTGAATAATGGAAGACCTGTTGTTTTGTTCTTCATTATAGTTTGAAGTCTCGATGCTCCGTTTTTCGAATATCTGACCAGCTTCCCGCCACCAGTCCCTGCTAGGCATACTATAAACTGTTGGTTTCCTCTGATTACATGAATGCCATTTGGACTAAATGGTGATGTGTTAACAAGCTTTGAAACTTTGCCGTCGCTGGTTATTTTGTTAATACATTTGCCTTCGTAGTCGCTGATGATAAAATCTTTGTTTTCTAAGACTGAAAATCCTTGCACTTTAAACGGAAAAATGACAGTCCGTATGTGTTCACCGTCATCGCTATAAAGCGATACGTTATTAGAACCCACAGCAGAAATCCATGCTTCAAATGGATTAACGGCCAATACCGTCGCAACTGATGCGGAAACTTTAAAAAATCCCTCTACTGCTGACATGTCGAAGTTGCTTTCATTACTGTTGTCTGAGCATGGAGTAACTGCGGGTAACATCACGTGGTTTTCCGTGATGTTCTTTTGCAAATGAAAAAATTTGCAATCATCGCATATATCTACAGCACAATCCTGACAACGCCATGTAATGTTGTTGCTCTTGCACAGAAGACAAAGGGATGATTCTGCGAATGATGTGTCTCCAATTTCTGTCATCTCTGTGAGTAAAAAGAAGATATAAAATGCATATATATATATATATATATATATATATATATATATATATATATATATATATATATTATATATATATATATATATATATATATATATATATATATATAATATATATATATATATATATATATATTATATATATATATATATATATATATATATATATATATATATATATATATATATATATATATATATATATATATATGAAACGTCAAATATTAACCATTGAAACATTAAAATTGTTAAATATATATATTGGAAAAGAAAACCAATTCCAAAGAGGTTTAATAATATATTTGTAGCTATATGTTTATATTAATGTAATAAGACGTCATATAAATCATTGACAGTACACAAACGTCACTAAGAACAGTAAAATTAAAACGTTCTCGTGTTTGACACTTGGCCTTACCTTTCCCTCTCTTTATAACAACGTTCATGACAATTGCCTTATAGAAAATGACACATAATCAAACAGCCTCTGGCTATAGGCTGATATTGATTATGAATGCATAGGTCATTATTTAAGTTTAAAACTATATTATAAATGCCAATCTATTCCTATTTGTTTGATCAATCTTATGAAATATGAACCTGTAAAGTCAATAACCTGTAGTTGTCCCTTTCACTGTTTCAATTGTTTACATTGATCTTCAATTAAAGTAGATAAACATAGAATGCCTCATGGGGTATATTGCGATATTTGCCATTATGTACTGCATTATACAGTGAGAAGAAGTTGTAAAGGTTTCGAAATATTTCAAAACTGTGTGACGTTATTGTTTTATAGCAATTAAGTACAGCAAAGAAATGACCCTCTGGTACATATACGTCCTATTTTTAAAGCGATATTTGCAAGGGTTCTCTGTCCTGGGGGTTCAATGTCTTGTTCGAATACATTATCGTTTAATCACATATCTATGTATTTAGTATTAATTGAGATGATCTCCATTCTAAATGGGTATTCTCAATTCAATATCCGCTGTATAATTCTGTAAAACTGAGATTTGTTTGATTAAAGAATCCATAATAAATACATGTCAATGAATATTACAATTTATCGTGGGTTCTGAACCACCATATCCGCACCAATGTCAGTTCATATGACCGTCGTAAATTGGTACCCCAACTGCATAATATATGCAATAGAATTTTTGTGATATCGTTTTGTGTGCTAATTCTTCTGTTTTTACCCAAAACGTTTTTCTTTTTCTCTTACAACTGTTTCAGATGCCTTCTTACGTTTTGTACGTTTTGTTTTCGTAGAAATCTTTTACGCATTGTAACTTCATAGAATGTGCTTGTATTCATGTACCTTTAAGTTGACGTCTACACTCATTTAACGCGTATTGTGATATCTTTTCTTTATAAGTTTACTGATGCACATAATTACATTGATGTACAATGTATAAAACAATTACTGGTGCCTAGTACCCATACCCGATTATTTATAATAACATCAAAGTATCCATATTAGTCATTCACATTATTACCGTAGAATTAAGTTAACCACGCCAATTGATAGGTTATCGTCGTATCAAATGACCGTCCTAAGTCGGTATTGTAACTACAATTTAATCAAATATTATATGATGTCCTTATGTGTTTTTCATATCATTACACTATATACTGTGTATTTCCGTGGTCACTTCTGTCATACGGATGAGTCAGTAATTTTTCTTTCTTCCTTTCATCAGTTGTTGATCATTGAATTTTTTCTATATTGGAATTTGAAAATCTTATTCATATTTATGATTACCAAATATCATTAATTAAGTTACATTAATCATTTTACAATATTAATAGATAAAAACACCCATTTCGTGTACTTTAGATTACTAATTATCGCCATATGGGGTTAGGGTTAGGGTAAGGGTAATGCCTGATATCATCTGTTAATAATTCGCCTTTCACTACTGTTGCCTTAGTCCAGCAACGTACTTAAAATGGATGCTGTGTAGTTTCCGTGCCTGTTTAGGCGTGTTCATATTATTAGATTGTTTGAAACAGCTCTTAGATTCAGCATAGATAGTTGCCAATATCTTACCTATCCTTGGTTGGTTTAGTTTTCAGTAATATTTTAGAATAACATGTACAAGCGCAAAAAGAAACTGTGCAGTTTAGTAATTTGATCTACAGGAGAGAAATCAGAAGACATCTGGCAATGCTGTATGGCGCAAATCACGAAGGACATGCACACAAAAACATGATAATAGTAAAATATACACGGAAAAACGACATTAGAAAATTTCGATTGTGTTGCGGCTACGATACCGACTTAGGACGGTCAATTAAAAAAAAATGCGAAATTAACTGATGGCAAATGACTATGGCACTAACAACAATGTACCACAGTGGACATTCACAGACCCCTAAAATTCAGAGGTGAGACCAGGTGCTTGGGAGGAGCAGGGTCTTATGTTTGGCTGGCCATATCCGCCGTGAATGCCATGAAATACAGAGGAAACAAATATAATTAAGCACTGTACATATACATGAATGTGTACAAACACTGTTTAGAAAGTGTCACTGTCAAATAACATCAAGAAAAAGAGTATAATAACACTTACGTCAAATCCTTCGACTACCTTAAGTCCAGCAACGAACTTAAAATTGATGCCGTGTAGTTTCCTTGCCTGTGTAGGCGCATTCATATTATTCGATTGTTTGCAGTGAAAAACGAAGAAGTACCGAAGGGTAAACCATATCTCATAGTCCATGGTATAAAAGGACAATATCGTGAATAGAGTCATATTCAGACAAATGCGAACCCCAATAAAATCGAGGTGAGACCAGGTGCCCGGGAGGAGTAAGCGTCCCTGGTTGTATGCAACACCCCTTGCAAAAGTCCTGCAACAACCTTTCAAATAGAGGAGGTAAATACATAAATATACACGCATGAACACCCGAAGGAGACAAGAACACGAAGTCAAATCTTCCCATTCAAGGCAAGAAAAGTTGTCTAACTGATATTCCGGTGTCGGAAGCGCACGTGAAGAAATCTCTGCATATATATATATATATATATATATATATATATGTATATATATGTATATATATATATATATATCTATATATATATATATATATATATATATATATATACATATATATATATATATATATATATATATATATATATATATATATATATATATATATATATATATATATATATATATATATATATATATATATATAGATATATATATATATATATATACATATATATATATATATATATATATATATATATATATATATATATATATATATATATATATATATATATATATATATAGATATATATATAGATATATATATATATATATATACATATATATATATATATATATATATATATATATATATATATATATATATATATATATATATATATATATACATATATATATATATATATATATATATATATATATATATATATATATACATATATATATATATATATATATATATATATATATATATATATATATATTATATATATAGATATATATATATATATATACATATATATACATATATATATATATATATATATATATATATATATATATATATATATATATATATATACATATATATATATATATATATATATATATATATATATATATTCAAAAAGTTAAGAAAAAAGTAAAAAGTTCGGTACCCAAAATATCGGTTAAAAGGAATCTGAAATCGCATTAAATCCTCATATTGACCATAGAACTTCCTCAGTGACAATTTCAAGAAGCCTGGCTCTCAAGACGGAATTTGTAGAGCATTTCCTGGCATAACATATCAGTTTTGAATTGAAGACGCGATATGCGGGGGAGGAAGGTGTGTTGCTACTCAGAACAGGGAAGCTGGTAATAATGAAATTGAAATCGTCAAGTTTGTTATATAGAGAGGTTTCTAATGAAATGAACCATCGTCACTAATTGATGGGAGTATATCGAGGTATGAAGCAGAAGATGCCCTCTCTGTTGTATCTTTTATCTCGAGTTCCTTTGGATATATGATGTTGAAGTGATCCTTAAATACAGGGTTGTTAATCGACAAAATGTCATCGATGTATCTGAATGTAAATTTGAACCGAGATGCTAACTGTCTATTACCTTTAGCGAGCAGAGATTAGGAATTCTGCTTCGTAAAAGTACAAAAATATGTCAGCCAGAAGGCGCGCAATTTAGTACCCATAGGAATGCCAACAATCTGTTGGAACACTTTCCCACCAAATATCACAAAAACATTATCTATAAGAAATTCTAACATTTGGGTTATCTCTTTTTCTGTATACTTGCTGCTGGAATCAGAGTATTCCTTTCCAAAATATGTGTCGTTGTGGCCTAAAACGAGATACTTATACCTGCGAATTCCTTTTTTTTTTTTTTTTTTTTTTTTTTTTTTGTTAAAGAAGGCGTTTTTAATTTTTGATGTTATTCTGTTAGATTTAGCATAGATAGTTACCAATATCATACCTATCTATGGTTGATTTAGTTTTAAGTAATATTTTAATATAACATAAACAAGCGCAAAAAGATACTGTGTAGTTTTGCAACTTCATTTATAGAAGAGAAAACAGAAAACATCTGATAAAACTGTATGACACAAATCACTAAAGACATACACACAAAACATTATAATAGTAAAATATACAGGGAAAAACATTAGAAAAATATTAGATTGTGCTGCAGTTACGATATCGACATAGGACAGTCAATTAAAGTAACAAACGTCACTCAGTTGGTGTTGTTAATGGATTTCGGGCGCCCACCTTCCCACTCACTGCAAAAGGAGCACAATCAAAGACACACATTTAAAGAATTATAAATAATCCTCCATATAGAGAGCAAGGTTTATCAAGACGAGTAGACATACTATTTTTACACACGAAACGTTAATAGAATAATTTTTTGCTATCAAAACTATGTAAGGCGACATCAATATAAGTAAACCGTGCTCTGCCCGTCGGTAAGCAGCGAGCTCAATCTTAGATCAAAAGGAGTCCCCATTAACAGTCAGAGGGGACGAGGATCAGGACCTTGTCTCCTCTGAAAAGGTTTGGACCCGTCATAGGGTTAGCGTGCAGCGCTCAAGTAAAAACCGGCACAGGGACCCAATATAAGATCTATGGTCTTAGTGATGATCTCGGGGTCATACTGTCGATGTCGAAGGCGTTTAATAATTTTAGAACCCGTTCACATACAAAATATTATGTTGCATTATGCATATCATTATTTGATATAATGCATTCTCTTTCAATTCAAACATCAAATCACGGATTGTGTCCGTTATGGTTGATACGAACTGCCACTGAAATTAAGGTGGGAGGGTGATGCAAAAAGTTTCACAACCGCCATTGGCACCGATGCATTATACATTCTTCACACTTACGAAGCACTGAACTAATGCAGTTATGCAGAAATCTCTGTTATTGAAACAACGATGCCTCCTACACCACGCTAACCTCGCAAGTGGATGACGCCAGAACAGAACAGAACGGATGTTGGCCTCTTGCAATTTGTTCTTTACGATGCGATTACTTATCCGTCGATACCCAGGGATGTTTCTATTGGTCAAAGATGCCGACTGAAACCGATTACTCGAGAATTATAAATCTGTCCTCAATACGTTTGGTATTGACTCAAATAAATTGAATTTAGAACTTCCATATTTGTACTGTATTCCAAAAATGCACAAAACTCCGTACAAACAACGCTTTATCGCTGGTTCCTCGAAGTGTTCCACAAAATCTGTATCGATGCTACTCACAAAAATATTATCAGAAATTAAATCTGGCCTTCATAGATATTGCGAAACAGTATATTCCAGAAGTGGAATTAATCAAATGTGGATCCTTAAAAATTCAAAAGAGTTGTTAGAACATCTAAAATAAAAAAGTTTTACTAAAATTCACTCCATCAAGTCTTTTGACTTTTCGACTCTGTACACAACGATCCCTTATCAGAAATTAAAAGACAGATTAGCGGAAATTATTCAAAATGCATTTACTAGTAAAAACGGAAGCCGCAAATTCAAATATATAGTAATAGGCCACGATAAAACTTACTTTGTTAGGGAAAATTCTGATTCCAAAAATAAATACACTGAAACAGCTGTCATCCAGATGTTGAACTTTCTTATCGATAACATTTTGTGGTGTTTGGAGGTAAGGTTTTTCAACAAATTGTCGGCATTCCAATGGGCACTAACTGTGCTCCGCTTCTGGCTGACATATTCCTTTATTCATACGAAGCTGGGTTCATTCAGTCTTTGCTTTCGCAAGGAAAAAAACAATTGGCTCCTGGCTTCAATTTTACTTACAGATATATAAATGACTTGCTTTCAATTAATAATCCTTCATTCGCGGATTACCTTAGCATCATCTATCCAAGTGAACTGGAGGTCAAAGAAACCACAGAAACTAGTAATTCTACTTCGTATTTAGATATTATGTTGTCTTTCGACATTAATGGTCAATTGAACACCTCACTCTATGACAAACGTGACGATTTCAATTTCGCTATCACAAACTTTCCTTTCATAAGTAACAACATTCCATCATCGCCGCATACGGCGTATTCATATCTCAGTTAATACGTTATTCCAGAGCATGTTCAAATTACAATGACTTTGTTCTGAGGGCTAGGCGACTTTCAGTTAAGCTGCTCAACCAGGGTTATGTATGTGCTAGACTAGCATCGTCACTGAGGAAGTTCTACGGTCGTTACGAGACTCTTATTACTCCATATGATATCTCGTTATCCAGACTTTTAAATGATATTCTGGACTGAGACCGATTCCGATCACTTTACACAGATATAGACTATATATAGTCTATATATATAGAGATATAGATATAGACACAGATATACAGACTTTACACACATACTAGAAGGTTACCTACTTCGACTTCTCCATATATAGATACATATGGAATTCACACGATTTGACTCTATCTACGGGGTATATGTGACGGGTGTTGCTAGCAAGCAGGAGATGCTCACTCTCCCCGGGCACCTGATCTCACTCCATCACAGGGGTTCACATATGCTCTTCAAGTAGACATATTTTGTTATTTTCCATTTGTTTTTCATTTTCACTGATTTTGTATGTCCTATGGTTTCATGATTTTTGGACTTGTGGTTTGGATTTATCCATCATCTTTACGCAAATGTGACGTCTGTATATACGTATCTTGCGGACGTGACGTCAGACACGGGCGTGCTGATCGTGGACGTCCCGGATGGTGCCCCTTTGCTGTCATCTTTTCAATAAAACATTTACAGTGTTAATATGAACATCAATCTGCGTTGTCATATTGCTTTGAGATATCCCAGCTTCCCGCATCCCAAAAGCACGCAAACGATCATTTTCAATCATTCGAGGCATTAATCATTTACTTTTTAGTATAAACAGTTTCTTTTTTCCGCTATCATATTGTATGCAAATTATGGGATTACAGCTAACAGTGCAGATCTCTTATAATATACGTGACGAAAGCTATGATTAATGAATCACAGATATATTCTACGTTTCTTCTATCATATACTCTTCATATACATGTTATATTTATTCCCTTTACAGTGTGTAGCTCATAAAAAGTTCCACGCGGAAGGTTTGACTGAAGTGTAATTATTCCCTTTACCTTGATGTTATCTGGCTGTAGACCTTTCTACACAGTGTATGTTCATATTCATATAAATATACAAAGTTGAAATAAATTTGTTTCTTTTGTATTTTAGGGCATTCATAACGGATATGGCTAGCCAAACAGGAGACGCTCACACCTTCCGGGCACCTGGTCTTAACTCTGAATTATAGGGGTCCGTGAATGTCCACTGTGGTACATTGTTGTTAGTGCCATAATTATGTGACACCAGTTACTTTCATATTTTACATTAATATGATTAACGTAGGTGTAACTCAATACTGATAACAACACATTGATGAAAAGGATTCTCATTGATGATAACGTAAGACTTCATATTTTCCATTGATTTAAACATTATGTATTCAAACATATGAAAGAAAGTAATTATAATACGTAGTAGTTACAACATTAATATTAAGATTCAGAAACTGAATTCACATCGAATTTTACCTATAGTATTTACTGTACAAACAGCTTCATTTATGATTAGCCATTTATAGTAATAGTTTGATCAGTTTCTAGATATTTTTAAAAAAGGAAAGAAGACATCTGACCTAGTTGCGTGCGAAAAGCTGCCATGGACATGGAAAGAGTGAAAGAATTATTACACAAAAGACTTTGATTTTAATGCAGTTGTAGAATCGACTAAGAACGGACGATTGAAAGACGTGACAGACGGAATGAATGAATAACATGAAGTAACGAATGAAATGAATTAACGGGACTTGAATTAAAGGAAAGTATAGATTGTTACTAACCTTTTGTATGTATAAATAACTCCTTTTTGCATTTGTAAATACTTACACATTATCGCACATTGTACATGACACTTTCTTTACACGAGCTCCTATATTTATATGATTTTATTTAAATATGAGTTGTATTTACCCGTTACACACCATTGGGTCTTAAATTGATTTTTTTCAAAAGTGTATGATACACTTGTTTAAAGAGAAAACAATAACCTTAGCTTGGTACAACGATTGGTGGTATGCTTTCAAGTGAAACATACACCACTGTCAATTGAGAATTTTTTTCTTTTGCCGTTAGAATTTTGACTACCATGTCATATGATACGGTTTCGTCTTGTGTGGTAATGTCATGTTTTCTTCTCCAGATGAAACACAAAACTTTCGAAAAGTTGTTCAAACGGGTTACACCCAAACAATGTGCTGATAATACATTTCGATTGAAAAGATATACCCCTCGGCTGTGAAATTGGTAACTCTGTATGATATATGATTTACATGTAATAGCGGGTATTGTGCGAGGTAATGTAAAACAGTACAATGACGCTTTCATAAGAAGAACCCTTTTTGTTTCATAAATTTGTTTCATTGAATGATTCATTAACTGCCTAGGCATTTAAACTTGACAAAGAATGAAACGCATGTATTTCTATCTACTTTTGTTTTCAGGTATCAATCATCATGTCGATATGTTTATTTATTTATTGCTTCTCTTTGTAATTTCATTACTATGAATATTGACAATACATCTTACTAATATTAATGTTGCATTAGATAGTATTTTACATAATGGATTATGAGGTTAATATACGGGTGGAACACATTTACCTTATAACTATGACATGAACAACATTAACGTATTTTAAACATAAACGTTATTTAATCGTTATTCTTTTGACATTATTACAGACAAAACTAGATCTCTAGTATGTAAAAGTATTTCAAGCCTGAGTTAAATGTAGAATTATCTGAGATTGAAACCAATAGTAAGGCCGAAGAAATATACATTAAACTGTATAAATTAAACAAAACTTTATTTCATTTGTTACTATATGGTATAACAAGATTTCTTTTTTAAACCCCATAGACTGCCAACTGTGTAGCAATGTAAAGATGATGGATAAATCCAAACCACATGTCCAAAAATCATGAAACCATAGGACATACAAAATCAGTGAAAATGAAAAACAAATGGAAAATAACAAAATATGTCTACTTGAAGAGCATATGTGAACCCCTGTGATGGAGTGAGATCAGGTGCCCGGGGAGAGTGAGCATCTCCTGCTTGCTAGCAACACCCGTCACATATACCCCGTAGAAAGAGTCAAATCGTGTGAATTCCATATTTATTTATATATGGAGAAGTCGAAGTAGGTAACCTTCTAGTATAGAAGGTGTCAAATCTGTGTAAAGTGATCGGAATCGGTCTCAGTCCAGAATTTAATCCACAGGAAAAGGATAATACCGTCTCATCATATTCATAAAAGAAAAAAAAAGGAAAAAAATATTCATAAGTACCTATAACCAATCAAGGTAAAGCAAATACGCGAGCGAAGAATATTCGGTTGTATTGCAGTTACGATACCGACTAAGGACGGACAATTAAAGAAACAAACGTCACTCAATTGATGTGTTTAACCGGTTTACGGGCGCCCACCTTCCCACTCGCGCAAAAGCAGCACAATCAGAGAGCTCACGATTAAAACAAATATTAATTACCCATCATAATTCAGTTTATCTATGTCAAGGACTGAGTAAGGCATGCTTCTCATAAAAATATTCATTCTCAGACGCGTAAATCCTAATAATCACACTTTGAAGATACATTGTCATAAAACATAACGAAATAATAGTATTCTTACGCAAAGTATTAAAAGTCAGATTTCAACAAAAACAGTCAAATGCGACAAAGAATTAATGTACTTGATGAGTAACCTTTTAAATTTGAAGAAATTGTAACTTTGACATTAAAATGTTTCTTACGTTAGCCAATACATTCAAAGGAAATCACATTTGATGAAGCGTGGGAGTCAACATACGTGAACTGAATCCGTAAATACTGATTTAATTATATGTTTCATAACTTCATTATCTATTTACGGTGCAGTGTTTCTTTCAAAACTATAGTTTCCAATCAAGACTTAAAACCTTTTATCGGTTTCATTTCCTGGAATACTTTCACAATGATAGCTTGCTAACTTCATTAGACGTGTCAGCAGGGTGAGAGTAATCGTGTGATTTGTACGGTGTCTAGATCTACTAATAATGCTTTTATTTCGGCATATCGTTAAGAAAAATTACGGCAATTTGATTCCAAAGCTTTGATTCTTAAAGTGTTATTCAAATTGATTCCGATGTCTATTATTCCAAAATACAGTATATCTTGTTATGTTTTCCTATAAGCATATTGATTTTGTCTTTGAAGAGTTGAATCAAGAGTTGAGTCATTGTTAACTATTTCAGTCGTACATGTACTTTGTAATCTTTTCATAAATCTTGAAATCTTCAGAATGCAAAAAATATTTTTTTTTTTTTGGTGCGAGTGATTAGGTGTCTTGAGAGTGGGAGACGTGTATGGCGAAATCATGACATATAAAAATGTCTGTAATATAAACTTCAAAACATTCGCTGAAGAAAATCGATAAGCATGAATTATACTCCAGATTCTTTAAGTGATTTGTACTCCACATCAATCATGTAAACGTTTGTATTTTCTCTCAGGCGATTTATGATTACATGTGTGAGAATGTCTTGATGACCACGAGAAATCAGTACGATAATTATGCCCCTACAGCGTCGGTGTTGCAATTGTCCGTATGGTTGTATTCAAAGCAGTCGATCGGGGTTCGACTCTTTTCATTTTTATACGCCCGTCGTAGACGAACGTATCATGGTATGGCATTGTGGATCTGTGTGCAGCTGGTTAACACGATATAGACCATACCGTTAAAGCTAGGACTTATAAATTAGGTATTATTTCTTATGGCATGAGGATGAACCCTATTGATTTTAAGGTTATATCTGCAAGATCAAGGTCAAAATGCTTCTGTTAGATTATTGTCCAGGCCATAACATTTTACACTTTTTACCTTTTTAAAATTTAAAAAATATTTTTAGAATTGTTGCCCAGGACCCAAGGGTGTGCTTTGCCATTGCACCAAGGTCAAGCGCACACTGCATATGATGTGTGAATATTTGTCTGAGTCATAACTTCTTACCCATTGCATGGATTTGAGTAAAATTTCTCAAAACTGTTGCACATGACCCAATGGTGTGTCCTGATTCAAAGTCATACAAGCAAGGTCAAGGCCAATGTGCATAAAATAGGTAAAACTTTGTCCAGTCCGTAACTTAACCCCTTGCACGGTTTTGAATATTTCACAGAATCGTAGCCCAAATCCAAAGGATGCGTCATGATCTTGACGCAAAGTCATATCTGCAAGGTCAAGGTCATAATGCATATGACTGGTAAATTTTTATCCACGGGTGTGAATATTTTCATTGTGAAATTATAAGAAATTAATTTCTCACTTCAAATCTTTCAAATCGGTGCTAGAGATACCTTTTAATTTTGTGCACCATATGCGCATTTTGACAAGTCATGTCTCTTCAGTGATGCTCGTGGCCGAATGATTGGAATTCTCAAAATATATAAAAATATGAAGAGCAGTGTTGAGGCCAAAATGATCGAAAAGTGAACCAAAGAATCTATCAAAGGACAGAGCTATGCGTGAGGGAGATACTCCTTAGTTTTAGAGTAATTGCGCATATGGTGCACTAAATTAAAAAGTATATATGTTCTATATCTATTACTTAATAAACTGTATTATATATTACAGGATTTCTTCTATACCCTTACATTTTTGACATTAAAGAAAAAAATAGGAGGGGGTAAAATTCTTCTCTTTGCCACAACTTTTTACTGCCTTCATGGATTTCGATATATCACAGGGTTGTTGCCCAGGGCCAAAGTATCTGTAATCTTGATTTCTTGAATAATTGGCAAAAGTTGGAATGTTTCCATACTTTCAAATTCCATCTCATTAAATTAAGCGACGGGCGTATTATGCCACGCTAGGCGTTGCTCTTGGGTTTTTTTTTTTTTTTTTTTTTTTTTTTTTTTTTTTTTTGTTTTTTTTTTTTTTTTGGTTTTTTTATTGAAACAGAGATCCTATGTGGCATAACAGTGATGCGAATTAAACACCAGTCCAATGTAACGATGTCACAACAATCGCAACGTATTGAGAAATACACTCTATTCTATTCAGTTTGTATATCATGTAATCTTCAAATTATGCATATTCATGAGTCGTGTGACGCAAGTGTAGGCGCTGCGTATTTCGATATATTGAGTGTATCAAACGTTATATAGTCAAGGATAACAAAACCTGCCACTTCTATTTTTGATACGACGAGGCGGATATAAAAACAAGCTTGAAGATATGCATTTCACTTACCTCCCTTTCAGACCTTCAGTCTCATAATTCCAAAAACAAAAATGTGATTTTAATTTTTTTAAAAACGAACTTTTTTTGGTAAATATTTCGGGAAGTCAGGAAACAAATTCTTGAACTCTATTAGGCCATTTTCGAGTTACCGTTGCAGTTTGGTTTTACGTAAATTTAACATTCCATCTTGGGCATTCTTATATCCAGATCTCATTATTGTTGTGTACAAAATCTTGTTTTAATATATATCAACGTGACGCGACAATGGATTTTTACGGAATGACAGTGTCACAGTTGACAAAATAATTGCAAGAGAGGGGAGTGACTTGTCATCGTTACAAGAAAGATCAATTGACTAAATTGTGCAAGCTTGGTAGAGATGCAGCTTGAAGTTATACAGAAATCTGAGCAAGGTTCATGAATGACTTATTCGATGATTTAAAGTTCATATTCTGTCTGGTTTCTTACATTATAGCTAGATAGTTTGAAGTGAATAAATGCAGACCACATGTACTTGTTTAGTGACCACACCCCGTATTGCTCAGTCACACTCCTAATTCCATAGTAATACTGAGCTGAGTCTACATCACAAACTGAGTGTGACACTCACACATGTCTCTTCTTGCTCCTAAATGTATGCTCTTGGCATGAGTGAGGTGTAGACTTATAGCAGTGTGTGAAATAGAAGAAAAAATATGGGATATTTTGACTTGTAAAGTGCGTTTAGTATGACCAATACTGATTATGAAATGTACCAACATTTATTGATTCAATATCAAGAAGACAATTTCTTTTTTTCAAAAAGGGCATTAGTATATATACCAACACCATGTGCTGGCAGTAATTTTTCAATGCATAAAACTTGACTGGAGTTAGAAATGGGATTCAATCTTTGTCTCTTATCTAATTTTGTTGATACATCAGTACATGTATACAGAAGCCATCACCATATACATGTGGGGTGACGTAAAACAATAATCAATCAAATTCAATCAATGTATACAGAAATATGCAGTTATGTCCTGCAATATGACTAGTCGGGGATTCCAACTCATTCTTGCAATGAAAAACTACTCGTGAATATGCTATACCGCTATCGTCTGTCCGTCTGTCTGTCCATCCATGTCCGGGCCTCTCCTCCTTAACTAAAGGTAGAACAAAACTTTTAATGGTGTCAAATGAAAGATGTGGCTTGTAGTTGTGCATCTGGGTTTCAAATCTGGGGTCAGGCCCCTGGGGTGGGGGAAAATGGGCGGGGTCGGCAAAGCTTGTCCGGGCTTCTCCTCCTTAACTAAAGGGGGAGCAAAACTTTTGATGGTGTCACGTGAAAGGATGTGGCTTGTAGTTGAACATGTAGGTTTCAAAGTTGGGGTCAGTCCCCTGGGGTGGGAGAAAATGGGCAGGGTCGAAAAGGTTGTACGGGCTTCTCCTCCTTAACTAAAGGGGGGAACAAAACTTTGGATGGTGTCATATGAAAGGGTGTGGCTTGTAGTGGTGCATATTTTCTCATCTCCTTAGAGGTGATATCTGTCTGTGTTTCCATATTCCTGGTATGTGATACTTTGTCACTAGATTCCACATGATGATAGGAATGGTCAACTCCAAAGGATACTGATTTAAGTAAAGAAAAGGCAATAGATGTAAGTCAAATAAATAATAATAATAACTTTAATTCAAAGCAAAGAGGCCGAGGTATGTAATGTTTGTGACCAATGTAAATAATATAAATAAACTATGCCTCTACTTGTTGTAGCTAGTATGGTAATACTTAAGCTCAGTTGGTAGAGCGTCTGCATTTAAATTCAAGGGTTGCAAATTTGTGTCCCAGTTGATCCCTACTGGATTACGAAATTGCTTCATTCGAAGATAATTGTTACTTTATTTTTCATAAAATATCTACGGTAGATTAATCTCAAATTAGAGAAGTATGAAAGAGAATGCAGACTTATCAAGAAAAACAATTGTTTCATTGGACCAGATCTGATATAGGGTTTTTTTCAGAATTATTATAGCTAACCTTGTAATTGTTGCTCTTTCACGATTTTAACACTTGAAGTTTTCACTACAATTTCTTCTTCAAAATCATTTATCCCAGAATTTTCATCTATTTTAATGTCATCCTAAAACAAATTTGAATTTTTATAAAGATTTATACATATGTTGAAGGATAAATAATTCTTATTCAAGATAATGCAATATATCTGTCATTTAAACTTCAACCTTATTCATGTAATATCATAATATTATTGTAATATAGGATGGTTGTTCAAAAGTAACGTTTAAAGCATCAATCAAATATATATACATGTAATTGAATGTGCCACATTTAACAAAATTTAGACAACGTCCACAGATTGGTCTAGAAGTAGTTGAAAAAGAGGGTTGCAGTTTCCCATGACTAATGTGTTTCACCATTCAGTCTGGAAAGGGGAAATGCAGTCCTAAAAATAGTAAAATATGACCTTTATTTGGTTAAGAATTTCCAATCAAAGGGGGGGTTGCAATCCCTGCAACCCCTCTAAATCTGCCAGTGATGAATAGCTTTCCCTAATTCACGAGCCGTAGGAGGTCCATAGACATGACAGTAGATACATAGATGATATGGTAGAGATGATGCAAGCATTGATGACCTTAGTGTGTACAATGACAGTATACATAAATGTAACATATTTCTATGGTACTGCGTAACAAGGTAAACAGTTGGTTATATTTAAATTTAAGTAGTTCTGAATACAGTACAATACAATACAGTGCAATATTATACAACAGTATAAATTATCATAATAAAGATTTTAATTATTCAATATTAAATTAAAACAATGCTTTACAAAGATCTTAAATGTAAAATAGTCTCACCAAAGGAATCTGATGATGGCCATGCTGTTCCGATTCATCTTTGTCTTCAGTAATCATGGTAATACAACAAGATTTTACACATCTGACTTCAGCTCTCTTCGCCGATGTTTCTCTAGATTTAGTGGGGTTTTTTTTAATTATTGTAAGCAAACAATGTGGGGCGAGGATTTTGCTCAGTCGGAGACCCATCAACAAAATGTAAGGAGCAAACTCTGTGGTAATATGCAGGTTCGTAATTTTTTCTAGGAAGGAGGTCCAACCATATTTTTCTTTGACGAGGCGCTTTTATTTTGGTAGGGAAAGGGAAAAACTTCATATTTTGCATATATGCATATCTCCTTCGCTTCCTTTGATCTGAGTGAGAGCCCTCAGCGACACAGTGGAACCCCATTACTCAAAAAGCTATGTTAGATATTGATCGTTTGCTTTATTTCCTGGTTGCTATGAAAACCGGAAGTCTATATGCACAAGGTTACTACGCACACTCATCATAACGATCACTAAATGACGGGTTTATAACGGAGAAAACTTGTAACTCGAAAATGGCCTATTGCATTGGATAATATTATTTGATTAATCTATAAATAAAGGTTGATTTTTCTGCTATGAAATCATGGATTTTAATCTCATTGTGCTCATATAACGTTTACGTCCTAAATAACAGTTGTTGGTTATATTAGAAATTAGTCAATTTTGGAGTATGACCCCTTTCCAGTAAGATCTTCTCGAAATGTCGGTATATCAACTATAAACTGTTGAAATTCTGATAGAGGAGGGGCTGTCGAACATTTTGGTATATAGTTGATGTAAAGATAGGATGTAGAAAGTTATGTAAAGTTTGGTAACCTAACATGGGATAATATAGGAAAATGAATTACTATGCCTTGACCCTTTGTAAATAAAGATATCATAGCAGGAACATCTACTACCTTTTTCTAAGATTCATTATGCTGTTATATTACATAAAAGCTGTCATTTCTTTTTCTGCATGTGCCAAACGCCAAATACATGTATCTATCAATACATACCTTGATCCCTATGATATCACTCTCAGGTCTTGCAGACATACAACAAAACTATACATGTCATTTATATATATATATTTTTGTTTAAACTCTTCTACCAGAGGGCATGTTCAAATAAATAACAGCAGAATACTGGTAAAAGGAAGATGCCAACATTAATTTTTGGGGAGTATATGTGTTAAACAAGGAAGGAAACTGTAGTGTATGGCCTTTTGAAATGAAATGGTGGACTTTTTTGTAATTTTTCAAGATTCTTGTATTGTTTATAACGAAGTTTGTTAAAAGAACTTCACGTATCATATCAGTGACCCTGGAAGCTGATTTATTGAAAATAAACGACTATGGAGAATAAATTGTTATGCGGGAAAATGTCTATAGGCAGGGGTAAATTTGTTACTAGTATTAGTTTTGATTTCGTGTTCTCAATATACGTTCTACATGTAATTGCGCTTTGTTCGCGTTCAGTATGGCCGTTATGCAAAGTGGTTATTCTTATAATTACATATGGAGTCATTATATCTGCAACGGACAGATATTTTTGGAAATTGTTTGCAAACGAAAGGAATTTTGGTGATGGATCATTTTATTCAAATTTGGTATTTTTTATTCAGCTTTACACTGCTTATGCCAACATCGATGAAATTTCGCATCACCTAGTGTTTGTTCTCCTTAGTTTTCTCGTTTGCAAAAGATATGTACACGATTTTTCTCTCTCTGATAGAGGATTCGTCTTGAAACCGGAAGTTCGGATGACGAACATCAAGATTGGAACCAGAAACACATTTGTTTCTTTATTATAATTTTTTGTTATTGTTGTTGTATTTATATACGTAAATATTTTCTTTTTTCTTTTTGTTGTTGTTTATTATTATTTTTTTCAATACGTAAGCGCCATAAGGACGACAGTACAAAAGTTTGGATTAGTTGTTTAATTTCGTGAGAATCTTCATCTAAAATGTTTGCTCTGTTGTACAGCATCCCTTCCACTCGTACCAGAGAAACAGTGTTGTAAATTTGTGGGTGTATGCATTTGAAGACAATGTTGATAACAGCCAATCAACTATCAAATTCAAGGACTATGTTACAGAATCTTTGGTTTAAGGACGTTTCGAAGGGTAGAATCATTCTCTAAAGTGACGGGCTAGAATGACGAATGCAGTCGAATAGTGGCACGACACACTGAAGCATCCCAAAACATAAGCTTTCATACATATTATTCAGAGAGAGCAAGCGACAAACAAAGCAGAGATAAATAAAACATCTCTGCCGCAGGACTTGTCTTGCCAAATAAGAGGAAATATCGCCAAGTAGATTTAAGATCAAATATATTATATGAACGTGGTCAGAGGCCAGCGATCGATGTTATGTAATTGGCGGTTTCCAAATTGTTAAATTTAAATGTAAAATTTAATATCGGATGGACGTATAGTAACTGTGACATTATAGTGTGAATCACACTCAATTATGGTATTTTTATGTTATAAAAATATATTTCAGATTAAGTATGTAAGGTAAACATTTTATTCCGTAATCGTAAATGTATATAATATTATCCAAAGTTTGTTTATATTTATGCAGTGTTTATATATGCTTATTATTACTGTGATATATGACACCTCATATAAATGATGTATTTCATTTTCATAAAATGCCATTAGAGATAAATTAAAAACTGAAAATAGATTTTAAATACCTATTTGTGCCCGTGTCGTCCATCGTTTTCACTTCGGCGATTAGCTGTTTATAGGTAATGGGCGTATTTACTTATAAAACCTCACTTCATTGGTTTTGGACTAAATACAACCGGGACCCCGTCAACACCAGTGAACATATCACTTTTATGCTCATTAATTCTAAGCGCGCCGTCGATTACATGGCAAAATAAACATCTCGCTGTAAGGCCGCGCTATCGTTAAATATCTTTATGATTTTCACTTTTTTCGAATTGCCGTAATTTCTTTATTTCCTCTCCAAATGACATGAAATTGCTATTCTTTTTCAACATTTACTGGTATGTATAAGCACCCGTACCTGTAAACTACATGTACTTTGATATGGACTATATATTTGATAGTAGTTAATGCTCATATTTATGCAATGTACACCTATTTCCATTTGGTCATCATTCTTCTGTTTAACCGAGATTGCAAAAGTAATACTGAAAATGACATACAATATGAGTTTTTGCTTTTTATTACATTTGTTTTGGTTACAGATTTTGACATAAAGCTGTAATGCTCAGTAACATTATTTTTCTCGTTAAGTTGAAGTTATGTAGTTTTCGAAAATTGAAAAGTTATAGTAGAAGCGTTATCAAAATAAAACTATAATCAAATGTAAATATTCATAAATATATGTATTAGCATTTGTAAATATATCGAAAAACAAAATTTCATTCGCATACCTAAGTGTAAACGGACCGATCGTGAAAGTACATCAAGGGGACAACGTGGTACGCAAAAAAGTGGATGGTGATAAACCGTGATAAGGTCAAAGAAATCACCATATGATATATAGCTCTGTCCTTAGATAGCTACTTTGATTCACTTTTCGGTCATTTTGGCTTTAACTCTGCTCTTCATATTTTCATATATTTTGAGAATTTAAATCATTCAGCCACGAGCATCACTGAAGAGACATAATTTGTCGAAATGCGCATACGGTGCACAAAATTAAAAGGTATATATGTTCTATATTTATATATTGAAATGTAAAGATGATGGAAAAATCCAAACCATAAGTCCAAAAATCATGAAACCAGAGGACATAAAAAATCAGTGAAAATTAAAACCAAGTAGAAAATAACGACAAATGTCTACTTGAAGAGCATATGTGAATCCCTATGCTGGAGTAAGATCAGGTGCCCGGGGAGAGTAAGCATCACCCGTCACATATACCTAGTAGAAAGAGTCAAATCGTGTAAATTCCATATATATTTATATATTGAGAAGTCATAGTAAGTAAACCTTAGTATACTCGAGACTCATAAATCTGTCCTCAGTACGTTTGATATTGACTCAAATAAATTATATTTAGAACTTCCATATTTGTACTGCATTCCAAAAATGCACAAAAATCCTTACAAACAACGCTTTATCGCTGGTTCCTCGAAGTGTTCCACAAAATCTGTATCGATGCTACTCACAAAAATATTAACAGAAATTAAATCTGGCCTTCATAGATATTGCGAAACAGTATATTCCAGAAGTGGAATTAATCAAATGTGGATCCTAAAAAATTCAAAAGAGTTGTTAGAACATCTAAAATCAAAAAGTTTCACTAAAATTCACTCCATCAAGTCTTTTGACTTTTCGACTCTTTACACAACGATCCCTCATCAGAAATTAAAAGACAGATTAGCGGAAATTATTCAAAATGCATTTACTAGTAAAAACGGAAGCCGCAAATTCAAATATATAGTAATAGGCCACGATAAAACTTACTTTGTTAGGGAAAATTGACTTTGTTCTTAGGCGACTTTCAGTTAAGCTGCTCAACCAGGGTTATATATGTGCTAGACTAGCAACATCACTGAGGAAGTTCTACGGTCGTTACGAGACTCTTATTACTCCATATGATATATCGTTATCCAGACTTTTTAAATGATATTCTGGACTGAGACCGATTCGGATCATTTTACACAGATTTGACACCTTCTATAATAGAAGGTTACCTACCTCGACTTGTCCATATATAAATACATATGGAGTTTACACGATTTGACTCTTTCTACTGGGTATATGTGACGGGTGTTGCTAGCAAGCAGGAGATGCTCACTCTCTGCGGGCACCTGATCTCACTACATCACAGGGGTTCACATATGCTCTTCAAGTAGACATATTTTGTTATTTTCCATTTGTTTTTCATTTTCACTGATTTTGTATGTCCTCTGGTTTCATGATTTTTGGACTTGTGGTTTAGATTTATCCATCATCTTTACATTGAAGGTGTCCAATCTGTGGAAAATGATCGGAATCGGTCTCCGTCCAGAATTTCATTTAAAAGTCTAGATAACGAGATATCTTATTGAGTCCCGTAACGATCAAAGAACTTCTCAGTGACGTTGTTACACCAGCACATATGTAACCCTGGTTGAGTAGCTTTTCTAAATGTCGCCTAGCCCTCAGAACAAAGTCATTGTAATGTGAACATGCTCTGGAATAACGTATTCACTGAGATATGAATACGCCGTATGCGGGCCATGATGGAATGTTGCTACTTATGAAAGGAAAGTTTGTGATAGGGAAATTGGATTCGTCACGTTTGTCATAGAGCGAGGTGTTCAATTGACCATTAGTGTCGAAAGACAACATAATATCTAACTACGAAGTAGAATTACCTTTCTGTGGTTTCGTTGACCTCCATTTCTAAGATGTGTAAGATGCTGTGACAGGGATATAAGTTTTACGATTTCAATATATCAGCGGATTGATATCTTCTTATTAGCACCAGTGTAATCAAACACATGGGTTATTTGTTTTATAGGTAAAAACAACAACTTGCATCTACTGATCTAAGTGTTCGAAGAATGTGATCATCACGTGTGTGGTGAATAAACAGGGGGACAACTTTTATCATTAATAGGCAGATTCTTTCAACAAACACATGTTTACAGTGAGCAGAGTTGCGAGAGATGTTGGACTACATGTATTGAATGGATATTCAATGACATGCTAACGCACTAGAAAGCGGTTTTTGTGACACATTCAATTTATATTTACGGTTTGAGCGGAGTAGGGAAAGGGGCACAAGCTACTTCATCTCATTACTGATTGATTATTGTTATTGTAGTCACAATGCTTCAAAGGATTTTCTTAGGAGTTTTCATTTCCGTATCTCGTTAAGATTGACGCATGACACAATCCAGTTTACCATTAAGAACTTCAATCGATATCTTAATAAAAAAAACCCTACAACTTCTGCAAAAACAAAATCAACAGTTTCGATTATTTACGAACACACAATTCAAAGTTTGAAGTAAAAGTAAAGTGATAATAGTTTTTGTAGAATCAGTAGGATGATCTAATCCAAATACAAATAAACCTTTGTAATCAGTTTTAATCAACCTTATCTAAATTAATTAATACGTTTCCGAAAGGAAAACTTTATTTAATGTTGATTTTATCCACCACCTTCGCGCAGAATATTGTTTTCCGCTATTACAAAACTATAACGTATAACACAATTGAACACTGCACTTTAAATACTGAAGTAAGGTCAGGGACAGCATTGTACCACAGCGGTAGTGTTATAATGTTTTTTATTATAACTTTGCTGATTTTCCTTTTTTACAAGTAAGTTTATTCAAAGACTATCAACGGATTAATGCTAATTCCCAGTCCACTGATCTTCCACCACTCCTATACTTACAACTGTATGAATAGCGCCACTGATCATCCAATAATTCAACTACTTACATATACAGGTATATAAATAGCGCCATGGATCGTCAACCTCTCTCCTACCTACACGTCCAGAAATATGAATAGTGCCACTGATCGCCCACCACGCCCCTACCTACAGGTACATGTATATGAATAGCGTCACTTATCGTCATGCACGCCCTTGTCTATATGTACTGGTATATGATTAACGTCGCTGATTGTCAACCACGCCCATAATTACATGTACCGTTATATGTAAACCAACATGTATAGGTATATGAATAGCGCCAATGATCGTACACCACGCCCCTACCCAAATGTATTGGTATATAAACAGCGTCACTGATCGTCCACCACTCCCCTTCCTACATGCGCTATTATATGAATAGCGTCACTGATCATCTTGCGCGCCCTTGCCTATATGTACTCGTGTATGAATAACGTCACTGATTGTCTACCACGCTCATAATGACATGAATAGCGTCACTGATCGTTCCCCACTCTGCAACCTACATGTACAGTTATGTGAATAGCATCATTGATCGTTCACCACAACCCTACCGAAATATCTCGGTTTATGTATACCCTCACTGATCATCCCCCATTCGAATATCTACATGCACAAGTTTATGAATAGCGTCACTGAGCGTCCACCACTATCTTATCTGCATATACTTGTACATGACCTGATCTCTGGTTGTCCACCACGCTTATAACTACAGGCATTGGTGTATGAATAGCATCACTGATCGTCCACCACGTCCCTACCTACATGCGCTGGTATATGAGTAGCGTCACTGATCATCCTGCACGCTATTGCCTTTATGTACTGGTATATGAATACCGTCGGTGATAGTTCACCATCCTCATTATTACATTCACTGGTATATGAATAGCCTAACTGACGTTCCCATTCCCCAACCTACATGTACATATATCTGAGTAGCGTCACTGATCGTCCATCACACGCATAACTACATGTATTAGTGTATGGTTAGCGTCACTGATCATCCACCACTCCCCTATCTGCATGCACTGGTATATGAATAGCCTCACTGATCATTCACCACTCCAATATCTACATGTATAAGTGTATGAATAGTGCCACTGGTGATCTACCACTCGAATACCTACATGTACAGGTTTATGAAAAGCGTCACTGATCATCCATCACTCCCTTACCCACACGCACAGGTATATGAATAGCGTCACTGATCATCCGCCACTTCACTGCCTACATGTACAGGTATATAAATAGCGTCACTAATCATCCGCCACTTCACTACCTACATGTACAGGTATATGAATAGCGTTACTGATCGCCCACCACACCTCTACCTAAATGTACTGCATATCAATAGCGTCACTGATCGTCAACCAGGCTTATTGTATTGTATTGTATTGGTACATGAATAGCGTCACTGATCGTCCTGATCACCCTTGCCTGTATGTACTGGTATATCAATAGTGTCACTGAACCTCCACCACGTCCATAATTACATGTACTTATATATGAATACCGTCACTCATCGTCCACCACGCTCATAATTACAATTTTCAACAATACGTTTCCAGCGAAATATCCCATCCAAATTTCTATGGTGATCTAGTGTTCAAACTAAGAAGGTCCAAAGGTTCTGGTAATTTCATATCACCGGTTCTAAAATTATTAAACGCCTTCGAAATCGACAGTATGACCCCGAGATCATCGCTAAGACCATAGTTCTTCTATTGGGTCCTTCTACAATCCAATGCAGACTTTTGCTTCAGCGTTGCACGCTGACTAACAAGATGGTGGGGACTGTATGACGGGCCTTGTCCAAACCTTTTCAGAAGAGACAAGGTCCTGATCCTCGTCCCCTCTGACTGTTAGTCGGGACTCCTATTGATCAAGGATCTGAGCTAGGCTTACCGGTTCACTTATGTTGATGTCGCCTTACATATTTTTGATAGGAACATATTGTTCTATAAACTTTTAGTGTGTAATAAAATTTTTATGACCTCTCTTCTTGAGAAACCTGTTGATCCTTGTTCTCTATATTAGGAGGATTATTTATAAATTTTAAATGTGTGTACTTTAATTGTGCTGCTTTTGCGGTGAGTGGGAAGATGGGTGCGCGTAAACCGGTTAACCACGCCAATTGAATGACGTTTGTTACTTCAATTTCCTAAGTCGGTATCGTTACCGCAGCACCATTGAATAGTTTTGTAATGTCGTTTTTCAGTGTATATTCTATTATGATCATGTTTTGTGTGCATGTCCTTGGTGATTTTTGTCATACGGCTTTGTCAGATGTTTTCAGTTTTCTCTTTGATTAAGTCATGAGATAGAGTAGTATATAATGTCGAAAAATCAAAAGTATAAATGTTATTTGCCTCAAAATTTCTCTAACGGAATTTTTCAATGACTTCGTTAGAATTTTTGACAGATCAAAAGTAATTGACGTTACTATTGCTAAAAACAGCATCACGGTATTTGATAAACATGGTCTTTAACCGCAGTAAGAGTGTAAGTAAGATGTTTAGAAAACACAGTTGTAGAGCAATGACTAGAATTTTATATAAAACGTGATTTATATGGATTTTTGTGTAGTGTGGGAAGCCAATACATTGTTGGAAGATCATTTTTATTGATGCTTTAATTGAAGTCACACATAGCTGTACAATGGTCACATAGGATTTTGTCCTTTAACAATGGGGTTTCAGCATACTCAGAAGTAGAGTTCAATTCAGTTTTAAGAACTGTAATATAGTCAGAGACATATATATGTGTATATATGTCTCTGAATATAGTATATTTTTCAAACAATGATAATATTATTAGCTACTTTATCAGCAGGTACGAAGACATAGATATTTTGTAAATTGGCCATTTTGTTCTTTATAGACTTATCCGATATATAACGTGGCTGTTTGAAAAAATGGGGATTAATTGTAAAATTATCGATGCGACTATTAATAATTTTAAGATTTCACTATTCCAGTCATTTTCACATTTTTTACACCATCGTATACAATAAGTGTTGAGCGCTTCTTCAACAAAATCCCGGCATTTGGTAAAATCTATCCTGGAAGGTAATCTATACTTTTGTCCTTTATTAAAAATGGAACGTAGATATTTGTCAGAAATAAGTTAAGAGCACCTGTGATGATGTGGCCTGCGGGCAGATAGTAATTGCATGAACAGGACGATGGAATATAGTAAAGAGTATTAGGATTAGATGTGACTGCATTATAATTAAATATAAGGTTTTTAATAGTTTTTGTACTGATAGCAAATCAGGGGTGGTTCAAGATTCTGGAAATACTGAGGAATTATAGATTTCACACTATGATCACGAAAACTATTACAAATATTAAGCAGATCTAAACCTTTGTTTACAATTAAATCTAATCTTGGGAAATTGCGTTTTAGGGGGAAGGGATGGTATACGTTGGTACAATCGTAACAACTCGTCCATTTCCGTACGTAAATACGACTCGCACGTACTACGTAGTCAGTCATTGGGACTACTTCCAGTTGTTATGTAAACACACATGGCCATGATCAACATGCTTGTCATGTTTGCACTGAAATAGGCAGTTATGCTTATTGCCTGATTTTGTCTATATTTGTTTCTCTCTGAATGGGTGAACTAGTATGGATTTTTCATGTCGGAGTCTACACACGTGCACTGGTTAAATGTCACTTCGAATTTTCTCTGATTCGTTTTCAATGCTCTAACATTTAAAATAGAAATGTGAAATTTGCTACGATTACTGAATTACCGTTACGACTGTATAATATTCATCAAAACGGGTATTACATTTCATACTGAACTTCTCATATCCTAAATTACAAAAACAATCCTATGAACTTTTTTTCGCCTCATTTTGCAAAGTGCTCATACGACGAAAGCCGAAGAATTGAAGCGATTTGTTATATATCACTGCGCCGTGGGGCTTCCGAGTCTATTTTTGTAAAAAAATGGCGACGGTGTTCCGATTGACGTTGGTAAAGTTTGTTATATGAAAATGCTATAATCATTTAAATCTAAATTAGTCCGTATAACGTAAACTTCTTGAATCAGCCTCATCCAGGACAGATTTTAATCTGATGACCGGAATAGATGTAGTGCATGTAGAAGGTCGTGGCGCAGTAGATCGTCTAATGACCTATTTAATCTACCATGTCTTCTGCGGTTGCCATTACGGCGACGACCGTGCGACCAGTGTTTCCTCTGGTCTAATGAAAATTATATGGATAATGTTATGGTAAGATGAAATGTTTTGGAAGGTGATGTAATCAGTTTCCGTAAACCACCGTCCATCCCAATTTGGAAACCGATGTTACGCAAGTGTTCTTCCGCCGAAAACAGTAACAAAAATATAGTCCCCAAACAAATCATGTGATACTTACATAAATTTCAATTATAGCATCTAAAGTTAAAGAATCTGTGCTTTACATATTGAAATTTGCTAAAATAGATAGATTTAGTGTACTCTTATTTATGAGATTACCAACTTCTTAAACATAGTGGCGCAACCCGAGAATCGAACCCGGATCGTCGGCGCCGCAAGCCAAGCGCTCAACCACTACACCACGCCTGCCTCTTTGATATGTAAGCACATCTTCACTTTGTGCATGACCTCGTTTGTTTATTCGACTAAACATCTTTTATGTTGTACATAATCTGTTACAATGTTTACTTATATAATTAGTCAGAGGTTCCAAGTCGTTCGGACTAAGTATAAGGGATTATAGATGTTTCGATGCAAGGACACATCTCGGTACATTACCGTTTCGGTACAGATATAAGACGTTTCGGTACAAGTGGAAAATATTTGAGCCTCGAAATGGTCGTTGTGGTTGTTAAACCATTCTAATTTATACATTTGTTTCGGAATATACTGAAACCTATGTGTGCATCAAAAAGAACAATTAATGGTACAAACACATAATATTGATACACATATGCACTGAAACATCGTACTGAAACCTTGTTCGTGCATGAAATATGTCAACATAAAGGATCATTTCACACCGTGACACTGTCAAAGTAAACATATCAGTAGAGAATATCAAATGCATTTCATATACAAAATATTCAAAATGAAATTGCATTTCTAGTCACTGTGAATGAATTAACAGTATTTCTACTATTAGTAATTTGGGTGGGTTTGAGCTCTTGGTACATATATGTGTATATAAAACAGCTCTGAAAATTACTATGGGGGGTGACCGGAATTTCCGAAAAGACAAGTAGATTATCGTGATTTGTTGTTTAAACACACCTTTATACATTTCTATATTGCTATTATATACATAAAAATATGCGAGTTTCATCTACATGTATTTAGTTAGCACTAATTAATTTCGTTTGTTGTTTTTAAAATCTTTTGTGATGTCACGGAAGGCCTTGCGTACTATTCCTCTGTTACTCTGTTACTTCCCAAGTCTTCTTTCCTTTACGCTAATTTTTATCCCTAATACATCTCACTAGTTTGTACATCGATGTCTTTTTTATTATTATTCTCAAGATTTAGATCTATAGGTTTTCACAAGATATTGTGAAAATGGTATTAATCTACAATGGATATTGAATTATTCCCCTTTAATTAATTTCAATGAATATGTTTGCCTAGACAAATGATCTTTAACAGCGACTGGCATAATCATACAATCAGGCACGACTGGAAATTCAAACCTTTTTTAGATCTAGTCTGCTTGTGACGTTCAAATTCTTATGAAAGTGATACAAACAGAGAAAGAGAGAGGTGCAAAATTTTGTACTTTTTTTCGTATTTTTCCTTTAGAATTATATTTAGTTTTGTAATAAATTCTTAACTAATTTCTGAATTACAGATAATTGCCCATCCTCCGTTGTACCATAATTGGCACATGGTTATGATATTGTCTGTTTAGATTTCACATTTCAGACATAGTCTATTGTACGTATGGTGCAAATTGTTTAGATCATCTCGTGAACATTTGATCTATCGATTCTATGTTGGTTTTAGATATTTATAACCATATCTAATCAACACTTAAGCGATTGTCAAGAGAGAGAGAGAGAGAGAGAGAGAGAGAGATAGAGAGAGAGAGAAGAAAAAAGGAAGTTGGGAGAGGTTAAACTAATTTTATACTTCAGGGATTCAGGTGCAGATTCAACCAACCATTGCACGTGCACCCTTCCGGCAGGAAGCATAAGGGGTGGGCAACAAAGACATCTTTGTTAAGTAAATGTTTTCATATTTTTCTCGGGGAAGCCCCTGAACCCCTCTCCTTCCCAATCGACCCTTTCGGCCTTGCAGACTTCCCACTCGAGAGATGTGTACGTCCCCCTCCCTTATAGCTGTTTCTGTTAAATTCCAAATATCCAAATTTGCAAATCAAGTCATTTACTCCCAATAATAGTACGAATATACATCAAGTCCATCAATTTAACATTATTTTCGACACTACACAAACACCCCCTCAATGACCTCATGTAAAGACATATATACAATATACATAAATATATAAATGTATTAAATATGAAATAATCGCTTTTATCTTATTCTTTTATCTTGATATAAATCTAGGGTCATATCCCACCCAACCCTCAGTTTAGAAATCTGTAATTATTTGATCAGGTATGTATATTAGATACATAAGTCCCAGCTGATATTGTCAGCTGGGGGAAATGAAGTAAAGATGGATTTTGATAAAGGAAAATCATATATATACAGACTTGAGGATGCTTCTTACTCTCCTGGAAATTACTCCATTTGCCCTGTTGATACCCTGTTAGTTCATTAAGATTAATTATGACAATATCCTACTTTGCGCCCAAGGTGGTATATTTAAACTTAGCCTCAAGTCGTGGCCCTATTAAAATGATAGGGCCACAATTCCTTACATTGCGTAACTTATAATTTTGATAAACGGAATGGCCGGTGTTATAGAGTGAGCCTCCCCCCCCCCCCTTCCATAGCCAGACCACCCCCGGGCGATCCTACTCTAGAGTGAGCCTTCCCCTCAAGGGGGAACGCTAAAGCCAGCCTTCCCCCTGATCAAACAGAATGCAAGGACTAATTTTCTAGAAAAATGCAGGCGTGTCATAGACAGTCAACATCGAGTATTACCTCGGCCGGGTATTACTATGGTTTGCTAAGATTCTTATTCTGTATATCATTCAGGATATAAACTCTGGCGGATCCAGGATTGCCAGGAAAAAAGGAGGGGCTACTGTGGGAAAGCACATGTGAAAACAAGTATTTGTCAATCTGCTCAATCATGCATGATTTTGAATAATATTTCACAGAGTTGTTGCCCTTTATGAATATATATATATATATATATATATATATATATATATATATATATATATATATATATATATATATATATATATATATATATATATATATATATATATATATACAGTCAAACCTCGTTATCTCGAAGTCGGAGGGACCGTGGAAAATACTTCGAGATATCCGTAGTTCGAGATATCCAAATTTCGAGTTTAGGATCACAAATCTTGCAGTTGTTAATGTACGCCGATTCATTTGACATCTGTGATTATTATAGTAGATGTATGAGATATACATGTATTTATCAATAAATACGCATGAAGATGTGCATATTGTATTGTTCCTAAATAATTAATCTAAATCTCATTATACCTTTCATATTTAATGAATATATAGAGAATATACTCCAAAACTGGAAACGTCATGTTTCCTTTTCAGTAACATCGTAATTTAAATCCGATACTGGATATCACCGTCTTATACTATACCTAAAACCGAGGACGGGCTAACACGTAAGACAAGATAAAGACACACGTCATAATTTGATTTAATTACTATTACTTTGCATAAAAATACATAGACATATACACGGATTGCAAATCGTAATAATGAACAGTGTAAAGAAATTTCTTTAAACGCAGATATGAAAAAGCATTAATTACAGTTAATGTTAATTATCTCATTTTGTGTCGAGTTTAATAAACTATCATCATTTATTAATATTTGGTATAAATAACAGGGTACAAATGGACGCGATCGATTATGTAATTACTGCGGCTTTGTACACCGACACGGTCAATTGATCACACCACGCGAGCGACCTGTTATTTAGGGTAAACGCCGCGGGGAATATTGTCAATAAGAAGCCAACTTCGAGATAAACCGGGTAAATAAGAACTTCGGGACTGGAAAATGTATTCGAGATAAGCATGGTATTCGACATATCAGTGTTCGACACATCCGGGGTGAATTTAATCATAATATGAAGGATTTTTTTCGGGACCGAGGTTCGACTTCGAGATATCCCGGGTATTCGAGATATCAGTGTTCGAGATATCGAAGTTTGACTGTATATATAAAGCACAAATAGAATCAGTGAAACACCTGGGAGTACTATGGACCTTGGATCTCCGAAGAAATACCTGTAGAAAATAAAGACAAATTAGACAAACATATAAAGCACAAAGACACTACAGTTAACAAGGCACCCTATATTTCACTTATATTCGTTCCCCGTCTGGGACTCGAACCCACGACCTATGGTACCGAATCACCTAGCTGTCATGCATCCGACCCTCTAACCGACTGAGCTACCCGAGCTCCACAAAAATGGAGCTTTAATAGCCAATCATTAGCTAATCGCATGCATGACAACACGGCCGCGGAAAGTGAAGGAATTTACCCGACGTAAACGCAGGCGGATCCCCTGAGAGGATACATCACTGAAAGAGAAATAAACATATAAAGCACAAATTATATATATATAAATTATATATATAAACAAACTCGTCAGTTTTTCCAGAGTCCTCATTTTATTCAAATTATGAATTTTGATTCATACCTATTATTATGAATTTTTATTCACATATCTAGTTTTGAGTATGGATTTGTGTCATTCAAATTTACCTCGTACATTTGTATTTTTGTATAATAATTAGGTTTCTAGTTTTATTTTATTTCTTTTATATTTTTCCCGACAATTATGTTGAAAATTTTTCTTATAGAATTTGGGGACAAAGTTCGGATTACTTGTCATTTGACATTTGTCTTGTAACGTAAATTGCTATATTCTTTTACGTATTACTTTATCACATTTCGGTCACTTTATTTGTTAATATCCGTCTCTCGAAGTATTTTTGTTATCATGTCATTTCCTCTCTATTGTTAAATTAACTTTGTCGGAATTTTGTCTAATTGACTTCTTACACTTTTAGCTTAATCTTTATTGTTAAATTAACTTTGTCGGAATTTTGTCTAATTGACTTTTTACACTTTTAGCTTAATCTTTATCTAGTGATCCATGTCAAACACGGCTTTAGCTTTGGCTCCGCCCCTTTTTGTATTGACACATATAATTGGTCAAGTTTTATAATCTGTTTGTACCAAGTCACCTGATTGGTTAAAGATGCTATTCCGGATTCGAATCTCGGTGGAAAGCGAATAAAGTAAATTCACTTTCCATTGATTGATTAAATAATAAACAGTTAATTTTACAACGGAATCGTCTCTCTTTTCGAAACAGGTATAAACCCGTATAATTTCTATTTGATTGTCTATTTTACTATAATGTTCAAAGTGTAAATTGTATCAATACCTTCAATTATTTCAAGTTCATTTTGTTTTATTATAATTCACACATCTTTCATTTTAATATTTTAATTTGTAATTTGTAATTTTTAAATATCTTTTATTTCAACATTGTAATTTGTAACTTTATACATTTCGCATTCTAATCTTGTATTTGTAATTTTTATTAATTATAACTTTCCATCGATTGATTAAATAATAACAGTTAACTTTACAACGGAATCGTCTCTCTTTTCCAAACAGGGTAACAGTAGAAAGCCTTTGGCAAGACTGCCACCCACGGGATTATTCAAGAGAAATTCACCAAGTGTGGTACCACAGGGTTATTCCCGCAGTGGTTACCGTTAGTAAGTCGTATGTTCTGGGTTCGATTCCTGGAAACCGCAGTGATCAATACTCACGCGTTCCGGGTTAGAATCTCGGAACGCCCCTTTATTCGTTCATATACGCTGCTTGTACCAGGGTATATCTTTGAGTCAGAGCATATATAAAACGTACATTAAATTGGTATTTCAGTTGATGTCTTTGTTTACTTTAATATTATAAGTGTTACCATTAACAGTGGAATTAATCGTGGACTTTCAAGAGATGTGATGGCAAGTAAGACATCTCTTAGCATTTTTAGATCAATATATATTGGACATTTAAGAATAAAGTGATATTCGTCTTCAGTAACAGAGCCATTACAAAAACTATAAATACGTTCCTTACGATTATACAAAAGAGAAAACAGAAGACATCTGACAAAGCTGTATGACACAAATCACCAAGGACATGCACACACACACACACACACACACACACACACACACACACACACACACACACACACACACATGATAAAAGTAGAATATACACGGAAAAACGACATTACAAAAGTATTCGATTGTGCTGCGGTTACGATACCGACTAAGGACGATCAATTGAAGTAACAAACGTCATTCAATTGGTGTGGTTAACTGGTTTACGGTTTAAATAGTTATGAGTAAAACTACCTTTTTCCATATTCAAAGAATATGCTGACATTCTAAAACGAGATAAATATTCTTATACGTAGGACTCAAATGCTTTTGTTAGTCAAATTGTAAGGTAAAATTATCCAGTGTCCTAAACCCCCCCCCCCTTTCCCCCCTTTCCGCTTTTTGACGTAACTGAATTGACCTATTAACCAGCTTTGAAAAATACATGCATACACGAAAATACGTTGTTTCCTTTTGGTTTGGTTGTAGTTTTTTGTTGGTTTTTAGGGGTGGGGTTCATATTTCAGTTTCTGTCCGATTTCAATAATCTGTATGGATAAGTAAGGAGAATGGCCTTTTCTTACTTTTTGTCGCAAAGGCACAATGTTAATTGTCAATGGCGCAACTACCTTATATGTGTGTATGCTCAAACATACACATAATTTTCACACACAAAAAAAGAACACAAACATATCAATTACATCCTTACTTTCCATGTTGCACATTCAAAAGAATAAGGAAGTGAATGTTGCGCGAGTCGTTTGTAAGTTCGTGAATGCGAAAGAGCGCCTTTTATTGTTTACATGTATTTCACATTCATGCACCACTTCTCATCTTTCTCGGAATTACAGCAGCTACTAAGATATACTTTCATCTCATTTTAACATCCTTTCTAGTATTAATTTCGCTATAAAACAGTATTTTTGGATAATTATAATGCTTCATTACTATAAGGGTCGCGTAAAGTTTTGGATTCAGCTGTGTGACAAAAACTTATTCCACATACATTCATTCTTCAAAGGTTTGCATTGTCGGATTTAAGAGATTTGTCATCAAAGTGTCATTATGAAATTGTTTAACACTCAACCCTGATAATTACTGAAAATGTTGAAGACAAAATGTTCATATTTTAGCAGAATAAAGCATAACTTTACAGCTCACTTCAAACCTCTATCTCAAGGTCTGAGAACCAGGAAACGGCTCTTAGTAACTCTAAATTGAAAAAAAAAATTCCACAGGGGAGGGGCGATGGCGGATCCAGCTCCCCCTTTGTCGGGGAGGGGGGTCGATCGAGGGGCGAATTTTGTCGATTTTGGCAGAAAATGGGCTAAAATACAGGGTTTGGTAAAATTTTTGGTCACTGGCGGGGGCGGGCGCCCCTCCGCTATCCCTAAATCCGCCACTGGGAAAGGCATACTTCCGGACACCCTAGACAAGCTCGCTCCTATACGGCGCTTTTATAAGTCGCATCCAGCTTTAAAGCCTATATATACACATTATTTTAGCCTGCTAAACTACTTGTAAATTTACAATTTAACATTAAGTTTACGATTTTGATGTTTTTGTAGTATAGATCTATTGTAGCAGTACATTTCTCCTGGATCAGAATATTTCAGAATTTCTGGTACAGTGCCCATCGCCTCAGTAGCTGAAAAAGAGAGTACAATGCAACGACGAACAATAACCTACACATTGCACAGAAGAAATTATCGTTCCGGCTAATGATCAACACGCCATAGGTTTAACGCTGTAGTATTTCATCTGTCTGTTAGGAGCTTGCAGAAATCTATATTTTACTTAAAGCGTCTAAATGACAGTGAATAATATCGACACGAAAGCTGATGGCAAGGGATTTCCAAAACATATTGTAAAGAGTAAGGAATTTGAAAGGTTTTATTACACAATTTGGGCAAACCAAAATGCCGGTAAGGATGAATTTTTCATGTGTAATTAATATTATTATAGATTATTCGAACTTCAATTTTTCTTTTTCAGATTAGGCATATCATAATCAAGGATTTAAATTGATTTAAGGCATATCAATTATTACTGTATACAACTGTACAACTTCACAAGTACGCAGACAGACAACTTAAACGAGAAGCAATCTACCAGATAGCTATACTGAGGGCACTAATTATGAAAAGCAGTAATATTTAATACCCATTATTTACAATATGTATATATGATATGGACATAATTTACAAGGGTCAGACTACTTTAAGCCCAGTTGAAATGCATATACAAAAGTAAAAACTTCTACTGTTCTAGGGATTTCAGTAAGAGCTGGCACACAGCGAAATACGTCCGCTGTTTCTAATGACAGGAACTGCTTGTTTGATTTTCCTCTGATCTCAAATTCACTGGTCACATTCACATATAATGATATATACAGCGCTCAAAGTGATACATCTCAAACTTCTAAATCACCTTCTCAAATAATTCTAACTGAAAACCCTGAACTTCAAACAGTGGCTTCTCCTATCTTGGTGAATTGAGGAGGCGTTGGAATGGCAACTAAGCATTGGACAATGCAGTACATCATAATGGCTTTGACTCTAATTCTTTGTTGTCACAGACTTTCCCATTTGAGCCAGTCCATCATGGATGTGCATGACGCTACTGGTGGGACTGTAGTTGCTGGTGGTGAATCTTGCTGCTCTTCATTGTACTGCTTTGATCTTGTCAATTATTTTTTTGTATGAGGGTCCTAAACTGTAGATGCTTTATTCTGCCTGGGGTCTGACGAAGGTTTTGTAGCATCTGTCCTTGATGGTTGTTGGACATGAAGACAGGTTCCTTTTGTGAAAATGCTGTGGTGTTGTTTACCTTCTTACATATTGTGTTATTGTGGTGGTTCCATGACAAGTTGTTGGTAAAGTTGACCCCAAGGTATTTTGCTTTGTTGGTACTGGTTAATATCTTCCCATGTATGTAGTATGGGGTTTCGAGCTGCTTCCGTTTGGTTGTTATACAGATCACTTCACACTTGCCAGGGTTGAAATGCATGAACCAATCAGATTCCCAGCACTGGAGGCTGTCAAGATCATCCTGAAGTTGTTTGGCATGGGCTTCTCTAAACACATTCAAGGAGAGAACCAGCTAGTAACCACTGATTTTAGATTAGTTGTTTTTTTATTATCCTGCTTTTAACCTGTCATCACATGACGCTTGATTTTAATTCACTGTGCGAGACTGCTCCAGAGGAGTACTGCACATTATTATTGGAAGAAGATTCAAGGAGAAGAGTTATATGTGACTATGAAGAGGCAAGGAAAAGGCATGGTGACTTGTATTGACCTATCCTCATTTTATTCCTTTTAAGCTCACCTGAGGCAAAGGCCCAAGTGAGCAATTGTGATCAATCGCCTTCTGTCGTTAGTTTTTCTACATTTTCGACTTCTTCTTCAGAACTGCTGTACAGAATTTCACCAAACTTCATAGGAAGTAAGTACTCAAGGTCTTCTACCAAGTGTGTGTTTTTCGTGTCGATCTGTAATCCAAGATGGCGGCCATTGGCTCTGATTGGTTGACACATTTTTTCGACTTCTTCTCCAATACCGCTGCACAGAATTTCACCAAACCTCATAGGAAGTAAGCGCTCAAGGTCCTCTACCAAGTTTGTGTTTTTCGTGCTGATCTGTTATCCAAGATGGCTGCCATTGGCTCTGATTAGTTGACACATTTTGGACTTCTTCTCCAGAAGCACTGCACAGAATTTCACCAAACCTCATAGCAAGTAAGTATGTGAGGTTCTCTACCAAATTTGTGTTTTTCGTGCCGATCCGTAATCCAAGATGGCTGCCATTGGCTCTGATTGGTTGACACATTTTCGACTTCTTCTCCAGAAGCGCTACACAGAATTTCACCAAACCTCATAGGAAATTACTACTTGAAGTCCTCTACAAAGTTTGTGTTTTTTGTGCCGATCTGTAATCCAAGATGGCCCCCATTGGCTCTGACAAGTTGACGCATTTTCGACTTCTTCTCCAGAACCTCTGCACAGAATTTCATCAAACTTCATAGGAAGTAAGTACTCAAGGTCCTCTACCAAGTTTGTGTTTTTTTGCCGATCCGTAATCCAAGATGGCCGCCATTGGCTCTGATTGGTTGACACATTTTCGACTTCTTCAAAACGACTGCACAAAATATCACCAAACCTTATAGAAAGTCTTGTAGAAAAAAAGCAAAATTTTCTACTGAAATTACTGTCATTTTATTGTAAATAAGCAATTTGTGCTCAGGTGAGCAATATAGGCCCATTTGGACCTCTTGTTTTATGTTCCCTTACTTCAGCTTTGATGCCAAACATAGTTACTTTGATTCAGAATATGCAGTCACTTTGATACTGATCCTAACTGCTATTAACGGTAAATAATTTGCTGCTCAAGATTATTGGCTTGGTTTGTGAACATTGATGTCTTCCAACTAGAAAGAATAAAAGAAAGATGGAAAGAAAAGAGTGAAGATATAGAGAAAGGAGATAAAGAGAGAAGAGAAAAAAAAATTGCAAGAACATATTACATCTTTTATTTATCCATTTCTTCATATTAGAAGTAACATAGAAAAATTAAACAATTTAATGATTACATATTTTTTTATTTTACAATACTAATATATTGTGCTTGATCAGACTGGGGTCAGATCATCGGGGGCTGTATGCATATTAGGGCCAGATCCACTATAAGTGATCACTCTCATATTGGTGGAGCTCAGCATATAGCTATAGCTTCAGTGCACTGTACCACAGACGACTTGACAGCAACCGGAGGGAAAAAACTTAACCCTGCCATCATCTGTAGAAAAACAGGGGTCTGCCGTAAAGGGTACAGGGATGTTGAAATGGGATTAAGTGGGACAAAACCCTTGAAGCTAATTCATTCGGGATGAAGGAACTGAATTTTAACAAGAGTTGGACAAAACTAATTTGGAATTTGACAAGGGAAACCCAGTTGCAGAGTTTTACAGCTGGATGCACTAATGAAGAGTGTTTAAAAACATTCAAGGATAACATTATAACAGTATACCAATTTGGAGTATATTTTGTTTCTTGTTTTTCATGGTGAAGAACTTCCAATGTATTCTCAGTGGAAATATGTTATCTGCAATATTAAAACCTTGATCACGATTTCTTATTTTTTATGTTACAATGTATGGATTCTAAGTAATGATGTCTGTGGACCATAATTGACAGAACTAATCATTATATTTGTATAATGCACAATTATTTTTGATATTGGTTTCTTTTCTACCATGAAATATTCTGGAAGATGATATTTTCACTGTTGCCTTGATCTTGTGACCATTTGACCTCAAATAGATTGTTTTACGTGCTCTATCTATAAATGCTTCAACAGAAATATATTCAGTTGTTAAAATAATGATATTTTGATTGATGCCATTGTTGCTGAATCTATCATTGAAATTCAACTGATTTTGATTGATCTGATGAAAAATTCTTAAGGCGATTGATCATAAAAAGAATGGCATTACAAACTTACTTAGAATGATTGTGTCTGAGTGAATATCATACACTCAATATGTGAAATTAAACGTGAGAAATCAGATATATGCCAGTGTTTCTTCAGAAAATCATCTTGCCCACTAAGTATGAGACATGACAATGTTGATTGATTGATTTTTGTTTTACGTCACACCACAAATATTTCACGTATATAGTGAAGGCATTTGCCAAATGCGGGGCATACAAATTTTGACCTTTGCAACGGACCCACCCGAAGCAGTGAGGGATCTTTAACGTGCCATGCATACCACGACAGGGGCCTCGGTTTTTATTGTCTCATCTGAAAGACATGACACCGGCATGACCAGAGCGGGACTGGAACCCCGGCCTCCCGATCAGGAGTCCGACGCGATACCACTAGGCCACGCCGGCTTAACATGACAATGTCTCAACAGCTGTCTGCTACCTATGTAGAAGGAAATATGTAAATAGAAATACCACATCAGTCTTTAATATTTTTGGTACATGTATTGTACCTTGTCTGTCTTTGATAGCAGAAACAACTTTTTTAGCTTGATTTTTCATAGTTAGGTTCATACATCTATGAAATCAAGTATTATTTAATGAAAATCTGTGCTATGTTTATGATCTCAGTTTAACTCTAGAACCAATATTAGTAGTAGTTATATATTTGTTACTGCATATTTCTGTTGATTTTTCTAATTTATGATCTGATTTTCTGAAAAAATAATGACCTTGTATTGAGTTTTTGAGTTGTAATGAACAATAGAAATTCTTTTTTTTTTATGATATTATATTAAAGCTGTGCATTCTACTGCATGGGCATAGATCACTGTTATATCTATATGTCTTACTGTAAAATCAAAATGGTTGAGTGGTTACCACAGTAATACATGCTGCATGGATTGTAGTTGAGACAAAGATTCATGAATGTACCGGTAGCAATGATTATAAGAAATAAAGTCTTTATTACAATGATACATCTTCTTGAAAAGCTACGCTGGGTATATATAGACTCTCAATAGAAATGAAAAGCCACAATCAATGGAAAGCTATCATACATTTTCTTTATAAAGATATTATCCCTATCACCTAAAATTTATGTAGTAATATCACACTATTACGCCAAGGTTGCAGTCTAACTTGACCTCAGTTGTTAAATTTGATTTGTTATGCTGTATCTGCATTTCAAGGATATATTCTAAGATAAGATTAGTTTAGATAATTTTCTTTTTATGTTTGATCTCTAATGTTTTGACAGCCAAAAGGAAAACAAGGTACCAAGGGAGCTAAGCAGATTGCCATGGAAAACAAGTCTACCCTCAGTTACTACAGAAATATATCTTTAGCAGTTAATGTAAGATCAACTTTGTCTTTGTTTATAGTATTTGTTATTCTTTTGAGTGATTTTCTCAAAAATAAGAGATAACTGAGGCCAATTTGTTCAGTATACAAAGTATAATGTTTGCTCAAACGTTTAAAGATATTAATGATATGTAATTTCCTTTCCTGAAGTTTAAATATTACATACGATGTAAAGAATTTAAGAGAAAACCAAAATTTAAATATCAGTAACATATAATTACAGTTATTGATATGTCAAATATTAAAAGGAAAGATTGATTATCTGACAGTGTTTGGACTTGGATTATTTCAGGCTGTATACCTCATTATTCAGACCATGATATTTTGGGAATCATTTACAGCGTTATATATTGTGAGTATATATAAGTAAAACTTTGCATTATTCATTTTCATAAGTGATAAATATTTTCATTAAATATATAAAAAAAGAGACCTTCATTTATTATTAAAGGAAATTCTTTGAAAAATGTATCTTTACAATGTTAAATTTTAGAATCAAATAGATAAATTCTCTAAGAACACATACACGGCATACAATGGTCCTAGCAATACTAGGTATTCTGAACAGTTTAAGCAGTATTGGAAATCTTATGATCACCTGGCAATAAGGACCTTATATATCACTATCACCATAATTTAATGGTCAGTTTTAACTTTTGGTTATGAATTTTTTATGACCCCACCATAAAATGGCCAAGGCATTAAGTGTTTGTTTTCTCAGTCCTTCATTTTTTCATCAATCTGTCCAATACATAGGATGTTTTCTCAGTCCTTCAGTTTTTCATCAATGTGTCCAATACATAGTTTGTTTTCTCAGTCCTTCATTTTTCATCAATCTGTCCAATACATAGTTTGTTTTCTCAGTCCTTCAGTTTTTCATCAATCTGTCCAATACATAGTTTGTTTTCTCAGTCCTTCAGTTTTTCATCAATCTGTCCAATACATAGGATGTTTTCTCAGTCCTTCAGTTTTTCATCAATCTGTACAATACATAGTTTGTTTTCTCAGTCCTTCAGTTTTTCATCAATCTGTCCAATACATAGTTTGTTTTCTCAGTCCTTCAGTTTTTCATCAATCTGTCCAATACATAGTTTGTTTTCTCAGTCCTTCAGTTTTTCATCAATCTGTCCAATACATAGTTTGTTTTCTCAATCCTTCAAAGCTGGTGTGGCTTAGTGGATGAGGTGCTCGACTCTTGACCAAAGGGTTCTAGGTTTGGCTCCTGCAGTGGGTACCAAGATGTCCTGTCCAAGGTCCTGTGTCATGGTAGGCATGGCACGTAAAAAACCCTCACTGCATCAGATGGGTCCTTTGCAAAGGTCTAAATTTCTGTGCAGTTTATTAGATAGATGCCATCAACATATACTTGAAATAATGGTGAAATGACATAATACAACAATAAATTAATCAATCTCAGTCTTTATCATTCTTTTCAGTTCTTCATTCTTTCATCAGGCTGTCCCATGCATAATTTTTGTTCTTTCAATCCTTCATCAGTTTGTCCCATACATTGTTTATTTTTTCTGAGTCCTTCATTCTTTTATCAGTCTGTCCCCTACATGATAAGTGTTTTCTCAGTCCTTCATTCTTTCATTAGTCTGTCCCTTACATGAATTGTACTTTCTCAGTCCTTCATTCTTTCATCAGTCTGTCCCCTACATGATTTGTTTTATCTGTCATTTCATTCTTATTTGTGTTTTCTTGGTCCTTCATTCTTTCATCAGTTTAGTACTTCTTCAGTCTGTTCCACACATGGTTTATATTTTTCTCAGTCCTTCATTCTTTCATCTGTCGGTTCCACACATGGTTTTGGTATTTCTCCGTCCTTCATTCTTTCATTAGTCTGTCCCCGACATGATTTGTGTTTTCTCAGTCCTTCATTCTTTCATTAGTCTGTTCCTTACATGATTTGTGCTAACTCAGTCCTTCATTCTTTCATCAGTCTGTCCCATACATGATTTGTGCTTTCTCAGTCCTTCATTCTTTCATCTGTCTGTCCCATACATGATTTGTGCTTTCTCAGTCCTTCATTCTTTCATCTGTCTGTCCCATACATAATTTGTGTTTTCTCAGTCCTTCATTCTTTCATCAGTCTGTCCCACACACGGTTTATGTTTTTCTCAGTCACTCAGTCTTTCATCAGTCTGTTTCCTACATGATTTTTGTTTTCTCAGTCCTTCATTCTTTCATTAGTCTGTTCCATACATGATTTGTGCTAACTCAGTCCTTCATTCTTTCATCAGTTTGTCCCATATATGATTTGTGCTTTCTCAGTCCTTCATTCTTTTATCTGTTTAGTACAATAAGAAGACAATGTTAAAGATGATTTTTTTAGGAGACATTTTGTCTTGATAAACTGAAGGTGTCCATCAGACAGTCTTTTTTTCACCATGCACGTAAACTTTTCTTTGAAATATTTATAAAAGGCAAAAAACTAACCAATTATTATTTAAATTGTTTGTTGACCTTCATCTCTGCTAAATATCTAAATGTCACTTAAGAACCAGGGTTTGAGAAAACCTGGCAAAATCTGAAGATTCGTCCAAATGGATGGTCAGAGATATATTTTTTCATGTTTATTTTTGTGATCTATGATGTAAATGATTTGCAAAAAAATACATGAAAAAAATCATATAGGCCTCTATTTATAGAAACGGTCAATACTGTATATCTAGGAAAAATAGGCTTAAAATTGCTCTAAAAAAAGGTATTTCAGCATTAAATAATTCAATGTTGTGGTATAATATTATGTTTTGTTCACTATCATTAATTAACTCTTCATTTTATCTTTAATATAATAAGACAACCTATATACCATATTGTACCATTAGCACTATAGGTGACACTTTTGTAGAACATACCTAGACATTCTTAATTTTGTTTCCTGTTTTTAGACTTTCAAGGATTCTAAAAGAGAGAATAATTTTCCCAAAAAATATTTTATTTATGTAGTGCACATATTTTTCGACAGTATATAAAATATTCACCATTGCCAAATATATTATATATATCATACAACTAACCATATCAAAATCCACCAGATTACTTATATACATAGGCAAAAATATCAGAAACAAAAAATGGGTACATAGTAAGCAATTTCATCTATATTATAATAAAAAAATAGATATAATGATAAATTATACGAGTTGAAAAAAAATTCACTTCATTTTTACCCAAACTTCCATAAGTACCTGAATATTTTACTTTAGAAATTATCAGATTCACATTAGAATTCTAAACAAAATTCATCATTGTCATCTTTTGCATAGTAAAATTCATCATATTCTCAAGTACTTCATGCTCATCTTCTTGAACCTTCCTATCATTACAAATATTATTTTCTGTATTGTTCGCTTCCTCAAATGTCTGTACAACTTCCCATCTAACTAAATTATATATGAATGCCCCAGCAAAATCCAAATGATCCCCATTGTTCATCTTCCAGTACCAGATCTACTTACGTTTTCTTCTAGTGCTTACATGTCATACTCAAATCAAAATAGTAGGGGTTGGTAAGTATAATTTCAGGTCGCCATGTTTTATGTTTTTTGTTTTCTTTTTTATTGCCTGGATCGATAAATCGTTCTGTCTCTATGTCTCTCTGTTGGCAACTTCACCTTGGCCATAACTTTTGACACCAAGGTCGATGACCTTATGACCTTGACAATGACCTTCACGCTAAATAAATTTCTGTCTGTTGTCAACTTTAACCTTAGCCATAACTTCTGAACTGTGAGGAATAGAGCCTTCATATTTCACATGCATAATCAACTAATGAATCCCTTTCAAATGACATCAAGGTCGATGACCTTTTGACCTTGACAATGACCTTCATGCTAAAAATAACATTTTGGACTTTATGGCCTCTAAGGCCATTAGTGTTTCACAAACTCAGCTCGTTTTTATGCTCCCGCCATATATAGCCGGGGGCATATAGTGTTGCACCCTGTCATTCCGAAACTTTGCCATCGCAACTCTTCCCAAACCGTTCATCAGAATTTCACCAAACTTCACATGTAGGTAGGGCAGCATATGTAAATGTGCATGAAGGGAGGCAACTCTGCTCAGAAATTTTTTTCAGGAGTTATGGGACTTTGAAATTAGAAAATATGCATTGCATATGGCTGAACCTTGTCATGGCAAATCCTCCTAAACTGTTCATCAGAATTTCACCAAACTTCACATGTAGGTAGGGCAGCATATGTAGATATGCATGAAGGGAGGCAACTCTGCTCAGAAATTTTTTCAGGAGTTATGGGACTTTGAAATTAGAAAATGTGCATTGCATATGGCTGAACCTTGTTTGAATTTTCAAATATTAGTTCTGTGGCAATTATATTTCACTACCTTAGCTGCCAGCGTAGGGCATCTGTGTCGCATCGACACATTAAAATTCTAGTTTTTTTTCTTTTGAATATTCTTTCTTTTATTATTATTAATTTTTTTTTTGTTTCTTTAAAAGTTCTAAAACATTTGACTTCCCTTATAAAAATTCAGTGGTCAGACTGTTCAATATCTGGAATTTTTCGTTGGATGGAGTTAATTTTACTGGTTACAGCTGACAGTGTGGTGACTATTGCATTTTCTGTATATGCCACATTCAAACCGAAGTTTGATTTATACTGAAAAATGTATAAAACGACAAGAAAAGCAAGTATTGGCTACACATACTACTGCAAATATGAAAATATCTTGGTGGGGCATTTGCTTAACAAGCATTCTCTAGTATTGTTTTGCACTTTCTTAAGAAAAAAATAGCATCACAACAAATTAATGTTAATACACAATTCAAGTGGAAACAGTTCTAAGTTTGTCTTTTGCTGGCCATGTTCCATGAGATGACTAGGTTACATGTCTTGAATAGAGCATCAGAAATACAAAATATACATTTTAGATATATCCTGCAGCATCCTCTCTGTCAATGTTATGTTTCCCTTACAGTTCTTGGCTGTATTGTCAGTTGGTGCTCATTTTGGATGTAACCAGTTTTTATCATACATGGGAAGTGGGAAATATATGCCAGATGGAAGTTTGATAGATCCAGGAATAGATCTAAACATGGAATCTGGAATGGCAGAGTAAGAATTACTAAAGCAAACCCTAACCCAGAGTCTTCATGCATGGACCAGAAACATTAGAATAAAACCTATACATTTTTTCATTCATTGTCCTAAAATGAGTTAATCAAAAGTTATGTTGTGTTTATATCAAGTGGACAAGTTTATATTTGTACTACAGTATATTTGTGTAAATATGCTATTCATTTCCCAACATTGAAACTTTGAAAAACTGTATTCCAAGATTTGGTTCACTAAGTTATATAATATAGATTGTATAATTATTTTCTATGTAGTCTACAGCTGATGAAAAATATGGTTCTACAAAATACCAGACATTACAAAATAACAGATATCACAAAAAAATTATTCATCATCTGTTTGACTTCTATGTCCACAATATAATTGTTTTCTTCTTTTTCAGGCATGCAAAGGATATACTTCTATTCACTTCTATAGTGCAAGGTCTTAGTTTGATATCCTATTACTTTTGGCTCTTATTATTAGTTGTAAGTATATAAACTAACTCGGACAAACGACCTGATAGCTATTCACCAATCAGAAATCATATGGACAGCATCTATATTGATGTTCATCAAACATACATCAAATGTCCTGATGGCTATTCCCCCATCACATATTATATGGGCAGTGTCTATATTTACATCTATTAAACATACATCAAATGTCTTGATGGCCATTCTCCCATCAGATATTATATGGCCAGTGTCTATATTTACAGATATTAAACATACATCAAATGTCTTGATGGCCATTCTCCCATCAGATATTATATGGCCAGTGTCTATATTTACATCTATTAAACATACATCAAATGTCTTGATGGCCATTCTCCCATCAGATATTATATGGCCATTGTCTATATTCACATCTATTAAACATACATCAAATGTCCTGATGGTCATTCCCCCATCAAATATTGTATGGCCATTGTCTATATTCACATCTATTAAACATACATCAAATGTCCTGATGGTCATTCCCCCATCAGATATTGTATGGCCAATGTCTATATTTACAGATATTAAACATACATCAAATGTCTTGATGGTCATTCCCCCATCAGATAATATATGGCCAGTGTCTGTATTTACAACTATTGAACATGTATCAAATGGCCTGATGGCCATTCTTCAATCAGATAATATATGGACAGTGTCTGTATTTACATCTATTAAACATTATCAAATGTCCTGATATTTTTACAATTATTGTGTACTCACCAAAAACAATGAAATTTCCAGATTAACCATATTAATAATGTGGTGATAGTAAACATTCTGTATATCTTTACATGTATCCTGATTTCATTTCAGATTCCTGGGAGGGCTTTCTATATGTTATGGGTGAATATATTAGCTCCATGGATCTTTGCACCTGCACCAGAAGTCGATGAGAAAAAAATGAAGAAAAAAGAAAGAAAACAAGCAAGAAACCTAAGACATTAAGCAATATGGAACTTTAACATTGACTGTTTATTGTGTCTTACTATAGATACTTGTGTTTATGTGTCTAAATACAATAGATTACTTGTGTTTTGATAAGACTAAGTAGTTTGTTCTAGTGTATATAAGTTATCACCTTTAACATTTATATTTGAAAGCATCCAGTAATGATGATTCCTGATAAACAATTTTGTGTTCATAGGACTTTATCAGTCAAATGAAAATCTTTTCCATATTTCAGTAGATAGAAAGTGTGGATGATATTTTGAATAATTTCAATTAGTTAATGAGTCCAAATCAGAAACCGTCAACCCTCGTACTTAGGACTAAGGTGCCAAGGAGTAAGACAGTATCTGTTGTGCAAGGAATAAGACAATATCTGTTGTGCAAGGAGTAAGACAATATCTGCTGTGCAAGTTTTGTCTTTAAAAGATCAATTCTAACATGTGGAAGTAGTGAAAGCCTTCACTTAGGTAAATGGAAATATGCAATTTTTCATTGATGTTAAATTAGATTAAAGTATTGTAAATCATTCATTCCTACCCTTATAAAATTTGTGGCAGCAATGTTTTTATTATTAATAAAATGTCAATGTAAAATGTATTTGCAAGATGTTTTAATACTAGCATGAAATCACAAGTTTGTTTATATTAGAGACCATTGTGTATACATATTCTGACTTGGATAAATAGTTTATCACTATTTGACAATCTCCAAGAAATCTAAGCAGTGAAAAGAACTCAGCCTAATAGACATTTTTCAGTTACCCCATAAATAAAGAAGCTTTAAATTAATAATATGTATAGCCTAAATTTAAGGTCAATAACATATATTTGCCTCTTTATTCATTGAACCAATTTCTTCTTTTGTTCCATTTTCACAAGACTTTTGCATTATTCCACCAAATTGTTGCAAAAGTCTGTATTCTTTTAATAATTTAAAGGAAATCACATGCAAAATGTTTGTCAAAGGACAAGGTACACTACCCTGAATCAACCTAAATTTACAAACCATCTAGAAATAATTCATTGCATATCAATGATTCCTTAATACATAGACTATTATGCAGTTAATGCATAGATTTGACATCTTCTTAGGAAAATAAATTCCACCCAAAAGTCATCAAAATCTGCACAAATTGGAATCATATTTTGAATTTGGACATGGGCACATGTCAGATCCAGTGATATTTTGTTGTATTCTTCACAAGAACAATCAAATCTAGCATAAAGTAAAATTGGGTTGAGCTCATGTTCTTTGTTGTTTGTTAGGAAAAATTCAAATATTTTGGGGTACCATATTTAACATTTCTGTTCAAATATCTTGGGCTTGCATTTCTATGTGAATTTGGCATTTCTTAATGGTGTCATTCAGACATTAAGTGAAGATGTGGCAGGTACCCTTCAGTAATCACTGTCAACACTTTCTCTGGCATGCAATGACTTAAGTTTCCTCTTGAAGATCTAAATAGATTTAATACATGATATTGGGATAAGGCAAAGGTTGATCTCTTTCCATTTTCAAACTTAAGGACATAGTCGGCTCGCAAAATGTCTTTATCTCTACACTAAACAGTTCCTCAAAACAAATGAAGTTGTTGACAAAAAAGATAACTCTAATTTAGTTATGAATAAACTACAGGATTGCCAGGAATATTGCAAATACAGATTATCTTTGTCTTTTCAAAGAAAGATTTATATGGATAGGTTTCAAGTTCTTTGCTTTATTCAAGTCATTAAGTATCGAATATAGTTAATTTTAAATATCAAGAGAAAATATCTGCCAGGAAATAAGAGACTGAGTAATGTCTGAATCAGTCAGTCAAGGAAGTTGTTAAAACTCCAAATTTTCATTTGTTAACCACATCAGATGTCACTATGAGTTTCTATGATAGATTACAAAAAGAAACTGGTTCAGATTTGAAGCAAATTTATTGTAATAAGTAAGATAGGACCTAAATGGCTTTGTTGTTAGAGTTATGGGACTTGGGTTTGGGTTTTTTTTTTGGACTTCAAATCTTTTGTACAAAGAAAGGATTACAGCACTGTCTAATTCACCAGATAACTTGATATCACATTAGAAAATGAGTGTCCATCTGTCTGTCCATGGCACACACTGACTAAGTTTCCTCTTGAAGATTTTCATAGGTTTAATACAGGATATTGGGATAAAGCAAACGAAGACACCTCTTTGATTTTCTTACTTATCTGCTTTGTTGTTATAGAGTCAAGGAACATTGGGGGTATTGGACCAAGAATGAAAGGATAACAATACACTGTCTAATACTTGCCATAATTTGATATTGCATTAGAAAATGAGATTAATGAAAAGAGTTTTGTAAATCTAAGAATATAATACCAAGATAAAGCAGAGGAAGACCCCTTTAATTTTCAATTTTTTGGGGTCATAATGGGACTTGGGGAGTGTTTTTCTAGCATTGATGGAAAGCCTATCAGCAGGCCCTTATTAATTGGTCAGTGTTCTAATTTCCATATTCACAGAGACCAAACTACACATGAATTCATCTTAAAAGCACAATTTTGTGAAATTTGTTAGGCTTGAAGTGGAGGTTAGTGACTCCAGTCTTTCTTGGGTGTAAAATACCCTCTCTGTCCATCTGTCACAGTTTACTCATGTTTGAATTTAATATTAAGCTTATACATTTTATATTTAACACACAACTGTTATCCTTGAAAACAGGGGTATGACATTAATTTGAATCAAAATCACATGTCCAGAGCCAAGGTCACAGTAACCGTATAATAATGATGTTCAGTCCAGGAAGCTGGAGTACTATGCCTCTGCTCCATACAGCACATAATTGTTACCAGTGGGCAAGAATGCATCATGGATGATTCCAAAGCCTGACGTCAAAGGTCAAAATCTCTGTGACCCAAGAAAAATGTGAAGATAAATTTCCTTGCAAAGTAGCAAAATCACTGACGAATCATGAAAATATGAAAGAAAAACAGAAATGTATACAACACAGTAAAATATGTGAGACTAACTTTATTGGGTAATTAATTTTACTGTAGACATAATTGTTTGATGAGAATCACTAAAAAATAAAGTTACAGATTAAATGCAGATGTGTATAAATGTCTATATCATAAGAACAGCACAATATATATCTATATATATATATATATATATATATATATATATATTATGCATATATATATATATCACAAGAAACACTCATATTCCACAAACTGTGAGCCACCTGGCCCTCTACAAGTAGTTAAATGCCATTAAATCAAAACAACATTCATATAAAGATGAACCGGGATTAAGTTACTGAAGTATTGAGGGTTTTATAATGATTTACTTCTAGCATGTGAAGGTCAATGCACACAATCTGATTGAATAACAATGATTGTAATGTACGAATAAATCTTTGGACTGAAATTACATGACAATCAACCTTAAAGAATTACCATTTACATACGCATATATGACTCCACCATAAAATTTATTCCTGAAGGCAGACTGTATGCCAAATGTTACATTATACTGATGCCATGAAACTATGTTCATTTTATGCATAATTAAGAAGCAATGTACAGCACTCTTATCTTATTGCACAATTAATTGTGTACAACTCAACTCCTCCCCTCTTGCATTAATTTACAGCCTTCTGCATAAACATGAATTCCTGTTACAGTTAGATAAAATAATACCAAGAAAAACTATATTTAGAAATACATGTTAATACTTTGATCTCAAGGAAAATGTATTATTTCTCTGACAGCTTTTAAGACCAAGCCCTTTTTTTAAATGTAAATGACTAAATAATCATATATCCTCAGAGGTGTCAGAAAAAGTAGCGATCCCAATTTAAAGCAGTTCAAATATATATCCTTTACAAAAACATTAAGGATAAATTGACAAGTCTAGTGTAGAATGAAATATGAAATGCACTTACTTATGTAGAACAAAGCCATATAAATGATAGGTTAATATATGTATATAAAAAAGTTTTAGTGATGCACTACTCAAAGTAAAAAACAAGATGTAAAAATTATACATTAATAAAGCAAATGATTTATATACTATATCGCTATACAATAACTATTTTTCACTAAGTACTTCTAACAAAAACATGTAGCTCTAGGCAAATGTTTTCCTGGTCATCCACTATACAAGTTGTTATATAATTAACTTTTAACTTGAGTTGCCAGTAAAAATATGCCCCCATAGTGGCAGTTTCAGATTCTCAATATATATACAAAAAAGAATAAAAACAATATGCCCCCGATCTATCGATCAAGGGGCATAGAAAAGGTGTGGTGGGTTTAAAGATCTCTCGGTGCTAAAATGAAGACAACACCATAATGTTTCACACCAGTGGTGACTTTTGACCTATTCAACCCAAAATTGATAGGCATCTTCACCTTTTGATATTATTCAATAGATTTAAATTTGTTTTTTATAGTATGTATGGTATATAATTATCCTCCAGATAATTGCAATTGATTTTTAGTAGTAGTGACCCTGACTTTTTGACGCAAAAATCAACAGGTTGGTTGATTGGGAATTTACGTCACTTTCAACAATTTTTCAGTCATATTACAACTAGGAAGCAGGAGATAACCAACTTCTTAAACAAAGTGACACAATCCAGTGCAAAATCAATAGACTTGGGTAGGAGGCAAGGAACTGTATTTGCCATTCTGAAACCATTTATATGATGGAAGGAAGGATAAAGGAAACACTAATAACATCCTTGGCCATGCCTATGGTATGGACATAAAAACATAAAGCACCATCTGAATTACATTTTTACATTAATGTATGGCACACAATATTAATCTGTGGTCTTTTGTAAAAATTACAAACTATTGCACAAATTTCAATTATAAAACTACTTAATATAATCATGGGTTATTTAACCTTCAAAGTTCATAATAGATATTATTATATATCTTGAGTAACGCTGGTAGAAAGAATCTAAAGGAAAGATATCTATAAGTAAAATACAAGTTCATCTATAGAATGACTAACTCCCTATCATACTGACAACAACATGTATCCTGCACATTAAGCTTGCTGAGGTGTTGTAGTATCCTCCAAACTGCTGTACACAGTTAAGATATCTGGATATAATCTGTGAAAATAATAATGAATAGCCATCATTCACTAAGCATACCAGACAGTATTTAATATGAATTTACTCCATTACTATAGGCCTATACATCTTTACTTGAAAACATTTGACAGTTGCTTAAAATGCAATATTTTGCTTTCATCTTTATTATCATTTGTCCTTCTCTTAAACCATTTCCTGGTAAGATATATAAGTTTTATTTCCCTTGGCATGCCTAATGAATTCTTCCTCCCATTTTTCTTTATGACTTTGTAAGGAATGACTCCATTGAGGTTTTTTACTACAACAGTCTATGTGTTTTGACAATGCTGACATCAGTTTTTTTCTGATTCATTATATATTATGTTACATCAAAATTGGATTACATTGACATCCGAAAATCATGATTTACTGCATATGAAATCCACTGATTTTGAAAAGTCTAAATATTTTTTTAATCTATAGCTACCTATATATTTAAATCACTTCAAAATTCATACACTGCACTAGACTAGTAAACTGTATACTGACTGGAGATCTGGTCCAGTTTTCAGATACTTTTTACTGACATAGCTCAAATTCATTGAAAAAAACCTGTGGGCCTGGTGACTTCCAGTTTGTCTTATTTTTTTTTCCAATGTCAAAGATGTCAAATGTAGTTTTTATAGCAGAATATTCATGCACAGTATGAGGATACACGAGATCACAGTAATGTGTAATTTAAGTCATAAAGAAACACTATCCATCAGCGAATTTATAAGTTTTGAAACTTACTATAAGATTTAGAGTCCACATATGTATGTATTAGACACTACTTTGAAGATTTACGAAAAAATCTTTTGAAAATAAGGTGCCATTAACGAGATATCTAAAATATCATGCTTTTCTCTGCAATTTCACGTCTACATAATAAATATTCGTGTGCCATCAATCATATGACCATATAAATGACAAGGATGTATTTATTCATATCTGTTTTTCTACTATACATATCCGAATCACTAAACAAATTCTTTCTTCCCCGTTACAGTTTTAACTTTCTCCACTTTGTTGATACTTTTGTTTACGTCTCGCTTCGTGGCTCTTATGGCAAAATGGACAATTTATGTGTACCTCACAAGAATTCATTTTGTTTTATAAATAATGCTTGATCTTTGCAGAAGTAAAGTTTCAAATTCTTGTATTAACCAAAAGCCTATGTCTTTGAGAAGCCTACTGAAATAGCAAATCAATGATTTTCTTTTCAATAACTGTAAATTTAGGCTTTCTTCCCCGTTTCCATTTCACTTTCTCCATTTTGTTGATACTTTTGTTTACGTCTCGCTTCGTGGCTCTTACAGCAAAATGGACAATTTATGTGTACCTCACAAGAATTCATTTTATTTTATAAATAATGCTTGATCATTGCAAAGCCTACAGAAATAGCAAATCAATGATTTTCTTTTCAATAACTGTAAATTTAGGCTGTGAAGGACAGTGCCAATTTAATTAATAAGATACATGTATCAATAATCTTAATATCATTACTATCCTATATATTTTTGTTATAATTCATATGAAACGTATGATATAAAAATTACTTCAATGAAACCAAATATTACTTACTTCACCTCAAATTCATTATCGACAATTTCAAAGATTTCCCCATCAACATCTATTAGTTTTTCTAGATACACTTCTCCGTCTTCATTCTCTTGTTTCCCTTGTAATGAGTCAGGATTTGAACCTCTTGCTTCCTCTTCTGTAAAAGTATCAAATGTACTGCATATAACAATTGACATAAACAGAAATACCTGTCTTTAATCTGTAATATCACCACAGCTTAGATTGAACAATAACTGTCACAGATATTGTTATGACAGATTTTGTAATATATATATATATACATGTATATAATATGTGTCCCGTATATTGTTACAGTAATATGTGTCTTGAATAGTGTAGTATGTGTCCTAGATATTGTACTATCACTGGGTGTCCTGAATAGTGTAGGTATGTGTTGTGGTTATTACACTGTCCTGGATATTGTACTATGTGTCCTGGATAGTGTAGTATATGTTCAGGATAGTGTACTATGTGTCCCAGTTACTGCAATGTGTCCTGGATAGTGTAGTATGTGTCCTAGATATTGTATTGCGTCCTGGATAGTGTAGCATGCATCCCAGTTATTGCACTGTGTCCTGGATAGTGTAGCATGTGTCCTGGTTATTGTACTATGTGTCCTGGATAGTGTAGTATGTGTCATGGATAGTGTTGTATATTTCCTGGATATTTGTACTATTTGTCCTGGATTGTGTAGTAAGTGTCCTGAATATTGTACTATGTGTCCTGGATAGTGTTGTATATGTCCTGGATATGTACTATATGTCCTGAATATTGTAGTATGTGTCCTGGATAGTGTATTATGTGTCCTGGATAGTGTACTTTGTGTACTGGATAGTGTAGAATGTGTCCTGGATATTGTACTATGTGTCCTGGCTATTGTACTATGTGTCCTGGATAGTGTAGCATGTGTCCTGGATATTGTACTATGTGTACTTGATAGTGTAGTATGTGTCTTGGATAGTGTAGTATATGTCCTGGTTATTGTACTATGTGTCCTGGATAGTGTAGTATGTATCCTGGATAATGTAGTATGTGTCCTGGCTATTGTACTACGTGTCCTGGATAGTATAGCATGTGTCCTGGATATTGTACTATGTGTACTTGATAGTGTAGTATGTGTCTTGGATAGCATAGAATACGTCCTGGTTATTGTACTGTGTTGCAGATAGTGTAGTATGTGTCTTGGATAGTGTAGTATGTGTTCTGGATAATGTACTATGTGTCCTGGATAGTGTAGTATGTGTCCTGGATAGAGTAGTATGTGTCCTGGATAATGTAGTATGTGTCCTGGATAGTGTAGTATGTGTCCTGGATAGTGTAGTATACATCCTGGTTATTGTACTGTGTTGCAGATAGTGTAGCATGTGACTTGGATAGTGTAGTATACATCCTGGTTATTGTATTGTGTTGCGGATAGTGTAGTGTGTCTTGGATAGTGTAGTATGCGTCCCAATAATTGCACTGTGTCCTGGATAATGTAATATGCATCTTCTATATTGTACTATATGTCATGAATAGTGTAGTATGTGTCTTGGATAATGTACTATATGTCCTGGATGGTGTACTGTGTCCTGGATAGTGTAGTATGTGTCCTGGATAGTATGTGTCCTGGATGGTGTACAGTGTCCTGGATAGTGTAGTATGTGTCCCGGTAATTGCACTGTGTCCTGGATAATGTAATATGCATCTTCGATATTGTACTATACGTCCTGGATAGTGTAGTATGTGTCCTGGATAATGTACTTTATGTCCTTGATGGTGTACTGTGTCCTGGATAGTGTAGTATGTGTCCTGGATAGTGTAGTATGTGGCCTGATTATTGCACTGTGTCCTGGATAATGTAATATGCATCTTCGATATTGTACTATATGTTCTGAATAGTGTAGTATGTGTCCTGGATAATGCACTATGTGTCCTTGATGGTGTACTGTGTCCTGGATAGTGTAGTATGTGTCCTGGATAGTGTACTATATGTCCTGGATGGTGTAATATGGGTCTTGGATAATGTACTATGTGTCCTTGATGGTGTACTGTGCCCTGGATAGTGTAGTATGTGTCCTGGATAGTGTACTATATGTCCTTGATGGTGTACTGTGTCCTGGATAGTGTAGTATGTGTCCTGGATAGTGTACTATATATCCTGGATGGTGTAGAATGGGTCTTGGATAATGTACTATGTGTCTTTGATGGTGTACTGTGCCCTGGATAGTGTAGTATGTGTCCTGGATAGTGTATAGTGTAGTATGTGTCCTGAGTAGTGTAGTATGTGTCCTGGATAGTGTAGTATGTGTCCCGGTTATTGTACTGTGTCCTGGATAGTGTAGTATGTGTCCTGGATAGTATGTGTCCTGGATGGTGTAGTGTCCTGGATAGTGTAGTATGTGTCCTGGATAGTGTAGTATGTATCCTGGATAGTGTACTATGTGTCCTGGATATTGTACTATGTTTCCTGGATATTGTACTACAGATGAGTGCAGTCCTAATATGCACGTTAATGTGAAAAGCGGTGACTGCTTTAGCACACGTACTACGACTGCTCGACCAGACATGCCTGTGCTGCTTGCGTTAAAGTGGGTAGGAATTCGCATTAATGTGATTCATTCCTACGTGCGCACGGTCCAGTCGCGCGTTCACATGACTACATTTGTAATTCTCTAAGCAGTGGTATGGATGGAGGAAATTAAAGGGATCTAATTAAATTAGCGCAAATGTCGCAATATATACATGTATTAAATGTAATGTTAAAATGACATCCCGCATTAAGTGTTTCATATGTAATATTATAATGGAAATTACTGTGCAGACATGCACTAAGGTATTTATGAAAAAGTTCGTCAGTTTATACTGTAAAGAATCCAGGATATTTACATTCAAATTCTATTTTATTTATTTATATTTAATTGATCAAATTATGTACTTATTTCTTATTTGTTTATTTATTTATAATTTATTTATGTATTTATTCTTATTTATGTATTTATTACTGTTTTTTTTTTAATTTAGCTATTTTTCATAATATATGAATACCATAATTATCATCATTATTATTTTCATTAATTTTATTATCATTATTAGTATTATTATCATTATTATTATCCTAAAATAAGAATAAATTTCATTATATTCAGTTTTCGGAAATTGTTTTCAGTATTTTTAAAATTCATCCCTTAACTCCTAAGCGTTTTGTTTAATTCTAAATATTTACCTACATGCACACAGTTATATATTATTATATTTAAATATACAATGTTTATAATTATCGATTCTCCTTCAAATCCTTTCATGTTCATGTAAGTTTTAAGTTGTAAGCAAGAGAACGTGGCTGTAAAGCACGTTCCCATGGCAGCGAAGTGCGCTAACACGGTCTCAAACTTAAGTTCACGAGGAGATCTGCATTAACGCAAAAGCATGTGCTCAGCAGTCCTGAGTGCAAAAGGAAAGCAAACTTAACGTTAACGCGATGTTAACATAATGTTAACAGTTATGTTAGGATTGCACCTCATTGTATATGTCCTGAATATTGTACTATGTGTCCTGGATAGTGTAGTATGTGTTCTGGATAGTGTAGTATGTGTCCTGGACATTGTGCTATGTGTCCTGGATAGTGTAGTATGTGTCCTGGATACTGTGCTTTGTGTCATGGATAGTGTAGTATGTGTCCAGGACATTGTGCTTTGTGTCCTGGATAGTGTAGTATGTGTCCTGATAGTGTAGTATGTGTCCTGGATAGTGTAGTATGCATCCTGGATAGTGTACTATGTGTCCTGGATAGTATGTGTCCTGGATATTGTACCATATGTCCTGGATAGTGTAGTATGTGTCCTGGATAGTGTAGTATGTGTCCTGGATAGTGTACTATGTGTACTATGTTTCCTCTATTTTATGACGCCATAAAAGTGACATTCAAATTTTACCATTCCACCAAGTATCATGGTTATAAGCATCTAAGGATCTTAAATATAATAGATCTGTCCTTGACCCAGACTCTGGCTTGATGTCAAATCATTATAATGCACCAGAAAATCCTTGGGTTTGACAAGATACCAACTCATGCATGGCCATCTGATTACAAGTCAAATACACATACTTTATAATTACATGTATATACTGATACATAAACAGATGCACATTCAAACAGTGATAAATGAACCTTCTTGTTGAAGTCAAAAATTAAGTAAATATATATTAAAATTCCACTGAATGAATTGATTTAGTTTTCATATTATTAAAGCTACTTATATATTATGTCTTATATTTCAAAGCAAACTCTTTCAGAATGAACTATACATTTTTTATTCATTAAGATACTGTAAATTACTGTTAGACTTCTTACCACTTTTCTTTGACAGCACTTCCACTTTATAACTCAGTAATGTGTAAACATCTATGAAATCCTTGTTAAACTGGAATAGAGATTATAAACACTGAAAGTTATTTAAGTAATACATTTAAACTTATAAACTGCAATTAAGACATTTGAAAGTACATGTTTGTAGATTCAAATTTCTACCGATGTGAATTCTGAGTTTCTCAGTGATACATATCAAGTGTTGTTGGAAACACAAATCACCTGCCCTCCTTTTTCAAAAATGTAACTCCTATCAGAAAGACATCAGACAAATTGAACCATATATGTTGTGTCATGTTACACTTTACTTAAATTTGACAAAGATACCTTGAACATGTTTTTATTAGTACCATCATATACTACATACTTAAAGCACTATAAATTAAATTAAATACAAAATGTTTTGCCTCCAGCAGGGTTTCACTGACTTGCATCAAAAATAGAAAAAGAGTCATAAAAAGGATCTTCATAAAACATATAAGCACCCTTCTGGTACTATACTGTACAACTGTATAAAGTACTACATGCAATAAGTGACCTTTGACCTTTTAACCTGAGAATCAATAGGGGTCTTCTCCTACTCATAACCAACAAATATGAAATATAAATATATCAATCAAAGGGTTGACAATATATTGAAAGAACACCATACACAGTACTGCATTGCACTTGGTGACCTTTGACATTTTGACCTAAAAATCAATAGAGGTCTTCTACTACTCATGATCAACCCACATATGAAAAATGTCACTTCAATATATGTACTCACTGCCGAGATATTGAAAATAAAACTGAGAATTATTGGAAATTTTCTATGTTCAAGGGATGTAACTCTGTCAACATGAGCCACGCCTAGCGTGGCAAAATATGCCCCTCACTTAGTTTGAAAGAGTGGATTTTGAAAGTATGGAAACATTCCCTAATAGATCATTCTGTATCCTGCCTACAAGGATTTCTAACCAAGTAGTACTACATCCTTCACCTTTAACCTTGAAAAACAATAAGCATCTTTGTCTTGGCATGAGGAGTAAATGTAACAAGTTTGACAGTCCCAGCCCCAACAATATGGGCTGTATCCTGTCTACAAGGGTTTCCTACCAAGTAGTACTATGACCTTGAGCTTTGACCTCTGACTTGGGAAAACAATAGCTGTTTTTTGTCTTGGCATAAGGAGTAAGTGTACCAATGCCATACCATAATACATCCCCTCAAATACGGGTTAATAAAAGTGTCAAACTTGATTTTGGAATGAAACCAAAAACCACATTTCTTGAGACACTTTTCAAGTTCACTCTTGTTCCAATTGTTGATCTATGCTGCTGGCCTGAAGAAGTTTGTCAAAAAAGGATAACATTTGGGGCATAAGGTACTTTGCTCTGAATCTACTCTTTGATGGATCTGACCAAAAAACAGCAACATTGTTAAGAGACCATAAAATCTTCATCCCTATCAAAATTTCAAATTTGTCAAAATCCATCAAGCAGTTCTGAAAAAGGAGTTAATAATGTGGAAATCTAAGAAAGAGACAATGATGGACAGCAGATGGTGCACATCACAAATATATCACTTCAGTCATTGGCTAAGGTAAGTTAAAAATGTTTGTAGGACATTAAGCTCCAAGCAAAAGATAAGGATATCATCATTCATAAGCAAAATAGTGAGTTGAAAGTAAAACTATGTTTAGCAAAGATATTATGGTCAAGGGAGACTGTCACTGCCTTGGGCAAAAAATGTTAACAAGATGTGTTTGTGAAACATTATATTCTCAGTTGCAATATGAATTTAGCATCTAGCATATACATTGCATAATTTGAAAAAGGTTTTACTAGTGAAGAATGCATGCCAAATATGAAGTCTCTATCTCTCAAGGTTCAAAAGTTATGGCAAAGGTCATATTGATCACAGGCAGACAAACAAACAGACAGGACAAAAACAATATGCCCCTGATCTATCAATCCTTGGGCATATAAATAAATGACCTTATCCCAAACTACCAACTGTAAGCAGTAAAATATTTTCATTGGCTTGAATACATTTTGTACATGTAAATGGCTCTTCATTTAGTCAATAATTGCTACCTTTTCACTTGATCCATGATCCCTGGATAGAAAAAACTAACAGAAAAAAAAATCTCCAAACTAACTATTTAAGGTCATTAAAAATCAAAAACACTTGCATTTTGAATTCAGTTCTTGTTACTTGCAGACATTCAAGACATTTGTGAAATTTCTTTTGAATAAGGATGCATGGCTACTAGCAATGATGGACAATTACCATTATTCTATTCTTGATTAATTTTTAGCCATCCACCATCCAGTATCATGCGCGGATACAGAGGGGGGGTTAGGGGGGTCTGGACCCCCCCTGGAATCCGAAAATTTTACCAAAAAAAGGTAATATTTGGGCATTTTTGGGGTTGGACCCCCCCTCGTCTAAGAGAAAAATTTACCTTTCTTGGTTGGACCCCCTCTGACAAAAATTCCTGGATCCGCGCATGAGTATACTATATTATCATACATAGTTATAAAGTATCAGAATGATATAAGTAATACAAAGGAGAATGAAAATATATATTCCTATACAAAAGCTGAATACATACACATACAAACACATATACATATAAATATACATATGCATACACACATACATATTTCGCATGAGTTGGCTTACATCATACAACATCAAAAAACAAGAGGCCCAAGTGGGCCTATATTGCTCACCTGAGTACCGGTACCTAGATTATCAGTCATGCAGGAAGGAAGAAGTTATTTATTTTTGCATTACTGTGACTAAGTCACCACAAATGTTGAAAATATGTCTAATTTTATTTCAGACCAGAATAAAAAACAACAACAGTAAAATCCAAAAATTGAGATATTAACAAAGTTCTTTCAAAATAACATTCCTTACCATAATTATGATCAAAATAGTCCATAAGAAATCATCATTATCAATTAACTAGGAATTATGACACTTTTCTGCATTGAAATCACTAAGTCCAAAAAAATGTCGAAAAAAATTCTAAAATTTGATTTTGGAAGGGAACCAAAATGACAAGACTTCTTCATTCATCCCTCTAGATTGTTTCTATGCATTCTGTTTGCCTCTGTATACAGCCAGTATGAAGAAGATTGTCAAAGGAGGGTATTCTTTTGTGACCTACTTTTGACTGTGGTGGCGCCACCTGTAAAGAGGTCTGAATGAAAACGACAGAATTTGAAGGGGATCATAAGTGATTTATTTCTTCTAAGATTTATTAAAATCCTTCAAATAGTTTTGCAGAAAAAGTTGAAAATGTGAAAAATGGCCAATCCCCCCCTTTTTTGGAAGTCTTAAAAAATCCAAAAATTGAGATATTGGCAAAATTCTTTCACAATAATAATCCTTACCATAATTATGATCAAAATAGTCCATAAGAAATCATTATCAATTAACTGAAAAACATGACTTTTCTGCATTGAAATTACTAAGTCCAAAAAAATGTCGAAAAAAAACATAAATTTGACTTCGGAACAGAACCAAAAATAACAACACTTCTTCACACATCCCTCTAGATCAATCCTATGCATTCAGTATGTCTCTGTATCCCCCAGTCTGAAGAAGAAGTTTGTTAAAGGAGGGTACCCTCTGTAACCTACTTTTGCCTGTGGTGGCTCCACCTATTGACGGATCTGGACTAAAAACAACAACACTTGTAGAGAACCATGAGTACTTCATGTAACCAAGTTTCATCAAATTCTGTTCCGTTGTTCTGAAGAAGAAGTCGAAAATGTGAAAAGTTAACGACAGACTACGATTGATCACAATAGCTCACTTGAGCCTTCGGCTCAGGCGAGCTAAAAAGCTTTGTAATAAACATAACAACTTACAGCACTTGCACTTCTCAATCCTAGATCAATAAACATGTTAACCTTGGATGTACCACGACATGATTTCATGGTTTGGAGAAAGGTTTGAGGCCCATTATCAAGCTGTTGATAGGGTATGAAAGGCTGACAAAGTGTCCCACCAGGCATAAAGTTTACAGTCAAAAGGGAACAGTACTGACCAACAATCTCTGGAAAGATTTTGAGAAATATATTTTATGACAAGAGTTTGGAAGTTTTACATGAATCAGGTTCCCATAAGTCTCGCTTAGTCCAATCTCAATGAAGGTCCATTCACAGAAATAAAACTGAAAACAAAACATGCTGTGTATTTGAATTCAGTCAATCTGGAGACATTGCATCTTCGCAAGCCAAGGCTTCGTTTCGTTCTATGTAGTGCAGTAGAACGAAGCGAAGCCTTGGCTTGCGAAGATGGAGATATTGTTGAATTTGTCATTTTATCATTTGACTATAGAACAATAATCAATATGACTTTACATTTTAAAGCCTGTATGTTTAATGTTAACGATGATACTGAAGAAACAAGAGGCCAGAAATAGGCCTACATGTATACTGCTCACCAAGCACAGTTTGTCAAAAAAAAAACAAAATAAAAACAAAAAAAAACCCCAAAAGAGAAATAAAACAAACAAAAAACCCCAGACACATCAAAAACAATACGCCCCCAAGTTAACAATCCTGGGGTATGAAATATAGACTGCTAGAAAAAAAATCTGCAAATATGGGTAAATATTATTCTTTCATTTACTGTATTTTTGACTACTGATAAATGTCTGTAAACTTTGAATAATCAACTTTAAGGATGTGAGAATACGCCACATTAAACAAGAGAAAAATTTCATTAAATTCAGGAGTAACAGTAACTAAATGTCATACCATATCATTTAGTCAAGGTCCATTATCAATATGTCTAACTATTCTGAAGTAGCTATTACGAAATTTTCAAAATAGCTACAATGGTGGTCATTTTGAATACTGCCTGGACAGGTACTTTAAATTTTTCATAACCACAAGTAAAATCCTTTCATAAAGTACCTACCTCAATAGGAGTTTATGTTCAGAAGGGATAGTGATAACTAAAACTTTCAAGATGGCCATTATCATGGCAACTTTGAATATCAAAAGGGAATGATTTATATTTAGGACTAGTAACAGGTCATGCCTATCATTCAGTTAAGACCCCATATTAATATTATCCTTCAGGAGAAATAGCATTAAGATTTTCTGCCATGACAAAGTTAACATTCTTAATATTAGACCAGTCCTATTTTATTTCATAGCAAACAACAGGACCTCTGTATCACTAAGACATGGTCCAATATCACATCCTCGACAAGATTACTACTAGTATTCAGCAAATTGCATGAGGAGATAATATGCTTAGAGGTTTTCCTCTAATCATGGTCCATCTCTGTATGAATTTATGGAAGATTTGAAGATTCTATGTCATAAAGGGTAGTCTACACATACACATATACAATTAGGGGTTACCATGTGAGTAGGCAGGGTATTCGCCGATACCCTGTCAGTTTTTGTAAAACACAAGCATTCTAATGCATTTGATTAAAATAATTACAACTAGAGGCAATATGCACAGAGTTACGGTTTTCTAAACCAAGTCGTTAATCATAGAGATGTCATATAAACAACTGTAGAGTATCGTGATGTCACAAATCAAAAACTGCAGAGTATCATGATGTCATATCAAAAACAATAGGGTATTGTGAATACCCTTGCAGTTTTTAAATTGGACAGCAAATGAATTACAAACAAAATGCATTAGAATAGAATATAAATGGGTCAGTATGAGCAAGCACTTTATCTGCAATGCTAATTAATATGCACAGATAATCTTAAAATCATTTGATATAGAAAGTAAGTCTAACAAAAGATTCTGGCCACTCTGAATACTGTATAATTAATCAGTTATTATGAATAAGAAAATTAAATGATCTTATTTAGAATAAAGTGACACAAGAATCATTATAATTCAATCCTATACAATTCAGGGAGAAAATTTGTTTTTCACATTTTCAAAATAACAGCAATTTATGATTTAAAGAAATTGACACTTTATCTTAACTGATTTCATTAGGTATCATGAATCGATCATTTCTGTAATTAAACTTTCATCAAAATAACTAGAACAAGAGACTCAAATGAGCTTATATCACTCACTTGAACACCTTGAGGATATCAGATTTGAGAAGCACAGACAGTAGCAGAAGTTTCTCTGATGAAAGTATCCTTTTTCAGAAATTTCATTTCAAAACTGAAGTAATAACAACAAGACATCATTCTATAACACTCATAAATAATAAAAATAATAGTAAACAACTGAAAATGTACAAGAAGAAGAAGATATTAAAGAGTATCAAAATCTGATCTCAATATAGAACCAAAAACACACTTTTTGATACACCCTTCTACTTCACTCCGATGCATTCTGTTTAATGATCTAAGCAGCTGGTTCAAAGAAGTAGTTTGTCTAATAAGAATACCCTCTTGGGCCTTTATTGTCCCATCCTGGATTCACCTGTTGACAGATCTGTCCTATAAACAGATTGATAGAGTACCTTAAGTACTTCATATCTACCAAGTTTCTTTAAAATTTTCTATTTAGTTCTGAAGGATACGTCCAATGAAGCCTATTATTACAAGCTAATAGTATCCTCTGCGCTACCCCAACCCTTTTCTTTATATCCTCTGAGCTATCCCAACCCTTTTCTTTAATCTTAAAAAAAATTGGCAAAAATCCTAAAAATTCTTTTTGAATTCTATTTTTTTCAATTACATCTATTACCATAACATCAATATACAAAATCAATGCATTAGACATAAGGTGTATGGAGAAAATCTCAGAAATTACCTGTATAATAATTTAAAAAGATATTCAAAATAAAAAAAGAATAAAAAGAAAAAAGCCCAATGAAACCAAAGCACAGAAGTTCATAAGATCACCCAGGTGCATTTGGTTTGATGATCTATACGGTCGATCTGAAGAAGTATGATAAAGTAGAAAACCCTCATGGATGCATTTTACCCCTTTCTGGATCCGTTCCTTGATGGATCTGACTTAAAATTGCAATACTTGTGTGGGATATTTAGTAATTCATCCCTACCAAGTTTTGTTCAATTCCCTTCAAAGGTTCTGAAGATATTAAAAACGTCAAAAATTTATGGAATAGGATAGACTGACGACAGACGGTGCACAGTGCACAATGACAAAGGCTTATTTGAGATCTTGGCTTAGGTGAGCCAACACTTATACAGGTAATTCAGCATAAATTTTCAAGATGACCATGATTATATTACACTACAATATCTTGTTTCCTGAATTATATATAGCAGATAGTAGGAGTAGATCATTGTTGTAAATATCAAAATTGCAAGTGTTTTAGAGTTATGGACCAATGTAATTCCTGATCAGATGCAAGATGATGCTGACATGGTACTACATGTATGCTACTAATCTTCAACCAGTAAACATAGGAATAATGTCTTCTAACAAGGAGTTAAACAAACAGTAAACTTACTGATGAAAACTTACACAGTTTGGATCAAAGAGAGCCAGGTCTTTGAAATGCCCAACAAATGAAAGCTTTCCACATTGTCTATAAGCCATAAGATTAAAGTTCTCTTTATCAATTCCAACAAGCTTTTTTGAAAACTTCTTGTCATGATCCAAAATATTTACAGGGAATGACATCGTGTTGGTGTAGGAACCAGTAAACTCTGAAAGTAAACAGATGTTAGAAACTGATAATATTAAAGGCCCAAAATTTAAACAAAATGATTAGTGTTGTCCTTCTTGCTTCTGAGATGGCCTGAAAAATCACTCAGCCGTGACATGTAGGTTATACTGACTGTTTCATCTGAAGTCAAAAGCGTATTTCAAAGTCAACTCACATTTAAAATATTACGTCTGTGGTCTTTCCTAGTTAAGAAATTTCCTTCAACCAAAAACTTCAGAAAAATGTTGATGGACAGACAGATAAAACAGCCAATGGACATCATCAACCAAAAACTTCAGAAGAATGCTGATGGACGGACATCAAACACGGCCAATGGACATCATCAACCGAACACTTCAGAAGAATGCTGATGGCGAACAGGGCTGATGGACATATCAACCAAAAACCTCAAAAGAATGCTGATGGACGGACATATAAGAGGCCTGATGGACATCATCAACCAAACACTTCAGATGAATGCTGATGGACAGAAAGATAAAATGGCCAATAGACATCATCAACCAAAAACTTCAGAAGAATGTTGATGGACAGACATCAAACACGGCCAATGGACATCATCAACCGAACACTTCAGAAGAATGCTGATGGACAGACATTAAACACGGCCAATGGACATCATCAACCAAAAACTTCAGAAGAATGATGATGGACAGATAGATAAAAGGGCTAATGGACATCATCAACCAAAAACTTCAGAAGAATGATGATGAACAGACAGATGAAAGGGCTGATGGACATCATCAACCAAAAACTTCAGAAGAATGATGATGAACAGACAGATGAAAGGGCTGATGGACATCATCAACCAAAAACTTCAAAAGAATGCTGATGGACAGACAGATAAAAGGGCTGAGGGACATCATCAACCAAACACTTCTGAAGAATGTTGATGGACAGACAGATACAAGGGCCAATGGACATCATCAACCAAAAACTTCAGAAGAATGATGATGGACAGACAGATACAAGAGTCGATGGACATCATCAACAAAAAACTTTTATGAGAATGATGATGAACAGACAGATAAAAGGGCTGATGGACATCATCAACCAAAAATCTCAAAATAATGCTGATGGACAGACATATAAGAGGCCTGATGGACATCATCAATCACAACCAAAAACTTCAGAAGAATGTTGATGGACAGAAAGATAAAAGGGTCGATGGACATCATCAATATATAGACTTGAATTGCTTAACAATTCTTTGAAAAATTCATTACTATTACATTCCAATTCTTTTGAATACTCTATATTTTCCTACCCTTTCATAAAATACACAAAACAATGTACTGTATGCAATTTTGAAGAAAATAAAAAAAACTATAGGCCCAAATCTATATCATTCACCTGAACACAATTTACTCATTTACAAACTGCTTGAAATATTTGCAGACATATTTTCTTGCTTATTGTGTATTGACAACTGATAAATGACCATAAACTTACTTCTCTACTATAAATAGATAAATGGTATGCCTATTCTATTGACCTAAATCCTGAGAAAATACTGATATACCACATTAATGCATCATAAGCTACCTTTAATGAGAAAATCAGAGAATAATCAGAAAATGTGCAAAATGACAAAACCGAAAACATGTCAAAACATGAGGTCTAAATAGCTCACTTAAGTACCTTGAGTGCATGAAAAACTCAGATATCAGAACATTATCAAATAAGAGTGTTACTTTCTGAAAACTATTCTTTCAGAATGATTTTAATCCAACACCATATCATTTTAAAACACTCTCATACAATAAGAATTTCATTCTACATAACCCATCTGAAATTTTTTTGGCAAAAGACCGTAATTTCCTGGACTTCCACCAATCACCAACCACTGGACAGATCTCTAGTCAAATAAGCAACAGTTCTTGTAATGACAATGAGTACTTCATTCACTTCATCAAAGGATTTCTTTAAAAAAAAAGATGCTATATATAACAGACAAAAGGCAACATTTTCTGTTTCAATCTAATAAAATAATAAAAAAAACCTTCCAAACAAGAGCAACGCCTAGCGTGGCATAATACGCCTGTTCCTTAATTCGTACGGGATCAATTCGCATTTGGCATGAGTTTCATGAAAAACGTCTGATGTTTACTAATTAAAAGTTAATTACGTTTCATAGCATTTTATCATAGGAATAAGTCCAAGGGCAATAACTCCTGCAGAAATGGTCCTATCAAAGCCATCTTCAAACTTGAAATGCAAAAAAAAATCTTGAAATTTTTTAGTCCAAGCCCCCCTAACACCCCCCTTCCTAAAATTATAAATTTCTCAAAAATGAAGAAAAAGATATCAATACCTGTGAAATATGTATATGTACATTTTACTTGTTTCATGATAAATTTCATAATGCTTTTACAAAAATTAGATTTTTAATGAATTTTCCAAAAAAATCTTGAAATTTATAGGTCCAAGGGCCATAAATCCGTCAAAAGTGATCAATCATAACAAAACTCGAACTGGTACTGACGCTGCTTAAAATAAAGCTATATACCAAATTTCAATTCAATGTCTTGAAAGACTGCAAAAAAAGTCCGGAAAACATGACCTTGGACAGATGGTCAACACCCCCCCTCCCTAAAATTATGAATTTCTCAAAAATGAAGAAAAAGATATTAAAACCCATACTATATGTGATAGTTAGTACATTTTACTTGTTTCATGATATAACCCATACTATACGCGATAGTTGGTACATTTTACTTGTTTTATGATAATGAATTTCTGAAAAAAATCTTGAAATTTATAAGTCCAAGGGCCATTCCGTCAAAAGAGGGTAAATCGTAACAAAACTCGAACTGGTACTGACGCCGCTTGAAATAAAGCTATATACCAAATTTCAACTCAATATCTTGAAAGACGGCAAAAAAAAAAAAGTCTGGAAATATGACCCCGGACGGACGGAGGCATGGACATACAGACGGACCAACCGACAGACGACAGCGGTATAGCAAAATACGCACACATTTTTAAATGTGGGCGTATAAAAAGGGTAACACATGATCAAGCAAATGATGCTTGTATGTCTACTAGTAATGTGGAAACCCTGCAAAAATCTGCAAATTTAAAAATATCTAAGTTCAAATTGCTGAGTTCAAGAATAATTGTTCAAATAAAGAAATATTCAAGTATATATATTGCTATTCCTTATTTTCTATGGGATATACAGGTTTATCAATAATGTTTTGATACAATGATATATCAATATTGTTTACCAATTGATATACATGTATCAATACTGAAGTTTTCATCAATAATAGCTCTAAATAGGACTATATGACATTTCATTGTGATGAAATAAATTCTTTCACAATAAGTTTAAGGTGTAACCACAGAATAATTGGACTATACACTCTAAACAGTTCTGTTTGTATATTATTTACTAGGTGCACTTCATCAACAATATTTTTTAACAAATGTGCAACTTGTGACTTTGACCTTTGATCTCGGACCTTCAGAAACAATAAACCTGTCCTCCTGAATTAAAATATATGTGTACCAAGTTGAAGGTACTGTCCATATAGCTTTCTACACAAGATTTATCAACAATGTTAAATGTTTGTCCTTGACCTTTTATTCCTCTTCTTGAAAAGAAACAGGTCTTCCTTCTTTATTTCCAAGTATGTGTACCAAGTTTAATGGTCATAGTCCAAATGCTTTTACCTGTATCTTGTTGACAAGGTTAGTTATCACCAATGTTAAGTTTGTGACATTAACCTGAACCTTAAAAATAAATAGGCATTGTCCTCTTGTAATAACAAATGTAATTATGTAGCAATTCCTTGCCCAAATGGTTCAGTCTGCATTTTGTTAACAAAGCTTATCGACAAAGTTTAGTATAAAATCTTCAGAGCTTTAAACCTTGAAAAACGATAAGTCTGAAAAGTACATGTATTAAGTAGTAAATTTGATGTTTCAGCCCGAAACAGTTTGATCTTCATGACAAGGTTTATTAACAAACATTTTGTATATGATTGTGACTTTTCATCTTGAAAAAAAAGTGTCATTTTCTCAGCATCATTAGTATATGTACTAACCTTGCTTGACAGTCCTAGCCTCCAAGGCTTACTTAGCATCAGTAATTTGTGTACCAAGCTTGACAATCATAGCCATCAAGGCTTACTCAGCATCAGTACTATATGTGCCAAGCTTGACCGTCCTAGCCAGCAAGATTTACTCAGCATCAGTAGTTTGTGTACCAAACCTGACAGTCCTAGCCAGCAAGGCTTACTCAGCATCAGTAGAATGTGTACCAAGCTTGACAGTCCTAGCCAGCAAGGCTTACTCAGCATCAGTAGAATGTGTACCAAGCTTGACAGTCCTAGCCAGCAAGACTTACTCAGCATCAGTAGTTTGTGTACCAAACCTGACAGTCCTAGCCAGCAAGGCTTACTCAGCATCAGTAGAATGTGTACCAAGCTTGACAGTCCTAGCCAGCAAGGCTTACTCAGCATCAGTAGAATGTGTACCAAGCTTGACCGTCCTAGCCAGCAAGGCTTACTCAGCATCAGTAGAATGTGTACCAAGCTTGACCGTCCTAGCCAGCAAGGCTTACTCAGCATCAGTAGAATGTGTACCAAGCTTGACAGTCCTAGCCAGCAAGGCTTACTCAGCATCAGTAGAATGTGTACCAAGCTTGACAGTCCTAGCCAGCAAGGCTTACTCAGCATCAGTAGAATGTGTACCAAGCTTGACATTCCTAGCCACCAAGACTCACTTAGCACTAGCATCAGTAGGAGGTGTACCAAGCTTGATAGTCCTAGTCAGGAAGGCTTACTCAGCACAAGTAGAAGGGAAGGACAGAAGGAAGGGGGATGAAAGGACTGGCAAAGCAAACACTTAATGCCCCCTTCCATACCTGGCAGAAACAGGAAAATTTCTATAAATCTTTGTTTGTTGGTGTTCAAGTAAAAGAGAGTAAACTGCATCTGAATAAAATACTAACTAGATGTAACCTAGCCTTTGCATAAAGACAAATGAAATTCAGAGTATATTCAAATGTTGTCACATCATAAATGAATTCTTATTAACTCAATGTTTACCTGACTTCAATTCAGTTAAAGTCACCACAGAGCAAAATTATGGTTACGTAGCAATTGCAAACGGTACTAGAAAAACATGGCCCATTGAATTTTTTTTATATTTTTTTATGTGGCTTTTCTGGGTATCATATGAGATTCTGGTTAAATTATGAATACATCATTGGAGGTTTGTTTGTCAGCTAGAGTTATTTCCCTCCCTATACGTTTATATATCAATTAATGACAATACATTTAATATGGAAATTTGAACAGGCATAATTTTTTCATCACAAATAATGAATTAACAGATAATGACTCATATCACAGGTACTACTTTATATTTTATACATACAATAAGATTGATACCATATCTAGTCAGAAAAAAACTGTTGCAACAAGATATTTAAAGAAATTTGACATTTTTTCCAAGATATTTTTATCATAAAATTATCAAGTAACATATTCTTCCAAATAAGAAAATGACACCATTGAATATTTTATTTTACTGTTTTAATTTCAAGAGCATTTCATAACCCTTTACTGAACAAAAAATCAACATATCATTCAAGGTATCCAAGAGCAGGAATGACCTCAATCTTACTCTAGGACTGTATGCCAACCTCCTACCTATACTAAGTGTTTGCGTAAATTATTCCAACCTTTTTTATTGTTTCCAATTAGTAAATAATAAAATATACTATCCACAATTAGTAGAAACACTTTGCCTTACATAAATTTGGTAATTTTGTTAGGGAGGCCCAAACTCTTTCGTTAAAAATACATGAGACACACTTTTTAGATACCTATAAATAATTTACTTGTATCACAATGTACCAAAGAATAAGTAAGTTACAAAGCATATTTTATAGTCAACAAACTCTGAAAATTTCACCGGTTTATCTCGAGTACTTTACAAGATATGAGGATTTGAAAATGGACAATATTGCATTTTCACACCTTTTTCAAGCAAATGAAAATATACAACCTCATAGTTTTATGAGTGTATAACTTAATCAGTTATGCATAAAATTTGTGATTTATTTATATTAATCTACTTTATGTACTACAGGTATTACGAAAAAAGATAAAAACATTGGTTGTAAGTCTAATCATCTCAAATATAATCTCTTAAACTTGACGAAGAATGCTTTTTTACTTTGATGAAAATGACGAAGTCCAAATGTCCAAGGTCATTTTTCTAAAAACTTATACAAGGATTCATAATAATGTAAAAACGTATTTAAAATGGTTATTTATAAGGATATTTGAAGGAATTTAGATTGTATGACAAAAAATAAGCTCTGTATAAGCAAAAACATTTTTACCTAAATCAGGGGTGGATAACTCTTTAAAAAAATGTGAAAAATATCACATACCTTTTAATCTATCATAATATAGCTTGATTTTTTATATTAATCTACTATATGTATTATATTCATTATTTTAAAAACATAAAAACTTTTAATAAAAGTGTTATAATCTCAAATATAAAGTCTTCATAAATACAAATTGTCGTAAACTTTGGTTGATTTCAATTCCTGTTCTTTATGTCTCCTTCATGATAATCCTTCATAATTAACAGGAAACCTGATAATTAGTCCTTGTCTTTCATTAATATGAATATCCAGTTTATTAAGATCGCTAATTAATATCTTGAAAGCTGTTAAAATATACGAAATGAAGGTTGATATTTGCTGGGTCAGACAGCCGGTTGAGGTGATATTACATAATAATTTAGCCGCACAGGTGACAGGTGATCGCCCTAGACGACGTTACCCCGATATACCCTCGATATATTGAAAATATTGCAACTTGATTAGGAAGTCAACTATTAAAGATATTATAGAATTCGTCTTGGGACTGGCCATCTGATTGCACATGACGAAGAGTCAAAGCTGTCGCTGGTGTTTTCATGCGAGCGGTACTGAAAAACACACGTTTTCGAGTGCCAATTATATGTATATATCGGGGGAATATTAAAATTAGAATTATTTTCTATAAAGTCTTCAATACACAGTTATCTAAATAAAAACTTACAAATTAAAAACCTTTATTTCTTTTCTTTTTTTTTTTTTGTGAATCTTAGGTCACGCGACGATTGGCGTTTCATTGTACCTTAACATAACTTGTTCTCTCATTGTTATATACTTGCTCTCTCATTTTAATATCTACAGTGGCAGATTTATAGGTGTCGCTCCCCCTTTTTGCCACAATCATGAGTAAATCTTCAGATTTCGCCCCTAAATTGGCAGAGTATTTTGGTTTATGTTGGACTTTCACTTGTGCAGTCCCCCCCCCCCCTTTCCCATTTCGGAAATTCTGGATTCGCCACTGATATAAATACCAAAATTAATTAAAGAGGATTAAAAGCAAATCATTTGAATCAAAAGAGGCTCTTAGTCTCGTCATTTTTCCTTTAACAAAAAATGCCCTCCTTAAATATGAATACATTATCCCCCCCCCCACGTTCCTTTCGCAGAGGTCTAGACTTATCTGCAATTAAAATGTAAGTCTGAAGTTGTAAACAGTGGGGTCAATGTAAACTAAGTGATGAAATGATGTCTTATTTTTATCGCACAATATATGTCTTGGTATTTATTACATTGAAATGTGTATTTCTGTACATAATTCTATACGACAATACGTGGAGGTCGCCCCGAGTCAGAGGAAACACGTGTAAAATCGTATTAATAGAGCTACAAAATTACAATAAACTATATGAAATCGTCAAATATTTAATTAATATAAATACCAATAATCATCAATTCGAATATAAAAATCGTTCATGGTAAGTATTAGCCCTCGCACCCACGCTGTTCTTTACATTACATCATGAATGAAGAAATGAAACTTTTGAGAAATAAAACTTTGTAAATAATAGCTACGGGGTAATTTTTTCACAAATAAGATAATCATAATTACTTCTATAGACATTGTTTTCGTTATGTGTTCTCTTATGAGAGACATATATATAATGTGTATATATGCCTCTGTATCGATGTAATCAAAGGACTCGTGAAAACAATATGGCGGACCGTTCTTTTGGCAAAGAGGAAGACGCTATCTTTTTATTTTCAAATGTTTGTAGTCATTTCTAGGTATATTTTCATAAAAATGGTATCAAATGAATCGGGGGAAACATACTTATCACATATTATGGGCCGGTAGAAATAAATTAAAAACTGAAAATTATATATATAAAAAACTTATGTGTGCCCACATCGCACATCGTTTTCGCTTCGGCGATCAGCTGTTTACAGGTAATGGACGTATCTACCTGAAAAACCTCACTTCACTGGATTTGATACAACCGTGACCCCGAACAACGCCAGTGAACATAACGCTTTTATGCTCATTGATTCTAAGCGCGCCGTCAATTATAAGGCAAAATAAACATCTCGTTGTACCGCCGTGGTATCGTTAGATATTTTAATGATTTTAGCTGTTTTCAAATTGCCCTAATTTCTTTATTTCTATTCCAAATGAGATGAAATTTGAGAAATGAGAAGAAAACAAAATGATTATTCTAATGATATGATTTTAATATACATATTAAAAATATTTCCCGATAAATTATTGATGCGAAAATTGCAAACAACGCATTTTGATTAATTTGAACTTAGTCATTTGCGATGGGCCTCACTAATTTTGTGTCAGGATTATTTTGTAATTCTAATGAATCTACCATTTTCATTATATTTATATAGGCCTACATGCTTTAAAAGAAAATTTGTTTTCTATGTCATATGATTAAATAAATATTAAATTAATAAATAAATAAACCAAACAGAAACAAAAACAAAACAAATCAAAAACTGGAAATGTAACTTGATTTACAAATCTAGTATTATATTTGGTTACTATTCTATTTTATTCTATTAATAGTATTATTTTTTAGAACAACTGAGGAGGATGTTAGTCGTCTTGTACATTATCATATACTAGATTGAAAGAAATGGAAGGAAGGATACTCTTTTTCTATTTCGTCCCAATTCGTGATCTGCTTGACAGTATATAAATTTATGTGGACACATATGTATTAATCTCTTTCATTTGATGATGTATTAGTATTGCATATGATTCCATGATGTCACTACATGTTTACAAGTGCATTGTGTGTAGATCTATGTAAATGTAAGCCTTTGTCGCAAAAAATATGTATCTTATAAGTTATAAATAATGTAAGAAGTACCTCTGTACTTACGAAAAGTAAAATTTCAATATACTTGATGCATGCATTTGTGCTGTGTAAAGTTAGTCAAGAGGTAAATACACACACCGGTTGATGAAGCCATAGACCTATATACACTGTTGATGCTGAATCATAACAGAATGAAACAACAACATATAAACTGTCAAAAATTAGAGCTGTTCTAACAGGACAAATATACCCCATGGCAATAAAGTTGCAAAACAAGTTGAAAGGGGCATAACTCGGCAAAACTTTTAAGAATGGAATTCTATCCTCATGAAAATCCTCCTATAATGTCAGAAATGTAGCACAAAGAAGTTATGGCCCAGACAAGAATTTTGGCTGTGTGTACACTATGACCTTGACCTCTAGATATAACAATGGTCAAAGGTCATGACACACCACTGAGTCGTGGACAACAATTGTATGAAACATTATTGATCTGCAATATAGCCTGAGCAATGTTGATAGAAGACAGGTCGACAGACAAACAGGGTGATTCCTATATACACCCTAACTTTGTTAGCGAGGGGTATATCAAGCAAAGCCACAATATGAATGTATAAACAAGAGATCTGCTAGGACTTACAGCATTGGGATTCTGCAATATCATTTCTGTTATAGTCTGTAGCAATACTAACTTTCCACATTGTTTGCTTGTGACTAAATTGAAGCTTCTTTTTTCAACTCCTAAGTCTTTAATAGAGACTTGTCCATCATGACCATATATATTCCATTTCAAAGACATGGAATAGAGAAATGAACCAGTTACTTCTGAAAATACAACTTATGTGTATAATACACTGCAATTCTACAGTAAAGTTATGAGTGGGTGTGAAACTGGAAAATTCATAGTTATACATAAGTCGAATGCTGACAAAATTTGAAAAGGTCCCATTGATAGACTTTCCGACAATGCTAGGAAAATATTCTGCACGTCCCATAATGCCGAAAGGGGTGTTTTTTTATCTTATCCAAATATCATGTATTAATTTTCAAGAGGACACTTAAGTTATCCTCTGCCATAGAATAGCTGGCAGACAGACTGATCAATGCATGTACAGGAACTCATTTTCTAACGTAATATATTATAATAATGTATTAGACAGTACTATAATTCTTTTATTGTAAAAAAAAATTCTTAGTCAAAAAATTCCTCAAGTCCCATAACTCTGTAATAAAAAAGTTAATAAGTTTGAAAATCAAAAAAAGGGTTTCCTTTGTTTTATATCTATTGGGTCTTTTCTTTTTGCAGAGTTACTTCCCATTTGAGCAGGTATCTGACGTCAAACCCTTGTGACGTCATACAATTTCTATATCAGTTCCCATAATTTTACACCAGTTGCCATAGAACTGGTTGATGTCACAATGATTTGACGTCAGATATAGTAAGGTGCAGTCCTAACATAACATTATGTTAACGTCGCGTTAACGTGAAGTTTGCTTTCATCGTGCGCTCAGGACTGCTGAGCACACGCGTTTGTGTTAATGTAGATTTCCACATGAACTTAATTTCAAGACCGCGTGAACGCGCTTGACTGCCGCGTTAACGCGCTTGACTGCCGCGTGAACGTGTTTGACAGCCACGTTCGCTTGCTTACAACTTAAAACATGTATTAACATGTTTATATAGAAGGATTTGAAGGAGAATCGATATATACATTGTATATTTAAATATAAAAACTTATTAATGTGTAAGTAAAATATTTAGAATTAAATCAAATCCTTCCGAGTTAGGGGATGAATTTTAGAAATATTGAACGCAATTTCCGAACATTGACTTTAATGAAATTTATTCTTATTTTAGGAAAATAATAATAATAATAATAATAATAATAATAATATTAATAATAATGATAACAATAATGATAATAATGAAATAAAAATTAATAAAGATAATATTGACGATGATAATTATTGTATTCATATATTATAGAAAATAGCCTAATTAAAAAAAATAATAATAAATATATAAATAAGAAATACATGTAAATACAAAAATCAAATAGTTATAAATGAATAAACAAATAAGTAATAAATACATAAATAAACTAATCAAAACAAATAAATTAATGAAATTAGATCGTAATCATGCTAGTATAAACTGACGGAGTTTATTCATAAATACCTTATTGCATGTCTATGCGATAATTTCCTTTGTTATATTACATATGAAATCCTTAATGCAGGGTGTCATTTTAACATCTCATTAAATACACATTTCTATGGCGACATTCGCGGTAATTTATTCTGATCCATTTTATTTCCTCCATCCGTACTGCATAGAGAATTACAAATGTGAACTTGCGACTGGACCGAGCGCATGCGGGAATAAAACGCGTTAACGCGAATTCCCTACCGCGCATCCGGTCGAGCAGTCCTAGCACGTGTGCTAGAGCAGTCCTTGCGACCGCTTTTCGCGTTAACGTGTATGTTATGTTAGGACTGCACCCATCTGTACCTGCTCATATGGGAAATAACTCTGTATAACGAAAAGACTCAATATCATGTATTAAATTTATGAAAGTCTTCAAGAGGAAACCTGTGCCAAAGAAAGTGCTGATGGACAGACAGACAAACGGCAAATGGACAGACAGACAGATGGACAGAGTGATTAATACAGGGGACACACCATATTTCATGATCCTAACATGAAGCCCAAAGAACACTTACAGTCACCTGAGTAAGCAAGTCTTTCTGAAACAAGCCAAATAACGTTATTTCAGTCAATATTTTACCAGTGCTTGGTTACATCAGGATCCCATCCCTCAAATGTTTTCTATCTTCTCTATATATTACAATATAATGTGGAAATTGATAAATTGAACTTAAATAAGATACCTTTGTACATCTGAACATAATGTAGCACAATTTCTCATAAGAGAAAGAGTTTTTGATCAACATTTTTCAAAATTCTTAATTTCTTAACTACAGACTCTTGTTGTGTGTTCTATGATCTCACCCCACCCCCCAATCCAACAAATAAATTTTATAAACCTACCTTGGGTCTCAAGTATGTCAGAAACAAACCTTATAATGAATTTATCACACTGAGAACCCTGATATAGGAGAAATTATAAAGCGGACAAAAAGATTTTGAAATGTTCCCACCCCTTACAACAAACTGAAGCCATTACGTCATCATCATTACGTCATCAAGTTGAATTGATCACTTTTTCATTAGTGAGATTTACCAAAACTGAAGAATGGTCAGAACTGTCCTGTTTACAATTTATTTAAATACTTAACATCCACAATTGAATACAATTATTATAGTATTAATGCATTCAAACTAAAAAAAATTCCACTAGCACTTTTCTGAATTTCCTCTGGCTAAGGATTAATTACATGTATAGAGTTGGGAAGATTCAACAATTTCTTTTATTAAAACAAAGTCAAAGTAAGCATTAAGAGGGCTATCTTAAAACAATATTTTTACTTTAAATGACCTAGAAACTTCTGAAAGTCTTTCATTATTCTGCTCACGTAATACAAATTTGTCTTTTATTTATTTTATTAGAGCCTTAATGCATTTTTTCTTGCCATTTCAACCAATTGCATTGCAGTGTTCCGGTCACATACTATGAGGCTGAAGTAAGTTCAGTTAAAATTCTAATAACTTCCTTCGACCTTATAGTGCGTGACTGGAATACTGCAACGCAATTGGCTAATTCTGGTTTGAGGTGTGATAATGGCTTTTGCGACCATGGTTTGAATATTACATAAAATCTTCACAGAACAATGATGATACTGTATAAGTTTTGTGATTCATTGAAGGGAAATTCTTGAGATGTTCTGATACACCCACTCTATTTTCAATGAGTTTTTTTTTAAACTCTCTTTTGAAGCTAAGAGCTGTGGACTTTCATTTGAACAAATATGAATCTCCGTAATTCAAGGATCCTTTGTATCAAATTTGGTTGAAATTGTCCCAGAATAGAATATGATAAAAGTTTAAATGCATCAAAAGCTTGATATCCGAATAAGTTCATAACAAGAGTTGTCAGAAGACAACACAGCTCGCCGTCACAGGGAAAGCATATATTTTCAATGTTTTCTTAATTCAAAGTCAAATCCAAGTTAAAGGAGAAAAATTAACCTAATGAAAGCTCTGGTCACAATAAATGTACATGTGAAATCCCAAACTCTAATATTTCAAAAGAAAAAAGCCCAAATAGAAGTTTTTGAAAAGTAGGTCTAATTCCAAGGTCAAGGTCACAAGGTCAAAAGTAATGTTATCAATTGAAAGCTCTTGACATGAGGGACATATATGTGAAGTATCAAAGACCTATTCCTATGATTCAAAAGATATCCCAGGTTAAAGTTTGTAAAAAGTAGGTCAAAGTCCAAGGTCAAGGGTCATGGTATTGAAAGCTCTTGATTGATTGACTGATTATTGTTTGTAATCCCTCCTCAATTATTTTGGGTATATGATGATGCACAGAAATTTACCCCTTTGCAACCTACCTTCCGCAAGCAGTGAGGGATCTTTTACATGCTAGGCCTACCATGACACAGAGCATGAGGGACCTATGTGTGAAAAAATCAAAGCCTTACCTCTACTGGTTCTGAAGATACTGACCAGGTTAAAGTTTTCAAAAAGTATGTAAAAGTACAAGGTCAAGGTCACAAGGTTAAAAGTCAAGTATTAAATGAAAGCTCTTGTCATTAGGAACCTATGTGTGAAGTATCAAAGCTCAACCCCTAAGTGTTCAAAAGATATAACCCAGGTTCTCTGGTAAGCTAAAAAACATCCTTCACTCTGATGCATTTGGTTTGATCTTCTTTGCTGCCATTCTGTAACAGAAGCATGTGAAAGGACGGTGCCCTTTATGGTCATTATTGATCTGTCTTTAAAACATGTTGGGAATGATAAGTACTTTTAGGTACTTCATTCAAGTAAGTTTAAAAAAAAAAAACAATTTGAAAACAAAACAAAAAAAAAAAACAAGAGGCCCAAGTGGGCCTATATCGCTCACCTGAGTACCTAAATTATCAGTCATGCATGAAGGAAGAATTCATTTATTTTTGCATTAATGTGACTAAGTCAACACAGATGTTGAAAATATGTCAAATTTTATTTCAGGCTAGAATAAAAAACAACACTTTTTTGCACATCCATTCAGGTGATTTTGATATTAAGCATTTCCTTTGTCTCTGCAAGAAGTCATTCAGGGCAACAAGTTAGTCATTTTCTTTAGGTGGGGCCTTTTGTTGACTGATTTCAAGTCTGGGTCATGAACAACAATTGTTTCAAATATTGTCCACATCTAACTTAAAATTGCCTAATTTCATTTGTTGAGTGTTGAGAAACATCTAAAAACTTCTTTAGATGTGTAAAGAAATGAAAAAAAAATTTTGACCACAGCTGGATTTGAACCGCTACTCTCCATATTTCAATTACCAAGTGGTATATGTACCATTGTGAGAACTGCTTTTTAGACATGGTGGCATTATCTGTTAACCAATTTGGATGAAATTTACCAAATTGATAGAGGACCTTTAGTACTTCATGTATTCCATGTTTCATTAAAATCTTTCATGTGGTATAACAGCAGAAGTGAAAAATGTGATTGAATTGTTCCTATACACCCTCATTTGGAAGTCTTAAAAAATTCATAGAAAATCCAAAAATTGAGATATTGACAAAATTCTTTCAAAGTAACAATCCTTACCATAATTATGATCACAATAGTCCATAAGAAATCATCATTATCAATTAACTAGGAAATATGACACTTTTTTCTGCATTGAATCACCAAGTCCAAAGAAATGTCGAAAAAAATTATAAAATTTGATTTTGGAAGGGAACCAAAATGACAATACATCTTCACTCATCCCTCTAGATCATTTCTATGCATTCTGTTTGTCTCTGTATACAGCCCGTATACAAAAGAATATTGTTAAACGAGGGAACTCTTTTGTGATCTACTCTTGACTATGGTGGCGCCACCTGTAAAGAGGTCTGGACAAAAACAACAGAATTTGAAGAGGATCATAAGTGACTTATTTCTACCAAGATTTATTAAAATCCTTCAAACAGTTTTGTAGAAAAAGTTGAAAATGTGAAAAATGGCCAAACCCCCCCCCCTTTTTTTTTGGAGGTCTTAAACGTAAAATTCCTAATTTCATATGTTGAGTGTTGAGAAACATCTAAAAACTTATTTAGATGTGTAATAAAAAAAAAATTTTTTTTTGACCACAGCTGGATTTGAACCGCTACTCTCCATATTTCAATTACCAAGTGGTATATGTACCATTGTGAGACCTACTTTTAGACATGGTGGCATTATCTGTTAACCAATTTGGATGATCCGCACAAAAAACAAAACCTTTGAAAAGGACTATGAGTACTTGCATCCTACCCAGTTTTATCACAATCCTTCAAGTTGTTCTGTAGATCAAGTTGAAGATATGAAAAATTGTCCCCCCCCCCCCCCCTTTTCTTGGAAGTCTTAAAAAATTCATAAAAAATTCCAAAATCGAGATATTGAAAAAATTCCTTCGCACCAGCATTCCTTACCATAGAAATGATTAAATGAAACCAAATGAATGCATCAATGTTTACTAAAAGAAAATAGTAACTCTTTAATGCATTAAAATAACAAAGTCCAAAATAAAAATGAAAAAACGTCAAAAATTTGATTTCGGAATGGAACCAAAAATATCAACACTTCTTCTCATATGCCTCTAAATCATTCCTATGCAGTTGGTTTGTCGCTGTATGCACCCGATCTGAATAAGAAGTTTGTCAAAGGAGGGTACCCTCTGTGACCTACTTTTGTCTGTGGTGGTGCCACCTGTTCATGGATCCTGACAAAGATGACCACATTTGTTGGGGACCTTGAGTATTTGATGCATGCCAAGTTTCATTGAATTCCAGCTAGTGGTTCCGAAGAAAAAGTTCAAACTGTGAAATGTTTACACCAATTATCCCACCCCCCTTTTTCTTGAAAGTCTTAAAAAATTCATAAAAAATCCAAAACATAAAATATTGAAAAATTTTCTTCGCAGTAGTATTTCTTACCATCAAAATGATCAAATTAAACCAAATTAATGCATCAATGTTTACTAAAAGAAAAAAATACCTCTTTTCTGCATTAAAACTACCAAGTACAAAAAAAGGTCAAAAATTTGATTTCGGAACGGAACCAAAAATAACAACACTTCTTCACACATCCCTCTAGATCATTCCTATGCATTCGGTTTGTCTCTGTATGCCCCCGGTCTGAAGAAGAAGTTTGTCAAAGGAGGGTACCCTCTTTGACCTACTTTTGCCTGTGGTGGCACCACCTGTTGATGAATCTGGACGAAAAACAACAACACTTGTAGGGGACCATGAGTACTACATGCTTATCAAGTTTATTCAAATTCTGTTCAGTGGTTCTGGAGAAGAAGTCGAAAATGTGAAAAGTTAACGACGGACGACAGACGATGGACCACGATTGATCACAATAGCTCACTTGAGCCTTTGGCTCAGGCGAGCTAAAAAATGATGGGTGATTGAAACATGTTACATCTTGAAACCATTTTTCGTACTACAGATGTGGAGTTGACTTTCTGAAAATTGATAGGGATTATCCCAATACCATCAAAAGTTTCTATGTCTATTACTGTGATTCTAAGTGGAAAGGGAAACACTGGAGAGCCTAGAAACCAATTACCTATATCACAATCGGAACACCATTGCCAGTTTTCACAAAAATGTATGTATCTGCATATGGAAATGGACAAGTTGTTATGATTGCCTATGCATGTATCAATGTCCAATACACCTCACCTTTGACCTTTTGACCCAAAGTCGATAGGGATCACCCTCATCATATACGGAGTGGATCATCTTCGTCCAATGGGGAGTCCATACATGTATGTGTGATATGGTGACTCTAAGGGAAACAAGCTGTTTATGAAACATTAATGCCCCCCGCTTCACCAAAGTCCAGAAAGTTATTTTTAGCATGAAGGTCACTGTCAAGGTCAAAAGGTAACTGAACTTAGTGTCAATTGAAAGGACTTCATTTGTTGAGTACGCATGTCAAAAATGAAGTCTCTACCCAAAACAATTTACCTCTGATCTATCAATGCAGGGGCATAAAAAGTGACATGCAAGAGTCCGGAAATGATGTTGCTTTATCAATGTCCAGTACACTTGACCTCCGACCTTTTGTCTTCAAAATCGATAGGGATCATCTTTGTGCCATGGGGAGTCCATATGTCCATTATAGTAATTCATGGTGAAAAGGGAAATCCATGAGAGCCCAGAAACCAATTACCTGTATCGATGGCCAGTACACTTGACCTTTGAAAATCGATAGAGATCATTCTCATCCCATGGAAAGACTGTATATTTCGTATCTTAACTCTGGGTGAAAAGGATAACACTATAGAGCACGGAAACCACTGCATTTACAGATGGATGCACAAAGATGGGAGGTGGGGTGTGGTGTGGTAGGGGTATAAAAATCAAAGGACCTGGGGTCCTGAAAGATACTCCTACTCACATTTTGTAGTGAGTAGAGATCTATATGCATCATGCTAAGGACACCTCGACTTCATTTTGTATAAAGTTGCTTGAAATGAGTTATGTTATTACAAATGAAAGAAAATAAGGTAGTGCACAGAGAAACCTGCTCATAAGGTTGTCCCATCATGTAATCAATGGCAGTGATGGATTCAGAGGTGGTGCCCCCTTTCGCCACATATTTACAAGTACAAATCCAGATTTAGCACCAAAAATGGCCGAGTAGTAGGACAAATACACATGTGCCTCCCCTCACCTTTTCGAAAATCCTGGATCCACCACTGCATGAAGTGTCCATCTTTTCCAGTTAGGTGTTGTTAATCTTTTTATACTGATTTGTATATTTAAAGGCTAAATTGGTTATTCAAATTATGCAATGAGAATGATGAACTTAAGGCAACATTTTTCTATGCAACACATTATCCCTTTAGTGAAGGCTACATGCTGGGTTATGATGTTCTCCACATATGTCTTTGACTTTCAGTGACGACAGTGTATTGCAATGAAAAGTGTAAAGTACCGGTAGTCCCTAGACAATTCAATTTGACAGTAGTTTTGGTAAAAGGAATTTCGAATAAAAAATCATTTCGTAAAACACATTGTTATACATTTGTAGTTTGAAATGTTTTATCTTTATCGTTATATGAAATGTGTGGAAAAAAATATTTCATTTATAGAAAGTGAAAATTAAGAGAAAAGAGAAGAGACAATGAAATTGAAGATTACATGTACGAATGTTGGTCACCAAGAATTATGGTCATGTGAATTGACTAATGAACATAAATTCATACACTGTTGCTTTCGCCTTGGTGGGGGAGGGGACATTTTCTAAAAGAATTCACATGACTGTGGTCAATGTTCACCTTTAAGAAAGACTCTAACACTGAATCGATTAAATTATCACAGCTGTCCTCGCTAAAATAGACAAACACTGACACGGACATTGTACTATTTCTTCAAAGGTTGTTATTGGGTGGACGTAAATCTGACTATTGACCGCTGAACACAACAACGATAAGATACTCCTTGATAAGGAGCATCTTAAAAACCACGTCAATAATTCACTTTTTAATGTTAACAAAAAGAACACCCATGAATCTTACATCCTTCTAGTACACTCAGATACCAATACTCTTCAATTTTATAAAACCTTATATTTGATGTTTTCCATTCATGTATCTTTGTAACGTGAGGTTGTTAGGATATGCATGGATATCTCTTGTACATTACTGGTATATGTACACACTTTTTTACATTTTTAACATAATTTGATTTCATAGGAAGGTGAGGTTGTCAGGATTTGTTTGAACCCTTTTTTCATCTATAGTGTGTTAAGACAATGTAAAGTGATAGTGATTATCATCTTTCCAGTTGAAGTTGTCAGGTTATGCCTGGACTGCCTATAGTTTTTATGGGTAATCACATTTACTAATCATGTTTATTTATGCCAAGCATACATGACATAGTGATAGATTTTACATCTATAAACTCTCTATTTATATTGTTTTGATCACTTGAAGGCCAAGAGGCTGAACATTTGTGATATTGAGAATTTGAGTATTTCTGTTTTTCTTGAATTTATATTGGTAAACTTAAGATATAATCCTGAAAATAGTATAAAGTACATACCTTTCTTTATAATGTTATTTGTTGCCTCTTCATCTGTTCCTGGGTCAGGATTCTGTTCCCTATTAAAATAAAAGAGAGCACATATATCACCATTCTGATTCAAATCATTTGTAACAAAATTGGTAATTGGTTTAGAAACTTTTAGGCTTAAAAATGGTTTATTTATTGCCTAAAAATTGCTTTGACTACATCACAATGTACATAACCTCCTGTCCTGTTTTAATCTTTAAACATGTAATACCCAAATATTTGAGATCAAAGCATAAATTCAGAAAAATAAGGGTTATGTATTTTTTTGAATGGTAGAAGATATTTAGTTTCAGAAAACAACAATGTCTGTAGTCTTCAGACATTAAAATAATCTGATGAAAAAGATAATCTATTGTAAACGAGCTATGTCAAGCATGCCATCCCCTTGCACTGTAGCAAAATCCATGGCACTAAACTGATCTTCAGTTTTGACCTTCTGACCTCAAAATTAATAGGAATCTTCCTCACATTATACTAAAGCTATATGTGAAGTATGTTCACAATAAGGCTAAATCAAAGGACTGAAGGTCCTGAGTAACTCATATGAAGATGAAGAGGAATTTGTTTTATCAATAGTATCAAGGACGTAGTCTGGTGAGCAATTTAGGCCTAAAAGTAATCTGCCTAATGGGAGGTAACTCGTAATGTCACGATAATGTAACATTGTTAGTCGTGATAGAAAATACAACAGTAATATTCAATAATTTGTCTATTATGCATGTGTTTGTAAATTATCATGTGATATTGAAGAAAACCATTTTTAAGGCGTCGAGCATTTGCTCGACAGTCTTCTAGCGATTGTAAAAATTTTACCTCTACACCGCCTTTTTAATCCACGTAACAAAGTAGTACCTTCTTTAAAGTACTAAACGTAGTAAAAGTTCTTGCAAAACCGGCTTTGTTATCCTTGTTCTTGAAATTTCATTGCGCAGAAATAGGTTTAAGCATAGGTCTGCTTAACTTAAATTATCAATATATTGCCCTAAAACACGTATTATTCTGTCGCTTATTGTGTGTGTTAAAATATTCATTCGCCGTGATGACGCAAGCCGATTATGAATTACAATCGCACTTCATGGGAATTTTTCCAAATATGGGGAAGACCACGTGACATATTGCCTTATTTGGAGAAATCGTAGTACAACGCTTGTAACACACGCGATCAAGGCCTAATTTGACATTAAGCGCCAATATGGAAACCAATCGCGCAATCTTCGAAATATATATAATAATATAATAATAATATCTGTAGATATAAATTTCAGTCTCAAAAAGAACAAATAAAATATTTCATAGAATCTTAAATATAGACTGGCAATGCGTATCACGGAGGTATCTAGACAGGTGACCACTAATCCATAACGAGGCTGACCTAGGTTCAAGTGACGCGTCATCGGTTATTTTTATCTCACTGGATTTCGCTTTGTTTCATTCAGATTATATATATAGTATATACAGTGTATATATGTCTCTTTTTCATTCATTTAACCTAGAATCGACAAATATCGACAAAATTCATTACATCCTCAAGGCTAAACATCACGAGACTCTCGTAAATTATATCAGGTACTGTATACATAGCTGTGTATGCTACTGCAGACGAATTGTTAAAAATAACTACACGCAGTGTGTACAGCTTCTTATCTGCCCTTACCGTCTGTGCTATAAATAACACTTGCTGGACAGGGAATAGCCTTTACAAAATGGCTGTGGTCACTTGTCTCTTCGCGCAGCGATAGCAAGCAAGAGCAGGTAACTCCAGTCTATCTTAAACAAACATAGCCTTTTAAAAAGTTTGAGTTGTAATCGGAATAGCATTAAATGATCAAGATGTTGGTCACAAAGCCAAATAGCTTTATGTTAATGGCAATCACTTGCTTGTTTTTGCGCAGTTGTGAATTTTCCCGCTAAAATTTCTGAAGCCACGCCTCATTTTTTCCTTATTAGGGAAGTAGCATGTGTATATATCACGTGGTCTTTCACACATCTGGAAAAGTTCCCACGACGGCATAAAAATTGGCAGCCGAGAAAGTTTTCAAATCGCCTACAAAATTTAATGCGGATGTAAAGGATGATAGCATGGATTAAGACAGAATTTTAGATTGAATGCATGAAAAATAAATTACGTAGAACTTACATGTGAAGATTTTATTCCAAATCAACCGATGAAGTGTGATGCACAATCGGCTTGCGTCATTACGGCGAACGGATTGGCATTGTAGCCCTTACACGTGCACATACAATAAACGACCGAATAAGTAGTGTTTTTGGACAATATATAGAAGCTGTTGGCCCTAGTGTCAGTGTTAGTAGCGTAGACAAAACCAGAAACCCATTACCTATTGTAATTTTATGTTGTTTTGACTTATGACAGACCATTGCACATTACAGTATAATATCACAGTGATGCAGATTTCAGAAATTATCAAATAATAAGTGCACTTCTTGTGAAATTGTCATCATTTTAGTAGGTTTGTTTAATTACTATAGCCACTATGAAAGGCTTCGTAAGTTGTCAGAGCTTTCCCTAATCCTTGTTATTTTTTCAATCAATAGGTATCAATTCTTAAGTTTGTCTACCAAAATAAAAAACCCTAACTTTTCTGTGTCACTTGTGAAAAAAAAAAATTATAAACTGCTCTAAAATGACATTTCTGTATATCAAAATAGGCATGACACAGTGTTAATTTGCATTGATTCTAGTACAATAATTTGCTCCATAACATGATACGTTTTTGTTATTATTTAATCTACCTCTGTCTTTTTTTATAAAATTTGCATAAAATAGCCAGTTGTAGATTTTAATTCTTCTTACCAGTTCACCAGACTACCCCCTTAATTCAGGACTAGTTTCATTTTTACAAGTAACAGCACAAATTCAAAATATATGTAACTCTTGAATCATTATTGAGTTATTTCAATCAAATTTCTTTTAATGAAAGAAAACTGAAGTAGGAATAGTTATACGAAGCTTGCATTCAAGTCGGCATCCCAAGATGAACCATTAGCACAAGTTTGGGAATTTTCACACACTGTTTAGTTGAGGTGACTTAGCATACAACCAAGTCAGAAGTCTTTTATTCTTACTAATTTGTCGCAAACTGAGGTACATGTACCCCCAACAGGTTAACCAAATCACTGAAGTGGAAAAACTGTCAAATGAAGCAATCAAACCAGATACTCTAGTGTGCATCCCAAAGATGAATCATTGGTGCAACTTTGGTACTTGTACTGTCCATAACTGAGATACTTGTGCTCAAAACAGAATACCAAAATGACTTAAATGGAACAAGCAAATTCAGAGAATTGTGGTCCCCCGCTTTGATGCTCTAACAGTAACGGTGCAGTGATCTGTGACATTGTCATTGTTGTGCATGTCTACAAATACAGGAAAGGTATTGCAACTAGGCACAAACATGCCAGGTATGATGGCCCTACGTTGTGACCAAGGTTAAAGTTTTTGTGACAGACAGACAGACAGAGAGACGGATGGACAGACAAATGAGATTTCATAACCCCACGTTTTCACAAAAAGCAGGTGACAAAAAGTATGTCAGGTCAGCTTGAAACATGTTTTCGAGTCTGCATCCCAAGATGAATAATTAATTAGTGAAAGTTTGGTACTTGTAGCTTGTCCAGAATTGAGTTATGAATACACTAAAAGGCTAACTATGCCACTCAAACCAAAAAATCATGTCACATGCAGCATCCAAAGCATGCCTTCAAGTGCATATCCCAAGATGTTTGCTACTTGCAGCATTTGTAGTTTGTCCAGAACTGAGTTTTTCAGTTGCGGATGTCAGGCCTATAGCACAAGATCATCCAAACTATGTGAAGGTGATCTAAAACTGTCCTTGCTCTGACCATTTGCTGTGGATTTGATGTGTAAAAAGACAGAGAAGACATGGTGAATCCATGTTTGTAATTAGGAGGGGGTTGTAATCAGATGAGGGTGTTCCTGAGGATACATAACTGTCAAAATAAACAGGTGAATTCAAAGAATTCCAAGATGTCAAAAGTAATTATCTTACATGGAAAGTCTCATCACAAGGAATCTACATGTGAAGTTGTACCCCTACTGGATCGAAAGTTATAGCCCTGGTTAAAGTTTTTGTGACAGACTGACAGAGGGAGGAATGAGTATTATGAGATGCAATGTCCCCTTGCTTTCACAAAAGTGGGGGACAAATAGTGATGTTTTAAAAGACATCCTAATTCACTCGTTTTGTTTTGATAATTATGATTGGTCCACACATTAGCGTTCAGACATGTATAACCATGATATACCGTCCTCAAATTTATTAATACATTATCCTCGCATTATGTGTTTTCGTGGACTTAATTTTCAGTCGGCCTATACGTACGTTTAGAGTACCAACAAATAATATCCAATGTATTGTGAAACAATGTTCAACACTTGCCTTCATATGCATAAATTCATTTCAGTTGCACGTTTTCTTATTATCATGGCAGTTGCCATTTTTTGTACGATCCTGTAGCTCATACTTGAGTATGACGTCATCAGTTTTCGTGGACGGTTGAAATTGCTTTGTATGGAAGCCAGAGTTCATCAAAATCGTGAAGTAAGAAATAAAATTAGATTTTTGAGCTCTGTTAATCATTTCAATATTAACAAACAATTTAAAACTAGTCAAATTCAACAAAAAAATGTCTTGAATTTCTAAAAGGGAAAATGTTTCTGTACAGCTAACTATGTCGTTAACATCTGCAAGGGAGTCCATGGCAAGGGCAATAGAATCTGTCATGTAACCGTAGCACCCTGACCTCACAACAGAACTTCAAATGGGTCCAGTGTCTGCATCCATCAAAGTCACACTGACCCCATTTCACAAAAATCAGAGATGCACAATGCTGTAGTTCTTCTGGCTCTTGTCGATGACAGACGCAACACAAATCCTCCTCAGCTATGGGAAGCTCAGAATCTTCAGAGGATCCTTCCACATGTGCCACAAGTTGTTGAATCTGATGGCCAGATGTACTAGGGACTGGATCACAGATGGTAGATGATTTCTTTTTTGATTTCTTTGATTTTGATTTCACATTTGATTTGTTTGAGGATTCAACATAAACCCTGACATTATCTGCAGTATCTTTTTCTGTGATGGCCTTTCCAGCGACTACAGAGCTTAGATTTCTCCTTTTCTTTGAGGGTGCTCTCATGGCAGGTCGCATCATCATTTCTTCAAAGAATTTATCTGGAGCAGAAGACTGCTGTACATCAGTGGTGGAGGCAGCAACATCAGATTTTACCGTATTTTCATCTACAAATATTGAATTTTGCTTTAAGTATTCTCCAGGCGTGAAGTCCCTCTCACTTAGGATGGATGGGTTCAGAGGAAACACACCACTCTTCTTGAATGCTGACTGAAGATTCAATGGGGATAAGGCAAGTGTGTATGTTCTACAAGCCAGTTCACACACAAAGAATTTATTCACAGCACCGAGGTGCTCGCGTTGGTACTTGTGACATTCATTTGAATATATTCTGGAGAACGGTCCAAAGCATCCCACGTCCATAGGCTGTAGCACATGACTCGTATGAGCGGGCAATACAAAGAGTATGACCTTGTTTTCTATACCCCAGTCAATTAGATATGGAGAAATATGGGATCTGTGGCCATCATACAGCAGAAGAATGTGTTGGTCCTCACCACCTCTGACACAATACTTCAGGAAATGGTCCTGCAAGTAGCTTTGGAAGATTTCTGAGTTCGACCATCCAGATTCGCTCATTGCAAAGTCTGCACCAGGTGAAGCTCCTTTCATCAGTTCCTGGCGCTTCCTAACCCCTGGAAACACAAAGAAGGGAGGGATTTGATGACCTAAGGCATTTCCACAACCGATGACAGTGACAGTAGATGACTTCTCGCTAGCAATGAGTGGTGGCTTGGACCCTGCTGATGCAACTACATAAGGGGTTTGGTAGTTCTGGGTGATTCCTTTTTCATCCACATTATAAATGCATGCAGGCTTGTCTAGCAGGTTGTATTTATTCATGATGTGCTGAAGCTCAGCAAAGTACTGAGTCAGTCTCCTTTGAAGTTGCCTTAGCCCTAACTTCCGTCAATGTCCTTGGCTTGCATACTTTTAAGTCTGGCCATCGAGAAAGCATGTTGTAAAACCATTGTTCCGTTAATGGGTGGTCTGCATCCCGCTTTCCTATCTGCACGGCATATGTTGAACCAAGATTAATTACCTCAGCTCTGGTATATCCGTACCCCACCTCACTCATGTTCTTTACATTGTCCACCAAACGCATCTCTTCTTCCATGGAGAAAAGAGGAGGGGGTCCAGATTTGATAGTTTCCAGTGCCACCTTGCCCTTTACCCTATCCCTCAATGTCTGTTCTGGAACACCATAATGTCGAGCAGCTTTACAAACAGAGACATTCTTCTCAATTACATCCAAACAGGCATTGGTGAGAAAAGTTGGCGAGTATGACCTGTATTTTCTCTTCATTGACACTGGAGTACCCTACAATTACAGAAAATTTCATATAACGAATGACCCGTACTGCTTTCCATAGAAAATAATTTTGGGCGTGACATTCCCCTCTAAATCACGTGATTACTAATAATGGTGACTGATAGCAGAAGACAAGTTGAGTTATGGAGAAGATTCTTTGTTTCATTGGATATTATAGGGAAAATTAGGTCATGTAAAATGAGTGTTTAGTGAAAGTGGCCATTTTGAGGTAAGAGATAGTATAATGATTGTTCTTCTTACCTTCTTAGATGTAATTCGATGCATTATTTATCGTTGACAAAAATTAGGTTAGGACCTCCCTTTATGCAAATTTCCGTGACGTCATATGCGCGATTCTCGGAGCGGTAACGAGATTTCCATTATCCACGAAAACAGATGGCCCACGAAAACACATTGTACTACGATATACCTACTCTTTGTCCACATTGCCTCTGACTCCAACTATCAAAAATCCTGTCTGAACCAACTTCGTTCACTGCTTTTAACGTCCATCTTAAATCTCATATCAAAGACGATTTGCAAGTTCTACCATTCACGTGTACAATTATTACAATCAAATTAAACTGACAACGTACACGACATGCATGCGTACCACCGTGCAACATGCTTTCCATCGGTAATGTTATTTCATCTCACCGCGCCGGAGCAAATCTGCCTGTTCAGCTGTTTACGATGCGATGTCAAGTCACTCATGTATGAATCAATTTGTGATTAATAATTTAATCGTAAAATTTTAAGAATATGAAACCGAAGAAACCTCTTATGTCGGTGCACTAAATATCAATTCGTTTTTCGGAAGAATTTTATACATGACGCTATTCGTCCCTTAGCAACGCGGAATCGGAAAGGGGGGAGGGGGACAATTTCACGTTAACATCCAGCTCTGTTGAAACTTACACAGAATGTTTACAATACGGAAAGGAATAAATTTAACTTATACAGTCTGCTGTCTCTTTTTAATTAATTACAACATCATTTTTTTTTCGGCATAACGTCATCAAAAGCATGTTGTTATTGTGGTTGGCAAGGGCCGAACATGTGCGATCAGTGCGTAGTAATCAACGACTGAATGAAAACATAGGTTACATGCCAGTTAGTTTCAAAAATAATCATCGTGTTTGTTCAGCTCTGGTATAGACTTTCCATACATCTTCCTAAATAATTTGCTGAATATGTAGTTCTTAACATACCAGAAGTATCAAATGTTCATGAATATTTGCAAATTTAATGCACATAATCATGGACCTATTTCACTGAGTGTAGGAATACATGAGCAAAGGGGTGAATCCCAAGATTCCAATATGACAGCGCCCATGACCCGATCCATAACAGTGTAACACTTCGTGTTACAAAAAGTGACCTTAATCTTTGACCTTTTGACCCCGAAATCGATAGGGATCTTTCTCTCCATATACTAAAGCTATCTGTAAGGTATAATCCCAATATTGCCAAAACTGTGTCTTCTAGAGTGTCTACAAGGTTTTGTTACAGACACACGCACACATGTATGCACCCAGGCACTCAAACACATGAACATCGTTACTAAATCCCCTCCTCAACGTTGTTGCAAGGAAAATAGAAACCAAATCGGTAATTGACTAAACAAAGCCTGATATACACACCAGCGATTAGACTTAGCTAGAACCTGACTTGAATTAATCAAAGTACTTACTGTAAAATATGGATTATTTAAGAGAAACAGAAAAATGACTCCCACAGAGAAGTGTTGATAAAAACAAAGAGATCCATAGTATGCCACTATGTCATAGAGCCCTGATTTGTAAAACATACAAGTTTATCAGCTTCATAGTAAATCTCAAATTTGGGAAATCAACCTTTAGATAAGTAGCAGATGACTAAAACATTCCATATCCAATGAAAAGTGGAAAGTGAATTTGAGGAGACAACTTTCTTCTCTGAAGCCTGAAGTATAAAAAGTTTTATGCAGGACGGACAGAAGGACACTGGATGAAGAGTGATCACACTAGCTCACTGGAGTCTGCTCAGAGGACCTAATTAAAAGCCTACCCAACAATTCATATTTTTGACCAAACATTAAAGAATCATTTCTTACATGACCTAATATTGGGAATTGATTTGACTTCATCAATGCAGGGCTTCAATATATCTGAATCTAATATAGGTAGGTTGGACATTATTTTATACTAAATGATTTCTTTGGTTTGAAATACTTACCTAACATTGTACGTAATTTTTGCGTCAAATAATCGTTGCTTTTTGAAAAGCATAACCCACACTGGGACAACTGAAATATATTAAGAATTATTAGAAGAAAAGGTATCATAAAATTTTTAAAAAGGACAGAGTTAAAGTATCGGGATCATAATGCATTACGTAACACTTTTATTTTCTAGTCACATTGTTGAGTATCATAAGTTTTAAAATAATTCTTTTTCTTACAACACTTATAATGGGATAAATACTCTCCCCCCTTTTAAGTCATAGGCTCATGGTGAACTATCTTCAAATTGTCTTAAAAGTTTAGATTAATAAAATTCACTGATGTTTAAAATGTAGGTCAAATACAACAACTGTAACTTGTATGGCAATGCTCAAGCTTTCATGCAAGTTTGGCTAGTGTACCACTTGTATTCATCTCAAAACTAACTTATGTACAGTGGAATCTGTTTGACATAGGCACTTTGCCAAGCATTTGTTACCATAATAAGCGTAATAAGCGATTAGTCTATTACACAATAGATACATTTTTTTGTGCATGATTGTATGATATGAAGCATGATACACTCTCTGAAATATAGGTGTCCAAGTTTAACTAGAGCATGTTTGTAAAACATATGTCCCCGCTGTGGGCTTAATTCATGGCAGCAACAAATTTGTTTTTCCTAACTTACAAGTTTCATGGGTCTTAACATCTATAAATAGATGTAATATCAGTTTTGACTTTGCCTTTTGACATATTGACCCTCAAATCTATAGGCATGCTTCCCATTTGTTAAGATTTTAAATTACTTCTAATTAAAAGAAACTGACCTGTAAAGTATGATCAAATTCTGATGAGCAATTGATGATATACAATAATATATGAAAATCACATGGAAATCAATAGATTCAGTCTTTTCAATCAGTCGTGACCTTTGACCTTCTGACCCAAAAATCAATAGGGTTCTTTCTCTCTTATATGAGTAAGCATATTATATCCAAAGTTTGTTTCAGTATAATAAAAGTTACCTGAGTAATCATCCGGACCTCAGTAATATCAGTATATTTTCGTAAGCAGTAACCTTGTCCGTTGACCCCAAAATCAGTAAGTAAGCATTACTCCAAATTTGGGTTTGAATATAAAGAACGTTACTTGAGTTATGATCCGGAAACCAATAATTACAGTCTATTTTCGTCAGCAATCATCTTGACCTTTGACATTTTGACCTCAGAATTATTAGGGTTTCTCATTTGATAAGTAAGCATATATCAAAATCTGGTTTGAATATGATGAGAAGGTACTTGAGTTATCCGGCAGAAACCAATACAGTCTATTTTCGTCAGCTGTGATCTTGACCTTTGGAACCAGAGTCAATAGGGTTCTTTTTCTCTTAATAAGTAAGCATATATCCATATTAAGTTTGAATATGTTTAAAGGTACTTAAACTATCATCCAGAAACTAAATGTGTGACGAAATGATGCTAGGACGGACAAAGCAAACACTTAAAATAATGTCCCCTGTCATACCTGGCGGAGGCATAAAAACTCATTAAAATACTAGAACTGTCCTAACGGTACAAATACCCCCTGCGGCACCAAAATTAGAAATAGGGCATAGAACTATATATATGACCAATATTTAAGTTTTTGAAAAGAAGGTGAAGGTCAAGGGGGTTGTGTAAATTCTTCTTGTATCAGTGTACAGGTTTTGTAATACAGAATACACATGTAAAATGGACTCCCTATCTCTATGACTATACTTTACCATCAAAGTTAAAGTTTTTCCAAGAAAAAACCAAATGTCAAGGCCAAGGTCACAAGGTAAAAATGCTGGTACTGACTGAAAAGTCTTGCCACAAAGAATACATATATGTAGTATGAAGGTCCCACCTTTTTTCTTTCAAGATTTATGGCTAAGGTTAAAGTTTTTAAAAGGTAAGTCCAATGTCAAGGCCAAGGTCACAAGGTCAAAAATTTTGGTATCAAAGGAAGGTCTTGCCACAAGGAATATACATGTGTAGTATGAATACCCAGTCTCTTTTGCTTCAAAAGTTATGGCTAAGGTTAAAGTTTTTAAAAAGTAGGTCAAACATCGAGACCAAGGTTACAACGTCGAAAATGTTGGTATCGACAGAAAGGACTTGCCACAAGGAATACACATGTTTAGTATGAAGGTCCCATCTCTTTTCTTTCAAAAGTTATGGCTAAGGTTAAAGTTTTTAAAAGGTAAGTCAAATGTCAAGGCCAAAGTCACATGGTAAAAAATATTGGTACCACAGGAAAGGTCTTGCCACAAGAAATATACAAGTATAGTATGAATACCCAGTCTCTTTTGGTTCAAAAGTTATGGCTAAGGTTAAAGTTTTTAAAAAGTAGGTCAAATGGCAAGACCAAGGTTACAACGTCCAAAATGTTGGTACCAAAAGAAAGATCTTGCCACAAAGAATATACATGTATAGTAGGAATACCAAGTCCTTTTTGGTTCAAAAGTTATAGCTAAGGTTAAAGTTTTTAAAAAGTAGGTCAAATGTCAAGAACAAGGTCACAAGGTCAAAAATTTTGGTACCAAAAGAAAGGTCTTGCCACAAGGAATATACATGTGTAGTATGAATACCCAGTCTTTTTAAGTTCAAAAGTTATAGCTAAGGTTAAAGTTTTTCAAAAGTAGGCCAAATGTCAAGGTTAAGGTCACAAGGTCAAAAATTTTGGTACCAAAAGAAAGGTCTTTGTAAAGTATGAATATCCAGTCTCTTTTGGCTCAAAAGTTAGGGTCAAGGTTAAAGTTTTCTGAACAGACAGACAGACGGACAGACAGACGGACAAGGTGATTCCTATATACCCCCCAAACTACGTTTGCGGGGGGTATAATAATACAACTACAAGTATTAGAGTTGTCTCTCTTTGAAAGTGAATCACTATGGCTACTGACTTTTGTTTTATAAGCCGGCGTGGCCTAGTGGTATCGCGTTGGACTCCTGATCGGGAGGCCGGGGTTCGAGTCCCGCTCTGGTCATGCCGGTGTCATGTCTTTCGGATGAGACAGTAAAAACTGAGGCCCCGTGTCGTGGTATGCATGGCACGTTAAAGATCCCTCACTGCTTCGGGTGGGTCCGTTGCAAAGGTCAAAATTTGTATGCCCCGCATCAGGCAGATGCCGTCACCATATATGTGAAATATTCGTGGTGTGACGTAAAACAATAATCAATCAATCTTTTGTTTTATCGTGACAACATAACTGTCTTGATGAGATGAACCGATGGAGAGGGTGCAGTCAGCTCAAAGACCAGACAAAATAAAGTGGAATCTGGAGTTTACATCGTAAATGATTTATTAAACATGCTACTAAAATTTATTACAGAATTGTAAACAAAACGCTGTTTTCAGTCTAGGTTGGAATTCCTCTCTTATTTGACCCTAATCTCATTTTGGCAATATTCTCGATTTCTGTAACTGTAAAACTCTTAAACAATCTGCATCTGTGATTTACTTTGATCTCAAAATTTCAACAATTTTGAATCGTTTTGACATTTAAACTGTGCTGACATTCCTTACTTTTCAAATAGACAGTTTAGAGGATTGTAAGAGATGGAATGAATAGTATGGACGATAAAGGATAATTTATACCCATATCTATGACCCTTTATTTTTTTTAACAAAAAGCTGAAAAACTTTTAAAACCTCATCACTTTATTCTGATTGTCCACATCATCATTATTTTATCAAAATGATCACATTTCATTATACAAATACTAACATGTCCCTTATTGATTAGTTAAAAGTGTGTAACCAATTACAACCAATTTAGTACTTTACACAGTGAAGTGGGAAATTGTGTTAGTTGATTACATGACATTACAGGTAAATTCTAGTCGATTATGCAATCAATTTAGCACTGGAAAGATGGGAAATGGTTCAGTACAGCAGTATTGTAGTATTCTAATATGTGGCATGCTATTAAGTGGGTTCTCTTATACTGAGATTAACCAAAGTCAATGAAAAATGACTTAAATAATGAGATTGATCAAAGCATCTAAAGAGAGACAGACTACCACTATGCACCCGATATCATCGCTCCAGGGGATAACTAGATTTTCAGCATGGCAATGGACAGACTCTACCACTTAAACAAAAAATACCTGCATATCTAAGCCTCTTGAGCCAGCGTTGTTTATCTGTATGGTACATCACATCTCCAAACAATCCATAGGCAACAACACAGCAACAAGTGGACAGCAACCTTCCACCAGAGTGAATCCCTAATAAATTACTCCTTTTTCTCTTTCCTAAATGGACAAAATACAATGTATTCTTAAATGAAAACTTAAAACCAAACAGTTGATGATTTTAAGACAAACCATTAATGTTTTCTTTTACGAAATTACTGTAAAATATAAATCAACTCATCTCTCACCTTAAATAAACGAGACTGTGTGTACTTTACTTACCATTTATTATATGTAAAATGGCAGTCAGCATATCTTTTACTCCAGTCAGACCCTCACTAAATCCATTCCCTGTACCTGTAAGAATGTCGATAATGACTGTAACTAGTCCTCCAAAGGGAAGCCGGGTACATTAAAACATTCTATATTGCAAATCTTCGTCCTCGTGACCTTTATCAAGCAATATAAGAGATGACAAATATAAAGCTATGTAAAATCCATGTCTATGTTTCAAAAATACATTAGCTTCTAACCTTAGATAAACGATGATGTCAGATAGACAGCATGTATTTTGATTGTTCTCTGAATTAAAGTTCAAGGTCAAAAGTTAACCAGATGAAAGCTCTGGTCACAATGAATCTGCAAGTGAAATCCCTATCTCTAATATTTCAAAAGAAAAAGACCAGTAAAAGTTTTTTAAAAGTATGTCAAACTTCAAGATCAAGGCCACAAGGTCAAAGAGGATGGAACGAAATGAAATTTCTTGTCACAAATAATGTATGAGTGAAGTATCAAAGCCTTAGCTCTATTAACTTATCAATAATAGATATAGCCCAGGTTTTGGAAATTAGATTAAAGTTCAAGATCAAGCTTTAAGGTTATTGTACCAAATGAAGGAAGGAATCAAGTTTCAAAGCCCTACACCTCTTGGTTCAAATGGTATAGCCAATATTATAGTTTTTTTGAAATGTAGGTCAAACTGCAAGGTCAAAGGTCAGATCCCAAATGAAAGGACCTTCCACTATGTATCCGTGTGTGAAGTTTCAAAGCCCTATCCCTTTTGGTTCAAAAGTTATAGCTAAGTTTTAGTTTTTGAAAAGCACGTCAAACTCTAAGGTCAAGGTCAAAAGGTAAAAGATCATAATCCAAAATGAAAGGGTTTCCACAAGGTATCTATGTGTGTAAAATTTCAAAGCAAAACCGCTCGATTCAAAAGTTATATTCAAGGTTAAGGTTTTTGAAAAAAAGGTCAAACTATAAGGTCAAGGTCACAAGGTCAAAGGTTATGGTCTCAAATGAAAAGGCCTTCAACAAGGTATCCATGTGTGAAGTTTTAAAGCCCTATCCCTCTTGGTTCAAAAGTTATAACCAAGGTTAGAGTTTTTGAAGACTAGGTCTAACATCAAGGTCAAAGGTCATGGTCCCAAATGAAAGCTCCTTCCACAATGTATAAATCTGTGAAGTTTCAAGGATCTACCCTTCTTGTTTCAAAAGTTATAGCCCAGGTTAATTTTTTGTCTACGCAAGCGCTAGGGCTATGACATTAGCTCCCCAGATTTGTCCCGGCTGACTAAAAATACTTAAATGCTATTATTAAAAAATATATTAGCGATTTAATTGCTGACACAGACTAGCTTCTTACCTCCAAAAAGCCTTCGGTTTGCGTAACCTTCATCACAGTGATTAGGAAGGTAAAGCAATGCACTTGTTACCCAATGACAGACAAAACTTAGCAATTACCTGCAGGGAGTACTCCTACTGGTACAGTAAATGGTCTTATCTCGTTAACACCATCTCCATGGAATTTTCGCTGGAGTGCATTCAGTACTTCACACACTGACCCATCTCCTCCCATTATTACAATCCTGTTGTCAACAATAACATTTATAGATAATTAACACACATCCAAGTCAGCAACACTCTGTTTCACAATAAATCTACATGTATATAATAATTATGTTTTGGTAAATTCTTAAATCAAATCATAATTTTTCTATGGATAAACTAAAACTGGAAATATTCAGGAAAGAAAGACATATTTGATATATGTATCCCTTCAAAGACTTCACACTTTTCCTCAAACATTCAATGGTATTTCATCAACTATATAAACATTGTATCATGTACAATATACTAAGAGTATCTATGCTCAAGTAGAATTTACCCATCCACTGTTGAAGTATCAAATGCCGTTACAAGGTCGGTCATATGTTTAGCTTTTTCAGAATCTGAAATAATATTGTGATTAACATTTAAGATCATTAAACAGACATACACAACTACAAAAAAATTATGTAGATTAATCATCATGACAACATACAAAATATATCCATTCATTCTTCATAAATTCAACTGTAAGAGACCAAGGGAAGTAGCTTGGGTTATACAACTGTAAGAGACCATGGGAAGTAGTTTGTGTAATACAACTGTAAGAGACCATGGGAAGTAGTTTGTGTTATACAACTGTAAGAGACCATGGGAAATAGTTTGTGTTATACAACTGTAAGAGACCATGGGAAGTAGTTTGTACAATACAACTGTAAGACACCATGGGAAGTAGTTTGTGTTACACAACTGTAAGAGACCATGGGAAGTAGTTTGTGTTATACAACTGTAAGAGACCATGGGAAGTAGTTTGTGTTATACAACTGTAAGAGACCATGGGAAGTAGTTTGTGTAATACAACTGTAAGACACCATGGGAAGTAGTTTGTGTTATACAACTGTAAGAGACCATGGGAAGTAGTTTGTGTTATACAACTGTAAGAAACCATGGGAAGTAGTTTGTGTAATACAACTGTAAGAGACCATGGGAAGTAGTTTGTGTAATACAACTGTAAGAGACCATGGGAAGTAGTTTGTGTTATACAACTGTAAGAGACCATGGGAAATAGTTTGTGTTATACAACTGTAAGAGACCATGGGAAGTAGTTTGTACAATACAACTGTAAGAGACCATGGGAAGTAGTTTGTGTTATACAACTGTAAGAGACCATGGGAAGTAGTTTGTGTTATACAACTGTAAGAGACCATGGGAAGTAGTTTGTGTAATACAACTGTAAGACACCATGGGAAGTAGTTTGTGTTATACAACTGTAAGAGACCATGGGAAGTAGTTTGTGTTATACAACTGTAAGAAACCATGGGAAGTAGTTTGTGTAATACAACTGTAAGAAACCATGGGAAGTAGTTTGTGTAATACAACTGTAAGAGACCATGGGAAGTAGTTTGTGTTATACAACTGTAAGACACCATGGGAAATAGTTTGTGTTATACAACTGTAAGAGACCATGGGAAGTAGTTTGTGTTATACAACTGTAAGACACCATGGGAAGTAGTTTGTGTTATACAACTGTAAGAGACCATGGGAAGTAGTTTGTGTTATACAACTGTAAGAAACCATGGGAAGTAGTTTGTGTAATACAACTGTAAGAGACCATGGGAAGTAGTTTGTGTAATACAACTGTAAGAGACCATGGGAAGTAGTTTGTGTTATACAACTGTAAGAGACCATGGGAAATAGTTTGTGTTATACAACTGTAAGAGACCATGGGAAGTAGTTTGTACAATACAACTGTAAGAGACCATGGAAAGTAGTTTGTGTTATACAACTGTAAGAGACCATGGGAAGTAGTTTGTGTTATACAACTGTAAGAGACCATGGGAAGTAGTTTGTGTAATACAACTGTAAGACACCATCGGAAGTAGTTTGTGTTATACAACTGTAAGAGACCATGGGAAGTAGTTTGTGTTATACAACTGTAAGAAACCATGGGAAGTAGTTTGTGTAATACAACTGTAAGAGACCATGGGAAGTAGTTTGTGTAATACAACTGTAAGAGACCATGGGAAGTAGTTTGTGTTATACAACTGTAAGAGACCATGGGAAATAGTTTGTGTTATACAACTGTAAGAGACCATGGGAAGTAGTTTGTGTAATACAACTGTAAGAGACCATGGGAAATAGTTTGTGTTATACAACTGTAAGACACCATGGGAAATAGTTTGTGTTATACAACTGTAAGAGACCATGGGAAGTAGTTTGTGTTATACAACTGTAAGAGACCAAGGGAAGTAGTTTGTGTTATACAACTGTAAGAGACCATGGGAAGTAGTTTGTGTTATACAACTGTAAGACACCATGGGAAATAGTTTGTGTTATACAACTGTAAGAGACCATGGGAAGTAGTTTGTGTAATACAACTGTAAGAGACCATGGAAAATAGTTTGTGTTATACAACTGTAGGAGACCATGGGAAGTAGTTTGTGTTATACAACTGTAAGAGACCATGGAGAGTAGTTTGTGTTATACAACTGTAAGAGACCATAGGAAATAGTTTGTGTAATACAACTGTAAGAGACCATGGGAAGTAGTTTGTGTAATACAACTGTAAGAGACCATGGAAAATAGTTTGTGTTATAAAACTGTAGGAGACCATGGGAAGTAGTTTGTGTTATACAACTGTAAGAGACCATGGGAACTAGTTTGTGTTATACAACTGTAAGAGACCATGGGAAGTAGTTTGTGTTATACAACTGTAAGAGACCATGGGAAGTAGTTTGTGTTATACAACTGTAAGAGACCATGGGAAATAGTTTGTGTTATACAACTGTAAGAGACCATGGGAAGTAGTTTGTGTTATACAACTGTAAGAGACCATGGGAAATAGTTTGTGTTATACAACTGTAAGAGACCATGGGAAGTAGTTTGTGTTATACAACTGTAAGAGACCATGGGAAATAGTTTGTGTTATACAACTGTAAGAGACCATGGGCAGTAGTTTGTGTTATACAACTGTAAGAGACCATGGGAAGTAGTTTGTGTAATACAACTGTAAGAGACCATGGGAAGTAGTTTGTGTAATACAACTGTAAGAGACCATGGGAAGTAGTTTGTGTAATACAACTGTAAGAGACCATGGGAAATAGTTTGTGTTATACAACTGTAAGAGACCATGGGAAATAGTTTGTGTTATACAACTGTAAGAGACCATGGGAAATAGTTTGTGTAATACAACTGTAAGAGACCATGGGAAGTAGTTTGTGTAATACAACTGTAAGAGACCATGGGAAATAGTTTGTGTTACACAACTGTAAGAGACCATGGGAAGTAGTTTGTGTTATACAACTGTAAGAGACCATGGGAAGTAGTTTGTGTAATACAACTGTAAGAGACCATGGGAAATAGTTTGTGTTATACAACTGTAAGAGACCATGGGAAGTAGTTTGTGTTATACAACTGTAAGAGACCATGGGAAATAGTTTGTGTTACACAACTGTAAGAGACCATGGGAAATAGTTTGTGTAATACAACTGTAAGAGACCATGGGAAGTAGTTTGTGTTATACAACTGTAAGAGACCATGGGAAATAGTTTGTGTTATACAACTGTAAGAGACCATGGGAAGTAGTTTGTACAATACAACTGTAAGACACCATGGGAAGTAGTTTGTGTTACACAACTGTAAGAGACCATGGGAAGTAGTTTGTACAATACAACTGTAAGAGACCATGGGAAGTAGTTTGTGTTATACAACTGTAAGAGACCATATGAAGTAGTTTGTGTAATACAACTGTAAGACACCATGGGAAGTAGTTTGTGTTATACAACTGTAAGAGACCATGGGAAGTAGTTTGTGTTATACAACTGTAAGAAACCATGGGAAGTAGTTTGTGTAATACAACTGTAAGAGACCATGGGAACTAGTTTGTGTAATACAACTGTAAGAGACCATGGGAAGTAGTTTGTGTTATACAACTGTAAGAGACCATGGGAAATAGTTTGTGTTATACAACTGTAAGAGACCATGGGAAGTAGTTTGTACAATACAACTGTAAGAGACCATGGGAAGTAGTTTGTGTTATACAACTGTAAGAGACCATGGGAAGTAGTTTGTGTAATACAACTGTAAGACACCATGGGAAGTAGTTTGTGTTATACAACTGTAAGAGACCATGGGAAGTAGTTTGTGTTATACAACTGTAAGAAACCATGGGAAGTAGTTTGTGTAATACAACTGTAAGAGACCATGGGAAGTAGTTTGTGTAATACAACTGTAAGAGACCATGGGAAATAGTTTGTGTTATACAACTGTAAGAGACCATGGGAAGTAGTTTGTGTTATACAACTGTAAGAGACCAAGGGAAGTAGTTTGTGTTATACAACTGTAAGAGACCATGGGAAGTAGTTTGTGTTATACAACTGTAAGACACCATGGGAAATAGTTTGTGTTATACAACTGTAAGAGACCATGGGAAGTAGTTTGTGTAATACAACTGTAAGAGACCATGGAAAATAGTTTGTGTTATACAACTGTAGGAGACCATGGGAAGTAGTTTGTGTTATACAACTGTAAGAGACCATGGAGAGTAGTTTGTGTTATACAACTGTAAGAGACCATAGGAAATAGTTTGTGTAATACAACTGTAAGAGACCATGGGAAGTAGTTTGTGTAATACAACTGTAAGAGACCATGGAAAATAGTTTGTGTTATAAAACTGTAGGAGACCATGGGAAGTAGTTTGTGTTATACAACTGTAAGAGACCATGGGAAGTAGTTTGTGTTATACAACTGTAAGAGACCATGGGAAGTAGTTTGTGTTATACAACTGTAAGAGACCATGGGAAATAGTTTGTGTTATACAACTGTAAGAGACCATGGGAAATAGTTTGTGTTATACAACTGTAAGACACCATGGGAAATAGTTTGTGTTATACAACTGTAAGAGACCATGGGAAGTAGTTTGTGTAATACAACTGTAAGAGACCATGGGAAATAGTTTGTGTTATACAACTGTAAGAGACCATGGGAAATAGTTTGTGTTATACAACTGTAAGAGACCATGGGAAATAGTTTGTGTTATACAACTGTAAGAGACCATGGGAAGTAGTTTGTGTTATACAACTGTAAGAGACCATGGGAAGTAGTTTGTGTTATACAACTGTAAGAGACCATGGGAAGTAGTTTGTGTAATACAACTGTAAGAGACCATGGGAAGTAGTTTGTGTAATACAACTGTAAGAGACCATGGGAAATAGTTTGTGTAATACAACTGTAAGAGACCATGGGAAATAGTTTGTGTTATACAACTGTAAGAGACCATGGGAAATAGTTTGTGTTATACAACTGTAAGAGACCATGGGAAGTAGTTTGTGTAATACAACTGTAAGAGACCATGGGAAATAGTTTGTGTTATACAACTGTAAGAGACCATGGGAAATAGTTTGTGTTATACAACTGTAAGAGACCATGGGAAGTAGTTTGTGTTATACAACTTTAAGAGACCATGGGAAGTAGTTTGTGTAATACAACTGTAAGAGACCATGGGAAATAGTTTGTGTTATACAACTGTAAGAGACCATGGGAAGTAGTTTGTGTTATACAACTGTAAGAGACCATGGGAAATAGTTTGTGTTACACAACTGTAAGAGACCATGGGAAATAGTTTGTGTAATACAACTGTAAGAGACCATGGGAAATAGTTTGTGTTATACAACTGTAAGAGACAAAGAGAAGAAGTTTGTGTACTACAACAGGTACTGTAAAAGTGCAAGGGAAGTAGCTTGTGTAATACATCTGTTAGAGACCATGGGAAGTAGTTTGCATAATACAACTGCCAGAGACCAAGACAAGTAGTTGGTGTATTACAAGTTATTGTAAAAGACGAAGGAAGTAGCTTGTGTAACACAACTGTAAGAGACCAAGAGAAGTAATCTGTGTAATACAACTGTAAGGCCTCATCAAATTTATTATTAGTTCTTCAAGAGCGACCGCACCTAAAATTGCCAATTTCAAATTTTAATATTAAAAAAATAATCCCGCACGAATTTTCCCATCGCACGCCAAGAGCTGTTTTTCCTTCTAGATTTGACACTAAGCTTCCTTTCATAACTCTGTAGATCCTTATTTTGTCAACTTTTTGTAATTTCAACTTCATTTTGAAAATTAATTTAATTAATTTATTTTTGCGCCCACTCGTCCCTTAAAATTATCAAATATGTCTGAAGAACTAATAATTAATTTGGTGTGGCCTAAGAGACCAAGAGAAGTAGTTTGTGTAATACAACTGTAAAAGACCAAGGGACGTAGTTTATGAAATACAAATATGAGAGAGTAAGAAAAGTAGCTTGCATATTACAACTGTAAAAGACCTTGCATACTGGTTACTTTGCAAGTATTGATAGATGTGTGTAATTTACATCATAAAAATCATTAAAATGATTGTCTTTGTAAACAACCAATGTTTAGCTTTGATATAACAAACAAGAGCAACGCCAAACATGGCATCCCCTCTCATGGCAGCAAAATCCATAGTACTAAAGTGACCTTGACCCTTAAAGTTTTTAAGCCCAAAATGAATAGGAATGTCCCTCTTATATTACAGCCATATCTTAAGTCCGATCCCGATAGGGCTAAAATTGGAGCTTCTAGAGTGTCTACAAGGCTTTTCTATGATGAAGTCTAGTGACCTCAACCTTAGACCTTTAACCCTAAAATCACTAGGGATCTACCTATCACTATACCTCAGCTATATGTGAAGTATGAACCCAATAGGGTCAAAACTGTAACTTCTGGAATGTCTACAAGGTTTAGTTACACACACACACATGCATGCATGCACCCACACGCGAACAGTACCGTTACTATATCCCCCTGCAACACTGCTGTGAGGGGATAAATAGTTGTTTGTCAAGAAAATCAAAGAAAGAAAACTGAAAAAAAATCAAAGGACTAAAGGTCCTCAGTGCCACTCATATGAAAATAAAGAGGAATTAGTGTAATCAATAGTATCAATTCAGGACTAGTTTCATTCTTAGAATTAACGGCACTAATTCAAAATCACTCTTGAATCATTATTGAGCTATTTAAATCAATTTTCTTTAAATGAAACAAAATTGAAGTGGGAATAGTTATGCGAAGCATGCATTCAAGTCTGCATCCAAAGATGAACCATTAGCGCAAGTTTGGGATTTTTCACACACTGTTTATTCGAGGTGACTTGGCATACGACCAAGTCAGAAGTCTTTTATTTTTACTAGTTTTGTCACAAACTGAGGTACCCCCTACAGGTTAACTAAATCACTCAAGTGGAAAAAATGTCACATGAAGCAACCGAACTGAGTTTATCTAGTGTGCATCCCACAGATGAATCATTAGTGCAAGTTTGGTACTTGTACTATCCATAACTGAGGTACTCGTGCCCCAAACAGGCTACCAAAATGACTTGAATGGAAAAATTATGTCAGGTACAGCTTGAAACATGTTTTCAAGTCTGCATCCCAAGATGAATAATTAGTTAGTGTAAGTTTGGTACTTGTAGCTTGTCCAGAATTGAGGAACCCCCAAAAGGCCAACTATGTCACTCAAGCTGAAAAATTATGTTACATGCACTATTCAGAGCATGCAATCAAGTCTATATCCCAAGATGTTTGCTATTTGCAGCATTTGTATTTTTTTCAGAACTGAGTTTTCCAAACATGTTAAACGGTTGCGAATGTCAGGCCTATAGCACAAGATCATCTAAACTATGTCAAGGTGATCTAAAACTGTCCTTGCTCTGAGCATTTGCTGTGGATTTGATGTGTACAAAGACAGAAAAGACATTGTGAATCCATGTTTGTAATTAGGAGGGGGTTGTAATCAGATGAGGGTGTTCCTGAGGATACATAAATGTCAAGAGGAAATAAACGAATTCAAATGCCATATAACATAAACTACATATTATCTACAAAATAAACTTTTTAAATTCTTTTTTTTAATCCACGCAATGTCATTATTGTTATTTTAATGATTATATCTGAAACAAATTATAGATATTTAACGCATTGAATTTTTGAAATGAAAGATTACTGCACGACAAGTCTTGTAACTCTATTTATGCAAAATGGGAAAACGTAGGCTTCAAATGTAGGTCACGTTAACACCTAGCTCTGGTGAAGATTACGTAGAATGTTTACAATACGGAAAGGAATAATTCAACTTATATAGTCTGCTGTCCTGCTTAAATCAATTAAAACATCAATTTTTCGGCATAACGTCCTCAAAAACATATTGTTATTGAGGATGGCAAGGGTCGTTGGAAATGCAAAAATGTGTGATCAGTGTGTAGTAATCAATGACTTAATGAAAACATAGGTTACATGCCCGTAAGTCTCAAAAATAATCATCGTGTTTGTTCAGCTCTGGTATAAACTCTCCATGCATCTTCCTAAATAATTTGATGAATATGTAGTTCGTGTCACAAAAACCCCAATAATAAACCTTATAGACCCTGTGACCCAAAATCAAGAGGGTATTCGCATGCACCCACTCATTCAACCAACCACAAACAGCCGCATTACTATATCCCCTCCAACAGTGTTGCGAGGCAATAATAAATTACATGTATTACAGATAGGACATTAAATAGATAAACAGTATTCAAAGTAAAACAATGCATCAATAACCTGCATCAACAAAACACCTACCCAAAATATACAGTATAGTTACATAAAAACCTATACCTACAGACACCTGGATTTACCACACACCTTAACGAACATATTTGAAATGTACCGATTTTTAATAAAGAAAGTCTATGAAAATAATCCTAGTTTGCCAGACCCTTTGGTATGTGGACACTGATTTAATACCAAATCCTAAATCAGTTATAACTAATCTTAATTAGGCAGACAGTGATATTCATGTACTGCCATGTGTGTTTTGATGACTAATTCATTTTACTCTTTTATGTGTTATTTTAAACTCCAACACAGTATTGTCTTTAGTCTTACCTGAGCTATAAATTATCTATCTGTTGGCATGGATATTTGAATAACAGTAAATTGTTGTTTCGCAGTTTACATTTTGGATTAGATTCTGTGGGGTGAAAATGGCCTCTAAGCATTAAATTCTTATGTTGAGGAAAAGGTTGATTTAACAACCATACTGAGAGTACTGCTGCAGCACTACATGTCCCTTACTACCCCCAATAAATTTACAATGCATAAAGTGACAAGAGGCTGATACTGTAAATACAATTCTGGGAAAACATAATGCATAAATGAGCGACACTATAATCGATAGAAAACATTTTCCCAATACAGGCAAGTTCTAATTGTATACACTACGGAGAATGGCTATTGTCCACTTGTCATATCATCAACATTTTGTGTTTTTAGTCTTAGCTACCAACCACCATGATCTTTGCTCTTTAACTGACCTATTGTTAATGCAGAATCACTGCAAAATTGCAGCAATTCATGGTGACCCTACAATCTATGAAAATGTAAACTGCGGTTAAACATTTTACAAATGTACGTACATGTAGCAATAAAATGAAATGATTAATGTTTGTATTTTGAATCATTTATCACTCTGTTCAGTTATCAGATGTCTCTTTTTTGAGGTAAATGGAAGTTGAAATAGTTATCTGCATTCTTTTATTAATGACATCTCTGTAAGCATGTATGTCTTTGTAAACACATCCTCACTAAACTGTTACAGTAGAATAGTATAGTTTATTCATCAAAAGCATCAGACTTGAAGCATATCTCACATTCATCACATATAAGGAAACGGGTAACCAGTGTGGATGATCAACTTAAAAGATTATTTAACTAATAAATACTCTCCAAAAACTTTCAATGTTTATAGGTCTACAAATTTTAATCACTTTTACTAAGTTTTGAGAATGGTTAAAAAAGTTTCTTTGATAGGCATCAATTCGAAGTATAGGTAATTACAGTGAGCAATAAATTATCAAGACTGATTTATATATTAGCTTAAGCTTCCAGATTTTCATAAACTGAAAGACTTTCGCCTACAGTCAGAATTCCTTTCTAATATACAGCACCTTTAATTGTTTGGTAATTTCAAACTCCTATTTGGAAAAAATGTTAACATAAATGTTATAATGAACTTTCATCACTAAATATACCGGTAGATACATGTATTTTCATCTCTATTTTTCTCATATTTAATCCACCAATTTTTTTTAAACAGTTTACTAGAATGACTCTCGCAAATACTGTGATCATAAATAATGCATTTAAATGAAAAGAAATGGCATGAAACAAATAGCCCTCAAGTAAAATAGCCTGTGTTACACCTTGATTTTTAGACAAGATTTAAAGATGCTTATTTATATATGTTCAATAACTATACCATGTATAGCTGCATAATGTTGCAGTGAATCACCGCAATTGCCACTGTGTTGGTGAAGTGGGGTGCAATGATTTGTAGGGAAATGAACACCATCGTCCGCATTGAAATATTCAGCCGCAATACACAGGCAATTAGACAATTTGAAGTCTCTATAGTGTACAACATGTAGCTTAGAAATAATCAACAATCAAAATGTAACAAAAATACACCACACGAAAAAAAGCCAAGAAGGAAGGGAAAATTATGATGCGATACAATGTGAATCTGATTGAATGTTGGCAGACAGTTTCTGTGATTTTAGTTGTAGGATCAGTTGAAAGGAAAAATAGAATACTGAACAGAATTTTAAAAATCTCTATTACATTTTATACAAAAGTGTACTAGATTTCAATCAAAATTTTGGAAAACAGAATTCTTAATGAGTATAATTCAACATTTATTAGGAAAGACAGATGGCAATGAAACCTCAAGTCTCCTTCAGTTTCAAAGCTAACTCCTGCAGAAATTAAGGGAACAAAATTACCTCCCTTCATGCACATCTTCATATGCTGCTTTTCATTTCTATCTGGGTTGGTGAATATCCACTGAATGGTGTGGGAGGAGCTGCGATAACAAAGTTATTTGGAGAGATGGATGAACAGCTGGATTAATGGTGAAGATACCTACAGTGCATACTGTTTCCAATACTAGGATGATGAATGCATCAAAGAATGGAAAGGGGTATAAAGAGCTTGGAAAATTATTCAATGTCAAGAAAACTCCAGCCAGCAAATGAAAATGAAAAACAGAGATTTTATTTTTAGAGGATTTTGATAGCAAAATGGATCACAACAGGAATAGGAAATGACATACAGTACAGTCCGGGTGGACCTTTGAATGCCCACTATCCACAGTGGGCAGTCCACCTGAAATTTCAGTGGGCATTAGGAGTGGACATTTACCTGAGTTATCAAGCTGTCCACTTACCTGTATGTTAATTCCAACTGTCTCTTACAAGAATGTCCACTGGACATTTTTAATGACCACTCTAAAAATGCCCACTGTGACCAGTGGGCAAATTAAGTTCCACCCGGACTGTACTGTAAGAGTGATTTAGATATGAAAGAGAAGGATTGGTTTATAAACTTTCAGTCCCTGAATATACTGGTCAGTGGTCCTGAATATACTGGTCAGTGGTCCTACGATGAAGAAGGAAGCTTTCAAGTTTGCTCATGAAATGTAAAAAAAAATATTTCAAAGCTTCAAATGGCTAGTTAGACAGTTGTTGATGTATGTAGTGATACTGTGTTGGAGTTTGAGACATAGATCTTGAGTATCATGGATATCAAGCAATATCTACAACTGTGATGAAATAGGGCTCTTTTATTGTGCTCTATCAGAAAAATTCCTAAGAACTAAGGGAAGTGATTGCAAAGACGGTAAAAAGACAAAAGAACACACCAATGCTGTTCTGCGTTGCAACTCTGATGGTAGGGACTTGTAATCTACAAATCTGTAAAATCCTAATGTTTCAGCAATATCAAGCCTGAGAATGTACAAGTAACCTGGGTGGCAAATAAGAAAGCGTGGATGAACCCTGACATCTTTATTTCATGGTTAAAACATTCTGACCGGAAAATCGGCAAGTGCAAATAAGTCCAAACTGATGGATGAACCCTGACATCTTTATATCATGGTTAAAACATTCTGACCGGAAAATCGGTAAGTCCAAATAAGTCCAAACTGATGGATGAACCCTGAACTTTTTATATCATGGTTAAAACATTCTGACCGGAAAATCAGTAAGTCCAAATAAAAAATGTTGCATTTCCTCAATACTGCCCTATTCAATCCATGTGATATTTCTTTGGAATATGTGCAAATCAAATGGTTTCCATCAAATATTACTTCTCGACTACAACCACCAGATCATGGTATCATTCAGGCCGTAAAGAAAAATCTAATGAAAGATATATATATAAAGGTATATTGGTTCTAACAGATAGTGATTTTGACTAAATGGACACCACTCTATAATGGACATATTTCTTCAGTCACTTGACTGTCCCTTATGTATAGGTTTTACTGTAATTCTGTGGTAAATTCATGCAAGAAGCTTGGATAAACTTACACAACACTTCACATTCTATGCCTGCCAGAGTAAACAGTGGTCCTGCCAAGTTAGAGTAAACACTTCTTGCAGTCTGTTTTCCACCAATTGGATTCAATAAAATCAACAGTTTCTTTGGTCTGTCCAATTCTTAAAGTAGCCAACATGAAAAATATTTATATGTATAAAATTTGAAATGCTACTCACATTTATAACAGCAAAAACAAAAACATCACATATTACAATAATTGAAATACTGTTGCATACAAAGAATCTTTAATTAATAACATTTTAGATGTTGTGGTTGTGTTTTATTTATAGTCAAACTTCAATAACTCAAACATTGTAAACTCATAAGTAATCATACAGTCCTAGAAACATTTCTATACTTTTAAATATTATATGCCTATTCAAGCTCAAACTACTGAAAATAAAATTCCCCCAAAAATGTTAAATCATTTTCAGGTTCCACTGATGATAAATGCATGTACTGTACTTTATAGACAGAAACCAAGGATTCAATTTTTTCTTTTTTTTTTTTTCAATGCTCGAGTCCAAGACTTGAAGTACAAAATTTTGACAAGTCTAAATGAGAAAGGTCAAAGTCCATGTTGGATCTTTAAAATTAGTAATGCTGTCAAATCAATAACAAGAATAGAAAAAAATTTTGAAACTTTTCATTTCATTTTGAAACTCTTGTAATTTGTGAACACCTGCATGGCGAGTCCCAAGAGAGTTTTCATACCAGTTATTTAAACTGCTACCAACATCAAAGTCTTCAATAGATGGGTCATTTGTCATGATATACAGCTGATTTATAAAAGACTCAGAAAGTTATCCCCATTCTAATACAATATGGGTATTCATTGCATTTTGGAAGTCTAGAGATGACCTTCAAACAGTTGATTACACTATTCACTTATGCATTTTATGTACATGCATTACAAAGTTCTTCAAATTTAGCAGTAAATATCTTACATGAATAATAAACAAGAGAAATGCATATCGTTGCATAATATGCCTGTCACTTTAACTCAAATAGGAAACATAATTACTGGGGCTTTGACCTTGCAGATATAACGATTAGATCCCCATCTGCCTAGCAACTCTGTGAAATATTATTCAAATCCATAAATGTATCAAAAAGTTCTGACCCAGACTAGATTTTAAATTCAACTGATATAAACACGGTGACTTTGATCTTGTATATATGATCTTAGTTCATAGTCCTGACACACCCTTGGATCCTGGTTAACAATTTTGTGAAATATTATTCAAACCATGCAAGGGTAAAAAGTTATGGCCCAGACAAACATTTACCTATCATTGTTATTGTGACCTTGACCTTGCAGACATGACCTTGGTTCAAGGTCAGGACACACCCTTGGGTACTGGGCAACAATTCTGGGAAAAATTATTTAAAATGAATACTAAGGGTAAAAATTTATGACCTGGACAAAGATTTACCCATCATATGCATTAGGACCTTGACCTTGCAGATATAATCTTGATCAAGGTCATGACACTTCCTCTGGTCCTGGTCAACAATTCTGTAAAATATTATTCAATTCCATGCAAGGGGTAAAATGTTATGACCCAGAGAAAGATTTACCCTTCACGTGTATCAAGACCTTGACTTTGCAGATGTTACCTTAGCTCAAGGTCATGACACACCATTGGGTCCTAGGCTACAAATATGTAAAATATTATTCAAATCTATGCAAAGAGTAAAAGTTATGGCTCGGACAAACCTAAGCTGATGGATGAGAAATGGACGCTGCACGGACAAAGTCATACATATAATATAAAATTTATGTAAACACAATATATACAGTACATGTATTTAGCTAAGGGAAGTCCCTCAGGCATTTTGGTATTTCTAATTACCAAGTCCAAGTACAGAATAAGCAAGTCCTGGATGTCAGTTGTGAAGAATTTTTAATCCCTGGAAACTCGGAAATAAGCAATGGGTTTGGGAAATAATTGATTTGTTTGTACAATAATTACAAATATCAGCTTGTGTGACAGACTGTGGTATGCACTTATATAATAATATGTGCCCATAATAGTATTATAACATTAAAACCACAAGATGTCCAATCCAAAAAAGGATACTCTTGTCAAGTGCTGCACTCAATCATCTATAGGGAAGTTTTTATATGTTAAAGAATAAAAATTGTATTTATCAGTATATTGTATTTTTAATACTGAAGGTAGTGTAAGCTTCAAATTCTTTGATTCTAATTTCTGTTAATAACAACAGTGTATGGTAAGTATTTTTTGTTATGTCTTTAATCATTAAATCTCGGGAAATAACATATTAGATAAATTTACAAAATCAGTGTTCCAAGAATTTTTTAAAAATCCTCTCACCAATGGGTGAAATCCACTTACCCAGGGTAAAAATGTACTTACCCATAGTAAAAAGGCATACAGTATTCAAGACTTTATTCTGAGAAAAGCATAAAATCGGTAAATTTTGCAGATTAAAACGCACATCACTGACTACAGTGAGAGTATGACCTATAGATCTGCAATTTGAGGGACTGAAACCATACACTCCCACATGATACGATACTTACTCTAATGTGGTAATACTGATACAATGATTTATTGATATGAAATGTCATCAGGACAAGTACATCAACTTTTTCTTGTCAGCGTATATCATTCCTTCCATATAGGATTAAGGTACACATATTAAATGTATTGTATTCTCAATATATAAACAGAAACTTGTAGACCACATTTCATTAGTGCACTTACCAGTAAATCACTGATTTGTAGATTAGATACTAATTTGTTCCTGCGTTAAAGGTAACTTATCTGACAACAGTTAAGGAGAGTTTATAACGATATGTTTTGATTTCAAGTTTTAAAGTTCCATTTACATTTTAGAGAGATCATTTTCTTTTTGTATTGACATTTTCCTCTGATTAAATTAAAATGTTTCAAATAATATTAATATGCCATCATTAAAGAAATTAAAGACATCCTTACTTTAAACAGTAAAGACTATAAGATGAAATTATTGTAAGTTGATCGTATAGCCAAACTGAATCGAAATTCAGACTAATAAATCAAACACATTGGAATCAAAAGAAAAAAGTGGAAGTGAAATCATAATGAATCGTCTAAGCCCTAGCAATTTGTCATTTTTTGATCTGTAGAAATGGATATTTTTTACCAGCCAGTCGGGCTATTCCAAAATCAAATTTTAGTAGATCTAGCCAGAGGAATTTTTGGTAGTTTCGGGCATAGGGCTAGTTATTTTCACGTTTACTGGGTCACCTGCCAAGCTCGAGACGGGAAACTTATGATTATCAAATAATATCAAGACTGATATTGGTCATTTTAATTTAAGTCTTTTCCGTTCTGCTATTTCCTATTGTGCTTTTATCGTCTTTTCTTTTGCAAAGTTTAAAATTGATGTGACTGATATTATTACAGTGCCCGTCACTTAATTGAATGTCGCATTATTGAATATTTCGTTTTATTGAATAAGATGCTGAAATCCAAAACCGTTTACCATTAAATCTATTGAAAATCCGCCACGTATTACACTAGAATAGAGAAGCAACTTCGTTAATTTGAATAGCGCGATTATCCTACCAAGCATACCTTTGTTAAAACTTCACCATATCATGCCTAAGGTCAAGTTGTTTACTACGGTGCGAGCGACCTATCAATTAGAGATAAATGGTTTCGCACCTGTCCAGGTAAAAGCTGTTGACCAAATTACACGTTAAATGTCGAATAGGCCGTAGCGGTAGGGATGAAACATGAAAGGATTAATTAATTACCAACTGCCGAAGCCATATCGTGCGCAAGATCACCGAAAACATCGACAAGATGACGCTGTTAGCCAACGGCATTGCGTGAAGACTGACCCTACTAGATGCCGTCCACTTGCTCAGTAAGGCCTGGCGCACCGCCAAGCGCACAACTATCGCCAACTGCTTCCTAAAGGCTGGCTTTGTCTCATCAGACAATGACGCAACCGAAACTGACAATGTCCGGTCGCCAGAGGAGTTGATAGCTAGACGCTTGATGCCTTCATCACAAACGATGGCGACCTGGAGAGCTAAGCTGCCCGGACTGAGGGGAAAATATGCGCCAGTTTCCCTGAAGACAAGACCCCACCATGCGACACCAGTGATGACGAGAAGGCTGAAGAAACGGTACCAGTAATGCACAGCGAACGTAAAGATGCAATAGTCATACTTTGACGATTCCTTGAGGAAAAGTAAAGCGATGACTTCAGCCTGTTCTATCAGATTGAAATTTTACTCGCTTGAATATGCCTTTTAATTTGCCTTTATTAAAGTAAATTGTTGAACCCGTCTTGTGTATCGGCCACTCGACTGAGATACAATTACATGTGTTTCAATAGACAGCAGATTTCTCTTTACGGTCAGACGAGCAGGTGTTATGTAACTATTTAATAACATTTGGTCACTATACTTAAAAACACAATTGCAAAATTATCGAAAATGTAGTCTATTGACTTTCATGTAGCTCAAACAAACAAGAAGAGGATCTAAGAGAGGTAACTCTAGTGTATCTATATATAGATACATGTACAATGATTCCATTACAGATACCGCGAAAGTTATACACGTATGCAATCTGTCGATCTTCTGGCCTTTGAAACCGCATTCATTCGTCACGCCGTGTAATTGAATATTCGTTTATTTGAATAATAAAGTCCTGACAAATAGCTTATTCAATTAAGCGGCTTGCACTGTATTACACAAAATTTACCTTCCATTAGGTAAGAGGTTTAAAGCTTTTTAATCATCCGACCCCTATTTCCACTTACCATAGGTAACAGGTAATGCGATTTCTAGAACACTGAGTATGTATCATAATTACATGTACAACTGCAAAATTATATACATGTAACTCCCATTACTACATTCAAAGCCCTAATAGAATAGCCTGATCTGGCCTTCATCTTTCCATGCTATTATTACTAACCTGGAAACTATAACAATTTGAACCTACCAAAACTTGAAGTGTATACGACAGTCCCTTACACTTTGAGTTATTGAAGTTACACTGAATACTAAGAAGTTGTGAATCTTAGTTTAAAGATAGAGAAAATAATTTGATAAGAAACTTATTGTTATTTGGAATGTTATACAGACTATAATGACTACAGAATTCTTTTTGTAATCTTACCTCCCTTCTTCTCATGAACAGTTTTCATAATAGATTCTGCACTGCCTTCTTCTCCCATTACATTGAGTGTATCAGTTTGCCATTTTTTAATTTCAGGGTCATCAGATCTCTTAATGTACAGTAAATTAGCTGCAGCTGTTTTCTTGGCTCCTGTTAGAATTTTTGGTGGAGAACAGTTGTCTTTCTTTTGGTGAAAGCCTATCACATCTTGTATCGGAATGGTCACTGCATAGATATTTAAATGTGTTCAATGCCATGAAATAATTTAATAAGTTTTTTTAAAAGATTATTGCATATACTAGTATATGGTAAGAGTTTCTGATTTCTGCAATGCACAAATATTTTGACCTATGTAACAGACCCTACCAATAGTCAAGGATCTTTCACTGTAACACAAGACTTCAATTTTTTATGTATCATCTTAAAGATTTACAAAATATCACAAACTTGAATATGTGATAAATAGTCAATCCTCTTACCAACTGAGCTGTGCTGTCTCTATTATAAGAAGTGTGAAGTGGAGGTCATTTGGAGGTGAAAGTCATAATTGCTGTTAGTGACAGCAAAGCATGAAATGCTCTGCATAAATTTAGTTATCAAAATATATTTTTTAGTTTAATGATCAATATACCTGTGTACCCTTTAATGATCAATATACCTGTGGACCCTTTAATGATCAATATACCTGTGGACCCTTTATGTAGAAGACTTATTTTCTCATCTACCAATGACACATCTTTAACTTCCACATCTAGTGGCATATTCAGAACTTCAGCTTTCTATCTTCCTGTCAACCTGTAGTCTATACCTACATCAAAATACATGGAAATTCAATCAAATATTGTAAAATACCTGTATGCTTTCATTAAAAGTGAACTGACACTATTATAGTTTATAATTATAGTACTTTATGCTTTCTCAGAAATCGGTGGACATTTTCCAGTGAACTTAACTACTTTTAAAAAGTGGGAATCAAGGCCTCAACACTTTTTCAAGCATTAGTGTTGCAGACTAATTGATAACAAAATCTATCAGTCTGCCACAAAATCTGTTAGTCTGCAGAAATATTGGAAAATCTCATTTTATGACCAGATTTATTTCAGACCATGCAAAATTTGAAATTTTAAAACATAGTGACCAAGTGAGGCATACAGGCCCCCTCCATGAATGCTGGTATCCTCTGTCCTCTAACCAACACTAGGGATCACTAACACCCAAAATATATCTCAGAGTTTTTAATATTAAAAATTATCTGAAGAGATGACATAGAAATTTAAGGCATATCATTTTGAGCATTGTATGTGCAAATATAAGTAGTGAATTAGAACCGGCGATTTCTGTCCTTTGAAGCCTAGAATCTAGGGAATACAAAATATGTTTGGCATTAGCTTGGGTTGGACATTTCTGATGAAAATACTGCCTCTTGCATGATGCACCTGATAAGGGATTTTTTTAAAGTTTTGTTGAAAGTGGCATCATGCATGGCAATGTACTGTACCTTTAAGTTGACTGAAAGACTGAATATTGTTTTACGTCACTCCACGATAAATTCATGTTCCGGTATAGGGTGAAGGAATCTGCCTGATGCATTGCATATGAATTTAAACCTTTGTAATGGACCCATCCGAGGCAATGAGGGATGTTTTACATGCCATGCCTACCGTAACACCGGATCTCGGTTTTTACTGTCTTATTCGAAAGACAGAACACCGGTGTGCCCAGGGCGGGAATTGAACCCAGGACCTCTCGATCACAAGCTGAGCACCTTATCCACTAGGCCACACCGGCTTACCTTTAAGTTGACAAATACCAGTGTTGCCTTTCTGTTAAATCTATCAGAACTCCTCGCCTTTCCCCTCACAAGCTAGAAAAGACTCCGAGAAAAAAAATGCAAAACAAAACGAGAGGGGTGCCGGGAACTGGTACAAACTATGTTAAAAAGTAAAATTTTATCCTTTGATTAAATTACTACAGCAGATTATGAAAACAGGATTTACATACCTGATGCATAGATCGACCTTATTTAATTGCATGGGACCAGGATTATATAACCTAAAAATAAAGATTTTCAGACGGGGCTTTTTTGGTACATTTTTTTTTTTTGGTTGTTTTTTTGTTTAATGTCACACCACGAATATTTCACGTATATTGTGACGGCATCTGTCTGATTCAGGGGATACAAATTAAGACCTTTGCAACGGACCCACCCGAAGCAGTGAGGGATCTTTAATGTGCCATGCATACCACGACACGGGCCTTGTTTTCATCCGAAAGACAGGGCACCGGCATGACCAGAGCGGGAATTGAACCCTGGCCTCCCAATTAAGAATCCAGCACAATACTACTAGGCCACGCTGCTTGCATTTTTTGTATAATATGTGTTAAGATATGTATTCTGTAGGTTCTGATGTTTTTATTTTGTTACATTCAGAGAATTGACTAATTTTCGAAGAAATGAGTTCTGCCATCCATTAAGTGGCCCTTGTGTAATATGAGTTAGAAACAACATTGAGCATTAGCAACCTTATGACGTCATAAGAACGTCTCAGTGATCTTTACATCATTTATGTGGAAATATGTTTTATTTCTCCCTTAACATTAGGACCACAGTTAATGGTGACAAAGTTCATATGTAGGCCCCTAAGGACCAAGTGTACTCACTGGAGTTTCGGGCAATTACAATCTGCAGTCATTGCAGTACTTGCCTTTCTTCAAAAGCCCCTTGCTCCATATGTGTGTGTACCCACCTCATTGAGGAAACATTGTCCGTCACGGAACTAAATATTCATTTGGCATCCATTCTTGGCCGGATTTAAATGAAGTAAAATAGCATTAGAAGGGCTGTCTTAGAACATGCTTATGTGCTTTTACGTCATGAAAAACTTTATTACATCAAAATGAATTGTGATGTCCAGAAAGCCAGCCAGTGCTCCTTAGATATGTCACTTATTCTCGCACGTGCCTAGATGTATCGTCGTTTACCATCATTTCGTGAATTCTCATCAATTCGTGAATCGTCACAATAGAAACTCGTGCTCCATTGTGACGTAATTTTTCGTTTTGAAGAAGATCGACATCGACAGACAATTACTCACCTCACGTCCAGAATGCGAAATAAGCAGGTAAATAATTCATATTCATCCAATTTTAGCATTTTATACCCTCAAAATCGTATTTAAACAATACTTTGATCATAAACTTGACCCGGCTACTTCCAAACCGTCTGCTACCCATTTGTTGTCGATCATAGTCACTGATGCGCAATTATGGTCACGTAAGCGTTTTAATGCAAAGTACAGGTGCGCTCAAAAGCAATGTCCATTTTTAGTTGATATTAATATTCATGTAACTAGTGAATAAATTGAAATAGAAATGCATTTTTTTTTTCATTTTTTTTTTAGAAAAATCCGAAGAGATCCAAAACAAAACAGTATAAAAGATATAATAATGATGCACTCCATAAGGCAATTGATGATGTAAAAAGAAAGAAAAAGACTATATATAGAGCTGCAATAAGCTATGGTATTCCTCCCCAAACTCTTAGGGATCGTATAACAGGACACGTCAAAGACATTCCAAGAACTTTATTAACTAGGGAAGAGGAAGAAGTTCTAATTGAGCATGTAACTGTGATGGCCCAATTGGGATATGGTTATACGCATGTCCAACTACGGCACTTTGCTGGAGAGTTTTCACAAAGTTTGGGTAGAAGAGAAACTTCCAAACCCCTAAGCAATAATTGGTTACAAGGATTTCTTACAAGATGGAAAGACCTCTTAAGATCACTGCATCCTAGTAAATTAGAGAGCACTCGCGCCAAGTCATCAACGCCAGAAACAATTTCAAAATACTACAAGGAACTTGACTCTATACTCCGCTTACATAATCTTTCTGACCGCCCTGATTTAATCTACAATCTAGACGAGACTGGACTTCAACCGGATCATCGACCAGCAAACATTATTGCCTCTCTAGACTGTAAACCTCAAACCATAACATCTCCACGGTCAACCACAGTCACCATGATTGTCTGCACCAATGCATTAGGAAACAGTCTCCCCCCATTCTTTGTTTTTAAAGGAAAACGGTTTAGTGAGGATCTGATGAAGAATGCAACCCCTGGTGCCCGAGGTGTAATGTCTGACTCAGGCTGGTCAAATAGAGAAATTTTTCAGCAGTATCTAGACGAGCACTTTGTGAAACATGTTCGCCCAACTCAGGATCAGAAGATCCTTCTCTTATATGATGGCCATTCCTCGCACATCTCTCCAAAATTGATCAAGTAGGCCAGAGGGAAAAGCATCATTCTTTTTGTTCTTCCACCCCATACTAGCCACTTGTTGCAACCGCTTGACGTTGGAGTGTTTGGTCCATTTAAGTCCTACTATTATTCAGAATGTGGAAGTTTCCTTCGAAAAAATGTTGGAAGGGTCATTACAAGATATGACATGGCATCAATAGCTTGCAAGGCATATCTAAAGGCAACAACACCACAAAATGTTCAGGCAGCATTTAAAAAGACTGGCATTTTCCCCTTCAACAAAGATGCGATTGAACCTCAAAACCTTTTTATAGCTGAAACATTCCGAAGCAGAGACCCAATAAGGAAAGTCAAAGAATTGAAGGGAGGGAAGGTTGAAAGTGAGAAATTTATAAGTGCAAAGGAAAAGCAATTTCTGGATGAAAACAACAACAATAATAACAACAACAACAACAATATCTCAAAGCCAAATCCAGGAGGAATGGCAATTACTGAGGGAGATTTTGCAGAGAAACTAGAGGAATATATACAAGTGAAGTCGAAGACAAAACCTAAAAAACGACTATCATTTCCTCTAGAAAAATCTCAACAGCCATCCACTAGTGGGGAAACTGCTAAGAGGGCAAATAAGAAGGTCAAAGTCATGGTAGAAACTGACCAAGATGTTGACGATGATGACGAATCCCTGGTTTCAACAAATCAAGAGGATAATTGCTGTGTTTGCAAAAAATTTTCTCCCCCAAATTTAAGCAAACTGCCTTACATGAAAATTGTTAATTGGGCTCAATGTGACCATTGTAGTCATTGGGTTCACCTTGTATTTTGCACCAAAACCAGAGTTGTAAGAACAGATAGTGAGTTTTCATGTCCCTATTGCCAGTGACAGTCAAAAGTTGATGATTGGCATAATTTTGTTAAAACATAAAATTTAATCACTTCTGATTTACTTAGTACAATTCAAAACATGAAAATATTTTTTCTGTAATAAAGAATTGTTAAAATATGTTCATTCTATGTGAAAATATTCAAAGCTAACATGTGATAATGAATAAACCAAAATAATGTCAAAAACTTTAGAGCAAACCTGTATTTCTATTGTCGGGATCAAGATTCACGAATTGATGAGAAAGTAAACAAGTCCAAAAAGAGACGATGTGACCCAATTTCAATCACGAAATACTCAGTAATATTGCTATGCTGGTGCAATATTTCTTCATTTCTAATTAGACTGAATATTTTAAAGAATTTTGATATGAAATATGATAAATAATTAGCTACACCATTCATTAATATTAAAGAAATGGTGCTTAGATTCACGAATTGATGGGAAAACAGGATAAACAAACAAAAATGGCATCCGTTTGACCACAATTTACCCCATCTCTCCCACACTTCTTTCATATCGGCCTGCAGCACAAAACCCTTGAATATAATAATAGCAAATACGGTACGGTAAAATTTCTTTGATATATGCAATATATTAGCCTGTATAGTCTCAGTCCCCTAAACTTAACTAAGGCCCATAGATCTACGTGACAATAAACAGCTGACACCATACTGTAAACACTACAGTCTACTGAGTAGTGTACTACTCGGGTACTATAATAACTATTCACAAAGTTCAAAACAGTACTACTGTTCTGTCTAGAGCGTACTGTCGAGATTGTCGTGTTTATGACTGTTCATTAATATCTCTTCTACTTGCCTCCAAGTCTTTTTGAACCTGCGACCCTCACTAAAACTAGTAGTCGGAGTCGGAGTCGGATACAGAAATGTCGGATACGAGATTTTTTTTTTCTCGAGTACTGAACTGATTGAAATAAACCTTGGTGGATACATTTATTGAGTTGAACTTAATCAGATACAAGTAACGGATTACATCAAGAACTTATAAACAAACTTGTTTATAAGTCTTTGATTATGTAGAATCAATGTATTTACAACGATCGAATCTAAAGTGTATTGTCTACCTCACTAATCTAGTACTGTAGACGGCGGAGTCGGATACAAAATTTATTATTGCTTTCTTTTCAAATATCGAACCGATTGAAATAAAACTTATTGAAAACATTTATTGTGTTGTATTTTATCAGATACAATTCATGGACTTTTTACCTGTCTTTACAGGGACCCATCTCACTAAAACAGTTAGTCAACGGTGTCGGATTCGAAGCTTGGCTTGTGGGATATTGTAAAGTTTGCGATCGCAATACTGGCAAACCAGTACTGTATTGTTGAAAATTTTATTCCAGCATCGCTACCAGTATTTTCCAGTATTGTTGTAATTGAACAATACTGGTAAAATACTGGAAACTAGGATTGTTTAATTTAAAAATTTTCAATGATCAGATACTGGTTTACCGGTATCGTTATATATAGTTTCACAATACTGGTATTGTAAGAATTACCATACTGATATTCCAGTATTGTAAATTATACAAAATACCGGTATTGTTGATTTCACAATACTGGTATTCCACTGAGTATTGTAGAATTTACAATACTGGTATTCCGATATTGTAAGTTTTACAATACTGGTATACTGGAATCTACAGATACTACTAGTATTGTATACATGTACATGTACATGATTTACAATACTGGTATTCCGGTATTTTAAATCGTACAATACTAAATATCCGATGTTGTTTAATCTACAGATACTGGAATATAGTAAATTTGAAATGTTTATTTACATTATGTGTTCTTTAAAAACCCTTGTGATTTGAATCTACAGATACTGGAATACCAGTATGATTGCAGTCTCAGGAACCTGATGTGCGACTTCCGTTTAAACATTGATAAAAATGATTTGGCTTCCCAATACTATTTTTAAAAATAGTAACGTCAATTACTTTTGGTCCATCAAAAATTCTAGCGAAGTCATTGAGAAATTCCTTTTGAGAAATTTTAAAGCCAATCAAGTTTCCACTTTTCATTTTCGACGCTATATACATTGCACCTCTCTACCTCATGATTATATCAAAACCAAATTGTTGCCGCTCATACGCTGGTGTTTCAACTTCTGGATTTTCCACAAATAAACACTATGATAATTATACATATTGGATTTGTACTGAGCTATATAATGCCATCTTATTTTTGATGGATAATAATTTTGTGCAATTTGATGGCAAGATTTATCTATAACTGGGATTACTATAGGTACTAACTGCGCCCCCTTATAGCAGATTTATTTATATATTGCTATGTTTATGAGAGGGACTTCATGCATTCGATTCAAACCTCGAAACGTGTCGACCTTATTGATAAGTTCAGTGACACCTCTGGATATCTTGATGATATTTCAGTAATCGATAATCCTAAGATTGAAAAAAAAACCATACTGACATTTATCCACCTGAGCTTCAATTAAACAAAGTCAATACTTCTGATTAGGAAAAACCTTTCTTGGACTTAAATATCAAAATTATTAACAACAATGTCCATATTATAAACGTGACGACTTTGGATTTCCTATTGTTAATATCCCTTATTTAGATGGCGATGTCCCTAGACTCCCATCATATAGAATTTATATTAGTCAGTTGCTTCGGTTTGCAAGAGCCTGCACTAAACTTTTGGGTATTCCCGCAAAAATGTTCAAATCACGTTCAAATTTCTAACCCTGGGTTATAGATATAATAAACTTCGAAAAACTTCTGATAAATTTTACAGATCTTATTCAGAAATTTTATCTAAATTCGGATATGTGATTTTTCAACAATGCGTATCCTACGGAATTTCTCACCCAAATTTATACGGTGATCTAGTATACAAACTAAAAAGGGGTCAAGGTTCCAATAATTTTTATATCCAGTAGTTATAAAAGAATTCAACGCCTTCGACATCGACAGTATAATCCCAAGATCATCGCAAAGACAATAGGTATTGTATTGGGTCCCTCTACAGCCTTATACAGACTTTTACTAGAGCGTTGCACACTGACTAACAGGGCAGTAGGGACTCTATGACCGGCCTTGTCCAAACCTTTTCAGAGGAGACAAGGTCCTGAGCCTCGTCCCCCTCTGACTGTTAGCCGGGACTCCTACGGATCAAGGATCTGAGCTCGCTTACAGACGAGAAGAACACTGTTTACTTGTTGATGTCGCCTTACATATTTTTGATACTAGCATATACTTCCATAGTACTTTTCGTGTGTTAAAATCTTTATGACCTCTAGATCTGGTCTTGAGAAACCTATTGATCTTTGTTCTCTAAATGGAAATTATTCATAACTTTTTAAACGTGTGTCCTTTGATTGTGCTGCTTTTACGGTGGGTGGGAAAGTGGGTGTCTGTAAACCGGTTAACCACACCAATTGAGTGACGTTTGTTGCTTTAATTGACCGTCCTAAGTCGGTATCGTAACTGCAGTGCAATCGAATATTTTTGTAATGTTTTCTGTGTGAGTTTTTTTTTTTACTATTATCTTGTTAATGTATATGTATTTGGTGATTTGTGTCATACAGCTTAGTCAGATGTCATCTGTTTTCTCTTCTAAACAAATGGCAAAAAGTTGGGCTGATCTAAAACCAGGACGGAAAACATAGGTATAGTTTTGGGAGTATCTCGGCAACCACAACAGATATCAAGATACTTTCAACGGATTCTGAAACTAGAAGTAATAAAATTTAACAGAGTATAAAAAAAAAATCGGAAAATATTTGATTTTATGGTCAAAATCTTAACAGGACGATCTTTGAGTATTGACAGAACGAGGCTAAACCGACAATAATTTTGTGTGTTTTCTTAAAATATCTTTCTAACAAATAAAGTTATCAGAAAAGTTTAAACGGATTCTTAAAGCAAAATGTGTTATCTTTGTATGGATATAAAACAATTTTGTAAATATTACTATTAACGGTGAAAATCCTGACAGGAATGCCTTTACCCGGATGAACGCTACCATCTGTTATTTCTGCCTGCAAACTCAATCTGGTCCTGGGCAAAGTAAAATTTCTCTGGGTTAAGGTAATGTCATGCCTACATCATATATTGAGCCATTGAGCAACTTGGCGGAAACTATTTTCGATAGAATCTGACCAAAGTAGGATATCATCAATGTGCTATTTGGAATACCAGCAAGAATTGTATCATAGTGTTGTCGTCTCCTGATGCAATATATCCCTAAGGTGCAGTTTTGTATCTGTATCTGCTCTAAGGTGATTCGAAAACAACAGCTTCCTTGTCAACGTTTATGTCGAAGGTTTCTTTGGTCTAAGTCTGTCCTTGTGTATTCATGGCGTGTGTGACTAGCAATTCAGAAGTCGCTTGCTCCTTCCAGACACCTGGTATCACCTCTGAATTTCATGGGTCCGTAAATGTCGGCTGTGTTATATCGTTGTTAGTGTCATAGTCACTTGACACCAGTTACTTTTGTATTTTGCTGCAGCACTCATTTTCGTGGTGTTGATTGTCCTGATTGCATTATGTACATTTATGGCCATATGAGGGACATTACTTCTTGTGAATACGAAGTAGTAAAATTGATGGTAAAACTGGATGGGTTAGGGATCAAAGGAGAGATAACTCTTTCAAATTTGCAAACATTTTCTAAAACTTCATATTATCTACGCTGGAATGCCTTAGAATTGTTCAACTAAGACATTCCAAGCATCAGCCACCATAAAATGATATGAAAAATATGGTTTCAGGCCAAAAATGACCTATAGAAATAAAAATTTTAAAAAAAAATCACAATTTTTGCTATAGGTATCAATGTAGCAATTATTTTCCATGGTGTTACATGTTAATGCATTGAGGAGTTTCTATAAAAAGGATCATTTGAAAAGCTTCCTTTACATTTCAATAAATAGAGAGGCCCCACACTAAAGTAAAAAAAAAAACAAAAAAAAAAAAAAAAAAAAAAAACACACACACACACACACACACACACACACACACACACACACAAACCTCTACCTCACTGTGACTTTTCATTTCCCGAATTTGCCTTGTTTGAACTTACCCTCAGTCCACAGACAGTGTGCTTACAGAAAATACCTTGACCCTTGATATAAAAAATACTAACCCATCAAATAAATTTTAATATTGTTACCTGTCAACAGTTAGACCATAAATAGCATTTCAATCCAAAAGATGAACCTGGCATATCTATCCACTCAGAGGCCTGGGATTTTTCATCCCGAGCAGGACTTAGGGTAGCCAAAACGCTTACATGACTCCCGTCATGGTCATTTGGTACATTGATACCTTCTAGCAGGATCAACACTCGGAGAGTCAACCAATCGAGACATAAGTCGTGTTCTTGTCTCCTTCGCCTCGACAAATTTTGTGACTTCCTCAAGCGTCATACTTTGATTTTTGTCACCTAGTAAATCAAGTTGAATATCCTGGTCAGCTAGCCCAGGCCTCTTGCTAGGACATCCCGTATGCTTCTGTCTGAGTAATTAACGTTGTCATCACAATTTGTTTAATTATTTTAGAAACCGACGATATGAAATCATCGGAATCTTTGACCTTCATCAGTTTGTACACTAGATCACCGTAGAAATTGGGATGAGAAATTCCACTGTATACATATTGTTGTAAAGTCACTTTATCGAATTTAGATAAAGTGTCTGAATAAGATCTCTAAAATTTATCAAAGGTTTTCGAACTTTATGATATCTATAACCCTGATTCAGAAGTTGGAAAGCGATGTCATTTTTGTTTTTTGCGTGAAATCAAAAGAGTTAGTACAAACTTTAGAAAACCAAACCAATTGACTGATATAATTAACATATGATGGGTTTCTTTTGGTACATCACCATCTAAATAAGGGATAATTACAATAGGAAATCCGAAGTCATCACGTTTATCAGGATTATCGATTACTAGAATACCATCATGATATCTAGAGGTGTCATTGAACTTATCAATGAGGTCGAAAAGTTTCGAGGTTTTAATAGAAATCATAAAGTACCTCTCATATCAATATAAAAATAAATCTGCTATAAGAGGAGCGCAGATAGTGCCCATAGGAATCCCAATGTTGATAAATCTTTCCATTAAATTGCCCATAAATTCCATAAAAAATGTGAATGCAATACATAACTCAGTACAAAGGAAGAAAGAAAAGGTACTGACTCAGCCTTATGACAGAAGTCACCACTGAAAAATACAGTATATAATGTTATGATATGAAAACACACAAAGACATTACAAAAATATTCCATTATAGTGCAGTTACGAGACCGACTTAAGACGTTCATTTGACATGATAATAATCAATTAATTATTATGGTTAACCAGATTACGGGCCCACCATCCCACTCACCGCAATAGCAGAATAATCAAAGGACACACATATAAATATAAATATTCCTCCATATAGAAATCAAGGGTCAACAAGTGTGTCCAAATTGTGAGGTCATAAAATATATAAAGACGTATGGTAATGCAGAAAAACATCCTGGTATTAAAAACGACATAAAAATGAGGAAACTCAAACATTTATAATCATCATACTGTTTGTTTGATAAAGAATTAATCCACATATAACTGAAGTACAGAAGTATGATATCGACTCTTTGTTGAAATACTAACGTATGAGAGACAACAACTCGGTCTGTAACTAGCAAGTTAGGTATGAATCATTTTTCATTACTTGTTTTTTTTTTCATTTTTTTATATCTTGTTATAACTACATAACGTTATCAATAAAGACGTAAAAATATGAACTAATGAAGAATTAACGATTGAAACTCATTCAATCGTTTCGTTACATGCACAAGTTGTACTAGATGTATTTAAATTACGATATTTTCAGGAGACTGAGCATTTACTGACGGTATTTGAATCGCAGTTGATGTCTGTGTCTCTAAAGAATTTAATACTTGCATTGATAAACAAAAGATAGAAAAAATTCCAAACACTGGAGAAGATTCTTTATTATACCACATCATTCAGTATCTACGAGATGACAAGGCACTGTAATGAGTCGTTGATCCCATTGGTTAAGGAGATTTTCTGAACAGATGAAATAGTCGATGGATCTAAGATATTGATGCCATGAGAGGTAACAGAACGAGTAAGGTAAGGAAAGACTGTGAAGGTAATTATAGTGCTTCTATCATGTTTAAGTTCTTCTCTCCTTAATTTTGACTACGGTTGTCATAAGTCATTTAACATGAATTAAAGAATGCTAGAGGATATTTAACTCATTTTACGAGAAAAGTCGCCACGGAAATGTAGATTACAAACGAATAAACAAACAAAAAGACATTCACAAATATATTCCTTTGTAATGCAGTTGTGATGTCGACGTAGGTCCGTCGAAATGACACTTGTCGCTCAGTTTGTGTGATCTATGTCAGTAATTAGAAAATTTGATTTTGAGATTGTGTTGTAGTAATCAATATCATGAACGATAGAAGCATTATGTTTTCATTATTTTTTCATATATTATATTTGCGAGTATCTATTTAAACTTCTCAATAGTGTTTTGTTTTAAACAAGAAAATGTTGATGTATATCATCAGACGATATTGTGGTGACAAGACCGTTTAGACCGCTTAAGCAACGTGTCCGTTACTACAAGTGATAGTATATATCATAGGCTAGTGATCAGTTTCATTATCGAAAACATCAATATTAAGTAAGGTTTACGAATGGTTGATTGATAATGAAAATAATAATAACCCTTGCCATAGAGTGCACTTGACAGTCATTTAAAGTAAAAGCACTCATATGGTGATCCAGGCCTACTAATGTACGGTATCATCGTTCTTAAAAAATCAATTCAATCAAAAAGAACCCCTCCAAAGTATTAAAGTATATTTGTTCTAAATCTGAAGAGTTTATATATAAATTTTAGACGTTAAATGTGTTTTGATTGTACTTCTGTTGTAGTGAGTAGGAAGGTGTGACCGTTAACCGGTTAACCACTCCAAATAAGTGACGATTGTCACTTCAATTGACCGTCATAAGTCGATGTCACAACTGCATTGCAGTCAAATACATGTATGTTTGTGCTTATTCCTCTTAGCTCTATACGAGGGGTGTTCCGAAATTATTGTTACTTGCGCAATATCTCGTGGAAACAGTGCTAAATGAGCTTAAAACTACCTCATGGCGATAGCGTGATATCTGAAGCGTGGTATAGGTAAATTTCTCGCTCACAATTACACTGACCTTGGTGCTGTGTACATTGTTTTGTAGCGTACTCGTTACACTCTATATAAATATGGTTGGCAAGAGAGCTGAAAACGTAATTGAAATTGGGTCTTTTCGTTATGCAGAGTTATTTCCCATTTGAGCAGGTATCTGACGTCACACCATTGTGACGTCATACAATTTCAATATTACTTCCCGTAATTTTACACCAGTTGCCATAGAACTGGTTGACGCCACAGTGGTTTGACGTCAGATACCTGCTCAAATGGGAAATAACTCTGTATAACGAAAAGACTCAATTAGGGCCTATATCAAAGGTAGGTCTCTACTTGGCTTAAAGGCGGTAGATATTCATCGTGAGGTGTTCGATATTTATGGGAGGGTCAAATGTCATATATGACTATTTGTAGGTGGGTTGCTCGATTTAAGTCGGGACACCAGCAGCTGAAAGATGCTGCTCACACAGGTCGCCCTGCAACAACAACAACAAAGCATAACATTGAACGAATTCGGCAAATCCTTGAAAAAGATGCAAGGTACACTGTCAGGCAGTTAGCTAAAATGACAGGCTTGTCTTTAGCACGTATTCACTGTATTTTAAAGAAACATCTTAAGCTGGGCAAGATCAATGCCAGGTGGATACCCCATTTACTAACTGACGACCAAAAGAGGTCCCGGGTTGACAAGGCCAAATCCTTATTGAAGAAATACCCAAAATACAGCAAAAAGGCTTGATAATTTGGTCACAGGTGATGAAACATGGGTGTATTTTTTCGAGCCCAAAAGAAAATGCTCTAATCGAATCTGGGCAAACAAAAACGCCAGGCGCCCTAGCATTGCTAAAAGAATACGCACCGTGAGGAAGGTTTTGTATGTCTTTGATAACAAGGGTCCAATCATGCAAATCCCTGTTCCGAAAGGCAAAACTGTCACAGCAAAGTATTATAGAGACGTTGTACTTCGAAAACTGAAGAAAGTCTACAAACGCCGCCGCCCGCATACAGGTTTGAAGTACCTCAGGCTCTTGCGTGACAATGCGCCAGCACACAAGGCGGGTATTGTAACGGAGTTTTTGAAGGCAGAAAAGGTCACTGTCCTCCCCCACCCTGCATTTTCACCAGACTTGGCCCCTTGTGACTTTTTCTTGTTCCCCAAACTAAAATTTCACCTATCTGGAAAAAAAATAAAAATCAAGAAATGCCCTTAGCTCTGCCATTCACCAGTATCTTATGAGTATACCAATTCAAGAGTACGAAAACTGTTTCCAAAAGTGGATTGATCGGTTGAAACGATGCATAAATGCAGAGGGGGAGTACTTCGAAGGACAGGGCAAAGTAAAATGATCACAATTACTTTTATCAAAAAGAAATCGCCAAAGTAACAATAATTTCGGAACATCCCTCGTATGTTTGTGGGAACTTTTGTTAAACAGCTGAATCAGATATCTTTTTTCCTGTGTTACCAATCTTGTTACCAATCACAAAATGGATTTACTTTTGATAACACAAAGAAAAAACAGGAGTTACTGGCTCAGTTATGTGGCAGAAGTCACCATGGAGCTATACAATAAGAACACTTGAAACAAGTTTATCTCATGTTGAAATATAAAGACAGGAATAGTATCACAGAATGGAATTTATGCATCAATCAGTCCCTACTAAGACCCAGAAGGGTCGACGGTCAGCACACTTTCTCGTATGTAAAACATCTTGAAAAGTTCCAATGGTCAGAAATCTAGTTGGTCCTCTTCATTGTGAACAGTACGTACAGTTCATGTTGATGGACATCAAACAATATAACATTTATGTTGAAAGATATAACATTTATGTTGAAAGAAAATAATTAAGGAACATTGCTCGAAACGTGTACTTACGGTTTTGAAAATTCAAAATCGTTTTATTACATCGTGAAGAACCAATTTTCGTATTGATTATTTGCAACCTTCTTAATCTATTCAATGTTTGCATTAACACAACATGTCAAATGTTGTTAACGTAAAATTGTCAATCCAATGTGCATGTACATAGGAGATTGGGAATACCATAAACTTAATAGACACGTTTCGAATTAAATGCAGTCTGTTGACATTTCTCATAGAGACTATAGAAAGTAATCAGTTTCTCTCAGTTGGAATTAAGTTTTTACAGCATTTTCTACATAGAACAGGGTACTAGATGCGACCTACATACACACGAACTTAGCGATTGAAAGGCCCTCCGATCGTACATAATATCACTATCAATAACTCTCTAAATTGACAAAAAAGTAAGTTTGGTCATGTATGTCAACATTGCAAATTGAATTCACATTACTGTCGACAAAGATGGGTGAGTATGTCGCATGTATTGAAATGGTATCAAATAGAATGAAAATCGTTTTATTGATGATAATGCAATGCAGTATGTGGCTATTTGTAACGTAATGTCCTAATTTCCGGAAAGTTGTTGCGTTTGTGTTGTGATAACAACCAGACTTTGTGCCCAGACAGCACGTAATTCAGTTTTAGCTCCAAGGTCTATAGCGTTGCTCCACAGAATATCCTTCTCTGTGTTAATTAAGGTACACTGCGAAATAATATTCTTCATAGCTGGGAGAGATGATCTTTCATGTTAACATGCATGCATCGACACGTGATATTATTGATGTTGTTTGATTTGATTTCATACCTTGTGAAGTGATAAGCATTTACACGTTACATGATTTGATTTCATACCTTGTGAAGTGATAAGCATTTGCACGTTATATGATTTGATTTCATACCTTGTGACATGATAAGCCTTTATCGTCCGGATTTACACCCTTTGCAATGATAATCTTACTTAAGGTGTATGATTCGCACTTATACTTCGAAGCTGATCTTCGAAGTTTACGCAATTCTGATTGATATAAACTCAATTTGATTATTTTATTTTCATATAATTAACTCTTTCCTCATATTCCGTCTCTTCCACCCTAGCAGCAATTTCTCAAAATTAAATATATTAATAAAGGCTTCAATCTACTTAACATTTCTAATATTTTCCGTGATCATAGAGTCACATCTAAAATCCCCCAATATTGTGAGAATTTAGAACCTCCACTTATTTTTTACCAGTACAAAAAACCTATAAGAAATCTTATTTTAAATTATAATAAAGTTACTTCTAACCCTGATGTTTCAGACTCTATTCCTTCGTCGTGTTCTTGTGAGAATTCTAAATATGTTTATAAACCGGCAGGTCATGTTATTACTGGTGACCTAAACTGTATTTCGGACAAGAAATTGTGCATCCTTTTTGGAAAAGGACCTAAATATAGGTTACCGTCCAGGATAGATTTCAATAAATACCGTCCAGGATAGATTTCAATAAATGCCGCTACGTTATAGAAGATGCTTTAACTACATATTGTAAACGTTGGTGTAAAAAAGAACAGGTAAAGGTTCATGCTCATAATGATTGGAAATACGAGATTTTAAGAATTGTCGATATCCGTATTAAGAACTTTACGGAAAATCTGCATTTATTTCATCAGCCTAATGCATTGAGGGCAAATTCTATTAAAACGAAGATAGCTGACTTACATGCTAAATATGTCTTTGTTCCTGCTGATAAAGCAGGTAATAACATAATAGTTGTTTGAAAACTATATTATATTGAAGTACTTAAAAACGAATTAAACTCCACTCATACATTTGTGGAAAGCCCTACCTCAAAAGACAGCACCTTGCACGACCCCCTCATGACCATATCCGACTTCAAAATTAAAACTGATAATTTTTCAGAGGATCCGCCTGTGTTTACGGCGGGTAAAGTCCATCACTTTCCGCGAGCGTGTTGTCATGCATACGATTAGCTAATGATTGACTATTAAAGCTCTATTTTGTGAAGCTCGGGTAGCTCAGTCCGTTAGATGGTCGGATGCATCACAGCTAAGTGATTCGGTACCATATGTCGGGAGTTCGAGTCCCCGTCGGAGGACGAATATACGTGAAATATAGGGTACCTTGTTAGCTATAGTGTCTTTGTGTTTATATGTTTGTTTGTCTTTATTTCTATAGGTATTTCTTCGGAAGTGTTGTTGATGTATAAATTAAAATCATACGCCAATGTATAATACGAAAGTAACTAATGTCGCATGACTATGACACTAACAACAATGTACCACAGTGGACATTCACGGATCCCTGGAATTCAGAGGTGAGACCAGATGCTCGGGAAACGTGAGCGTGAATGCCCTTACACACAGACGAAAGAAATATAATTCAGCATTGTATATACATGAATGTAAACAAACACTGTGTAGAAAGTGCCACTGCCACATAACATCAGGGAAAATGGTATAATCATAATAACACTTAAGTCAAACCCTTCGCGTGGAACTTTTTTGCGAGCTATACACTGCAAAGAGAATATGTGCCATGTTAATGTTAAATTCGAAAGTGACTGGTGTCACATGACTATAACACTAACAACAATGTACCACAGTGGACATTCACAACATCTAAAATTCAGAAGTGAGACCAGGAGTCCGCGAGGAGTGAGCGTCTCCTGTTTGGCTAGCCACACCGTGAATGCACTTACATATAGACGAAAAAAATAAGTAAAGGCTATTGCATGAAAAAGTCTAAAATGAATTAGTGCAAAGTTTTAATATGTTAGGAGTAATATAACCCAAATCATACATAGTATAAAAGCTTATCATATCAACAAGAAAAAACTTGCTCAGTTATGTGGCAGAAGTCACCATGGAGCTATACAACACATGAATATAAATAATATACTAGAACATATAACACATTACAAAAATATTTGATTGTACTAAAATTACGATACCGACTTAGGACGGTCATTTAATTTGACAAAAGCCAAACAAATGGTGTGGTTAACCGGTTTACGGGCCCACCTTCCCACTCTCCGTAACATATAACTGAGCCAGTAACTCCTCTTTTTTCTTGTTTCCTTAAATTGCTCATGTGCATTGTTAGTTAGCAAAGTCATATATTTAATTCATTTGTATATAACATTTGCTCAAAACATCCTGGTATCGACCAGGGAACATAATCAGTGATGATTCTTGTGTTCAGTTTCGTAACAAAGTGTGAGTGGTTTATATGCTAGTTGCCTGGACCTCGGACTCAAACACTTTTAAGAGAAGCATGCTGTGGCATAGCGTATGATTTGTGAAATTAGTACACTATAAGTAGACAAGGACAAGATGCAGTAACTCAGAAGTTGTGATATGAAAGTTGAAATCATCATGTTTGTCATAAACGGAGATGTGTAACTGACCAGCACTACCGATAGAAAAGAGAGTTTTATCTAAATTTGGAGATGCCACTTTTCAACAATACGTATCCAGCGGAAAATCTCATCCCAATTGCTAGGGTGATTTAGTGTACAAACGTAGGAGGGTCAAAGGTTCCGATAATTTCATATCAGCGGGTTCTAAAATCAATAAACGCCTTCGACGTCTACAGTATTACCCCGACATCATCGCTAAGACCATAGTTCTGGTATTGGATCCCTCTACAACCCAATGCAGACTTTTGCTTGAGCGTTGCACGCTGACTAACAGGGCGGTAGGGACTCTATGACGGGCCTTGTCCGAACCTTTTCAGAGGTGACAAGGTCCTGATCCTCGTCCCCTCTGACTGTTAGTCGGGACTATTGATCGGTGATCTGAGCTCGGTTTAAAGACGGGCAGAGCACGGTTTACTTATGTTGATGTCGCCTTACATATTTTTGATAGCAACATATTAGTCTACAAAATTTTCTTGTGTAATTAAATTTTTATGACCTCTCTTCTTAAGAAATCTGTTGATCCTTGTTCTCTATATGGCGGATTATTTATAAATTTTTAAATGTGTGTCCTTTGATTGTGCTCCTTTTGCGGTGAGTGGGAAGGTGGGCGCCCGTAAAGCGGTTAACCACACCAATTAAATGACGTTTGTTACTTAACTGACCGTCCTAAGCCGGTATCGTAACCACAGCACAATCGAATATTTTTGTCATATCGTTTTTCAGTTTATATTCTACTGTTGTCATTTTTGTGTGCATGTCCTTGGTAATGTTTGTCACACAGCTTTGTCAGATGTCTTCAGTTTTCTTTTTCTTACAAAGTGGGAACAGATTATGGTTTTCCAATATTTCCGAGTAAGAGAAATTAATGAGAGTCTATATAGGACTTCCAAGTTTCCAAGCAATGTATAAATTTCAAGTCCCTTTATCAAACTTCTGAAGTATTATCCCTTAGAGACAAATGTGAAATCATTTCGGGCTTTGCAGGAAGGAACAATAACCAATTCTCATGGAAATGACCAATTCTCTAGCAACATCAGGTCACAGAAAATTGACTAGTGTCTGGTGTTGACAAAAGTCAATTACGTATTGTACATTTTAGAACATCCCTAATCGAATTAATCCGATCAGAGAGAGAGAGAGAGAGAGAGAGAGAGAGAGAGAGAGTGTCAAGTTTTGCAGTCTATTTTCCTTGCCCTTCCTGTATTTCGAGGCTTTAAGCAATAATTTTAATGCATTTTGTTTGTAACACACGATCTAATTGACTGTCTGATTTAAAAACTGCAAGGGTATTCACGATACCCTCAGTTTTCGATATGACGTCATGATACCCCTCAGTTTTTTTATTTTTGACGTCACGATACCTTACAGTTTTTAATATGAATTCTCTGTGATTAGCGACCTGGTTTAGAAAACCCTAACTCTGTGCGTATTGCCTATAGTTGTAATTATTTTGATCAAATGCATTAGAAGGAAGTTACCATTGCTTATGCTTTACAAAAACTGACAGGGTATCTGCGAATACCCTGTCAGAAATTTCCATTTCACAGCTGGGCTAACGCTTGGCAGTGAACTCAATTTCTGACAGGGTACCTGTGAGTATTTGTTAAACACTCGCATGGTAACATTTAAATCACTGAATTTAAGATTCAACGATGGTAAGGTCATCCGTCACGACCAGTGTCAAGTTCAACACTTACTCTCTTTGCCATGCGTCCCTTATAAGGCCAAATTTCTGGCGCCATGTAAATGTGACATACTCCCTGTATTTCGATCCTTTAAGCATAGATCACTCAGTATCTGGTTACGCACGATGTTGATATTGAGATCACTCGTCAAAACATGCCTCTCCCCAAAAGTTATTCTGTGCTTATTTCAAAGGGGGTATTTTTTACTTCTCTATGTTACATCAATGTTTGACCATATTATTCTGGGTGATTCGATCCGCTAGCAAAAGATGCTTGCTCCGCTTTGGCGCCTGATCGCATTATAATCCACTTTTAGTATCTAAATGTTGAGTTGGTTTTCAATTTTCCATCTCGTTGCCTTGATACGTCGACATCAAAACCAATTTATAACTCTCTAATCAAATTGTATATTTATGAAACTATAATCAAATTATTGAAAACAGCGGATAGAATCATGCAAACGAAACCATTATTAATTTATACAGTATGTAATTAATGTAGATTTTTTTTCTTTCAGATGATACGTGTATTGATAGGCATTTGCCTGGTTTCTTTCTCGAACGCGCTGCTAGGATTAAGGAAACCTTACGAAAATCCAGCAAACCGAAAACCAAGAGAACACACTACACCTGCCAAAGTCACCAATATGACTGCCAGTCTACATCTGAATCATGACGAGAAACAAAGGTAAAATTCATGACAATAGCTTTTCTCGAACTGTTTATATCAAATTACAGTTTTCGGACAGATCTAATATAGTTTAATGATTTTCTACTGTTAACTTGATGACATAATGAAATAATGAAATATCAAATTACCATTCGGCTTGTGGATTTCTTACTTTTATTTGACTACAGATACATGTATTCAAATTCACTTGTTTGTACATATCAATTATCTACAAGATATAGACATATGCAGGCAATAAGCATAATTATGATGCCATATGCTGTGAATACAAGTTCCTGATGCAGACTTTACTATATCATAAGAAGGTTGGTCTATATCAACAATTAGAAGGAAGTGAAAAATGAAACAGATTCTACGATTCTATTTTCGGTTAGAGTTCGTCAGATTACGAGTTTATCGCATGTGCTTTATTTTGAATAGATTACCAATTTTTCAGATTGGTAACGACAAAATAATAAGTCAAGATTTGAACTGGGATCGAATGCCTTTACTTGTTCTATTAGATATTTTGTAAGAGATACAAAATGATTCCTTGATTTTATAATTCAACTATATTGTCTGGAATTGAAAATGATAGCATTAAATGTACATGTACTACAGTACATGTCATGCACGTGAATTTGCTTTTCGTATCTGTTTTTATGATGCATTATATTAAGACTAGCAAATAAATAAAGACACCAATACAATGTGTCGATCATAATTTTGATGTCGTAGAATGATTTTGTTAGGGTAGTAGGAAATTAGATTTCTAAAATATCGCCTAGAAAATAGGAAACAAACAAATCCCATGATGGATTGCCCCTGGAGGAGTATTAGCAATTTACATTGTTAGGGAGAAAAGAGAAAATAGGGTGAAGATAATTGCAAGGATTAAATGTAAAGCAATTCAATTAGAGAGTTGTCATTACAGGCGGGCGATCGAAGAGAATACTGAAGAGCTATAGGCTCCCTTTTACTTTAACCACTTTTATAACTTATGTAACAATATATATGTATCACAGCTTTCCCTTGTTTTGTTCTTAAAGCATTAAATCAATTTGCTTTATGTGAATTTTTATCATTTATTAAGAAATAAGTAAGAATGTTTTTACAGCAAGATGTCTTTATAAATGCTGTTTATGCCAAGATTAGATGCCGTTTACAGTTAAACTAAAAAAAAAAAACAACAACGGAATGCGAAATTAAACATCTTACGATTTTAATATTATTTTGATCTTCAGTGGATAGTTTCTGGTAATTTTAGTTTAAATACATTTTAAGTAATTATACTGATTGTAAGATAACGTAATGAAGCTGTTGAAATCATCGAAATGGCAAAATGTATCTTGTTGCTCAATTGAACAATATGAAGTATATTTATTTATAACATTGCAATTTCTTATAAATAAATATTACTTAAACCATTTGGGTCTCTTCATTTTACAGAGTATTCCCCATTTGAACGGGTATTTTACATCAAACCATTGAGACGTCAACCAGTTCTATGGAAACCGGCGTTAAATTACGGGAGATGATATCGAAATTGTATGACGCCACAATGTTTGACGTCAGAAAGCCGCTCATATAACGAAAAGACCACTTTTTTGTCAGGAGAACATGTTTTATTTGCAAAAATATAGAACATGTTTAATTTATAAAAGTATGGTAATTAGTACCTTGCAAATTTTGGAAATTGTTCAGTAGGCTTATGACGTTTTTGCGTAGAATAAGTAGAACATGTATAGGAAATACAAAGTTTAAAACATTGCAAAGTAACACCTATATCTTCTCTACTAAAAAGACATTAAAATCTGGTTCATGTTGATAATTAATAAAGCATTGCCACTTTTAAAAATTAACGTTGACATCGAAACTTCGGATAAACTTTATTTTCTGTCGCATTTACCAAAGAGAGTGCATGTAACTCAAGCCGTGATATTGCAGGTTTCAATGGTGTATGTGTGAATGATAAGGGTGCTTCCCCATGTGGGTGTCTTACAGTGATCGATCTCTCTGTCCGTCCGATAGAGTTTCGTTCCCAACTTGTATAGCTTAATGGTGACTTCTGCCACATAACTAAGCCAGTAACTCCTCTTTTTTCTTCCAAACTACATCGTTTGTTTTTACAAATGAATCGTCACACTAATATTTCCCTTATCCAAATATAAGTAATGACATTGACCCAAATTAATATATGCATTCTTTAATTCATAGTAATTTACCTTTAAATCGTGTCCGGACTGTATCTTTGTTATTTACAAATGGACCTTGATCAAACTTTACGCAGTTACTTAACATGACCTGAAGATGTGCCGTGATCTTTTGTTTTTGCATTCATAAAAATCACAGTGTGTCAAGATATATCTCTTCCATATATGAATGTATCTTGGCAAATGTATTAGAATGTCATGGCATTTACCAAACATTTTGAGGGGCAGGTTTGGTGTAGTGGTTAAGCGCTTGGCTTGCGGCACCGACGATCCGGGTTCGATTCCCGGGTTGCGCCACTATGTTTAAGAGGTTGGAAACCTCCTGCTTCCATGTCGCGATATAACTGAAATATTGTTGAAAGCGACGTAAAACACCAATCAACCAACCAACCAACCAACCAAACATTTTGTATGCATCTTTAAGGTCACAATATAAACTGAGTCGTAAACCGCGTTGGGGTTCTTTCTGTGCCATTCGTATATGAATTTTATCTAAGCTCGAAATCCTGACACAATGAAGGCCTCCGCTTATCTTGATCGAAGATTATGCCCATCATCAAGGTCTCTGTGGGCAAAGAAAGTATGAAAGGAGAAAGAAGGCATTGAACAAGCTCAACCTTGTCATTGTTCCCATTGTAATGGCATCTAGTTCCGTTTAGCTGTTAGCTAGACCAACTGCATGTGTCAGTCAACACCCTGCTGTTACCAACACGAATCGTGATCTTTGAACCCTCAAATATTAAACACAAGAAATATCAATGATAAAAACAAATAAATAAAAACAATAACAAAGGACGAAAGAAAATGGTTATGTTGAGAGATACATTCTAGACTGTTCGATGTGTATTCACCTTAACTCACCGAAAGAAAAAGTAATTAATATCATGTCTTCAAGTTTGAATCTTAATTTTGCCTAAACTTTTATCTTAAAGCTGCGAGTATAACCTTTCAACCTATACAAATATTTCTACTATAGAAGATTAGTTTTGCTGTTTTGTTTTAAATATATAAATAAGTAACCTTTAACGATTATGAAAGCACTTTCAAAATTTTATTAGTATCAATTATTATTCTACAATGAAGACAACTCGATCATAACATTATTTAAACTCGAATTAGGAAATATGACAAATGTACATTATTCCCTACACACAATGACAAAGTATTCATCGACCAAAAGTTATAAAACAATGTGTTTTCAATCGGAAAATGATATTACATATTACATATCCGGTACAACAAAACGGCATGTAAGTTCTCTCGTTTTCTTTTAAATTTGAATTAAATGTAGCTTAATGTAGATGTTCCTTTTAAGCACTGTATAAGATGTATTTGGAAAAAAATAACCCATAATATAAGCCTCATTAATCGAAATATTCAGTTGAATGCTGAATGAAAGATTATTTCATCGGAGAAACATATTTTTGAAAAGGGAATGCCATATACAGTGATTTTAATTGCTAATATGTAAATAATATTACTTTGTATTTCAAAGAATTGTGCATACATTGAACAATATATTACTATTCAATAAACTTATTTTTGATAATTCGTTGTCTAGCATTTACAGGCCCCTCGGAAACAAATTTATACTCGGCATAGGAAGGGGGCGGATATACAAGAAAAAGTAGTTGTATTTACAAGTTATATGTAGACGATTTATGTGTAGTAATGAAATTTCATCTAAGCACCCCAACTACCTGCTTCCGACGAGTCTGCTGTATAGCAGCTTTAGACTAACCATGTCATCACGCTTTTCAATGTGAGTAAAATTCATTTTGCATCGAGAAAAGAAATCAATTCATAAACCGTGGTAAGTGGTACTAACTGTCGCAGTGACATTGCCTCTGTTGCTTTCGTAGTTTATATTAAAATCAATGCATTAGATTATCTCTAAAAGGCAATGTCTTTAATAATACTTCTACAAATGGAAGTAAAACATGAATTATATACTTGTATTTTATTGACTTTAGTTCAGCAATATGCAATAGTCATAGAGACCAGAAGGTTCATAAGTATGCATAGAATTTGTCAATTATTACAGACCTGAACTTCGTCTGATGACTCGTGATAACAGTATAAAAGGAGCATAGGAAAATATTCACGTACACTGCTGAAATTTCCATAATATTCATTACGATGTGAAACCTCCTTTATACAATCATGTCTCCCAAATAACAACTCATTGCTATGCAAATTCTCCAGGCAATATGATTTCTACACCAGTTGTGAACCATAACAAATACCATGGCTATGAAACTGATTTTCCGTCTGGTCCAAAGAATAACTTCTTTCTTACGCTTGAAGTGTAAATTGCTCAAACAAATGGTTTTGTAATATGATATACATTTTTATGTAGTTATATATGTGCATGTGATTACTATTACAGTTTATTTATGTGATCCACAGAGATAAGTTTGCAAACACTGATTGAAAACTAAAATTATGAATTCAAGCCAGGTATAGAATTAAGCTGAATTAAAACGGATATAACTTACTTGAAAATGACCTTAGCTGGGTCGCCATACTTACATAAATAAAGACTGCTTGTATGATCTTACAAAGAAAGGCCGCTTCTGTTATGGCCCTCATTAAAAGTTCATTTCATGAGTTTCTTAAAAAGAGAGTGAAATTTCTCATGAAAATATTGCACAATAAACCATTAACATTTTGAAATGTTAATGATAAAAGCAAAATGTGACATGACATGAAAACTTTTGAATTGCTTCAAAAGGATTCAGTCGAATTTGAGATTTTTCATGTTCATATATATTATCCGGCGAATTTTAATGACCTGGTGCCATATGTACAAAAGATTCGTAAATTTACGAGCACTCGTAGAGTTTACGAGTAACTTACAAAAAATGTTACGAACTCGTACATAATATGTACAAAACAACTCGTAGACATTTCGTAAAGTTACCAACACTTAATCGAGTACTCTTACGCATGCGCTGTACATATATTTCACAGTAACAAATGACGCTTCAGATATTTAGGAGCCCGTTTCATCAACATGTGTAAATGTTTGCCTTACTAATTCGTAGGCCAATACCGGGCAATGGTGTAAATCTACTTACCGGTACGTACCTGTCGTAACAACTCGTCCATTTCCGTACGCAAATACGACTCGTACGTACTCCATAGCCAGCCATTGGGACTACGTCCAGTTGTTATGTAAACACACATGGCCATGATCAGCATGCCTGTCATGTTCGCACGAAAATAGGCAATTATGCTCATTGCCTGCTTTTGTCTATATTTGTTTCTCTCTGAATGTGTGAACTAGTATGATTTTTTCATGGCGGAGTCTACACACGTGCACTCATTAAATGTCACTTCGAGTTTCCTCTGATTTGTTTCCAGTGTTCTAACATTCTAAAAAAAATGTGAAATTTGCTAGGATTACTGAATTGAAGTTACGATTGTATAATATTAATCAAAACGGGTATTACATTTCATACTGAACTTATCATATCCTAAATTACAAAAACAATCTTATGAACTTTTTTCGCCTCATTTCGCATTGAGCTCCTAAAAGCATTTTGGGGGTTCCGGGTCAGAAATAACATTTTCGTGTTTCGTGGTGTTGTGTGCATCCCACTCTGCAGTGTTATAATATAATCATGGAGTGCATTCCTCAGTTAATCCATGTACATGTACATTTTTTTTGTGTGTAAGCGTTCTTCTTTGCAGAGCACACGATGGAAAACATGTGACGACCTTTGGTGTTACGGGTCAAATACTGTAGTTTCTGGTCAAGTTAAAGTGCATGCCAGTACCGACACGGACGGTTTTTAGGGACGGTATCAAAACAGAAATATTGTTAACTACTCCATATAAGTTGCTATTGATTATATTAAAATAATTCTTTTAACTGTCACTTGTTTAAAATTTGCGATAGGCCTTATAATCAAATGCGATTTTGACACGTCAGGAATTCCATTGAAATTTGCGACGTCATATCCATAATCCTAATATATTTCTTACGAGAATCCACGTTAATACTGGTGTTCTTTGTTCCTTTCCAGGCGATTGAATGTATTTCAGTTTACTGAAAGATAAGACATTTCAAAACAATAATCCAATCATGCCATCACACTATATACCCGCCACCAGTCTCGGTTAAACTTACAGCTGTATCATGAATATATTTTTTTAAATAACCATACCCCGTATGTGTTTGACTGGAGAATCAAATATGTAATATATTTTACTTGCAGCTTAATAATTTTTCTGATGAAACTATATCACGAATTCGCAATTGTTACAGTTCGAGTTTACCGCGTTATTTTTAACCGTCATGGCATACAGCGCAAATTCGGGAGGAAGGGGGGGGGGGGCTCTGGTGACCACTCAGTATTCCGAAGGCCCGATAGTCTGAGGGTCCGATAGTCTGAAGGTCCGATAATCCGAAGGCCCGATAGACCGAAGGTCCGGTAGTCCGAAGGCCCGAAAGCCTAATAATTCCAAGGCCCAATGGTCCGAAGGCTCTATAAAATCCCCAAATACAGAATATAAAGAAGATATGTGTTTTTAATCCCACAAGGAACACTGATGCCTTCGTCGAAAACAAAATCAAAACCAGAAACAGAAAATGTTCCCATGCAAAAGTCATCATTTTGATAAGAAATTTCTCAAAATGTTCTTAGACATTAAATTACACCACAGAGAAACGGCGGATTTTTGCTGTAATACATGTGTATTTTAAGTAATGAAAAATATGATACAACTTGAACGAAAATATGATGCCAAAATCCACCTAAAGGGACAAAAGTATATTTATAATCTTTTTCATATTAAAGTCAAAATGTACTTCTTACAGATATATAACTTTATGAATTTATGTCTATGCATCTACACACGATGTGCTTGTAAACATGTAGGCCTAGTGACGTCATGGAATCGTAAAATGTACTTCAAAATACGTCATTAAATGAAAGTAATACAACTATCGCGATAAGCACATATGCCACATACATTATGTACATCTATAAAGTCAAGCGGATCACGAATTAAGACGAAATAGAAAGAAGAGAATCCTCCCTCTCCTTTCCGTCAATCTAGCATAATAATGTACAAGGCACGCCTCCCCCCCCCCCTCTTTGCTGAAAAATATAGAAATAAAGTAAAAACAATACTAAATTTACATTTTCAGTAGGATATTTGATTTTTTTACGTGTTACGCATATATATTATCTAGGACTTCGATTCTTATTCATAACATCAAAAATAAACTATATGAATAACAGCAGTTTTCACACACATTGACAGCAGAGAGGAAGCAAAGAGTGGTCTGTCATTACGGAAACGTTCGTATCACTAAATCACTACTGTACTCATATTACGAGTTCTACTATAGCACTCCTAAATTTACGAGTAGAATCACTCGTAAGTTACGTTTACGTAGTTTCGTACATATGACGTCACTCGTAAATTTACGCGTCGAGTGACTTACGAGAACTCGTAGGGTTTACGAAGTTTCGTACATATTAGCCCAAGGAATGAAATATGAGCTCGCCACTTGGAACTGCGACACCGAATAAGTACTCATGCAATGGAAACACTTTACTATGACCAGTGCTAAAAAATTCAAATATCAGTTGCAAAATTTTCCACTTGTCTTTCATTTTCACTGATTTTGTATGTCCTCTGGTTTCATGATTTTTAGACTTATGGTTTGAATTTATCCATTATCTTTACACTGCAAAGCTATGCTCATTCTGTTTAAGTATTCTAAAAACGTATTGATTGATAATAAATCTCTTTAGTCTGGTGTCATAATCCGAGAAAAAAAAACTTCAATTTATTCCATCTACAAACGTGCAAAACACTTGTTATACGATGTGGCTTTATTATTAACATCTCAATTATTATAACTTATTATTATATAGAAAAATTTTAAAATATGACAATACAAGTATTTTGGCGGTTCATGCCACTGGAAACCCCTACCTCAGTCTTCCCTCTTACATGATATATCCAAAGGAACTCGAAATAAAAGAAACAACCTAGAGCGCATTTTCTTCCTCGATATAACTTGACTTCGGTCAATTAGTGATGATGGTTCCTTAGTTACCTCTCTTTGGTACAAACGTGACGATTTCAGTTTCATTACTACCAACTTTATTTTTACTGAGTACCGACAAACCTTTTTCTCCCGCATATGACGTCTTCATTTTACAACTTAAATTTTACACCTTAAATACACTATGCCTGGACATGTTTTAAACAGGAAGATATTAACCTCAGAGGAGTTTTTCTTTTTTTTTTTTTCTTTTTCCCACTAAACTACTCTTACAAGAATATATTTACGAACGTTTAAAAATTATCATTAAGGAAAGCTCTATGGTCGATATAGAGATTTGGTGCAATTTGAGATGTCCTTTTCAAGGATGTTAATCGACATTATGGGGTCTGATCATACAAATTAACCATTTGGAAGTTTTTGACTATACTTGATTTGAATTTATATGTATACATAGAGACATATTTTCACCTGCATTTCCGACACCAGTATTTCAGTACAAAGGCATTTCATATCGTACAAAACCATACAAAACCTGCCCTTTTCGGAAATGATTTTATCCTCATTGTACAAGGCGTATTTTGTTGTAGATAACCATACTATCTGGCGTTATATATAATTTGGCACTCACAACGACTATCATCAGAAGCGTCGTTTATTTTGATGGAATAAGTCAGATATAATTATCAAACTCTGTCTTTTGTGTATGGTTGACAAAGTCCTGATGGAATGTAATGTGATAAGGAGTGTGTTGAAGCATTTCAGTCGTCGTGATGGCCATACTTATAGCGCTGATGATATTGACAATGGGCAGAATTTCCTCATTTCTCGATGTTATATCCTTTCTTGATTTGACGACGTTTTGCTAAACTCCTATAAACTCAGCACCAGACACCAAGACCGTATAGATAATAAATTTTATCATTTAAAGTCTTAATTACTAGCAGCTGTTTAATTCTTCTGTCTTATAAATTAATGGCATTTAGGAGAATGTTTGAATATTATGGAAAAATAATACTTCAAATTAATCGAATGTTTTAATTTAGCTAATAAAACATCCAGGAAATGATTTTAACTATAAGCCGATTACTATCAAAACAACTTATCGAGCTAAGTAAATGACGATAAAGCTCGAACGTCATGATGCTTACTATCATTGACTGTGGTTTTTATGTTCAGTATTATTATCGTGTGAATATATATATATATATATATATATATATATATATATATATATATATATATATATATATATATATATATATATATATATATATATACATATATATATATATATATATATATATATATATATATATATATATATATATATATATATATATATATATATATATATATATATATATATATATATATATATATATATATATTTGTGAACTGGACTACAAAAATAGTCCTTCCACCAAATTTCCCCTTTACCGATACTCTACAAACTACCAACTGTGATATAGTAAAATCCAGATACAGATATAATTGTTTCATAAAGTTTTTTATGCCCCGTGATCGAAAGATGATATTGTTTTTGTCCTGTCTGTTGGCCTGTCTGTTGTCAACGTTAACTTTGGTTATAACTTTTGAACGTGAAGGATAGAGACTTCATATTTGAATTACGTACTCAACTAATGAATGCCTTTTAAATGACACCAAGGTCGATGACCTTTTCATCTTGACAATGAATAATGTTTTGGACTTTGGTGCTACCGGGGGCATTTTATACAAACTCAGCTTGTTTTTAAAAATTTTGTTTGTTTGCTTTGAACGAGGATTACACATAAAGAAACATACACTTTCTTTATACTTGTATTGGTTTTTCCTTCAGGAATATTTGGTTCAAGATAAGTGATCGACATCAGCATGTAACATCCGTTGAGAGTCTGGACAACAGTTTGATTAAATGTTCTGTCACATCTCTTCAATATGCCTTGAGTAGTAACAAGAATGTTACTGCAGTGTATAATGTAAGTAAATATGAAATATGATCGGAATTGATTTTGGAAGATTAATAAAGATGGTAACTGTACTGGCACATTGTGTTATCAGTATTTCTAAGTGTGTGAGCAATATCTAAGAAATATATATCCCTCACTGTTTCAGTAACAACAGCAAGGAATTACGTATATAACGTTTTCTCTGAAAAGTTGTTTCTTTTTAGATGTATTCACGATGTCTAGAGGACAATGGAATGTCATTAGAATTTATCAATAAAAGTGATATCCTGATAAAAGCATCGTTCGGTAAGTATTTATACTTTTGTATATTAATATTCTATTGGTATTTCATGCCCCAAACATACAATTTCAATATGGCTCGGGCCAGGACACTTCGATAGCAATTTACAATGTCAATCAACATATTTGTTATAATATATTACTTCAAGATATCTATTAGTTTTTCGAAACATTGTTGATAAATATCATTTTCCCAAGTGCAAACACTATACTCATAAAAAATAAAGAAATAATGTTTGCATAATGTTATTCTGAATACCAGTCTCGTTTCACCAACACCATCCAATCTACAATGCGTTTTATACTTATAAATTCTACAAGCTATAAAGGACAGAGTATAGCTATATAGTTCAGTTATATCATTATCTTCTAAATGAAAGACAATAATTATATATTTCCATTGTTTTCTATATCGAGGATTATGTCCTTTGATTGTGCTGCTTTTGCTGTGGGTAGATGGGCGCCGTAAACCGGTAAACCACATCAATTGAATGACATTTGTTACTTCAATTGACCGTCCTAAGTCGGTATCGTAACCGCAACACAATCGAATATTTTTGTAATGTTTTTCCGTGTATATTCCACTATTATCATGTTTTGTGTGTATGTGCTTGGTGATTTGTGTCATACAGCTTTGTCAAATGTCTTCTGTTTTCTGATTTAATTGTAAAACCTAATATAGAACTTATTTCTTACCAAATGCAGAGTTTCACATTTTAAAAATCAGGTGTTGTGCATTTTCAATCAGTGCATTACATGATCTACATTTCTTTGTAAAATCTGTTTTCCATTTACTCAAAAAATAAAAATTATTAAGAGTATTAGGTATTACTTTATGATAAGATTCTGCTAGAACATGATAAGATACTAACTTGATTTTTGACAATAAATCTTTGACAAAGATTTCTTGTCATATATTTCAAACAGTTGTGACATTTTGGTAGGGAGGAGATTCTGTTTTCTTGACTAACAAACTATTGTAAAAAAAACATTACGCTTTTCGTTTTTACTGATTTAAATCCATCGTGAAATATAAATAAATCTATTACTCTATGATTTACATGTATCACATATGAAAAATTAAAATGTCCAAAAACGTGCTTTGATATTTTTAAATTCACATATCCAATTCCTACCTTTCACATAAAAATATTTGGATATTTCTTCCATTGACTCAAGAATACCATTATTGTCAAATAATTCACAAATATATTTATAACCATTTTCAATCCAATCTGAAAAGAATAAAGTTTTTCCTTTATAACATACATATTCGTTTACCATATAAAAGACAAAGCCGTATTACACACATCACCAAGGACATGCACACAAAACATGACAAACAGCAGAATACACAGCAGAATAAACGGCATTATGAAAATATTCGACTGTGTTGCGGTTACGACTCTGATGAAATTTGGACAAAATTTGAATTCTTTTTACAAGCATCAACTCATGTAAACACTTCTTTATAAAATAATGGCATATTCTTCATCAATACAAAATCACATACATTAGTGTCAGTGGTTTTCAATAAATACTCAATATTAACATTTGAGGAATAAAAGAAACTGTTAATAAATCTTTAAATATCCCTTCTGTAATAATAATTCTGGAAATTTTACTTGCTTTTATAGCTTTTAGTTTTGTTTACACATCCACAATAGCAATTCCTCAGTTTTGGATTGAATTTCTCTCATTTCTTTCTTTACTGTTCCATATGACACTATAAATTAACTTTTTCAGTTTTTCAATGTAATCTATATGTGGGAGAGGTTAGACAGAAGCCGCATATACTAGTTACCACATAGCTTAAGAACTTATGCTACATTTACTTGATATGGTCAGGGTTTTTTGGGTTGGTTTTTTTTTTCAATATTGTCATATAGTCATGCAATTTTAACGAAGCATTCCCCTATATAGACCCATATAGATACCAAGGAATTTTATAATGTTTTTGCTGAATAGTTCCGTGTGTTTTCGCTGTTATTACTTAAGTTCCCTAATAATAAATATTCATTCTCATACTTTTTATTATTTAGAAATAAAAAAGAAACAAACAAACAATAAAAACAAAACAAAACAAAAACAAAAAAGGAAAAAAAAAAAAAAAAAAAAAAACGAAAAAACAAAAAAAAAAAAAAAAAAAACCCCAAAAACAAACAAACAAACAAAAATCCAAACAAAAAAAAAACAAAAAAAAAACCCCCCAAACAAAACAAAACAAAACTAAAACCCCAGAAGCGTTATTATCATATTAAATTACAATGCAGTTACATCTAAACGTAATGATCTAGACTAGAATATTCTATTCCATCTTCCATTTATTTCTTTATTGTTAGGAGAGGGATTTTTTGGTTTCTATTCAAAAATCAAAACGTTTTTACCTCATTGACAAATTTAATAATATTTGCAGATATCTGGATGACATTTTGGTTATCGACAACCCTGAATTCGAACAATTTATATTAGAAATATATCCACCTAGCTCACATTGAATAAAGCTAATACTTGAGATAAATCTACATCTTTCTTAGATTTAAACATCAAAATTATCAACCACCTAATATATACTAATATTTATGATAAACGTGAGGATTTTGGATTTCCTATTGTAAATTTCCCTTACTTGGATGGCGATGTCCCTCGACTCCCATCATATGGTATCTATATACATGTATCTCAATTAGTTCGATCTGTCAGAGGCTGCACCGATGTTTTGGACTTTCATAAACAAAATTTACAAATTACTACTAAACTTTTAACTCAGGGTTACAGATATCACAAGCTAAGAAAAACATTCGGCAAATTCTTCAGATCTTATTCAGAACTTCTATCTAAATTTGGAAATATTTCTTTTCAACAGTATGTATCCAATGGAATTTGCCATCCTAATTTTTACGGTGATCTCGTATATAAACTAAGGAAAGTAAAAGGCTCCGATAACGTTATTTTATCATATAATAAAATAGTCAAACGTCTTCTAAATAGACAATATGATATTGAGATCATCAAAAAGACTATAGGTCTTGTATTTCGCCCCTCTACAGCCTTATGCAGACTTTTACTTGAACGTTGCACGCTGACTAACAGGGCGGTGGGGACTATATGACGGGCCTTGTCCAAACATCTTTCAGAGGAGACATGGTCCTGAACCTCGTCTCCTCTGACTGTTAGTCGGGTCTCCTACAGATCTAGGGTCTTAGCTCGCTTTCAGAGCACGGTTTATCATGTTGATGTCGCATATATTTTTATACCATTATGTGTTTTACAATACCTTACGTGTTTATATCTTTATGACCTCTCAATATGCGACACCTGTTGACCCTTGTTCTTTACATGGAGGATTATTTAAATGCACGTCCTTTGATTGTTCTGCTGTTACGGTGAGTGGGAAGATGTGCCCGTAAACCGATTAACCACACCATTTGTTTGGCTTTTGTAAAATTAAATGACCGTCCTAAGTCGGTATCGTAATTTCACTACAATTAAATATTTTTGTAATGTGTTATATGTTCTAGTATATTATTTATATTCATGTATTGTATAGCTCCATGGTGACTTCTGCCACATAACTGAGCCAGCAACTCCTCTTTTCTCTTTCCTTGTTAATACTACATGCGCTATGTATAGCAGTCGCGTAATAGCTAACAACTAGAGATAAAATTTAAATGTGTGAAAAATTAAACTTGTTAAACAATGTGCATTTGTACAAATTTTGCAGAAATTTTCTTTATTCTATTTCTTATGCGGTTTTTAACATAGACTATATAATGTCAATGACGTCGTGGAGTGCCTTAACGTTACTGCGCTGTGTAGAAAGTGTGGCTGCCACATTACTTCGAGAGAAAGGGTATAATAACACTTAAGTCAAACCCTCCGCGGGGAATATTTTTACGAGCTCCACACTGCAGAGGACATAGGTGTGGCTTTAATGTAAAATACAAAAGTAATGTCGTATTTCAATTATATATAGAAAATCATATGTATTATACAGAATTATTATTATTAATTAGATATCCCTATATTTAATAATTATAATACCATTTTCTTTAAACTACAAGTATAATCTTTTTTCCGCTATACAACGGAACACATTGCTATCTTGATAGTGTTTTATACACCCGTCACCCGTATTATGGTATGGCGAAGTCCATCTGACTGTCTGTCTACCAATTTGTCCGTCCGCTATGGGACGCGATAACTTAAGTAAGCGTCAGTGGTTTTTCGTGAAACTTATACAACATGCTTAAATAGCATGGTGAAAGAGCCGTTTCGATTTTGAAAAAAACAAACATCCGCCTTGTCGTTACGGAGTTAAAGGGATTTAGATTTTTGATATTAATAGGATAATTGCAGTTTCTATGGGACGCGATAACTGTACTGAACGTCAGTGGTTTTTCATGAAACTGAAATAGAATTCTAAAATAGCATAGAGAAAAAGCCCCTTTTTTCAAAGAAAAAAAATCTTGTCTTTACGGAGTTAAGGGACTTTGATTTTGACATTGATAGGAAATGACAGTTTCTATGGGATGCGATAACTTTCGTAAATTGTAGTAGATTTTCGTGAAACTCCAACAAAATGCTTAAAAGACAGAGGAAGAGCACTTCCGATTTTGAAAAAAAAAAAGAATCTGTCTTGTCAACGTCGTTACGAAGTTATGTGACTTTGGGGATTTTTCATGAATAGAATAATGGCAGTTTCTATGGAACTCGATAACTTTAGTAATCGCGAATGGATTTTCATAAAACTGATATAGAATACTCTGATAAAATAAAAGAAGATGCTTTTGCTTTTAAAAATATATCCTTTGTGGTTACGGATCGGAGGAGGGGGTTAAATTCTTCTCTTTGCCACAAATTCTTATTGTCTTCGTGGAATTCAATAAAATTTCACAGGGTTGTGGCCCAGTGCCAAAGCATGTGTCATCTTTAAATCCTGAATATAGGCAAAGGGGGAATGTTTCAATACTTTCAAGATTCATCCCTTCAAACTAAGCGACGGGCGTATAATGCCACGCTATGTGTTGGTCTTGTTATATTAGAAAAGCCGGTGTGGCCTAGTGGTATCGCGTCGGACTCCTGATCGGGAGACCGGGGTTCGAGTACCGCTCTGGTCATGCCGGTATCCTGTCTTTCGGATGAGACAGTAAAAACCGAGGCCCCGTGTCGTGGTATGAATGGCACGTTAAAGATCCCTCACTGCTTCGGGTGGGTCCGTTGCAAAGGTCAAAATTTGTATGCCCCGCATTAGGCAGATGCCGTCACCATATACGTGAAAACAAAAATCAATCAATCAATACTATATTAGAAAACCTGTTTTCGAGGAAATTTGGAATGTTTTACAGGTATTGTGAGATGACCGTCACCTAAAACATACGTTTAAAGTTCCTTTCTTTACATGGATATGCAATCGACCATTATTTAAGAGGTGAGCTGACAGAGGTAGCTTTTAAAACATCTAGGGACATTTAAAGAAAATTTTGACTCTTTTGTAAGTTCTAGTCATTTCATTTCAGACACACCTGAAACAATTGGCAAACTAATCAAATGCACCATTCCTGTTCTAGACGACTTATTTCGGATTACATCCTGTTCACCAATTCTACGCTTTAATGTCTGTATCGAAGATATTTCAAGACTCAATATAGGAATGGATGCACTGCTGCAGTACGTCCAGGGATTGTCACGAGCATGCCTCAGTTTGCGTGAATCAGGATGAGATCTTACATACACATTATGTAATTGAAATCAGAAACGTTTTAAAACTGTGGTACAGTTTTTCCAAATAAATGAAAACAATTATATTCATTTATTGAATACTAGGTCATTTGTACACTACTAGGATATTCCCTGAAAATAGATATCTTTCGACTCAGAAATAAATCAGAGAAGGATGTATTTCAGAGAGCATGGTCATAATTACTATATGATACATACAAAAATTAATATAAATAGGGATGAAAGGGCTGCATAGACTCCTGGAAGAAATGGGATCGGGTGTCATGGAAGTGAGATTAGGTGTCATGGGATTGGATCAGGTGCCATGGGAGTGGATCAGGTGACATGGGAGTGGGATCACGTATCATGGGAATGGGATCAGGTGTCATGGAGGAGTAGGAATTTCCTGTCGACTGATCCCATATCCATATATTATTCAAGAATATCCCCGTAATCATAGCGAGTCATAGTCAGAATAATATAAGTTAATAGCAACAAAAGTATAATAAATAGACAAAATTGTAAATGGTGATAGCATTTGAAGTATCTTACAATTTAAGACATTTCAATAAATAAGAATCAACTGCAATAAAAATATCTCCACGTTTTTTAGGTAAACCTATTTGAAAGCAAATGAATAGTTTAGGATTAAACTATAGAAGGTGCTACATGAGAAAATATGATAATATCAATTATTGATAAACAGTAGACATCAGACTTGATTCTCATTTACGGCAAAGTAAATAATCGTTACGAAGGAATGAATTCAACCCTCAGCAAGTATATAATAAATTACGTTTTTAACTCAATTCAGCTGATAGATTTCTTTCATGTTATATTTCATTTCCTCTGGGTTCCATTAATAAATATGTTCTTGTAAGGGTTGTTAATATTGCGCTTCCCGGAGGCACGCAACTATTATTGCTGCATACCACGTTCATTCTGACTTGTCATGAGCTCTTTTCAGTAATATATGTATTATACATGTTTGATATAACAAGTAGATTTTCTAAACATTCACATAAATAGTATATCTCTAATTAAGTATCTTATATAGACATATTTTTAGTAAAGAGACGTATTTTTAGCTCATCAAAATGAAACTTGTCGTGTTCTTACGTTTATACTATTCTTATTTGATTATATCGAATAATCATGTATTCATCCTTGTATATATGTACATGTATGTCTGTTTGTATCCATGTTTTGTGAAGGCCTTGTGTTTCACTAAATGAGTAAACTTCTTAGAAGGAAGATTATTATTATTTCCGTCGTTGTCATCATCGAGAGAAATAAAATGAAATAAATTTATTCCATTACTTACAGAGTGTATACAATATGACTGTGAATCAATACAATGTCTACATTTGAATGGTTTATTTCAAGTACTTTATTGTATAAAAAACACATTTTACACATTTTAATACTATACACTACATAATCATTTGAGAAGATATTTTGCTATGTAAAGCACCGTAAGCTATATTTAGTTGTTGCCGAGATTGCATGATGTAAGTCACATGTAGTATCAATAAATATGGAACATATATACCTTTTAATTTAGTGTACCATATGTGCATTTCGACAAGTTATGTCTCTTCAGTGATGCTCGTGGCCGAATGATTGGAATTCTCAAAATATGTAAAAGTATGAAGAGCAGTGTTGAAGCCAAAATGACCGAAACGTGAACCAAAAAATCTATCTAAGGACAGAGCTATGCTTGAGGGATATACTCCTTAGTTTTAGAGTGATTTACTTCATTTGATGACTGAAAATTTGAAGTATATATTTCATGTCAGTACAAAAGCACTGAAAACTAGACTTATGATGCCCTCGGGGACTATCAGTCCACCAGCATTGACACCGGCTTAGTGGTTATAATAAATATAGAACATATACACCTTTTAATTTAGTGCACCATATGCGCATTTCGACAAGTTATGTCTCTTCAGTGATGCTCGAGGCCGAATGATTGGAATTCTCAAAATATATAAAAATATGAAGAGCAGTGTTGAAGCGAAAATGACCGAAAACAAATTTGTAAACATACCCATTTTCTGAATCATTATTATGTTGAACTGTGTACTTTTTCGTGAATGTGACATAAGTGCTAGTGAGTTTGATTATGCTATTTAAAGTCATATCTAGAGATCATAACTTCTACTTACCAAGAATATCTCGAACCTCGAACATAACTATATACAAAAATAAGATACATAATATCCATGTACGAACAGTGTCAGCATCGTGAAACATAGATAAAACAACTGTACAATAATAGTCAGTTATGTGACTTTGGAAAAGTCCAACAACATTAATATGAAGAGGGAACTTGACATTTACAAAAAAATCATGTCACGAATTCGTATCAGGAATATGATATGGTAATAAAATTCTACATTCTTAATATCATATCACAAAAGCATAAATAATTTGTGAGTATGAATATTTTACTATTTAAATGAATAGCACTACATTTGTTACTACACTGTTATGAATGTAAAATGCAAATTTATTTTAACCCTATATTTTCATCAAGAAAGAATGATCCCTGATGTTACAAAACTTTTAAAAGATGTAGTAATTGTTCAAGCCTTTATTCATTTGAGTGTTGTGTTCCCACAAAATGGTAAATTGGCAACAAAGGGTAAAAGAGCACTGTTTTCGATATAAAAGTGCTTTTAGCAATATTAATTCACAACACCTACAAGATTGTCAACAACTTGGCAGTCTTTGATACAGATCATGGGCTTGGAAGTTTTCCCAGATACTAGTACATATCAGCGGCGGTTTATAATACTACAAAAGGTGAAAACTGGGCTATGTATGTTATTTATCTGGTGTTGTCTGACTAGCAATTAAAGTAACAAATAAATGTCGATTTATTGTGTCGCCTGCGATGCAAAACAGCACATAGGGATCACTGTCCCGTGTCCGTCCGTCTTTCCAGTTGTCACACTTTCACATTATTGGCTAAATCTTTGTTATTCAATACGGTATGTTGACAAAATTTGCAAGGAATAACAAACAAAGACCTTGTAATTGGCAACAACATTCTGACCTTATGACCTTAAACTTGGAGTTTGATCTTCATTTCAATAAATTTAACATTGGCCTTAACTTTTGAATGGCAAGAGATACGGCTTAGATATATCAAATGTATTTTTCTTGTGACAAGGCCTTTTTGTTGACACCAGAATTTTTGACCCGACCTTGAAGTTTGACCTATTTTAAAAAAATGATATTGGCATAATTTTCAAAAGACATGATATTCATATTTCACATATGTATTTTTTATCACAATAACTTTCTGTCGACACATATTGTTTTGTCTTGTGACCATGACCTTGGCGTTTGACCTACTTGGCAAAACTAGCATAGATTAACAAACAAACAGAAACCTTTTATTTGGCACCAAAACTTTTGACCTCGTAACCTTCATCTTTGATTTTGAACAAATTTGAAAAAATCCAATTTTGGTTAGTGATAGTGTTATGATATTTTTTATGCCCCAAGAATGAATTTCGGGGGCAACTAGTTTTTGGCCTGTCGGTTTGTGACTCTGTTACTCTGTAGGAAAACAATTTTAATCTTCACCAGAACTTTTGAACCGTGACAGACAGGGATTTAAAACTTGGCCATCATACTCCAGTAATGAAACCATTTCAAATGAAACCTTGTGACCTTGACCATGTTTGTTAACTGCTGTTTTGGAATATGTTGCTGTAGTACAAAAAGCCTCAAAGGCGACACATGTATTCACTTGAACACCCATTCTAATAACAAGAGTTGTCAAAAGACAATAGAGTTCGTCGGTGGCAACTACATTTAAATAACAAAAGGTGGGGGTTTTTTTTGCAAAAATAGATCAAACTTCAAGGTTAATCTCACAAGATCAAAAATTTAAGAGCTAAATGAAAGGTCTTCGCACAAGGACTACACATATTAAATATGGGAGCCTTATCTGTTACTGTTCACAAGTTATGACCAAGAATAAATTTTTTTTTAATTAGATAAAGGTCAGGGTCACATGGTCAGAACTTTTGGTACCCAAAGAAAGGTATTGACACAAGGAATACATATATAAAGTATGGTACGAGGGCTTATTGATATGTTGTGAGCCTAATATTGAAGGATTTGAATTATGTCGGACATAGTGCATCATTTTTCAACATAATCCGCTTCAGTTTCTATACACTTTTGCCAGCGGTGTTTGAGGGCCTCAATGCCACTTTTAAAGAACTCCTTTTCTTGGCTGTTCAGAAAGTCATCCACTGCATGTCTTACGTCAACCTCGGATTGAAAGTGGATGCCGGAAATAGCTGTTTTCAGTTTTTGGAAATAGATGAAAGTCTGATGGAGCGAGATCAGGTGAATAAGGCGGATGCTCAATCAATTTAAAGCCACAGTCGTAAATGGCAACCATGGCAATGACAGACTTGTGAACAGGAGCATTGTCCTGATGCAAAAAAAAAACACCTTTAGTGAGCTTTCCGAGGCGCTTGAGTTTAACATTTTCCCGTAACTGCGTCAGAAGTGAAACATAGTTTGTCACTTGTCTGTCAGTCATAACAATGTCATGGGCATTTCTGGGGTTGCAACAGTGACAGACCTTCAAGAACAGGGGTCATCCTCCAGGCTCTGTCTGTCGCGCTTAAATTTCGCCACCCACTTTTTCACTGTAACATGTGAAGGGGCATCTTTCCTTAGCGTTGCTATCTGATCATTATTGATATCCTTAGGTGTCAAACCTTTCTATGCAAATATTGAATCACTGCTCTTTCATCGATTTTGTTTATTTTGCAAAAGCCACTTGTCTTGTTTAATTTAGAGTGCTACCTCGTCGATATAAATTGACCAAATGAGACCAGCCCTTGGGATCACGGCCTTATAAAGTCAGAGATTAGTATGATTTAAAAAGAACATCCTTGTGTATCCCTTCAACACGAGGCTCACAACATTATGATCAGTCCTTGTAGTCCTATCTCTGGCTGTTATGAGAAAAGTTAAGTTTTTGTCTACGGACGACAACCACGACGACGCCGGGGGTATGACAATACCTCTCCGGACTTTGATTCTGTCGAGCTAACAAACTATATCAGAATATGCTCAAGACGTGTTTATTGAAGGTATATATGTTACAGTTTGGAGCAGTTTCTCATCAAGCTAGTTGTACGTTGGTCTGTGCATCAGTCTGTCCGTCATATTTTCTTTTCGGAATGGGAGATACCGCCATTAACTGCGGTCCTAATATTTAGGGAGGAAATAAAAGATATTGCCGCAAAATGACGTAAAGAACAATGGTACGTTATTGTGACGTCATAAGGTTGCTAACTCCAATCGATGTTACTAACTGATAGTACACAAGCGCCGCCTAACGGACGGTACCTCTCATTGATTCAGGTTAAATTTCAAAGTACCTGATTGAAGTTTGTACATTGTTTTATTAACAGAGTGACACATGAATTCGCGTTGCAAGGGATTTCGTAAATGTATTACTGAATTATAAATTTTTATTGATTAACACGAGTTCTCAGAAAACAGCAGAGCTCATCAGTGGAACCAAATTTAAATTTTGTAAGTCGGTCAATCAAAGTCAAGGTCAAAACTTAAAAGATTTTGATACGTAATAAAAGGTTTTGTCACAAGGAATACACACTCTCTCTTACTGTTCTTAAGTTATGACCAAGGTTAAAGTTCTTGTTTTTAATTAAGCCAGACTTCAAGGTCAAGATCATAAGGTCTCCAATAAAAGCCCCGTCTCTAATGGATCTAAAGTTATGATCCAGGTTAAAAAGTCTGAAATGTAATGAAAAGTCCTGTCACAAGGGATACACACATGAACTATCTTACTGTTAATAAGTTATGACCAAGAACAAAGTTTTTTTAAAGTAGGTAAAAATTGAATATCAAGTTCACAAGTTTAAAAAGTTTAGTACTCCGCAAGCGTCGCCAGGAAAACTCTAATAGCAATGGTATAACCACGGTATACCTATCGGAAACAATCGAACACAGTATGTTTATAACCTAAATATAAATTTAAATAGGTCTATCCACACGTCTTTTAAGCAAGGTCAATCCGTTTGTGACCAATATAAATCTTCGTCACCTGTTTCTCTTTACGAACTCTTAAAAGAGAAATGATATTAGTTTCTGATACATGGCAGTGAGTGACTGACAGGTTTATTCCTCCGATTTCAATGGTTAAAACAATCTAAGAAAGCAAGTAATTGAATAAATTTGCCAAAGCCCCATTCAACACACTGCTATATATTAAATTTCATTTCTTGTGTTAATTATTGCAATCCTGTGAATAGCCATAGACTCTAATAAATAAGAGTGGAATATTCGATCATTTACCCGTCGCTACATATGACTAAACGCTGTCTTTGTATTATGACGTCGTGTAAATACGTATGCTTGAACCATGGGCGTAGTAACAAAAATGACATAATGGAGAAATTTGTTATCACAAATACATACATGTACAAATTTATTCCTTCATTTTCATTCTACTTTAGTTTCGTTCATAACTTAAACATTGTAGAATACTTTGCAGAATGTGTTTCCGGCAATTAAATCAATTGGTGACATCTATAATACAAGAATGATTGTTACTTCGTATTTGTTAGCAATATGGTAAAGTGGCGACATCTTCGTTTGGCATTCAGTCTATTTTTAGATTGTTGCAATCTATATAGCTAGTATGAGAATACAAATGATTTAACAGTATAGAGCAGAACAATAAATTAGATCAATAAATTAGTAGAACAAGAAATTATATAGCTTAAGGCTTTTAGTCTGTTTTTCGAAATGGCCAATAAATCATCTGATGAGAGAATATCCTTCTTCAATAGGCTTCACTCTGAAATGACGTGCAGTTAAAAAGGGTGGTCTGTTTTGGTAACAGTTAAAGGAAACAGTATTCAAACATACAGTGTATTTGATTCCAAGCGAAATGCTAAAATTCAATAAATCACATCAGTTAATCGCGTTTCAAAACAGAATAATTCTGATGATGTACTCTCTGAGCTCGACCCCATACATGTTATATATAGGAAATGGGAAATGCATGTACAAGGCATTTTCTACTATTATCTTTGGACATGAAGATCACTACAGAGAATAAGAGTTACTTTTGAAATTGCGTCAAATTTAAGGTGTCATACAAATAACGAAACATTTTTGAATATGTCAAATGATCAAATTACTCTTCAGTCAGGCGCGTAGCCAGGCATACGCAAGTACGCAGGTGCTTCCACATCATTTTGCAAAAAAAAAAAAGAAAAAGAAAGAGAGAGAGAGAGAGAGAGAGAGAGAGAGAGAGTATTTCATACGGGATCTCCGTATCTTGGATCAGTGGCAGGATAGCGAATAGCAATAAATACGAAACTCCGAATGAGACCGGGGGCAGGCGTGGTGTAGTGGTTAAGCGCTTGGCTTGCGGCGCCGACGATCCGGGTTCGATTCCCGGGTTGCACCACTATGTTTAAGAGGTTGGTAACCTCCTGCTTCCATGTCGCGATATAACTGAAATATTGTTGAAAGCGACGTAAATCACCAATCAACCAACCAACCGACCGAATGAGACCATACTAATCTATTGCTACCGGATCTTGTTTATCCGTATTTACCTCTTGCTTTGCTATACACGTGGCATTTCCGATATTGATTTGAGCCCACATGGCGGGGAGTAACAGGAAGATTAGTGATTATTTCACATCGGCAGCATCAACATCTCGATCTGAGGATGAAAAGACATCGTCTTCGCAACAAGAAACACCGCCGTCCAAACAAAGTTTAGGGGATCGTGTCAATGTCCATGCACCCCCTTACCCAGATCTTGGGGATCCAAATGTTGATATCAATAATGATTCCACTAAAACTGCCTTGCTTGGTGCAAAGTGGAAGGATTGCTCTGAATATTCGTTTCCCATGAGGTAATAAGATACCTGAATACATAATGAAATATCCCTGAATGATATGCCAAACAATGTTATCATACCCGCGCAAAGCGCTGCAAACGGAATATAGTACTTAACGCTAAGTGCGTGCGTCCGTCCCTCCGTTCGTCCGAGCTTCACACTTTATAATATTTGATAATATTGGAGTGGACGGGGAATGCTCCGCTTGTGTCATCATTGTTATTTTAAAGGTGTAAATACATGTACATGCATTTTGATGGCGTATTGGTCGGAAAACCCGACCTGTACACCAGTCCACGTCTCTCTTTTTTCATATTCGACAAAGGAAAACTATATGATTGCAAAAATTGAAAATTACTTTGAAAATCGATTGCCAATTATTATGATTGAGTGGAGGTTTACGTAATTAATACTAGTGGTACTCTATGTAGTTTTGTTTCACTTTTACGTCACATTGATTCCCATGCTATTTCAGTCAAATGTATAACTATTAAACACACTATTTACCTATTAATGCATGGTTCTTAGGGTACTATTCTCTCATAGTGTTGCTTTGGAAAGCTATGTACTTCCCAAAGCAACACTATGAGAGCATAGTATCCGAAAAATCAGGCATTAATAGGTTTAGTGCATCACATGACATTAATTTTATTCCTGTGTAGATTTCCATTACGCTCATGACGTCCACATAACCACCATTATGTACAGTGAAACCTTCTTCCCGTAAAATTGCACTACGACGTCGCTGTCGTCGCATTGTTGTTGACATCATACTAGCCTGGGGACGTAACTCTGTCGATCAAAAAGCGATAGTTCCCGGCACTATCACTTCATAGTCCCGGCGTGGTTGACCAATGAATTTCCAAGGATTTATCATGTGATGCACTAAGTAGTATATAATGTAGTGTATATAGCACGGGGTGTGCTATTCATAAATATACTCATAAACCCATTTCAAAAAAGTGTTCTTCATGAACTTTAAGATTGGAGATAGGACAGGTTGTATAAACTCAGTTTATTCTATTAGGTGGCGTGTCGATTACGTCAATTTGTCCGGTACATCACGAGATAAGTTCATTTTGAAATATTTACAACACATTGTGCAATGCCTTATCGCAGGCAAATACACGGGTTGTAAATTCTAGTACTACCCTTTGCAAATGAGTTATAAGCTAAGTTTTGCGTCATATACTATAAGTATGCTGTCATTTGACCGTACAATTCTGTACGTGATTGCATGAAACTAGTCGGAGATGTACATGTAGTATAGTTTTGCGCGATTGACAAAACCAGACGGCCAATCCTTCTATCATTCAGTACCGTTCTTTATTTCAGAGTGTCAAGAGGCGTAAAACGTAAACTTCAAAGCCACTGGCTTGTAAAACATCACTGGATGAGGTACTCTGTTTCGCGTGATGCGGTGTACTGTTCCCCGTGTGTAATCTTTGGAAGTAAGCGGGAAGAATCTAAAGAACGAACTTTCACAAGACAAAGTCCAATTAGCGACTGGTCAAATCTGAGTAAATATGTTACCCGCCACACATCCGAAAGTTCAAGTCATCATGACAACGTTAGAATCAGCGAGGAATATCTCGAAAGGAAAGAATCTGGAAAACCGGACATTATGGGTAAGCTGTCAAGTCATTATCAGGAGACTGTTGAAAGAAACCGGCATATTTTGAAGGAGATCATTAAGGTGCTACTTCTCTGCGGAAGACAAAATATTGCCATCCGAGGTCATGAAGAAGAAACGAGTAACTTCTCTGCTATGCTTCACTTACAAGCTGATGAAGACCCAGTACTAGCTAAGCATCTGGAATCAGCAGACCCGAGGACCAAATATACGTCCCCGCAAATCCAAAATGAACTCTTGGATATTTGTGCACAGCAGATTGTGGATGCTATAGTACAGCGCTGCAATAAAGCCGGCTGCTATTGAGGCCACAGACTGCTCTACCCGAGAGCAGATATCCTTGTGTGTGCGCTTTTATGACAGAGATCTTCGTCAGGTTTGTGAAGAGTTTCTTGGATTCCAGGAAGCAGAGGGTACGACAGGAGAAGCACTAGCAGAGAAATTTGTTGAGACTCTAGAGGATAAAGGAATTCCACCCGAGAATATGAGAGGTCAAGGATATGACGGTGCGGGGAACATGGCCGGGAAGAACAAGGGCGTCCAAGTGCGCATAAGAGAGCGGGTTCCCCTAGCAACCTATACGTATTGTCGTGCACACGCATTAAATCTTGCCATAGTCCACACCTGCAAGGAGACTTGTGTCCGGAACATGATGGACACCGTACAAACGATATCGTTTGCTTTTGACTATTCTGCGAAACGGCTGCTAAGTTTCAGAGAATCCTTAGAAAGTGATGCCGAAGCAAAAGAGCAAATGGACAGGGGTGCAAAGTTGAAAACCCTATGTGAAACAAGATGGTTCTCTAGAGTAGATTTTTTATCTACTTTCAAGAAATGCTACAACGTTGTGGTTGAGAGTCTCGACGATTTGGCTAGAGATGGTGATTCGAAAGCGAGGAGTTACGCATGCTCTATTCTTCAGTTTGACTTCGTCATATCACTAGTCACAGCAGAACATGTCTTATCACCACTCAATCCTCTCTCTGCAATGCTGCAAAGAAAGTCACAGGACCTACTGGAAGCAGTAAAGGAGGTAAAAGTAGCTATCGGTGTACTCAACGCAGAGAGAAGAGACGATGCAGTCTGGGACGCCTTGTACGACGAAGCTGTTGCGCTTGGAAGCGCTAATAATGTGCAACCATCAATCCCAAGGATTGCAGGAAGACAACGTCAACGACAGAACGCCCCAGCTGCAACTCCCACGGAGTATTGGAAGAGGAATTTGTATTTCCCGTTTGTAGATCACCTCGTTTCTGAGCTTAACGATAGGCTTCTGCTGAACGAGCACAGATTTTGTGCGCAATATCTCCTGCCAGACCGTGTCGGTGATTTGACATTTGCGAATATTACAGAACTGTATGTGTCATTCGGTGAAGATCTGCCTGCTAGCGATGATGTAGAATTTCGCAGAGAAGTCATAAGGTGGCAGACAAGATGGACGGCCGCTGGAGATGATCAAGAGAAGCCCGACACATTGGCAGGTGCTCTGGCCTCCATCAGGGAGCCTCCACTGTATCCGAATGTATACAGGCTCCTGGAGATTCTAATATGCATGCCAGTGTCGTCTGCATCGGCGGAGCGGTCCTTCAGCGTGATGAGACGAGTGAAAACATACCTGAGGTCTACTATGACTGGAAATCGACTATCTTCATTGGCAATTCTCCACGCTTATAGATCCACAGAGATAAATGTAGACAATGTTATTGCCACTTTTGTAGACAAAAAGCCACGCAGGCTCTCATTCCTGTTTGAATAATGTCAGCATACATGTTATGTTGAAATGCTATCGCTTGTATGTAATTATTAAGTAAATATTACAGACAAAAAGGTGTACAAATGGTCATTTTTAACGTAGAAAACTGCGCTGTAAATGCGTATTATAAATACCCTCTACAGTACCCAAATTTTCACTAAGGTATTTTTAATAGATGGTCCCTTGTTTTGATAAAAATGTTTGTGTATGCAATCTATTGGGATCATCTGTACTTCTCAAGAACTATCTTCCTACCAAATTTGAAGCTTGTGATATGAAGCGTTCTCGAGTTAGCCGTTGCACAAGGTAAGGAGGACCAACCGACATACCCACCGACGTGTGCAAAGCAATAAGCCCCATGCTTCTTCGAAGCTAAAATAAAGCTAACATATAACCTTTAATGAAATACTCAATTATTTTCTTCAAATTCAAAAAACTAAAACAGTACGGAACTTCTAAAACTAAGGAGCGTGATAGATCGAGTTTTAATGAGATTGCTTTTATTGTGTAAAAGTTTTGTGTTATGATCATCCAATGACCTAGCTTTAGGATTTCGCCTTTCCCACACTTGTTTACTATTTGGTCATTCGTTATGTATAACGAAATGACCAAATAGTAAACAAGTGTGTTGAAAGGCGAAATACTGAAGCTACCAATGACCATGATTCCCTAGTCTTTCTTTGGAGAAAGTTTAATCTTTTGCATTGTCATACGATTAGTTTATAGTTTCACAGCAAAAAAAAATTGGTTCTTGAAATTAAGCCGATCCCCATGTGAAATTACTTACTACGCCCCTGCTTGTACAGCAAACGTACACGGTGACGTTGCGTGTAACTGAACTCCCATACTGTCAGGTTTATTCCAATGACCGTTCAATGTGAATTTACAACAGATATGGCAGAATCCTTCACTTCATTGAAAAAGGACGATAAATTCACTTTGATTTCTAAATTGTTTTGTAAACCATCAACAAATGCTTCATCGTGTCATGTAACGTTTAAAAATCCGTTTTTATACGTACATTACGCTTTCAAGGAATATTGGATCAAGTTTAAAATTAGGCTTGCGCCGTCTCGTTTATGTATACCGAATTTACTCAGTTCTATCCAAGAAAACAGATTGTGTACAATTGATCTGACTCTAATTATCTGAGTTAAACAATTGGAAAACATCAAAAGGTACTTAAATAATTAGTTAGGTGCCAATAAGTTGACATGGATCAAGGCGACAGCCCTGCATCGTCTCTGATTTCAACCGGCGATACAGGTCAGCTCTTGCAGGAATTGATGAACCTTCAGAAATCTAATGGTATGATGCGTCTTGATTTTCAGAACATATATAATGTTAGTTTGTTTAATTTACACTATAACTTTCTTCGGTTAATTTCACAATTATAACGGTATATATTCATGATTTGGATTTTGTCTGAAAAGGGGTAAGGCCTTAAGGTTTAGTACAACATAGTTAATTTGTGTGACCAGGTTACATCATTACATGTATAATGCATTAATGGGGTTCACTAGCGGTACCAGTCCACTTCATGGTTTACATAATGCCTGTTTCTTTAATTAGAAGGGAACTGCAACCTTCTGAATGCACTATGGGGTATGACTAAATGGCTTTATGATAGGTAATAATGCAAATCTTAAGTTATATATTATTTACATTACTGTAAATATATAAATTTCTGCATTTGAATTCACTGTAAAAGTATACACAGATAAAATGATTAATAGTTTGAGTTATTTTCTCACTTTAGGCAATAACCATAGTAAACAAGAGATCGAACATTAAGATTTTACTAAGAAACTGAAAACAAATCACGAGGGGGTACCCCATGCAATGAGACTATTTCGCAAATGCTTAGATGATCCAGACTGGTAACTTGTTATGAGTTATATTCCTCGGGATTTATCTCCAGTTTGGGATTAGAATCTTATATTTTAATCTTTTACCTAATGATTATTGTCTTATGTGAGAAAATGATTAAATCAGGGACGTATATATATCTAAAGGTATATGGAACTACCTTTCTGCCATATCGTAGCCTCATTTTAAATGCGTTACAAAAGTTGCACATGCGCATTTAATTATTCTGCCGTGTCAGACATTAAACAATCCGACAAAATGACTACTCACACTGAAACAATGCTATACATAAGTATATACTAATATTATGCAGTAAAATTTCACTTGTTACTTATGCTATTTATGTGAATTTAAAATCACTAATAAAAACTATATATTTACTTCAAAAGGCGGTATTAAAAGTGACGTATATAACTGTCCCTGGTGTTAATTAATGTATGACATTATGTAACAGACTTAATTCGTTTGTTATTTTAATGGTTACATGCAATGCCCAGGTGAAAATCTGAGGAAATTATTGTTATTCCTATGGTTATATGTATATGACATACGTTCATTACGGAATTAGTTGTACTACAGTGATAAAGTCGCAATCAGAGTTTGCAAGATATCTGATTGTCTTCATTGGTATAAACTACACAATCTTGAAAATGAATAAAAAGTCTTTAATTTCTGATTAATTTTTTCATCTCTTCCTCCATCTTTCATTCTTTTTATTAAACTTCTGCTTTCTTTCTTCTTACTTTTCTGGGGTTCGAATTTAGGGGCAACATTGTTCCGTGCACGACCGACGATAATTGTCCTAGAATATGATTGAAGTTTCACTTTGGTGACCTATCGGTGTATCACATTTCGGCCATATTAACAGTAATATAATCTACCATCTGATTAAATATTTTCTGATAATCAGTCAAATAAGAAAAAAAATTATTTTCAGAAATATTTTAATTTATAAATCTGCCTATTTAATGAGTTAAACACTATATTTTATTAAATGTGTGCTTTTGTACACAGTTGGGAAAAACACAAAACTTTGATGTCAGTCCATGATCTGCATATACTGTTCGGAATCCAGTTTCCACAAAATACCAGCAAATATACAAACGTTCAATGGTATAATTATTTTAACGTTCAGTTTCATGCCTTATTTTTGTTTAATAACTTTTTTGTTTACAGTGGGACAGTAATAACCCCTTTGATTGGATTTAAATGGACTAAACATCATATTTCCTCTGTATTTGAAATCATTAGTGAACCCATCTTGGACGTACATATTTTCATCCCTTAATCCATTTAATGAAAATGTAGATTGAAAAACCATGCTTGGATTGTTGTTTAGTATGTTAATATAAGTCAGAAAAACATCTCATTAAAAAAAAGTTATCGATGCATTAGTTGCACAACATTTTCATTGCATTTAAAACAAGTCTATGCTAGGGCAGGGGATAGTTGCATATCCCTTTAGATATATGCGTCTCTGATTAAATATATATCTGACATCTATATATGCTTTTTCAAATGTGGATTTCAAATTATTTATAAAAGTATTTGTAAAAATTTACTGAAAAATTGCATTCTGGCCTAGGATAAAACCAAAATCATAACCCATTATGCATTCAGATTCTCTTGCACCTCCCCATTACAAAGTCACTTTTTTGGATCATCTCAGGGTTTGAGAATGAATCCCATCAGCAATAGCATGCATTAAATAGTGTACATAATGGAAGATCTGGCTATGTGACAGAAAGTTGCTCGTTTTGTGGTGATGAGCAGTAATTTTTTGTCTTGCCCTTTTCAATTTTTTACTCGCAGATGCAAGTAATGTACTTGCAACTTGAAGGCCTGTAATCCCTAAAACGTATCAAGGGTGACCTGGGGGATAAAGTTGATGTTTAAACTTTAACATGGAAAGGAAGGAAAATAAGTAAAACTAGTATTACAGTGGAATCCGCTTATTGTAATAGCCTCCGTGTTTGGAGAATTTATGATAGTAACTGGACTATTACAGAAACCAAATTGCTCAAATGTAGACCAAGCAGATTATTTTCTGTGATTTACAATGTCAGCTAGTATAAATGACCACCGTACTGCTCTTGTCATTTAACATATTGCTTATCAGTTACATTATATATTGGCATTTAGCCATATTTCAGCTATATAGTGACGAGATCAATCGATCAAAAGATCTATGGTAAAAGTAAATCAGTCATGATATTCATGAATTTAAAATACAGTTCATTCATAAGTAAGTTGTAAAATACATGTAATACAATGCAAGTCAAACTTCATTACTTGTACTCAAAGTTCAGATAAAATTATCGAAACTTGCTGTGACACGAACGTTAAAAGTTGTAAAACACGTACATTTACTAATTAGGAATCCAATTGATAAATTCTGTAATTTTCGATTGGCATTTTGAAGAATTTATTGTTTGTACACACAAGTTTCCAGGGTATAAAAGTCACTGTAATCCTCACACATACTCTCTTCGAGAAGTTTACGTATTGTCCCCATTGCAATTGCATTATGCACTTCTGTAGCACTAACCGGAATGTTGATGGCTTTTTGTAATTCTTCATCAGAGTCGGCGCCATCCAGGGTTTCCCAAGTTCTACTGTCATCTTTCATAAACTGAAAACAAATGTCCTCATCAGAAGGTGTAACAGAACTCTCAAGATCGCCATCAAACGATACAAACTCACTAAAGTCCCTGACATCCATTCCAGCGGGAGGGGGGACCTCATCACTTATCTCCGAATTGTTCGTGTCTTTTGTAACATGCTGATGCTTGAATCCCGTTTTACAGTAACAGTTTGCTACTGTTGTGGGTTTTACTGCATTCCAAGCCTCGAAAGAAAATGCACAGCGTCTAAGAGGGTCAAAGATTTAGCAAGTTTATTAGCACCGAGCAGGCTGTCGTTTATCTGTGTAATTATTCTCTGAATGACTTCACGGCCGTAATAACCCTTTAAATGCGGATAATTCCTTTGTCACACGGTTGAAGAACAGATGTCATGTTTGCCTGTAAAAACTCCAACTTGACATGAGACAATTTGTCACTGACCCCTTTCAGATGCGCAGAACATGTCAACAAGCAGAATAACTTGGCGCTTTTTTCTGGCCATGTCACGATTAAATTCCCGTAACCAATTTTCAAATATACTGGACGTCATCCACACATTTTGACTGTGTGCGTATGAAACAGGAAGTCCCTTTTTACCATGTAAACAAAGGAGGTCTTTACTTTTCCCGACAACAAGCAGTTTCCGTTTATCACTTCTAGTCATATTACATGCCACAAGAACAGTTACTCTGTCTTTCTAGTAACCAAAATATTCCATTATGCGATATTACATAAAGTGGATTCCACTGTACTACACTGAGTGTGAGTTCCACAACTGTGTGTAAAGTAATTTTTCTGAAGTTCTGAACTTACTGTTGTTTTTGACAATTTTCTAGTAGTGTCCTGTAATTGCTGTTGGGTGATCTATTTTAAAATGTCACTACGCAGTTCAACATTTAATTCTTTTTCATTTCATGTTACAGACTTTTATCAAGTCTCCTCACAAACATCTGAGTCTGAGGATTTGAAGTCACAATTCTGTTAATTGCCCTTTATAACTTAAATTTAATATATCATTTTAGTTGCATGATATTGTACATTTTCTGTTTCAATTTATTTCTCCTTGTATGGCTTCATATCTTACATACATAATTTCAATCTGGTTCTGCTAAGGAAAACATTGGAGATGACATCTATTTTGATATTTTTGATATTATATTTGATATGCTTGTCTTCAGGGTGTGTCATGACCTTGAACCAGTATCATATCTGCAAGGTTAAGGTCTCAGTGGTTATGTATGGTAAATTCTTGTCCAGGCCATAACTTTTTACCCATTGCAAGGATTTGATTAATATTTTGCAAAATTGTTGCCCAGGACCCAAGGGTGTGTCATGATCTTGAACCAAGGTCATATCTGCAAGGGTTAAGGTCACAGTGCTTATGTATGGTAAATCCGTGTCCGGCCATAACTTTGCACTCTCCCTGCATTGATTTGAATAATATTTCAAAGAATTGTTGCCAGGTCCAAAAGGTGTGTCATGACTTTGAAGCAAGGTTAAATTTCACAATTAACATTATCTTATAAGAGATTTGCCTCTTCAATGAAATTGATTAGAAAATTAGGGGGGTGGGGTGGGCAATTTTGAAGCCCTAAATAAGTGGGAGGAAGGGGAAGGAAATTTCTCCAAACATTCAGTTAACCCCTCTTCAAGTTTATTATTACCATAATTATTATGCAACGTTTGGTTTTGCTCTTGTTCTTACTTCTGTTCAAAGAATGTATTATTTTTCGAATAGTGAAGTATTGTAAATTATTCAGTACAAGTATTGATAAAAGACCTGTTTTCTAATTTGTGAATCAAACATACTATTACTATGTCATAGTCTGTTTAATTTAAAGGATGAAATTTTAATGATTATTATCCTTATCTGTCATCAAAATTCTTAATCTTAATTAAAATAATCATTAAAATTATGATGCTATATTTTTATTTCATCTTCATAGCTCTTTCAACTGGAACTTTACCAGTTACACTTTCTCAAGTACAGGACAGGTAAGTTGACCAAAACATAATTTGCAATGATTATCTATTGTCATAAATGTAAAATGTTAAAATCTTTCATTTTTATGGGATCACTTGATGCTTTATCAATTTTAAATTCAGGAGAATTTGACATAGTTCTATAAGTGGTACCAAGATGTCTGAATTTGTTCTCCTCATTATACATCCTGATATATGTAGTCATTCCTTACAACTGTAGGAAATAGTATTACATAATAAACATGTAATGGTAGTCAATTTAGAGTCTTAAAAAATGTTTATCTCTGCTTTTCTATGTATCAGATATGTTGATATTCTTTATAAAGAATGATCATTGTAAAATAGAAAGTTATGCAAGTTGTAATGAATATTTAAAAAGTATTTATTTTGAAAATCACTTCAAAATTTCACATTTATAGGATATAAAATAAGGGGAATGCATTATAAAGCTTTGTTCTTGTAATTACATCTGCTTTTGACCAACATTGAAAATTTAAGTTGTTTAATGCTGATTTATTTACCTAATTTAAAGTAATGAATTAAATTCAATAGTAAGAAAGAAATGAAGCACATTTAGTAGAAACAGTTGTACATGTAATAGTTATGCTTTTAACAGCCAAAGCAAACAATCTAATCAGTACAGCCATAGACTTGTTAAAGTCTATGTGATTTAAAATTTTTTGTTTTTGCCTTGAGTTAAAGGTATACCTCTGTTTTAGTGGAGAGGCCATTGGGTCAGGTGATGCAACAAATCCTACATTAGCAGAACTTATGATGACAATGTACGATGCTCCTATACCCAAGCAACTGATGTAAGAGATAGCTATAAATAATTCACTTGTATATTGTATCTCATATTTTATCTCTGTGTAAAAATCATGCATTCTTTAATGTATATGGTATATATATATACCCAGCAAAAAAAGAAACGCACATTATTTTATATATTTAAATAGTTCATTCACCCCGTAAATTTCAAATTAGTGTTCGATTGTCACAGAACTCATTAAGGTTACGGATGAATGATTCTCTAATCTCATCAGACAGGTAAATCTAGTGAAATTTTCATATGAACAAACAAATAGTGGTTTTCACATGGTAAGGGTCTGTGGTTCATTCGCCATCTTTCGCCATCAGTAATGGGTCATTTGACCCAGATATAGCGAGAAAGGGCTTTGGGCATGCTAGATGCAGGTATGTCAGTAAGACTAGTGGCCCAAACATTTAATGTGAATCAATCCATCATTCAATGATATCAAGGCTACGAAGGTGTAATAACATCATGGGCACAGTAAACAATGGGCCTTGTTCAGGCAGACCAAGAGTTCTCCAAGCAGGAGATGATCGGTTTGTTAGATTAACTGCATTATGTAATCGATTCCAGTCTGCAAGCAAAATCTATGCGTTAAATGTTTCCACACAAGAAATCGGCTACATAGCCATGGCCAATCAGCCATACAACCCCAAATTGGTATTGTCCTCCCTCCTAGTAATAGACAATTGAGGCTGCAGTGGGGCAAGGAACCATTTGTGGTGGACAAACAGACAATGGCAAAATGTAATTTTTAGCGATGAGTCAAGATTCAGTATCGACTTTGCAGACAGGTGGAAAAGGGTATGGCGAAAGAAAAATGAAAGGTATGCTGGATGCTGCATCGCTCAGCATTATTGATTTGGCGGTGGGAGTGTGATGGATTGGGGTACCTTAAGTTGGAACTCAAAATCAGACTTGGTAATTATAGATGGGAATTTAAATGTGCAGCGTTACAGCAACAAAATACTGGGTCCACATGTGTTCCCTTACGTCAGGCATCTTGGCAACAATACATTGTTTCAACAGGACAATGCAAGGTTCCACGTGGCTCAGGTGTGTAGGGCCTTATTTAATACCAACAACATTAATACTGTGGATTGGCCAACCGGATCGCCTGATCTTTCGCCAATAGAACATCTTTGGGATATTCTAAGGCAGCAAGCCAGAACGAACCGTGATGTCATGACAGTAAGAGCAATGAAGCGTGCATTGCACATACCTGCCACAAGTGAGCTATTGTGATCAATCACCGTCCGTCGTCCGTCCGTCGTCCGTCGTTAACTTTTCACATTTTCGACTTCTTCTCCAGAACCACTGAACAGAATTTGATGAAACTTGATAAGCATGTAGTACTCATGGTCCCCTACAAGTGTTGTTGTTTTTCGTCCAGATTCATCAACAGGTGGCGCCACCACAGGCAAAAGTAGGTCAAAGAGGGTACCCTCCTTTGACAAACTTCTTCTTCAGACCGGGGGCATACAGAGACAAACCAAATGCATAGGAATGATCTAGAGGGATGTGTGAAGAAGTGTTGTTATTTTTGGTTCCATTCCAAAATCAAATTTTTGACGTTTTTTTGACGTTTTTTTGTACTTGGTAATTTTAATGCAGAAAAGAGGTATTTTTTTCTTTTAGTAAACATTGATGCATTAATTTGGTTTAATTTGATCATTTTGATGGTAAGAAATACTACTGCAAAGAAAATTTTTCAATATTTTATGTTTTGGATTTTTTATGAATTTTTTAAGACTTTCAAGAAAAAGGGGGGGGGGGGGATAATTGGTGTAAACATTTCACAGTTTGAACTTTTTCTTCGGAACCACTTGCTGGAATTCAATGAAACTTGGCATGCATCAAATACTCAAGGTCCCCGACAAATGTGGTCATCTTTGTCAGGATCCATGAACAGGTGGCACCACCACAGACAAAAGTAGGTCACAGAGGGTACCCTCCTTTGACAAACTTCTTATTCAGATCGGGTGCATACAGCGACAAACCGACTGCATAGGAATGAGATAGAGGCATATGGGAAGAAGTATTGATATTTTTGGTTCCATTCCGAAATCAAATTTTTGATGTTTTTTCATTTTTATTTTGGACTTTGTTATTTTAATGCATTAAAGAGTTATTATTTTCTTTTAGTAAACATTGATGCATTCATTTGGTTTCATTTAATCATTTCTATGGTAAGGAATGCTGGTGTGAAGGAATTTTTTCAATATCTCGATTTTTGAATTTTTTATGAATTTTTTAAGACTTCCAAGAAAAGGGGGGGGGGGGGGGACAATTTTTCATATCTTCAACTTGATCTACAGAACAACTTGAAGGATTGTGATAAAACTGGGTAGGATGCAAGTACTCATAGTCCTTTTCAAAGGTTTTGTTTTTTGTGCGGATCATCCAAATTGGTTAACAGATAATGCCACCATGTCTAAAAGTAGGTCTCACAATGGTACATATACCACTTGGTAATTGAAATATGGAGAGTAGCGGTTCAAATCCAGCTGTGGTCCAAAAAATTTTTTTTTTTTTTTTACACATCTAAATAAGTTTTTAGATGTTTCTCAACACTCAACATATGAAATTAGGAATTTTACGTTTAAGACTTCCAAAAAAAAAAAGGGGGGGGGGGGGGTGGTGGCCATTTTTCACATTTTCAACTTTTTCTACAAAACTGTTGGAAGGATTTTAATAAATCTTGGTAGAAATAAGTCACTTATGATCCTCTTCAAATTCTGTTGTTTTCGTCCAGACCTCTTTACAGGTGGCGCCACCATAGTCAAGAGTAGGTCATAAAAGAGTTCCCTCGTTTAACAATATTCTTTTTCATACGGGCTGTATACAGAGACAAACAGAATGCATAGAAATGATCTAGAGGGATGAGTGAAGATGTATTGTCATTTTGGTTCCCTTCCAAAATCAAATTTTAGAATTTTTTTCGACATTTCTTTGGACTTGGTGATTCAATGCAGAAAAAAGTGTCATATTTCCTAGTTAATTGATAATGATGATTTCTTATGGACTATTGTGATCATAATTATGGTAAGGATTGTTACTTTGAAAGAATTTTGTCAATATCTCAATTTTTGGATTTTCTATGAATTTTTAAGACTTCCAAATGAGGGTGTATAGGAACAATTCAATCACATTTTTCACTTCTGCTGTTATACCACATGAAAGATTTTAATGAAACATGGAATACATGAAGTACTAAAAGTCCTCTATCAATTTGGTAAATTTCATCCAAATAGGTTAACAGATAATGCCACCATGTCTAAAAAGCAGTTCTCACAATAGTACATATACCACTTGGTAATTGAAATATGGAGAGTAGCGGTTCAAATCCAGCTGTGGTCAAAATTTTTTTTTCATTTCTTTACACATCTAAATAAGTTTTTAGATGTTTCTCAACACTCAACATATGAAATTAGGCAATTTTAAGTTAGATCTGGACAATATTTGAAACAATTGTTGTTCATGACCCAGACTTGAAATCAGTCAACAAAAGGCCCCACCTAAAGAAAATGACTAACTTGTTGCCCTGAATGACTTCTTGCAGAGACAAAGGAAATGCTTAATATCAAAATCACCAGAATGGATGTGCAAAAAAGTGTTGTTTTTTATTCTAGCCTGAAATAAAATTTGACATATTTTCAACATCTGTGTTGACTTAGTCACATTAATGCAAAAATAAATGAATTCTTCCTTCATGCATGACTGATAATCTAGGTACTCAGGTGAGCGATATAGGCCCACTTGGGCCTCTTGTTACATGCTAATTCCGAATTCCGGATTTAGACTTGTCTGTTCCGCTTTCGGTCATTATTGCGCACTTTAGATTAGGGTTACCTTTTTTTTCGTCACACTCTTTTAAACGCTTAACGATATGTTTTAAACGACACATGTTTAAAATGCCGACCTGACCAAGGACAAACGCGACAAAAACGTCAACAAACATTGCGACTTCAGTACAGAAACAGAAACAAAATTCAGTGACCAGGACCAACAAAGGACAAAAAACAATACTGACAGTGGCGATAGCTATGACGCGGCGTCGCCTAAAAAGAAAAAGAATGTGTACAGGAAACAAAACTTCAGAAACGAATATGTTTCCCGTTTTAACAGGGTTGTTGCCCAAAGTACAAGGGGGCCCGAGTTTGCTTTCTGTACGGTGTGCACATGTGATTTTACTATCTCCCATAGGGGATCACAGATATTACCAGCCATATTGGGACTCAAAAGCACAAAACACTTTGGTTTCTGAACAACAGAATGAGAAAATATCGACGTTTTTCTCAAAGGCATCATAGACAACTTTTTGTACTTTCTTCGTCTTGTGGCATCAGTGTTCCATAAACACAGTTTTCACCTTTTTATTTATTTCCAGGAAGGAGCCTTATGTTTGTTATCAAAAGTGTTGAAAAAGTTGTATAATCTCTTATTCTTTTCTCTGGAATTCCTTGATAAATGTCAGTCTGTGAGTTCATTTTATGGTCAAAAATTGAAAAAATTTTCTCAGCGGCAGGGGCATTGCGCCCCCTGCTGTTCCTCTTAACCATCTTCTAGAATTGGCAGGTATGATTGAAGGTAGAATGGCAGGCAATACCTCAGCATCAAATACAGACCCTTATTCGGTCAATGCGAAAGCGATGTGCAGTGTGTGTGAGAGCTCAAGGTGTCACACTTAGTATTGACTGCAATGTGAAAATAGAATTTGACCTCTCCATGATTATGCAATTAATTACACAATGAGTATAATGAATTTGGGGTTGATCTTGATGATACTGAATAATAGTACTTATGTGAAATTTACACAGATTTGCCTTCTTTCGATTAAGAATCATTGTTAATTGTCTAAGTTGTGCGTTTCCTTTTTTGTTGGGTGTATATATATATATATATATATAGTATAAATATGTAGATAGATAGATAGATAGATAGATAGATAGATAGATAGATAGAGAGACAGAGAGAGAGAGAGAGATGTTAAAGTACATGTTTCAAGAATTTCATAGGGATCATAATTATAATCTCCCTTTTTTTGGTCTAAAAAAGCAGACTATAATTACCCATTTCCATTTTTATTTAATTTTTAGCACTCTACAAGGCACAGATGCAGTCAATAGTTTTAGTGTGTATGGCAGAGAAGTGGAAATAGTGGCAAGTTTACCAAGTGTCACAGAACAGAAAACAACAGGCAGCAATAAGGTAAAACATCTAAGTGAACCCTCTAAGGCTAAGTCCTCGGGCAACTCGTTATAATCAGGTTTCAAATCTTCCTGACCTATGATCATGATGCACTCTGAAGGTTAAGAACAAAACTGTTACAAGGGTATGAAACCATTCACTGATTCACGGATGAGTATAATGCAAGACAATATAAGCTCATGTCATAAACGCTTATAGCTCTTTGATTTTGGTATTAAATATCTTATATAATTTAGTATGCCAATATAATTAATATTGAAAATTATTTTAAAAGATACTGCAGCGTTCACTTTTTAAATCTTTATTCAAACATTACACGTCAGGTGAAAACAACTCCAGTAGTGAAATATGATTGGGAACCAATGCATTATGTGGGCAATCTGGTGGCAGTTCATCGCAACAATGTTTATGCTGCATATTCACTCAGAGGTAAATTATATTGGAATAAGGAAATTTGTTTCTTTTAGAAACATGTAATAGCAGGAAAATAAAATGTTTCTTGGTGTTCTTAAAATTGTAAGTAAACCAAAATTTTACATCCATCAAACAACAGTGCTTGCATTTTAAACATATTTGCATTTTCTCAGTTTTCATGGATTGCCTGTATAAAAATATGGGCATATTACGCTCAATCTGATTAAAACCATATCTTTATTCTGCTTCTTTATTTGTCCCATTGCAGATAAAGATCTGGCGAAACACCGTATGGGGTCATGTTCTAGTGAACTTTGATTTCCAGCCAATCAGTAGATTGGCTACAAATTCCTAGGAATGAAATTAACATCCCCAACCAACAATCCCTGTCACCAACAAGGTAGTTTTTGAACAGTGTTTGTTACATATTGTGTCACTATCACATGCCTAGCCGAGTCATTGATTGGCTATGGTAAATAACAGTTTCGGTAACTGAAACGTATCCAGAGTTCACCAGGACATGACCCTTTAAGCAGTTTCTCCAGATCTTTATCTACTATAGGACAAATAGAGAAGCGGAATAAAGATATTATTTTAATCTGATTGGTATTACGCTATACTACTGTCATTCTATCCCATCTATTTTGTCCTCACAATTCTTTCTAAACCCTTGGGGGGGGGGGGATTTTGATGAAACTTGGGACAGTGAAAGAATGCCATATGAATATGTGCATATTCCTCTCCCTTCAAAATAAAATTTCCCACCTAACATATTTAAACCACTCATTGACCCTATATAAGTGCCTGATCTGTATTTGAACCTGCACATAAATAATAATATCACCTGGTCAGTCAGAATCGCATTTAATCATGCAACTCTTGAATAGGTGTTCTAAATATCAGTGTTGTGTGCACAAAAATTCATAGTATAAAGGTAGACACAATACTCACATCTCAGCTCAAGCCAAAATGTCGTTATTTAGATGTTCAACACTAGAACCTAAAGATTTACTTATTTCTTCGGAGAGGAAAGATTATAATTGTACAAATGAGTTATTTTTCCACATCTTTCTAATTTCTACCTGTTTTATAAATCTGTTCAGTGCATGAACATAGTTGAATACACACTTATTATGATCAGTCAATCAATTAACCAGTCAATCGAAATCAAGACCATGTCTGATAGGTCATATACAAAGGCACAACTGACCAACAAACAAGTATTTCAGAAATAACTATGCTTTGAATAAGAAGATGATAAACATGATTGTAGAATTAGCCATTTAATTCTTTCAGTTGTGATTCATGAAAAAAGGAATTCACCTCATTTTGAATTTGCCCTCGAATTAATGAGTGAAGATGGCAAAAATAAAACAGGCCAGGGTAGAAATTTTCCTGGTATACAGTAATTTATATGAAATTTGATCACAATCTTCCTCTCAGAAAAATACATGTTTAATTCATCTGTCATTTGGACTGGTGCAGTGTGACCTTCTTTAGAGCTAAAGCTGGTAATTAGTGTACCAGACTTTTTTCCATAATGGATACAAGTATTTTGTGTCACCTAATTTAACAAGACTTACTGTCCCTATGTAGAAATTTATTAGTAGAAATTAAGTGACGGGTGTATAGTGTAGTGTAGGTTGATAAATAGTTTGGTGATAAACTCATAGAAATGAGTTTTCTGTTGTTGTTCTGACATTTAATGTAAATGTAAACCTTTATCTGTTCACAAAAATGAAGTATTTACAGACATGCATGGTGATGCTGTGTTAATTTGAATGAGGACATTTGCACAGGCCAGTTTTCCTGAGATAACAATTTGTCTGGACCATGGATCTTTATACATACTTATTTGTCCAGAGTCTAACTTTATGACGATTGTTTATTTATAGTTTACTCATGGATGTATGCATCCCAAGACAAAATGTACTTTGTTGTGTACTTCAAAGATTGAATTTTTTTTTCATGCATCAAAATTCCAAACATGTTTTTCTGTTATCATCAAACTGTTTTCCAAATACTGAAAAAATTTTATCTTCAGAATTATTTTAAATCATGCTTGATTTGTCGTACTTTGAATTAGTGTTCTCTTGCCTTATATAGCATTGACAAGGGCTATGAAACACCTCATGCGAAACTAATCCTACATTTATCAAAGTAATAAAATAAAATGTTTATCTGATACTGTTTACTTAAAAAAAATACAAGAAATTCAGTCTGAAAGTGCAATGTGTACAAATTTAATTTTGTGTCAGTGTATCAAGACAGAGAGAGGTCCTTTGCTTGATTCCCATTGGCAGCTTGTCAGTATCATTTCTTCTAGGTGAGACTGTAAAAAAAGAGGTCCTGTCTCTCAGTGAACATCAAAGATCCCCTGGAGCTTCAGGTGTCTCTGTTACATTAATTGAAATTTCCGTGCTATGCATCTCGCTTATGCCATCACTGAATAAACAGTTTTTAGCTCACCTGAGCCAAAGGCTCAAGTGAGCTATAGTCATAATGCGCCGTCCGTCGTCGTCGTCCGTAGTTAACTTTTTCACATTTTCGACTTCTTCTCTGGAACTACATTGCAGATTTGGATCAAACTTTGTGTAAATGACGTACTCAAGGTCCCCTACCAAAATTGTGTTCGGGATCCAGATTCCCTCAGGGGTGGATCCAGGGCGGGACCAAAAGTGTCCAAAAGGGTACCCCTCTTCAAACATCTTCTTCTCCAGAACCAGTACATAAATGGGGAAACTAATTGCATTTCAACAATCTATAAAGATGGGTTATTAAAAATTGTGTTCGGGGTTAAGATCCGTCAAATAGAAATTTACGCTTTTTTGACGTGTTTCTGGACTTAGTCATTTCAATGAAAAAAAGTGTCATGTTTTCAGTTAATTGATATTGATGATTTCTTAATGAATATTTTGATCATAATTGTGGTAAGGAATATTATTGTGAAAGAATTTTGTCATTATCTCAATTTTTGGATTTTTTATGAATTTTCTAAGACTTCCAAAAAAAAGGGGGGGGGGTGGCCATTTTTCACATTTTCAACTTTTTCTACAAAACTGTTTGAAGGATTTTAATAAATCTTAGTAGAAATAAGTCACTTATGATCCTCTTAGGAATTTTACGTTTAAGACTTCCAAAAAAAAAAAGGGGGGGGGGGTGGTGGCCATTTTTCACATTTTCAACTTTTTCTACAAAATTGTTTGAAGGATTTTAATAAATCTTAGTAGAAATAAGTCACTTATGATCCTCCTCAAACTCTGTTGTTTTTGTCCAGACCTCTTTACAGGTGGCGCCACCATAGTCAAAAGTAGGTCACAAAAGAGTTCCCTCCTTTAACAATATTTTTTTTCATACGGGCTGTATACAGAGACAAACAGAATGCATAAAGATGATCTAGAGGGATGAGTGAAGAGGTATTGTCATTTTGGTTCCCTTCCAAAATCAAATTTTATAATTTTTTTTCAACATTTCTTTGGACTTGGTGATTCAATGCAGAAAAAAAGTGTCATATTTCCTAGTTAATTGATAATGATGATTTCTTATGGACTATTGTGATCATAATTATGGTAAGGATTGTTACTTTGAAAGAATTTTGTCAATATCTCAATTTTTGGATTTCTATGAATTTTTTAAGACTTCCAAATGAGGGTGTATAGGAACAATTCAATCACATTTTTCACTTCTGCTGTTATACCACATGAAAGATTTTAATGAAACATGGAATACATGAAGTACTAAAGGTCCTCTATCAATTTGGTAAATTTCATCCAAATTGGTTAATAGATAATGCCACCATGTCTAAAAAGCAGTTCTCACAATGGTACATATACCACTTGGTAATAGATCACTTGCCAATCTTGATAATGGCTGTCTTTTTGTCCGAGCTAACAACTCTTAGTGTTGATTTTCATAGTGACGTCATAATACGTGACATAAATTTATTGTAACGCCATAACGAAAAACAATGCCAAAAGGTATTAGCTCGGACAAAAAGACAACACTTATGAAAATCGGCAAATGGTATATTGAAATATGGAGAGTAGCGGTTCAAATCCAGCTGTGGTCAAAATTTTTTTTTTCATTTCTTTACACATCTAAATAAGTTTTTGAATGTTTCTCAACACTCAACATATGAAATTAGGCAATTTTAAGTTAGATCTGGACAATATTTGAAACAATTGTTGTTCATGACCCAGACTTGAAATCAGTCAACAAAAGGCCCCACCTAAAGAAAATGACTAACTTGTTGCCCTGAATGGATGTACAAAAAAGTGTTGTTTTTTATTCTAGCCTGAAATAAAATTTGACATATTTTCAACATCTGTGTTGACTTAGTCACATTAATGCAAAAATAAATGAATTCTTCCTTCATGCATGACTGATCATCTAGGTACTCAGGTGAGCGATATAGGCCCACTTGGGCCTCTTGTTTTTCTTGGTAAGAAGTAGGAACAAAACAAGGCTTAGCAAACAAATATATTCAATTCTAGTTTCCGATCTATGAACAGTGTAAGTTATGTTAGATGTACAAGTAATTTGTATTCCACTTTTGGGTGATGATCTGAAGATAGGCCAAGTGTTAAACAGCATGGCTTTGTCAGTTAATTGAAAAGGTTGATTTGCCACACTTGTGCTCAGAGTTAAAAAAACTTCTGTGGATTGAAAGCTTGATTTTAATGTAATTTGGGAAATCCTCTTCCTAATAGATTTCATTCTGGACCCAGAACATTTGAATTATTAAAGACATCGACATATTTGATAAAATACAAAATACACCGTATCATAAGCTGAACTCAGTTGTCACGAAAGACGGACATCTACATTTTAAAATTGAAAGCTCTTTCAAACACGAATAATTAAACAGTAACAAGAATTTATTGTTCGTATATTTTATTTATTGCTTATTATACTGTATGTGGTTTGGCGATATTTGGCCATGACTGCATTAATGAAGGAGCCAAGACCCAAATTGGATCTTATGGGCATCCAAATAAAATAGTAGAAAATTGAGATTAAAATGATATTTAGATGACATAAGTGAACCCTGTGATCAGCAATTCAATATGACATCCAAATAAAAGTTAAATGAAATTCAAATTGAATCATTTAGCAACAATTAGAATTTAAATGTCAATCAATAGTAAATCTGTTCCTGGTGAAAGCGCAAAAACTGCCAAATGGCTAGAAATCTAGCCAGCGCCACCAGAAACAAAGGAAAAATTGATTATTAAATCAAATTGCATCAGGAAAATGAGTAAATATTAATGAATCTCAATTTCGTAAATCATATTAAATTCAGCTGTTCAATCAATGTAAAATAACTGAAACACGCAATTCAGTTGAAAAATTAAATAAATTTAATTGTTTATCAATTATAAATAATTAAACTAATCCACAATTGAAAGTGGTAACAGCTGTAAATATGTAATTCAAAAACAATATGTAACTCTAGTTACATAATTGATTTGGTAATCATTATCAAATGTATTGTAAATGCAGCCAATGACCAAACATGCCCTAATCTTATGATACATACCTGACTGTAAAACTTGCTGATATCTATAACGATATGATACATACCTGTCTAATATTAAAATTCTTTGTAAAGCTTGCTGAAATCTATAACTACAAACATCATTATGTTTCAAATAAACTTATCAGTTGCAAACTTTTACCAATAAGAATAAAATTGATAATTCTGTGTACTTGATATATGCCCTACCAAGTCTCGAAATTTTAATAACTTAAGATGCAATTTTACTGCTTAAACACCAGTTTCGTTTGTTCACAATCTAATAATTAGCACCTCTCCATCATGAACTTATCCGATATTTTTACCACAAATTCTAGTATCTAGAAATCTTTTTTTTTTTTTTTACCTATGTAATTATCTTTGCTTATACATTCTTAACACAATAGACTTCTAATCAATGCTTAAATTATTTCATCCACAATATATAAAGATCAGTTAGATCAATGCCAGTTATATATCTCTTTCCTTTTTATTACTAATAACTTTCAAAAATTAGATATGATCAACGATCAAACAATCAATTCTTCAATTAAATTCAAATTCAATTAAAATTCAATGAAAATTGCAATGACAATTAAATTCAGATTCAATTAAAATTCAATGAAAATTGCAATGACAACTTCACTGAATCCAATAACACTGCCAGTAATACTGACCTTACAACACCAATTTTAAATGAACAACATATATGAAATTGTAAATAAATCCTTGCAATCTGCAAACATTTTAAAATAATTCAACGAAATTAATACCAGTAAACGAAACATAGCTAAAATGAACATTTGCAAGATTTGGTCCGTTTATGTCAGTATTTGAAACACACTAACGAAAAATATGGAAATACCTTTGCATATTAAACAAATTACATATCCTACACCTAATTGATCAGTCTTTGAATGACAGAATGACAAAAATGATTCTTATTTATACATGTGCATATACTTTTCATTGATTTTGATATAGTGTTAAATGATTAGTTCCTGAATAAACAACAAATTCACCTACTCTAATAAACCATTCAATGACACTGTATGTGCAGATTGAAATTGTATATCTTTATCATTAAACGTGCATACTACAGGCCAGGTCTGTAAAGGTTTATACAAATTGTCAAACATATTTGACTGTAATAATGACGTATTCTATAAAAGGAAACCTTACACCCAAGGAAGTTATTTCACTGACACAGGAGTAGTTAAAGTTTGTATTGAAACCTACAGGAAGTAACTATGTTTTCCTAATAATATATATATATATATATATATATTTTTAAGAACAAAACTCAGTTATATCTTTATTCGTCAAGATTTGGGAATAAAATAAAGATCACCATGCACAATTTCTACATTTAGTCTTTACATCTTTAACAAGTTACAATCACTAAAAGAGAAAATTGAAGACATCGGACAAAGTTGTATGACAAAAATCACCAAGGACATGTACACCAAATCAATATCATGTAGGACAACATAGATATCACTGTTACAGAGAACCATAATGCAAAGCATTTATGTTGATGTCTTAGTTAATTGAGGTTCATTATACATGTAACACCTCAATAAGATATGCCATATACATAAGATATAACAGCACTAAAAGCGTAACCTTTCATAATAGATCAATGGGCAAGAAATAAAGTTATACAGTTCATCATTAGATGCTATAAAAATTGATAACATTTATTTTGATATGCAAAATAAATAAAGTACTAGTAAAGTGTTATTAAGCATTTTAGAAATATTTTAAGAAACAAATACATGCAAAAATTTGTTATTCCTTGTAGAAAAACCGTTTCTTTCCTTCGATGTAAACCGATTTGAATTAAATATTATATAATATACAGCTCAACATTAAAAGGTTTGAATGACTGCCATATCATTTTCTATATTATATATTAAAACTTTATTCAGAGATTGATAACCAAGAATGAACCACTAATTAACCAGGGACAAATTGAAACTCACATCCTTCACAACCATTTATTGTACCAATCACTAGATCCGTATAAAGTAGTCCAAATCAATTCAGACATGCAACACATCCTATATCATTACCCCTGCCTAATCTGTACACAATGTAATATACATATTTAACCTAGTGTTAGTCAAATTATAAATTCTAAAGAGTGCCACTGAATATCCGAAATTCGAAGTACAAATAAAACACTACAAATAAGAAAAACCTTTGAAAAATTTTTTGAACTATTCTAAAAATATAATAAGGAGTATCTCCATTATGCAAAAATAGAAAAACGTCTTTAAAACACTCTGATAGGTGTAGCAAGAAAACAAATTTAAAAACCAATTGGGAGCTATTATAATGCGATTTCTATTATAACATAAGCAACGCAATACTCATTGAAGTTGTTAAGCCGAAAAATCTAACCAATTTGTTATCAGTATAAATATCAAGACTTAAAGTGTAATTTTTTTAATACAGTGCCAGCTCCAATTGGTCTGATACAGGTACACATTATTCATTACACTTATCAATATAACTAAACACAAGACATAAGCAGTTTTCTTTAAAACAACCCACGACTCTTCTCAAATAAAGTCCAATTAAAACAGTATTGCTTGTTTTCATGTAAATTTATAAATTCAAAGATATCACTTCCTAAAGTTTATGAACTTTATATTGAAGTTTAAAAGTTTAAACTGTATATAATTAAAGTTTTATCTAGATTTGGAAAATACTATAAAGATTAATTTTAAAAATGATTACACAGTTAACATGACAGTAATATCAATCGTCTTTGATAGCTTTTCACTTTCATTATTTGCTATATTAACCCTGAAACTGCCTGATATTAACAAAACCTACTCTGCATTTCATAGATTTGGATATGAAAGTTTCAATCATGTAGAAATATATATAAAACTGTTTAACACAAGCACCTTTATAGTTATACCCATAGCACTTGCACTTAAAAACTTAAAATAATAATACCCTAGACAATTTTGCAATTGCTTTACACATTTATATAAAAGGAACAGACCACCAGTGTGCATGCAGAATTTATTTTAACCTTGTATTGAATATCACAACTTCCTATTCCTATTCTACAACTCCATACGCAACTACACATTGAATAGATATACTTTAAAATCTCTCACCACTGAGATAAAATTTGAAATAAAAGTGCTGATACATAAATACCTGCAAAAATTGAAAAAGCATCAGTCCACTCTTATTAATATCTTTAATTCTTGTTTAGCGTCCTTAAAGGTCATAGAAAACATAAATTTTTATTGTAAAAAATAGTACTACTTGGAAAAATTAACCTTCTTGTTTAAAAAAACTGCAGATTTTCCTACTGTATCATATAGGCATACCGTTGCATTTATAAGTCAGTAATTAAGAATAAATACATAGTTAAATGTCCCTACAGAAATAAAGTTGTGACGTCACATTAGGTCAAACATGACATTTTTAAGTGTAACATACAGGTTGTGAATACAGCTCATATAGTAATTGACCCAATATAACGCCATAGCAATCACAGTCACGAAAATCCGCAAGACTTGACGAAGCAAAATACATTTACATTTATTTTCAAATATCAATATCTCCAGAACAAGTGATTATTTTCAAAAACAAAAATATGAGGATGTTATTTAAAGCATATATATTTTCATCAAGCAAAAACATAAATTTGTATAATTTACGTTTCCCATGACCTTTAATAAAACTTTCATTACAAACAAGGAACGTAATTTGCAAAGTTAAAATAAATCCATACACAGGGACATAATTTTGAAAATTATCAAAATTAGAAATTACCTGCATTACAATCTTCAGATCACCAGATTCCACTTTAAGCCCAAACGCCACGTCTAGAGCGAGATAATGATTCAGTTTGCTCTCAACTTCTCGTACGGCGTAGTCTTAGCTTCGTGAAACTCAATAATTAAAAAGAAGAATGTAATATAAATTCATTGTATACATATACATTATATAACATTTTTATGATAATCACATAAAATATACTACTAATTAAATTACTACAATGCTTTGATTCAATTAACTATCTCATTATGGATACTCTTAACATCATGATTGACACTCTAGTGTTCGAAACATGTCCCTAGATTCAATTATCAAATGTGGAATATTGCTTTAGTTGTTGAAAAATGCAATAATTTTTCATCTCTAACACTTGAAAATATGTATTTTTATATTTGTGAAAAAAGCAGATAACAATATCAGGGTTCTTTTCATGAAATAAATGATGTCATTGTAATAAAAATTCACACTTACATCAACACCGTACCATGTCCAATCTACAACATACTAAATTTAAATTGGCCGATACATAGATTCACTCATGTGTAAACGACCACACCTTGATTAGACAGATTTAGAAAAAGACATAAAATATCAGTTACAATCGACAATCATCCATTGAATTAACAACATATCAACTTCAATTTCTACAAAACGTCTTAGTTCAACACTTAAAGAATACAATGCAATTCTTATTTGGACATTATAATAAATCAGACTTACCTGTTAAAAGTTTATTAGACTTACCTGTTAAAAGTTTTTTCCAAAGTGAACACTCCTTGCGAATTATCACGCTATTTAAATGCTCCGGTCGAGTAAATAAACACGTGTCATAAAACGTGAGTTATATAAAATGTAGAGTTATCACACTTTGATATAATAGAGTTGTCTTGCGTTAATAAATCGATTTAATTTGTAGTATTAAATCTAATTATTATATGTGTTTTCATTTGCTACATAGAGAAAATGTATACATTTTATTATAATCACTAATTCTATATTAACATTGCACTGTTAAAATATTTGGCTGTAGGAAAATCTGGAGGAGTGGTAAGGATTGTGAATAGGAAAACAGCTGAGAGAGCACTGGTAAAGGATCTAGTGGGTCGTGTCATAGATATTGCCTTTGCACATACTGATGACATCATTCTAGCTGCCATCGATGAAGTGGGAAATTTACTTGTTCATGAAATTAAAGAAGGAGATGACAAAAAATTGACGTATCCTTAATCTTTGTCCACCTCAGAATTTATTGGCCTTTAGGCATAAAACAATATACTTAAAGAAACAGAAAACAAATGGATATATCAACAATCATAATGAATTCTAGATGATGTTTAAAACAACCATCAAAGTATATAAATTCTTTGATGACAATCTTATGTATGTGATACGTTTCTTAACTTGTAAGTACATCTGTCTTTGTTCATATCACTCGACCGAAAGGGACTGCCCCTTCTGACTACCATCGGGTGATATGGTGCCCCTTTATCCCAGACGATGGTGATGACAGCAGTGCTACAGAATCCTCCACACAAGATGCCTCCAGAGTCTTAGTACTCACTCATGTTGAAAAAGTAAGTTGTCTCATGTCAGTCATGTGATTTCATAATTCTTTATTTTGGATAGAGCAAATGCAGTCTGTGGTTAGATTCAATTAACAATTAGGCTACTGGAATTGGAAAATTTTAAATTCCTGTATTTCCAAACAGAAGATTAAAAGAAGTTGTTAAAAGCAATTCGAAATTATAGCAAACTCAGTTGATGCTTATTCAAAAGAGGAATAGAAACACATTGTAAAGTCTTTTTTGTTTTCCTCATGCCCCCAATTTTTTCACTTGTGTGGTGACAACATCTGCTTATATATCTATGAACAACTTATAGCAGTGAGAGATCTTGTCTGTGTGTACCAGAACATCAGACCTTGGTTTTAACTGTTTCATCTGAAAGACAGGACATTAAGAGGCCACCAACAGGGCATCAGACCTTGGTGTTAACTGTCTTGTCTGAAAAACAGGACATTAAGAGGCCACCATCAGGACACCAGACCTTGGTGTTAACTGTCTCCTCTGAAAGACAGGCCATTAAGAGGCCATCAACAGGACATCAGTCCTTGGTGTAAACTGTCTCATCTGAAAGACAGGACATTAAGAGGCCACCAACAGGACATCAGACCTTAGTGTTAACTGTCTCGTCTGAAAGACAAGACATTAAAAGGCCACCAACAGGACATCAGACCTTGGTGTTAACTGTATCGTCTGAAAAACAGGACATTAAGAGGCCACCAACAGGACATCAGACCTTGGTGTTAACTGTCTCATCTGAAAGACAGGACATTAAGAGGCCACCAACAGGATATCAGACCTTGGTGTTAACTGTCTCATCTGAAAGACAGGACATTAAGAGGCCACCAACAGGACTTCAAACCTTGGTGTTAACAGTCTCATCCGAGAAACAGGACATTAAGAGGCCACCAACAGGACATTAGACCTTGGTGATAACTGTCTCATCTGAAAGACAGGACATTAAGAGGCCACCAACAGGACTCACATTTGGTACTTTTTGTGAGCTATGAGTTAGGAACTCTACAATCTGAACTATGCTGCCTACATTGTAATCTTTACCAATGTAAACATAAAAAGCTTCCTTTGTGTTGTTTACCATAGTATACCAGGTGAAGCTTCCTTTGTGTTGTTTACCATAGTATACCAGGTGAAGCTTCCTTCGTAATGCTTACGATAGTATACTAGGGAAAGCTTTGTTTACAATGTTTACTATAGTAAACAGTGAGGCGCAGTCCTAACATAACATTATGTTAACGTCGCGTTAACGTGAAGTTTGCTTTCCTCGTGCACTCAGGACTGCTGAGCACACGCGTTTGCGTTAACGCAGATTTCCACGTGAACTTAATTTCGAGATCGCGTGAACACGCTTGACCGCTGCGTTAACGCACTTGACTGCCGCGTGAACGTGTCTGACAGCCATGTTCGCTTGTGTACAACTTAAAACTTGTATTAACATGTTCATATAGAAAGTTTTGAAGGAGAATCGATATATGCATTGTATATTCAAATATAAAAAACATATTAATGTGTAAGTAAAATATTTAGAATTAAATAAAACCCTTCCAAGTTAAGGAATGAATTTTAAAGATATTGAACGCAATTGAATGAAATTGATTCTGCTTTTAGGATAATAATAATAATAATAATAATAATAATAATTAATGAATATAATAATGATGATAATTATTATTTTCATATAGAAAATAGCTTAATTAAAAATAATAATAATGAATACCTAAATAAGAAATACATGTAAATACATTAATAAATTAGGTATAAATGAATAACCAAATAAGAAATAAAAACATAAATATACTAATTAAAAATAAGTAAATAAATGAAATTAGAATATAATCATGCTAGCGCTGGTATAAACTGACGAAGTTTTTTTCATAAAAACTTATTGCATGTCTACGCGATAATTTCCTTTGTTGTATTACATATAAAATCCTTAATGTAGGTTTACATTTTAACATTACATTTAATACATGTTTTTATGGTGACATTCGCGGTAATTTAATTAGATCCATTTAATTTTCTCCATCCGTATTGCATAGAGAATTACAAATATACATGTAGACATGTGAACGTGCGACTAGACCGAGCGCACTCAGGAATAAATCGCGTTAACGCGAATTATCTCCCGCGTTAACGCAAGGAGCGCATGCGCGTCCGGTTGAGCAGTCCTAGCACGTGTGGTAAAGCAGTCCTCGTGACCACTTTTTGTGTTAACGTTCATGTTATGTTAGGACTGCACCCATCTGTACCAGGTAAAGCTTCCTTTATAATGTTTGTGATAGTATACCAGGTAAAGCTTCCTTTGTAATAATTACGACAGTATACCAGGTAAAGCTTCCTTTGTAATGTTTGTGATAGTATACTACATAAAGCTCCCTGAGTAATGTTTGTGATAGTATACCAGGTAAAGGTTCCTTTGTAATGTTTGTAATAGTATACCATGTAAAGTTTCCTTTGTAATGTTTACAATAGTATACCAGGTAAAGGTTCCTTTGTAATGTTTAAAATAGTATACTAGGTAAAGGTTCCTTTGTAATGTTTACAATAGTATACCAGGTAAAGGTTCCTTTGTAATGTTTACAATAGTATACCAGGTAAAGCTTTCTTTGTAATGTTTACAATAGTATACCAGGTAAAGCTTCTTTTGTAATGTTTACAATTAGTATACCAGGTAAAGCCTCCTTTATAATGTTTGTGATAGTATACCAGGTAAAGCTTCCTTTGTAATGATTACGATAATATACCAGGTAAAGCTTCCGTTTTGAGTATACTTTAAGTTCATGGTCTTTTGCAATCAGACAATAATTCATTATCAATAATTACTTATTGTAATGTATTAATTTGTAGGCTGAGATCTGGAATCTTGACATGGTAGTGAAAGAGAACAGTGATAATGTGATATGTGACCGGGATGTGGAGAATGGTTTGATACGGATTGCTAATCACACTCAGGTACAGTATATCTAATTATAGACTTATCAGTCATAAAATGATAAATTGGAACAACAGAACTGTATTGTAGTCTGTCACATAGCATAAACATTATTACCTCCAGTAAGGCTGAAGGTGAATAAATAAAATCCAGAATTCAGTTTCTTTATTGGATTATTCTTATTTGAAAAATGTAATTACTTCTAGTCCTTAATATTATTGGGAGAAAAAATGTGTATATGAATGGATTATATATTTAATTTCGGACCAATAACCGACTTGTGAAACATTTCTTAGAATGTATTGAGTTGTTTAGATTTTATACACTAAAGTCTTGTGTATAATGGAATTAAACTGCTGTCTCTGTCTGTACGCCTGCCTGCATGCCTCTCCTCCTTAACAAGGAGGCTCAGAAAAATTTAATTATGGCATGTGACAGTATCTGACTTGAACTAGTTGCAAGATATGGCCCAATAATAGGGCCAAAATTCTTTACCATGCTTAAACTTACACTTTTGATAAAGAGATCAGCCAACAAAATTCTGTGAACTCCAGCAGCAAATGAAGCAGACTGAGATTTATGATAAATTTATAAACACTAAGAAAATGGCTTGCAATAAAACTTTATCCCCATTTGCACTAGAGGGCATTACACAAACTTTTCTATGCCCTTTTTCAAATTTATTGATTTGTTTTTATGTTATCTGAATTATCAGCATGTTTTTTTCTGCCAACGAGATGAATTTAATATGCAAAAGTAGTTCAGACTACATATAAACAAATGGGCAAATTCCACACAAGCTTCTAGAAAGTTTGTGTAATATGTCTGTGTTGTCTTCTAGTAACAGATTTGGGATAAAGTATTATTGTCAGCCATTTGTTTAATAGCTGAGTTGCAAAACTCGGCTCTTAATTCGATGTAAGGTCGACAGGTGGGTGGGTGTCCGTCAACAATTTGATTGTGCTAATGTAGTGAAACTTCATACACTTACTCACCATGATTGGAAGATGTGCCCTCTTGTTTCTGGGGTCAAAAGGTCAAAGGTCATGGTCATAAGAGTGGAATATAAAAAATTGGTTTCGGAACCATAAGTCCAATACGTTTAGTGCTATGGCAATGAAACTTCATACACTTACTCACCATGAGAGGAATATGCGCCCTGCTTTTTTTAGGTTTTGCAACTCAGCACATTGCATCTGTGATGCAAATCCAAGTGTGTATGTATTATATTTTTGTTTTATTTGATACTGGTATACACTAAATCTTGACAGCTGATTCATGTATAAAAGTGTAAGTAAACACAATGCAAAGGATTTTAGCCATACTATCAAAATAGGACCAAGTCTTATGGCTAGATTTGAAGTCGTGCACCAAGGTTCCAAAGTAGGGGTCTGGCCCTTGGGGATGGGATTCATGTGTGTGATAAAAACTCCTGTTTGTGATTTTCATAAACCAGGAGGTCTAGATAGAATCTGACTAAGGCACACAGTAGTTCATGACTTCAAGTTGTTTAAAAATCTCCACAGTGCTTCTTGCTGTAACATGTCTAAGCCATTAAAAATATAGGTGATTTTATTATGTATTTGAAGGAGTTTTACTGATAATTTTGCACCTGTGGTCTAGTCCCTGGGGGCCCATTTTTGGGCATATAATGCCCTGTTAGTGTTAATGAAGCTGTATTTTTTAAAGCCTTGTACTTTTACTTATCTGTTTGATGTGTTCTTGCATATTTGTTGTTAGGCTATTGTGGATGCAGCATTCTCCCCTGATGGCACAGCTTTAGCTACAGCTAGTCTAGATGGTGAGGTCAAATTCTTTCAGGTTAATATGAACGAGACCACTTCACCAAGGTATAGTGTTTTTATATGAATACAGTGGAAACCATTTATTAGCATAAACAATTGTCAGACATACAGTATGCTAATAAGTGATATGCTGTGATACAATATGGCAATTTCAGGTGCCTTTGCAAAGTGGAAAATACAATTCTGAAGTGTTTTTCAATTTTTGGCAGCTATTTTGAACAGAAAAACTGTTCTACTGTGATACGTGATGAATATGCATGCATATGAAATAATAGTGTGATATGATCCAATGTTTCCACCATAGTTGCCCCATTGACAACCTTAAAACCCAATTTTCTCCTTTATTTTCTCCAAATGATTGATGAAGCATTAAGGAATCATCTTGTCATGATACCTGATAAATGTACATGAAACATGGGTGTAACATAACCTGTTATGGCTGCAATGTCAACTACCTTGAGCCCTTAAAACTGTATTTTCATCTGCATTTTCACTGTAATTATGATGAAACTTTATAGCAATGATGTCTTTGAAATTGCTGGAATAGAAACTACATGCCAATTTAACCCTCAGAATTTCAAATTTTCAATTTAATTTCAGTTGTCAAGAGCAAAATCTTTAATGTATGAAAAAATGATGAAGAGATGATTGTTACCCAATCTCTTCCAGTAACCTAATCAGCAGAACCTCAAAGCCTGTGGTTAATTTTGTAATGCAGTTTTCTTCCTGTGGAAATACAGTTAAACATAATTATCACAATTAGATTTAAATAGAGCTACAATTACTGTTAAAGGGAGATCAGTTGACACTGTTGTTGTAGTGATGATGTGCTGCAGGATACTTATTTTGTATTGATCATCAAATTTTTGTGGCTTTTGATTCTTGTTTTTCATCATACCAAGATTATCCATTTATATAGTGGTATCTGCTTAATGCATTGAAAAGAAAGTAACACTAATCCAGAAACCCCTTGACCATAAGCCAACTACACTTGAATCAGTTGAACTATGCCACTCATTCTAAGATACAAAAACACTGAAAATTGAATCAGAATGTAAAAATTGGATGACTTGAACTTTTACAGAAAATTGAGTATAGCTTGCCAGAACATAAAACATTTTCTGATTATGTACTTCACTCAGTCTGGATACAGGAATTTGGCTTAAAGCATCCCAATTTTATGAGTAAAGATGAATGTATTTCAAAACATTTATAAACTTAATGTATCCTTTTTTCTCCAGACTTGAAGAAAATTGTTGTTGAATTCTATAATGTATTTAACATTTAAGAAATGATAAACAGTTTAAATGATGGTGATATTCAAGTTGAATATGCAATGAAGTGGTTTCCACTGTATTAATTACTTTGTGTTGACTGTATTTGAGAACTATTATACATGTTGATGTTTATAGATTATCTTGTAAATGTAACATGTTTATTTAAATTTACATAAAAACTACATATAGAAAGATATCTATGAAACAAAACATCAAAATAGTGATGTATCTCTTTGGAATAAAGCCAAATAATCACTTATCCCCTGCCTAGACATGTAGAGTATTTGATTTTGATAACATAATTACTGAAAAGTTGCATGTAGAGGTTGTTAATACAAGCTTATTATTCAGCTATTTGCTTCTTCCTTTTTAAGGTGTTTGCATCAATGGAAGCCACATGATGGAAAGCAACTTTCCTGCCTTTTTTTTCTTGATGACCATAAAAATTCAAATTCGGAGTAAGGCATTTTTATTACTGTATGATTAATATCTATAAAATTTTACATGATTCAATGCAGAATAATGTTAAAATATATATAATTTTTGTTAGATGATAAAGTTAAATATTCCTTATGCATTAATCAGTCACTGCAGAACCAGTGGTCACCTAAATTCACACGAAGCATGTTTAGGAGAAAAGGAACATAAATTGTGACAGTCATGATCCCACACCCCTGGGGCTTAAGAATGGGATCAAAACTGCCCAGTCTTCAAAAACTTCAAGAATTGTCTTTTTTACTCAAACACATATGGGAGGATAATTGAATGCATGGGTATAAAGACCTGAAGCATTTAACCATGATAATTGTGAAATTAATTTAATGACCTCAGGAAAAGAGGTTCATTCCTTATTGTGGGGTCAACATGACCATTAAGTGATAAGGCCAAAAACAAATATGTTTGTTTCCTGTAACATGGCCTAAAAAGATAGGGTCGGTAGGTAGGCTTTTCTTTTTTTTTTTTTTTTTTTCTATGGAAAATGTCTTGACATTCAGATGGACATACATAATGTATAATAAAAGGTATTGTTCAACATAATTCATCATGTACGATGAGGCTTGATGCCATGGGGGTCACCATATTTGTTTTTAAAACAACGGAAATAACAACAATGTGAAGTTTCAGAAAACCGATTCCGGAATTTCGATTCCATAAATGGCGGCGCTTGTAAATGGCGAAAAAAAAAATCTAAGTCTGTGCCATTTTTGAGGGGCCGGTCGAGTTACAGGAAACAAAAATATTTTAATAATATAAAAATATAAGCCGAAAGTGTTCAGTCTCTGACAATCTTTTTCTAAATGTCTACTTATTGTAAGGAAAATTGAATGTATGGACGGAAAAAAACAGGAAGTCCTCTACCAAAATTAAATATTCATGACCATGGGTAAAGTATTCAGTCCGTATGGCAGATTGAAATGTGAATGTTATAAGATTGGCAATAGTTTTACTCTCAGTGACTAATAAGGCCCATGGGCATTTTATAATTTTTGTATGACAGGTCTCAGTTTTGGAAGTTTGCTGTAACAGGGGCATGCAACAATCAGGAAATCCGCATCTGGAGTTGTGAGTCTTGGACCTGTCTACAGACCATAAAGTAAGAGTAATATTCCACATTTTCCTTTTCTGTGAACAAAAACAAGATGTGGTTTGTATATCATGTAATCTACTAAATTTATGTACATATTAAGATTTTTATCTTTTATGCCCCTGGAATGAAAGATCCCTAGTTTTTGGCATGTCTGTGTGTCTGTGCATTTGTCTGTGGCATAAAACTTTAACAATATGCATAATTTTTCAACTGTAAGAGATTAAGATTTCGTATGCATATTCCTTATAACAAGGCCTTTCTTTCGGTACAGTAATTTTTGACCTAGTTTCCTTGACCTTTGACCTACATTTAAAAAACTTTAACATAATTTCTACTTTGTTGCTGATGGGAGCACTGATGTTTCACAAACATAATTATCTTGTTCTGTAGATATGATTTAGGTATCAAAGACTAAGTATATCCTATATAGAGAAATATTGAGAAAGGGTTTTAGATAAGCATAAAGCAGTTCTCACTTGACTTGTAGCTAAAAATGATAACTATGATAATGTAAAGTCATAATTGTACAGGGAGTTTTGAATAGGGAATTTTAGAAATATTAACCTTGTTTACAAAAACTTGATTCCACTACATTACACATTACATCTATCTAAAATTTTATTTTTCTCAATAGTCACTATACCAGTGGCTCTTGACTGAGTATTAAATCTGCAAATGAAATCTGTGAACACTCAAGTTAGGAAAAGAATATGTTTGAACTTAATACTAATCTGTGTGTATATACATATATGATGTGTTATATATCTACATGGTCATCAGATGTTTTGCCTATTGGTAAATTTTATATTTTCATGTTTGTAGTTTTGTATGTCCACCCAACTTGCCCACTAACTTTACCTGTGACCCCTGTATGAAGGCAGGTTTAGACTTGAGTGCCAGATATTTGGTCTTATCTGATGTCAAAAGACAGGTAAGTTGAATACCATATTGTACAGTGCAATTCTTATTATAGTTAAGAATTTTGATCTTGTACAACATTTATCACTCGTACACATCTTTCCTGCATTTGTAGCCTACATTAAAGCCTAAAGTGTTTATAAGACTAATGACAAACTCTTATAAATAAACCAAATGCAAAAATAAAAAAGTAATCGTTTTTCTTAAATCACATATTTTTATTACTTTATAATCTATTTGAGCTGTAATATGTTTCCACAAAATACATCAGTAATTCTAGTAATAATGTTTATCATCTAAATAGAAGTATACTAGTAAGAATATTATTATGATCTTGATATTTGGTTCTTTGGTGTAGTTTCCTTCAGATCTCAATGTATTCAGGCCACAAATTTACAGGGCAAATAATCTTGGTGATTCTAAGACTACAACCTACTTCCTTGACCAAAATACTGGAATATTTTCAGTGTTCAAGCAGGACATTCACAACCCTGTGACATACAGAACTAGCTTGATGTCATGACAATACTTGAAATTTGAATGTCCACCAGAATTTGTACAGGTCCATTGAAGTTTTCCTTTAGATGAACTCCTTATCAAACCTTGTATACCCAGTCTCTATAGTAGTAAGTCTGTAACCCTTTACTCCATTGTCTTTGGCAGTTAATCTGTTAATGTTAACCCAGTTTCTATGGGAGGCCTGTAACCCTTTACCCATTTTCTATGGTAGTAAGGCTATGAGCCTTTGTTCATTTTCTCTGGTAAAAATCTTGTGAACCTTCACTCAGTTTTTATACTCCCTGCAAACAAGGATGTGGTTTATAGGAATCACCCTGTCTGTCCATCAAACTTATCCTGGCCATAACTTCTTCATGCTATACTGCAGACCGAAAATATTTCACAAGTTTTGTGCATGACGTAAGGGTGCGTCTTGACCTAGAACCATGGTCATCTCTACAAGGTCAAAGTCGCAGTGTACATATAGCCCAAATCCTTTTCTAAGCCATAACTTCTTCATGCAACACTGTGGACTTATAATATTAACCAAGGTTGTGTCATGACCTTAAAACAAGGTCATATCTACAAAGTCAAGTTCACGATGTCCACATAGCAAAAATTCTTGTCCGGGCTATAACATCTTCAGGCTATATCCTTCGGATTATATGAGGATTTTCATGAAGAGAAATTTTCCACTTCTTCAAATTTTTACAGATTTATGGTCCTTTCAACTTGTTTTAATTCAGCTTTGTTGTCACCAGAATATTTGTCCTACCAGCTTTAGGACAGTTCTAGTTATGGTAGTAAGCTGTAAACCTTAACCCAGTTTCTATTGCTGGCCCATAACTCATTACCCATTTTCTATCATAGTAGGCCTGTGACCCTTTACCCACTACATGTTGTATGTCTGTTGTATATTTGTTGTGTATCTTACAAATTTTGTAGGTCCTGTATGTTCTGCAAGTACACCAAGATAACAACTCTAACACTGCCCATATTAGTTCAGTCTCCGAGTTTATGCTTGCATCTCCTTGCCTTAGCTTCTCTATCCTGGATGCCAGCAAGAAAAAGTTCAAGAAATCGTTGGAAGACTCTCATTTACATGAGATAACAACAGGTCAGTTCACATTATAATTATTCAAATTCTTTTCCTAGATAACAGATATTTAAGGTAATGTAAAATTAATTCTATGTTTCTCAGACACAGCCGCATGATCAAATTTGGCGTCGACGAGTCGTATTTATTGCAACTTCGGAAAAAATAGCCGCTGTGTCTCTGCTTTGATCCATATGTTTTTCCCTAGGAGAAAGAGATAGCACTTTGTCGGTGTTCATAAAACGCTTAATGTAATGCTGTTTAAACAGGGATCAGGAATGTCACGCGCCCTGCGACATAGTCCCATTCAGATCAAAAATGGTGCATCAAACCACTTACTCAGTGCGCCTTATTGCACATTCAAATTTGGAAGCAGCAAACATTGGTTCCGCGACGTGCATTTTCGGTTTTTGATGTAAGTGTCTTCGTAATATCTGGTTTGATATAGACGTATGATTTACAGCGATATAATCTAAACGATTCTCCGAAAACAATCCTGAATTCCTATCCAAAGCGCTTTGAAAAGCTTAACTTTCAGTCAGTTATTGCCTCTTTATCTGGCACGAGCACTAGTGATTGTTTTAGTGAATATGCAGGCATACGCATTTCTAATTCGTTATAGAATGAAAACCACATACCGGTAACTTGGATTCACACTTATGATTTTCAGTGAAACACATTTTCATCAGGTTCAACTATATTTACATTATGGGTTTACCAAAAATTGTCAGTGAAACATGCTACAGACACCGAAAGATCATGGTTCTAGTTAAAATGAAAGTGCTGGGTGCTGGATCTTTAGAATATCTTTGTTACCAAACTTTGCAATATACTAAGTCCCACAAATTGTGAGAATTGTTCAGAGTCAGAATTGAAGGCAAATTAAGGACTTCTCAACCACTGAACTCACTGAAGAAATTCATAACAAACACGTATAATTAAAGCAAACTGAATTTCTCTTCATTGTTGAACAGATTTGTTATGGTTGTCCTGTCCTCAGAATTTCTCAATAGTTACATCTAATAAATATGGCACAAAATGCAACTTTGCAAAAATTGAATTTTCTAAATGGCCCTTTTGTAGTGAAAGATTGCTCATTGAAATTGAAAATGACCCACTGATGTCTGAGTAAGGGGGAGGGAGGGGGGCATAGTTTGTTGATCCAGTTTGCTTTCCCAATTACTGCTGTTACCAAAAAACGTCTTTATGACCTTACTTGAAAGTATCCCTAATAACAATACAAATGCAAATGGCAGCCAGGCCAGAAGGTGGGGGGAGATAGCTTTCTTTTAAATATTAAAGTTAACTTTAAGGAAGAAACAGTCATGCAATGGATGATTCTTCCATTTGTAATAGATATGGTACATCACTTGCCCAACTACCATAATAAAGGATGTGTTGTCAAACAAAGATCAGAAAATTCAACCAACCGCGTGTGAATCCCGAGAAAATGCTTTAAATAATACTGTTTGGGGGAAAAAATACAAAAAATAAATACCCTACCTACCTTGCCACTTTTTGAGACCCAATTATCTGAGAAACATAGAACAATCTGATTAAACTATATCTTTATTCCACTTCTCTATTTGTCCCATTGCGGATAAAGATCTGGCGAAACTCAGTAAGGGGTCATGTTTTGGTGGACTCTGATTTCTAGCCAATCAGTGGTTCGGCTACAAATTCTTAGGTATGAAATTAACATCCACAGCGTGTGTGACCCACAATGCAAGGTAATTTTTGAACAGTGTTTGTTACATATTGCATCACAATCATGTGCTGAGCCGAGTCATTGACTGGCTATGGGAAATAACTGTTTCGGTGACTAAAATGTCAACAGAGTTCACCAGAACATGACCTCTTACTGGGTTTCGCCAGATCTTTATCTGTAATGGGACACATAGAGAAGTGGAATAAAGACATGGTTTTAATCAGATTGAAACAAAGAATTAATTTTACATGGCCTAAGATTCAGCTGCTTTTCAATGACTAGGGTGATTTCAAATTCTTGTATATATATATTGCCAAAGTCTGCATCATGTTAATAGTGTGTTGATTATTTGTATAGAAGATGGGTTTCAACAGATTTCTAAAACAAGATCAGACCCAAAAAAGTAATTATCGGTATATAATGTACACTTTTTGCAGAATTTCTGACGTTGATTTCATGCGTGCTTATTAAACATGGGAACTAAGAATATTACAAGTTTTTATCCAAAGATTGGTATAATATGATGTTGATGTGAATATGATCGCAGAAATGTCAGTATGTACTAAAATCACATTGATTGATTGATTGATTATTGTTTTACGTCACTCCACGATTATTTCACGTATATGGTGACGGCATCTGCCTGATGCATTGTATAGAAATTTTTACCTTTGCAACAGACCCTCCTGAAGCAGTGAGGGATCTTTTATGTGCCATGCCAACTGTGACAGGGGACCTCGGTTTTTACTGTCTCATCTGAAAGACAGAACACCGGTATGCCCACGATGGGAGTCAAACCCGGGGCCTGGTCAGAAGCCGAACACCTTATCCACTGGGCCACACCAGTTTACTAAAATCACTGCAGGAAGTTAATTGACTATAGAATGGATGCTCTGTCCTTCGTTCTCGTATTTTCTTATCATTCAGATGATCTATGTATTGATGTATTTACTAGAGTTTTACGTGTTCAATTACAATTTACACTGAACAAGGATTCGATATTTAATAAGACAGTCGTAAAATCACCACCAATTGGCCCATTCTATACCTTTCACCTATCCACTTAGATACCTGCTGTGCTTGAATGCCTTGATATAAACGTCACCTTCTAATAATACCTGGTCAACCAACTGCTAGGCGTTGTACACACACATCAATCTGTCAGAAAGTGTTAATTCAACACGTCGAGTTTAATAACCATGAACGTTCATATCATATATCTTTAACTTTAATGAAAATAGAATTAATTTGTTACCGACTGACGGTTGGTTGGTTGATTGGTGTTTTACGTTGCTTTCAACAATTTTTCAGTTATATCGCAACATGGAAGCAAGAGGTAACCAACCTCTTAAACATAATGGCGCAATCTGGGAATCGAACCCGGATCGTCGGCGCCGTAAGCCAAGCCTGCCCCCGACTTATGAATACAAACATAATTAATTTGATAAATGATATGTCTAAATGGATGAATTTTGTCCATGATGTATTAAGATAAAAGGAATTTTGTCCAGTTTGTAATAAATGCTGCATGAAAATCATGAAGTGCTGGAAAATTGACGCTACTGTACATCAACCATTGGAATATTATCTTCATGGGCGCTCACTGTTAATCAGTTTTTTACCTGCGCACTATACATGGGAAGTAGGCTTCTTCTGGTTTTTTTTTTCCTCAATTTTAGAGGTGCACATTATACACAGGTGCACATTATAATAAGGTAAATCTGGCTCTTCTGAATGTACTGTTAAACATTTTGTCGTGTAAAAGAAAAGACTGATAAGGGACCTGCTTCATAAGTATCACTCTGTTTGTCTGTCTATCCAACCGTCTGTCCATCTGTCTGTTGTGCTGTCTATTTGTCTGTCCGTCTGTCCATCAGCAAAAACTTAAACATTGGCCATATCTAATGGACTTTCACAAGTTGAGCTTTCACATTTGGCTTGTATGCTTCTTATAACAAGACCTTTGTGTTGGTACCAAAATTTTTTATCATGTAGCCTTGACGGTGACATGCATTTGAAAAACGTTAACATTCACCATAACTATTGAACTGTTGGAAGAAGGGCTTTTATATTTTGCATCTGCGATCCTTATGAAAAAACCTTTTTGTTGGTACAAATTAAGGTTAAGGTCATGGTGACAGGTATCCTGGAGGGCCTTTCTGACTTTGTCACTTTTCTAGTTTGGACATCAAACTGATGCATTTTTGTCTCTCTCATGTTTCACTCTGTTTGTAAGCTGCATTATGCCACATGACAGAAATCCTTTTGATATGCCCAAGTTAAATTTCTAATTTTGAATTTTTGTCTTGGTTGTATTCCATGTATTTCTGTGTTGTAGGTGAATTAGATCGAGAAGAAGTTGAAGAGTCAGATAACAAACAGGAGATGCCTGTGGCCTCTGGTGTACAGCTACAGCTCTACACTGTACATCCCAAGTAAGCATTACCATGTAGATCATTAATCTTTAGACTCCGATCACTTTTGAAAATTAATTAATACTAAATAAATATAATCAAAATATTCTATTCTTGGTGTTTCTGCAGAAACCTTTACCTGAAAATGAGAAATGTATACTAAGAATCCATAAAGAATGCAAGTTTGATTTTAATATTTTCTCATTCAGTCAACATATAAATAAATGAATACTTAAGAATTTAAGAGTGCAGGAAAGTTTGATATACGTAATTTTGGTATAAACCCTAGGACGCTTTTCCACTTACATGATTGACATATATCTTTATGTTGCAGAGCTCTTCAGGAACTGTTGATACGTTTCCGCCCAGAGTCGTCTGCCCCTCCATTACCCACCCCCTCTGTAAGCACTATATCTCATGATGAAACAGGTTAGTTCTTTCTTTTAAATATCTGTGTGTCCATTACCTCATAAAAATTGAAATGTTCTCTTCAAAGTTATTGCTAAACACTGGTTACTTGTATTTGACTGTTGTAGACATTTGTTGACAAGCAATTTGTTTACAGGATATATTGAGTTTTAAAAGAGATATTGAGAGGCAGTAACATTTATTCAACATTCATGGTTAATTCAGGCTGATTGATATTAGAAATAGTGGCACTTTTGTATTAAATTAAATAAAGTGCTTAATGTTTCATTATAAATCTGATTAAGATTGATTGATTTTTAGCTCTACTGGTCTCGACCAGTCGAGCTCATGCGATGGTCCTTCGTCCGTTGTCCGGACGTCCGTCCGTAAACAATTTTTTGTTCCCTCTTCTCCTCTGAAGGTATATACCCCAGAGACCTTATTATGGGTTCTTCTTGTTGGGTAGGTGGTCTAGTTGTGCATGTGCAATTTTGGTCCAGTTCCGACCCCTTGGGGGCCCACAAAAGGGCGTGGTCCCAAAATCTTGTTCCCTCTTCTTCTCTGATTGTATATATCCCAGAGACCTAATTATGGTCTCATCATGTTTTGTAGCTGGTCTAGTTGTGCATGTGCAATTTTGGTCCGGTCCGGACCCCCTGGGGCCCCTACAAAAGGGGCGTGGTCCCAAAATCTTATTCCCTTTTCATTTCTGAAGGTATATATCATAGAGACCTAATTATGGTCTCATTTTGTTATATAGGTGGTCTAGTTGTGCATGTGCAATTTGGTACGGTCCGGACCCCCTGGGCTCCCAGAAAGGGGCGTGGTCCCAAAATCTTGTTCCCTCTTCTATTCTTAAGGTATATGTCCCAGAGACCTAATTATGGTCTCATCATGTTTGGTATGTGATCTAGTTGTGCATTTATTATTTTGGCCTGGTCCGCCCCCCCCCCCCCCCTGGGGTCCCACAAAAGGGCGTGGTCCCAAATTCTTGTTCCCTCTTCTATCCTTAAGGTATATGTCCCAGAGACCTAATTATGGTCTCATTTTGTTGGATAGGTGGTCTAGTTGTGCATGTGCAATTTTGGTCTAGTCCGGACCCCCTGGGACCCCACAAAGGGGCGTGGTCACAAAATCTTGTTCCCTCTTCTTTTCTGAAGGTATATGTCCCAGAGACCTAATTATGGTCTCATCAAGTTTGGTATGTAATGTAGTTGTGCATGTATAATTTTGGTCTGGTCCGGACCCCTTGGGGTCCCAAAAAGGGGCGTGGTCCCAAAATCTTGTTCCCTCATTTTCTCTTAAGGTATATATCCTAGAGACCTAATTATGGTCTCATTTTGTTGGATAGGTGGTGTAGTTGTGCATGTGCAATTTTGGTCCGGTCCAGACCCCCTGGGACCCCACAAAGGGGCGTGGTCCCAAAATCTTGTTCCCTCTTCTTTTCTTAAGGTATATGTCCCAGAGACCTAATTATGGTCTAATCATGTTTGGTATGTGATCTAGTTGTGCATGTATAACTTTGGTCCAGTCTGGACCCCCTGGGGCCCCACAAAGGGGCGTGGTCCCAAAATCTTGTTCCCACTTCTTCTCTTATTGTATATGTCTGTGAGACTTAATTATGAACTCATCATGTTTGGTAGGTGGTCTAGTTGTGCATGTGCAATACAAAACATACATGTGTGGTCCAAATATATTTTTACCCCTTCTTCTCTGAAGGTAAATTGTTGTTTGAGTAGAGGATAACAGTAGAGCTCCAGTCTCGACAGAGACTTCTGGTTGTCTAACGTCACACCACGAATATTTCACGTATATGGTGGCGTCATTTGGCTGATGCAGGGCATACAAATTTTAACCTTTGCAACGGACCCACACGAAGCAGTGAGGGATCTTTAATGTGCCATGCATACCACGACACGGGGCCTAGGTTTTTACTGTCTCATCTGAAAGACAGGACACTGGCATGATCCAGAGTGGGACTCTAACCCCAGCCTTTGGATCAGGAGGCAAGCGCTATACCACTAGGCCACGCCAGCTTATCTGATTTAGAAACAAATTATAATATTATTTACCGGATTGCAAAGCAATTCCAGTCTATAATTGGTAAAGTCTGTCTGTCTGTCCGTACGTCGTCAGCAATTTGCGTTTAGCATGGTTTCTGGAATTCCTTTAATGATACTTAAGTCAGACTTTGTGGGAATGTAGACATTGATGAGTTCTTTCTAACTGATTCAAAATTTAGTGATCTTGACCTTGATTTCACACTTCAGTGAACAGAGACTGATTTTATATTTAGCTTGATCTCTTCGTACCGTTAATGATACTGACTTCAAACTTGGTCAGTTAGTAGACATTGAAGAGTTCTTCCGGACCATCACAAACTTTGGTAACCTTGATCTTGATTTTACATTTCAGTAAACACAGTCTGATTTTGCATTTAGCTTTATTTCTTGCGTACCATTTACGATACCAACTTCAAACTTAGTCAGTTGGTAGACATTGATGAGTCCTTTCCGACTGACACAAAATTTGGTAACCTTGACCTCAATTTTACGCTTCATTGAACACAGTTTGATTTTGCATTTAGCATGATTTATGCATACCATTAATCATAACAACTTCAAACTTGGTCAGTTTGTAGACATTAATTAGTTCTTTTCTACTGACACAAAACTTGGTGACCTTGACCTCTGTTGTATGCTTCACAGTCTGATTTTAGGTTTATCTTGATTTTTTGCAAACCATCAATGATACCAAATTCAAACTTCTGGAAACATCTTCAAACTTAAAGAAACATGTTCTGGATAAGATTCTACAGGTAGGCTAATGTTACACTCTGCAATCTGGTCATACCGTCTTTGACGTTTTCTTGTTACAGTTAAAACTAAGGTTGCTTAAGTTGGAATTCCATTCATCTCAATGTTGAATTCAAGTCACAAATGAATGCCATTTTAATTCAACTGAGCCAGAAACTCAAATGAGCTTTCGTCATAGTACATTGTTCCTCATCTCTCATCTGTCTGTTTGCACCTCTGTCTGTCTGATACCTTTAACATTTTTAACATCCTCTTCTGAATTGCTAAAGGGATTTTGATCAAACGAGGTTGGAATGAATTACTCAAGGTCCCCTTTAATTGTTAGTACTTTTGGCCATATCAGTCAAGAAATACCCTCCTTTGACAAACTTGTTTAGACCAGCTTTATAAATCATTGAACTGAATGCATCATAGTTATCTAAAAGGGTTTCTTTTTTTAAAATTGTTGTTGCTATTGGTTCCATTCTGAAATCAAATATTTGATGTTTTGTGACGTGTTTTTGAACTTTAACATTTTGCCAATTTTCAGGTGAATCCTATATTTTATGCCCCCATCAAATATGGCCAGAGGCATTAAATGTTTGTTTTTTCTGTTTTGCACACAGTTGGTTCCAGATCATAACTCAAGTTCTTTGAATTAAGTTTATACTAAATTTGTATAAATGAAAACCTATCAAAAGAGGAAAATGACTATTGATTTTGAGGACAGTAGTTCAAAATCAACTTTACCACTGGTGAAAATAGACTGAAATTATTAGTTTTGGGATGACAAATCAAGTACCATACATCCTATACTGCCATTATGTAATTGTATTGAATCTTACCAAATGGAGGATGATTATTGATGTGGGGTCAATAGGTCAGAAGTCAAGGTCACAGAACTAGTAATATTTTATGAGAGTTTTGGCCCATGAAACCAGAAAAAAAGGGGAGGGGGAAGAAGCAAGTTTACAGTCATTTGTCAGTAGTCAAACGCAAAAAAAAGAGAACATATGTATCTGTGAATTTTTTCTAGCTATCACTTCATCATGAATGAGCAGATTGTGCTCTGGCAAGGGTTAAGGCCCAATACGGGACTTACAAAATATGCATCATTGATTTGATTATAGTGAATTGTAGGGCATTCTATGTTCGGTATAATATAATGGGTACAACTGTGACCAACAGCACCTCTGGAAATTCTTCAAAGGGATGAAAATAAGTCGCACTGATGTAATTTTCATTTTGTATGATTAGAATGTGTTATATAAATTATTATACAGATGTCTTCTTTTACAAGAGTTTGTTGTTACGGTTGTACCCTATCTTTAACATTTCAAAGAAAAGTATTAAAATTTGAAGCAGACGCATATCTCGGAAGTCCCGTATTGAACTTCTTGTAATGATTGTACTGCAGGTAAGTAAAAATTCTGTAACTTGAAATTTCACTAATATCAATGTCATTTTGAAGTCCCAAACTTGATTTTCAAAATATTCTCTATTCATTATTTTGAAATTTCATAGATTGTCCAAACAAACCTGTTACAGGTAAAGGTATACAAATGTTAATAACTAGTTATTCAAGCTGTATATTGGTAACAGCTGTTTGTTAGTCTATAAAGCCAACTGACATTGTTCACTGTTGATTAGAGAATTGATAATATCGACACTTGTAAGTTATTAAATGAGTACGAAATTCAAGATCTTATTATAGTTTAGAATATCACACAATGTATATATATACACATACTGATAATATAGATCAATAATGACTATATAAAAGAAGCTGATGTTTATTTCATTTCCCTGTTGAGTGGAACTATAATAAATTTCAACTGTGGAATTCCTATTGAATACTTTTCTGTTGCTGTTTTTCAATTATTACAAAATTTTGTATATCAGTGTAGCATTATAAAAACTTTCCTCTTCTGTAATCTTACCATGTAATCACTCTTACATTTCATCTCATACCTTGTGTCTTTCTTGATGACCTCTGATTCAGGTGCTCATAAGAAGGGTAAATGAATTTTAATCTGTTTCCTTCAAATGTGTCATTTATCCCCCCATATGCTTTGTCCCAATGTTAATCATCCACCTATGTCATTCATCCCCCAATGTCATATAGTCCCATGTCATTCATCCCCTGTGTCATACAGTCCCATGTCATTCATCCATGCATCATATATCCCTGTCATACATCCCCTTTGTCATATATCACCTTGTCATTCATCCACATACATCCCTGTGTGTCAATCATAAGTTGTGTCAATACAGTTTGTGATTTCAGAGTGACTGTGTGTTTCGTTATTTTTTTTTATAATTTTAGAGTTGTATTGTATTTAATTTAAAATAGAAGAGTACTTTATATTGATGTTGTCTTGTAAATAAACAAAGAAAATTACCCAATAATTACCAGTAGTATATTTCTACCATCTATGGAAATCTAAAAGTTTCAGAATTTTAAAAAACTCCTCAGAGAAACTTAACTTCAGTAGTTGTTGATTTTATTTGTAAGAATTACATTTGGGAATACAATGCAGCTGTTTTAAAGTCAGTGGTTGTATAGTGTTGTGTGGTACAATAGGACTTGTGTCTGAATTTCTCCCATAGAGAGAATCGACAAGAATTTCTCCCATAGAGAGAATCAACAAGAATTTAAAACAGATTGAAACCAAATTTACTTCTACTTTCATTCAAACTGGAATTTACCATAAAATAAAAATCAAAGAAATATTTGGCAAAAGGATATCAAAGATAGCTTGCTGTGAGCCTATAGTTGAGCTCTCTGATAAAGAAGCATTGTAATTTGGATGTAAATAAATGAACAAGCCAATTGTGAGTAATATTGCAATTACAAGTTTTCATACACTCATCTTAGACAGACATATTATAATGGTATGGCGTTGTGGGTCTATGGGTCTGTAGGTCAGTGGGCCTGTCTGTACCGTGTAAACAAGATACAAACTAAACTGGTTTGGCTAGGACTTTCAAACTTGGTACACTTACTTATTATGACATGAGGACGAACTCTATTGATTATCAATATCAAGGTCAAAAGTGAAGGTCATTTTGGGGGCAGAAATAGCAGATTTTTGAGAAAGCACTTTGTAAACAAGATACAGACCAAATTGCTTGTGCTAGAACTTTTAAACTTTGATCACTCATTTCTTGTGATAGGAATATGAACATTATTGATTTTCAAGGCCATTTCTGCAAGATCAAGGTCACAGTCCGAATGTCTATTAAATTGTTTGGGCCATAACTTTTTATCCCCTTCCATTGATATTTACTAGAATTGTTGATCCACATGATGGGTAAGTCTTTCTGTGGACCATGATTTTAACTCCTTGCATAGATTGAATAATATTTCACAGAATTGGTGCCAAGGGCCGAAGAGTGTGTCGTTTAGACAAATATTGGGAAAAATCAATGAAATTTCCATTGGAAAGGGTCCTTACAATGGACCTGATTTGAAGGAAAAAAGATCACTGTAGGTAAGTTGTTGTCTAGGCCATAATCTTTTTCTCCATTCATGGATCTTAATAATATTTCACAAAATTGTTGTCCAGGACCTAAGAGTGTGTTTTGACCTTGACCTAAGGTCATATCTTCAAGATCAAGGTCACAATGCATATGGTGGATAAATCTTTGTCTGGGCCATATTTTTTTACTCCTTGCACATGGATTTGAAGAATATTTCACAAAATTGTTGCCCAAGACCCAAGAGTTTGTCATGACCTTGAACTAAGGTCATATCTGCAAGGTCAAGGTCACAGTAGATATGATGGGTAAATCTTTGTCCAGGTCATTTTTTACTTGGCCATAACTTTTTACCCCCTGTATGGATTTAAAGAATATTTCATGGAATTGTTGCTCATGTCCATAGGGTCTGTATTGACTTTGAACCAATGTCATATCTGAAAGATCAAGGTCACAGTGCTTACGTTAGGTAAATCATTGTCCAAGCCATAACTTTTTACTGCCACCTTGATTTGAATAATATGTTACAGTATTGTTGCCATGAATGCAAGGGTGTGTCATGATCTTGGACCAAGGTCATATCTGCAAGGTGAAGGTCACAGTGCTTTTGAATGGTATATTCTTGTCCAGGCCTTAACGTTCTTCTGCCTGCATTCATTTGAATAATATTTCACAGGATTGTTGCCCAGGTCCCAAAAGTGTGTCATGACTTTGAACCAAGATTAAATTTCATGATTAGCGTTATTTTACGAGAGGTTTGCCTCTTTAATGAAATTGAGTGGAAAATTAGGGGGCAATTTTGAAGCCCTAAATAAGTCGGAAAGAATGAAGGAAATTTCTACTTAATCCCTCTTCAAATTAATTATGGACATTTATGTACGTTGCATGTTGCTCTTGTTTCAGTTTCATTCAATTCTCTCCATAGGAAAAATTCAGACCCAAGTTTTATGTGTCGGTCTGACATTTTGGACTTTGTTGTGCTCCATATTGGCACATAATTAGAATGATTTATTTAGGAATAAAATAACAATAGTGGATCCTTTATCTCTCTTTGACCTTAAATAAGTTATAGACCTTGCAAATAATGAACATAAATATGTACAGAATCGTCATATAATTATCTCTCACTACATACATTGATAGTAATAAATAGATAATTATCTAGTCACTGGATGTCTTGAACATCAGTAGCAAGCAATGTAAGATTGTCAGAACTGACAGGTAGATAATTAACCACCTGTAGTCATTGGATGTCTTGTAAATCAATGGTGTTCAGATTGTCAGGATTAATAGGTAGACAATGAACTAATCATTGGATGTTCAATTCGTAAGAATTAATGGATAGATAATTAATTAGTCATTGGATGTCTTATACATCAGTGTCAGGCAGTGCAAAATTGTCAAAATTAATAGTTAGATAATAAACTAGTCATTGGATGTCTTGAACAGCAATGGTGTTCAGATTGTGAGAACTAATAGGTAGATAATGAACTAGTCATTGGATGTCTTGAACTGCAATGATGTTCAGATTGTGAGAACTAATAGGTAGATAATGAACTAGTCATTGGATGTCTTGAACAGCAATGGTGTTCAGATTGTGAGAACTAATAGGTAGATAATGAACTAGTCATTGGATGTCTTGAACTGCAATGGTGTTCAGATTGTGAGAACTAATAGGTAGATAATGAACTAGTCATTGGATGTCTTGAACAGCAATGGTGTTCAGATTGTGAGAACTAATAGGTAGATAATGAACTAGTCATTGGATGTCTTGTACAGCAATGGTGTTCAGATTGTGAGAATTAATAGGTAGATAATGAACTAGTCATTTAATGTCTTGAACAGCAATGGTGTTCAGATTGTGAGAACTAATAGGTAGATAATGAACTAGTCATTGGATGTCTTGAACTGCAATGGTGTTCAGATTGTGAGAACTAATAGGTAGATAATGAACTAGTCATTGGATGTCTTGAACAGCAATGGTGTTCAGATTGTGAGAACTAATAGGTAGATAATGAACTAGTCATTGGATGTCTTGAACAGCAATGGTGTTCAGATTGTGAGAATTAATAGGTAGATAATGAACTAGTCATTTAATGTCTTGAACAGCAATGGTGTTCAGATTGTGAGAACTAATAGGTAGATAATGAACTAGTCATTGGATGTCTTGAACAGCAATGGTGTTCAGATTGTGAGAACTAATAGGTAGATAATGAACTAGTCATTGGATGTCTTGAACAGCAATGGTGTTCAGATTGTGAGAACTAATAGGTAGATAATGAACTAGTCATTGGATGTCTTGAACAGCAATGGTGTTCAGATTGTGAGAACTAATAGGTAGATAATGAACTAGTCATTGGATGTCTTGAACAGCAATGGTGTTCAGATTGTGAGAACTAATAGGTAGATAATGAACTAGTCATTGGATGTCTTGTACAGCAATGGTGTTCAGATTGTGAGAATTAATAGGTAGATAATGAACTAGTCATTTAATGTCTTGAACAGCAATGGTGTTCAGATTGTGAGAACTAATAGGTAGATAATGAACTAGTCATTGGATGTCTTGAACAGCAATGGTGTTCAGATTGTGAGAACTAATAGGTAGATAATGAACTAGTCATTGGATGTCTTGAACAGCAATGGTGTTCAGATTGTGAGAATTAATAGGTAGATAATGAACTAGTCATTTAATGTCTTGAACAGCAATGGTGTTCAGATTGTGAGAATTAATAGGTAGATAATGAACTAGTCATTGGATGTTTTGAACAGCAATGGTGTTCAGATTGTGAGAACTAATAGGTAGATAATGAACTAGTCATTGGATGTCTTGAACTGCAATGGTGTTCAGATTGTGGAAACTAATAGGTAGATAATGAACTAGTCATTAGATGTCTTGAACAGCAATGGTGTTCAGATTGTGAGAACTAATAGGTAGATAATGAACTAGTCATTGGATGTCTTGAACAGCAATGGTGTTCAGATTGTGAGAACTAATAGGTAGATAATGAACTAGTCATTGGATGTATGGAACAGCAATGATGTTCAGATTGTGAGAATTAATGGATAGATAATAAATTAGTCATTGGATGTCTTGTACATCAGTGTCAGATGGTGTAAAATTGTCAGAATAGATGTATTGTGAATATTAACCACTGTGACAATATGCCTATTAAATTATTGCAGGCAATTTTCATACCTCTTGGATTCTATTGTTTTCCATTCATTATTGCATACACATGTATATAAATCTGTACTACAGTATATCTTATATATCTAATATATATACATATGATGTCTTCATCAGTCAAATAACACCTTTATTCTTTTCATTTGAAGTCTTTACTGGAATTTTTTATCATTAGATCATTGCTGTTCTTTATTTGATTTATGTATGTCTTGCTTTATACCAGATTGTGTGTTAAGTCCCATTCTTTATTTGATTCATGTATGTCTTGCTACATACTAGATAGTGTGTTAAGTCCCATTCTTTATTTGATTTATGTATGTCTTGCTACATACCAGATTGTGTGTTAAGTCCCATTCTTTATTTGATTCATGTATGTCTTGCTACATACCAGATTGTGTGTTAAGTCCCATTCTTTATTTGATTTATGTATGTCTTGCTACATACCAGATAGTGTGTTAAGTCCCATTCTTTATTTGATTTATGTATGTCTTGCTACATACCAGATTGTGTGTTAAGTCCCATTCTTTATTTGATTTATGTATGTCTTGCTACATACCAGATTGTGTGTTAATCCCTGTTCTATAGTCCATAAAGTCTTTTAGTTTTACCACAATCTGGATTCAATGTCTTTTAATCATTTTTTGTCTTTGGAGTAGGTTTACGAGATGCATTGTCAGATATGAGCCTCAGTATGGATACAAGTGTGACTGAGGGAGAGGTACCAACACACACCACTGATATAAAACAACCTGTCTTATTGACTCCTGATGCTTTTACCTCAACAAGTCCCAGGTATAAATCACACTTTGTTTTGTTGATAATTCACCTGCTGGTAGTTACAGTGTATCTAAATTTTCAGCATTCAGTTTTGGGTACTATAGGTCTCTGGTACATTTACTTTAACAATTGAACGCCTACCAATTTTGTTCACTTTCATTTTAACATGGTTCTTTTTAATTTTATGCTATCAATTCAGTATGTAGATAAATTATATGAAAGAAAATTGGAAATGAAAATTCAGTGTCTAAAGGTTTAGCAGAGGTTTGGCTTTATGAGTGTGTGGATAATTTCCAAAAGTTTTCTTTTCCAAATGACCAAATGAAGAATAATATCATGTTGTCTTTTTTAGGAAACATCAGGACACAAGTTCAGATCAGCCTGTCCGTGCAAGTGGCTCTAGCACAAGTAGCTTCACACAAGTTACTGGTCTTAATGAGGAGCTTTTCTCTCCTCATAGCTCTGGTGATCATTCTGTGCTCTCAGAGGGCAGCACCATCACTCAGACGCCAACAGATAAAAATGTCTCACCTTCAAGATTCCAGCAAGAGCTAACTCCAAGTTCTATACCTTTGCCTCCAATCACAAACTCCGAGGAGAGTGAGATGGAGGAATCTGATGCCAGTAAATCAGTAGATAAAGACTCTACCCCGAAAAGTCATGAACGCTTAAACAATGTGTGTATAGATGACCTTTTTGATAGCGCACGTCAGAGTTTAGGTCAGACATTGGAAAGTGTTCAAAGTAATTTGACAGAGGACAAAGTCCTGGAGGGTACTGGAAGCACTACAGGGTTTGATGTGGGACAATTAAGTGGGTCACAAAAGCTACGATCTACTGCAACAAAGGAAAGCTATGATGAGAATGATGAAGAGGTAGCAGAAGTACTAGGGGAAAGCTACAAGGAAGAAGAAGTAGAACAGGTATATATGAACACATAAGGCAAATCAAAATTAACTGGTAGATTTTCATAGTTACCCTAAAAAATTGACCCGCCCCAGAATTATTTATTTTTCAAACAAATCTGGCGCGTCTGAATTCCGGTATTTTAATTCGGGACCGCATCCGATATACGTTTCAGTTTATATACATATCGCCATTTCCTGTAGTTGACAAAATCGTTTTCGCTATCGTGAGATTCGTTGCTGGCATAACCGAAAAGAAAAGCTGGTTTGCATCGAATTTTAATGATTCAAAGACACTTATGCAAGATATTGTTACAGAATATTACTCCTATTGCTTTTATGGCACACATTTTTTATACAAGAAAAATAAATTATAAAAAAATAAATTCCACCCACCCGCCCCATATATTTTCACGAGGTTGGATGAAAATCTACCTATTAACTTTAATTGGCCTAATATTCAAGGCATTTTGTAAAATTTGAGTACATATTTTCAAGATTAATATGTATGTACATGTGAATTGATTCAAAAACATGAACATCTGTTTACATAATTATGTATAATTGCATACATGAACAGAGGTATCAAGATATCGTACATACAGATTCTCCTTGGGATAAGGATGATCCCTATCGATTTTGGGATCAAAAGGTCAAAGGTCAAGTGTACTTCGCATTGATATAGGTAAATGGTTCTGGGCTCTGTAGCATACCTGCCAACTATCCCAGTTTGGGTGGAACAGTCTTGATTTTGGTACATAAATTCCATTTTTTCGTGTAGACACTTTGAGTTTGACCCCTGGTCCCCCAGCAGAGCTATGCCCCTGCCCTCCATTGCAAATGCATATGCATAATTGCATATATGAACAGAGGTATGAATATTTAACAGAAACATCTTTAGGTAGTGGTTTATAATAAACCCCCGCAACTTTTTGAGGGGCATATTCTGGAATCAGGTTGTCTGTCTGTCCATCAGTCTATAGATGTAATGGTTTCCGGGCTCTATAGCATTATCCTTTCCACCTAGATTCAAGATACCTTGCATACGGACTCACTATGGGATGAGAATGATCCTTATCGATTTTGGGGGGAAAGGGTCAAAGGGCAAGTGTACTGGACATTGATATAGGTAAATGGCTTCTGGGCTTTCATGAATAATAGTTTTCAGGCTGTCATGGGCTTCCATTTCCATCTTAAATCACTACAATGGACATGAGGACTCCACATGGCATTAAGATGATCCCTATCAATTTTGAAGTCAAAAAGGTCAAAGCTCATGTGCACTGGACATGGATAAAGCAACATCATTTCCAGGTTCTAATGTGTAAATTTTTTTCATGTAGAGTCACCATATCACACATATGGACTCCCCATAGGACAAGGGTGATCCACTCCCAATGTAAGGAGAGTGATCCCTATCAGGGTCAAAAGGTCAAAGGTCAAGTGTACTGGAAATTGATATAGGTAAATGGTTTCTAGGGGGCATTTGTGTCTGCCCAGTGGTGACAATTCTTGTTGACACTGATTTTAAAATTAATCATGAGTTTCATGTTTGTCTACAAGTAAATATTAAAATTCTTGCATAGTCCAATGTGTAGGCAATTTGCTCACTGATTGGAAAGGTGTTTAAGTCAGGTATAAGATTGATATGTAGAATATATAGCTGAAGCATTTAACAAGGATGATCTTGGTTCATTTATGATACATAAATGTAATCCCAGTTGCCTGAAGCCAAGGAGCTTTGAAACAAGTCAAAATGTTGGCCTTTCACTGATAGTGCTGTCATGATATAAATGTCAAATACTTGATAAAATCAAGGATACATAAACAATTGATTGATTGATTTTTGTTTAACGTCACACCACGAATATTTTACGTACATGGTGACGGCATCTGCTTGATGCAGGGCATACAAATTTTGAACTTTGCAATGGACCCACCGAAGCAGTGAGGGATCTTTAACATGCCATGCATATCACGACACGGGGCCTCGGTTTTTACTGTCTCATCCGAAAGACAGGATACCGGCATGACCAGAGCGGGAATCGAACCCTGGCCTCCGGATTAGGAGTCCAGCGCGATACCACTAGGCCACGCCGACTTGGGATTCATAATCAAAGCATGAAAAGTAAGAATTTTTAATTCAGATTGTCGGTTTTTGTTCTTAGGAACCTGAGGGTACTCAACCTTTTGAAGATCTTGGTCAATCCCAGCCAGAAGATATTGATTTACAAAGATCATGGCCTAAACCTCCTGAGGTCAGTTCTCAGGTCAAATTGCAGGGAGATATCATGGAACAGAGGTGAGCAACTACATTATTGAGGCATTTTTAGCTCACCTGAGCCAAAGGCTCAAGTGAGGTATAGTCATAGTGCACCGTCCGTCGTCGTCGTCAGTCCGTCGTTAACTTTTTCACATTTTCGACTTCTCTGGAACTACATTGCAGATTTGGATCAAACTTTGATAAATGATGTACTCAAGGTCCCCTACTAAAATTGTGTTTGGGGTCCAGATTCCCTCAGGGGTGGATCCAGGGCGGGGCCAAAAGTGCCCAAAACTGTACCCCTCTTCAAACATCTTCTCCTCCAGAACCAGTACATAAATGAAAAAAACTAATTGCATTTCAACAATCTATAAAGCTGGGTTATCAAAAATTGTGTCGGGGGTTAAGATCCATCAAATAGAAATATACACTTTTTTGACGTGTTTCTGGACTTAGTCATTTTAATGCAGAAAAGTGTCATGTTTTTCAGTTAATCGATATTGATGATTTCTTAATGACTATTTTGATCATAATTGTGGTAAGGAATATTATTGTGAAAGAATTTTGTCAATATCTCAATTTTTGGATTTTGTATGTATTTTATAAGACTTCCAAAAAAAAGGAGGGGTTGGTCATTTTTCACATTTTCAACTTTTTCTGCAAAACTGTTCAAAGGATTTTAACAAATCTTGGTAGAAATAAGTCACTTATGATCCTCTTCAAATTCTGTTGTTTTCGTCCAGATCTCTTTACAGGTGGCGCCACCATAGTCAAAAGTAGGTCAGAAAAGAGTACCCTCCTTTGACAATATTCTTTTTCATACAGCTGTATACAAAGACAAACAGAATGCATAGAAATGATCTAGAGGGATGAGTGAGGACATATTGTCATTTTGGTTCCCTTCCAAAATCAAATTTTATAATTTTTTTTCGACATTTCTTTGAACTTGGTGTTTTCAATGCAGAAAAGTGTCATATTTCCTAGTTAATTGATAATGATGATTTCTTATGGACTATTGTGATCATAATTATGGTAAGGAATGTTACTTTGAAAGAATTTTGTCAATATCTCAATTTTTGGATTTTCTATGAATTTTTTTAAGACTTCCAAATGAGGGTGTATAGGAACAATTCTTCACATTTTTAACTTCTGCTGTTATACCACATGAAAGATTTAAATGAAACATCAAGTACTATAGGTCCTCTATCAATTTTGTAAATTTCATCCAAATTGGTTAACAGATAATGCCACCATGTCTAAAAAGTAGGTCTCACAATGGTACATATACCACTTGGTATTTGAAATATGGAGAGTAGCGGTTCAAATCCAGCTGTGGTCAAAAATTTTTTTTTTCATTTCTTTACACATCTAAATAAGTTTTTAGATGTTTCTCAATACTCAACATATGAAATTAGGCAATTTTAAGTTAGATCTGGACAATATTTGAAGCAATTGTTGTTCATGACCCAGACTTGAAATCAGTCAACAAAAGGCCCCACCTAAAGAAAATGACTAACTTGTTGCCCTGAATCACATCTTGCAGACACAAAGCAAATGCTTAATATCAAAATCACCTGAATGGATGTGCAAAAAAGTGTTGTTTTTTATTCTGGTCTGAAATAGAATTGGACATATTTTCAACATTTGTGTTGACTTAGTCACAGTAATGCAAAAATAAATGAATTCTTCCTTCCTGCATGACTGATCATCTAGGTACTCAGGTGAGCGATATAGGTCCACTTGGGCCTCTTGTTTTATTTCAATTCTTTTTTTCTTAATATCCTGCCAGTAAAAAATAGTTTTGTGTTTTGTATGGATTAATTTTTATTCTGACATAAATGCTTTCTTTCTAGTGATGATGATGATGTACATGTTGAAGAAGAAGAAGTCATCCATGAGACAGAGAACAGTAGGGAGTATAGGAATCAGACTCAAGAGGGGAGCAGTGAGGAGATTGAGGAAGTGATTGAGGAGCAGAGTGAGGAATCGGAGCAGGATGGGTATGTTATGCTTACTTAAGTCACTGTGTGTGAGGCACACCAGTATAAGGAGTCACTTTAACTATATGTCTGTTCATCACATCTTGTTTGATCTTCCAAGGTGGAACACCTGGTTTGTGTAACACTGTCTTTTAAATTAGTGTAGCAAACAGTCTGTTTTTAATCATACTTTTTATGTTTTTGGCCAATGAGGGGTTCTGCATTGACAGTTGTCTTGTTTGGTAATATAGTAATGTTAAAATGAAGGAGACTTCATATGTTGCATGCATGCTCATTCACTCACACCCCTTCAGAAGAATATTGGATGGTAATCTTGAACACATATAGAACAACCTCTTTTGGCATTAGAGTGCTTTGAAAACACATCTAATTTAATGTCATGATATGTTTATGTTATTCTGTAATTTCAATCCAGACTTGCATACCAGATGTTAGAATGAGGTAATATATATATTAATTTTTATCTCTATCCAATTATTATCTCTATTTTGATATTTTATAGGCCTAAGGAAGCTCCTGTTGCAAAACCTCAGATGCCAATACAGAGGTATAATGTATATATATACATGTATTTCAACAGTAGTTATTAATTTTAAGTGGTACATGTGTATTTGTTAATGTCAGTTGTGATAGCAGTTTATACATGAACAACAAAACACTCAAATGTCCACAAATTTTTCGGCCGTGTGGCTTTATTAAGTGGGAAATATTGAAAACAGAATATCAAGTTACGTCCATATTGCTGGAGTATGAAAGCATAACTAAACAAACAAGGTATGACGTCACATATATCAATAAACAAATAGAAATCCGCCAAAATGATGTCGCTGTTTACCATCGTAAATAAGTTAAAACATCTGAATTATACAAACTAATTATAAAAATATATAAATATAATAAGAATACAAATAATGAAAAAAAATAAATAAATAAATAAATTCACTTAAATGCGCAAAATTCCGTAAATAAAAAAAAAAAAAAAAAAATTATTTTTAATATTACCATAACAACTCCCCTTATGTCATTTAATATAGATATAAAAGAACAATATAATAAACAGTATAAATAATAATTGATCAAATAAAATAAGAAAATTATATAAAACCCATATGTAAAAAAAAAAGGGGGGGGGGAGGAAGGGGGGTGGTGGTTATGGCTAAGTATACTAGCGCTGAACCCTACTTTAACGGTACTAGAAATAAAAGGGGTTGTACAATAGGTATAATAACAGCTATATCTCAGGTAAAGTCAAGCACAGAAGATCAAAATGTACTTGTCTATAAGATATAAACACATAGTGTATACAATAGTTATTAAAAGAATAATAATAAAAAGGGGGAAAATTGATACCCTTGATCAGTCCCGTAAAATGCATTATCATAAAATCCAGAAACACTTAAGAGTCATATTAAATATTAATTTTTACATTACACCCATGTGGCATGCATGTGTTTAGTTCACGAATCCAACTTTGTTCTTTTATCAATTTAAACTGCTTGCCTTCACTGCATGTCCTGGCCAGAATAGCGAAAGCAAGATCGTCCTCAGTATGGTCTGTAAAGTGTCGCATTATAGGTTTACTCCTTTGAAATTTTATGTCCCGTTTGTGCTCCGTTACCCTTTCCTTGAGCGTACGTTCAGTCTTGTCTATGTAAATCGTCCTATTGCACTTTTTACAGATTAACGCGTAAATAAGATTTCTGTCATTACATTAAGCATTCTTTATAACCACACTTTTATTTTTGCCATCAGTGTCTGAAATATCTTCCTTTAGTACATAAGAAAACAGATAGGTCTTTAAGGAAATAGGACAATAATTGTGGATGTGATATTTGTGACAACATCGTTGAGGAAGATATTGATATATGTGACGTCATACCTTGTTTGTTTAGTTACGCTTTCATACTCCAGCAATATGGACGTAAATTGATATTCTGTTTTCAATATTTCACACTTGATAAAAGCCACGCGGCCGAAAATTTGTGGACATTCGAGTGTTTTGTTGTTTATTCATTACTACTTCCCTACGGAGGATTTTCATATAATTAGTTTATACATGGTTTGTGCAGTCTGGAAAATACCTTGAAAATTGAAGGGGTACTTGAAAAAACCTGAAAAATGAGATTAGGCCTGGAAAATTCTGGATTTTTACTCCCCTACCTTGAAAAATCCTGGATTTTTCTAATATCCTAATACATAGCAGTTTACAAAATTTATCTTTTAGTAGATGTATTATGAGGGGTTTTTTTTAACCAATCAACATGTTTCACGTAACCTAGCTTTATATCGCATTCAGATTTGTCATGTCTGGATCCGGGTCCGTTTTTAACATTTATACATGTATATGCGCAGAAGTTGGCTCACTGTTTTCTCACTTTCTGTTATTAATTGACCGATCACTTTCGCAGAATATTTATTGAATTTCATGATGTCAAAATAAATTTTTAGTGTTTGTCTGAGGTAAGGTCGAGGGGTAAAAGTATTGTGACATCATCTGATTTAACAGTATTTCGCACATAAATGGAAGGGTAACTTCGCCCTTCCACAAAACGCAATTTTTCATTGTAATGACGTCATCTGACGTCCAGCAAAACTCTGATAAACAACACATTTGTTTATGACGTCATTGATAGAACAATTAAAAAGACTGAATTTCACTGAATGTCTTTTACGAACCGTGGAAGGGTGAATTGTAGAGAAGGTTAAGAGTCTGAAACAAGTTTGAATTAAAAGGTGAAATACTATATTTATTGCATCTTTAATTTTTTTCTGTTAGTTTTCAGTTAAGGCTTGGAAAATTGACCTACAGTCCTGGAAAAGGCCTGGATTTTCAGTTCTGTGTATCTGTACGAACCATGCTGTATGACTACTGTGCAACTATTTTACATTTTATAGCTGTACAGATCCCAAGACTACACTGACTAACTGATGTTTTATTTTATGACAGAGTCTTATATCTCCTATATATAACAAACATTTGATGACAGAGTCTTGAATCTCCTATATGTAACAAACATTTGATGACAGAGTCTTGAATCTCCTATATGTAACAAACATTTGTTGACTGTGTATTGAATCTCCTATATGTAACAAACATTTGTTGACTGTGTCTTGAATCTCCTATATGTAACAAACATTTGATGACTGTGTCTTGAATCACCTATATGTAACAAATATTTGATGACAAAGTCTTGAATCTCCTATATGTAACAAACATTTGATAACTGTGTCTTGAATCACCTATATGTAACACACATTTGATGACTGTGTCTTGAATCTCCTATATGTAACAAACATTTGATGACTGTGTCTTGAATCTCCTATATGTAACAAACATTTGATAATGGAGTTTAATTTCTCCTATATGTTACCAGTATTTCATTACAGCAGAGACGTTTTACCACCTGCTCCAGCACCAATAAGAGAGATTCATCATAAAGAAGTTGTCAAGGAGACTGTGGATAAAGAAGCCTTAAGACAGGTAAATACAGATAGTAGGTAAAAGGGAGGCTGTAACTCTTCTTATAAAATACACATTTAATGATCTCACTGTCTGAAAAAAATTCATGCATCCTGGAATATGAAACTTATCTGTTTCCTTACTATTGCAGCTTACACAGAATGTGCAGATCTTGATGGGAGCAATAGAAATCCAGAACCAAAAGATTGAAGAATTACAATATCAGTTATCAGAGCATCAGCAGCAACAAATAGAGATGTATCAACAACGTCAAGAAAATCAGGAATTAAGACAGATGTCACAACAACCTCAACCAAATATAGAAGAGCACTTAGGTAAACTAGAGGGCATTGTCACCTCCAGAGTAGAAAGAATGTTCACACAGCATGCTCAGAAAGAAAGTATCTTTTTGAATTTAAAAGAGTACATAAACGCACATTTACATAATCTTGCTACAGTTTTCAGGTATTCTATTGTGGAACTGATTTTTGTATAGAATATTAAGATTTACTGTAATATATTAAGATTTCAATTACAGAAAAATTTTACATACAGGCTTTCTCTTTAATAATACTGTGTTATGTACATTGGCCAAATAGGCATTGTAAAAGGGGTGGCATTATAAAGGGAATAACGTAATATTGAGGTACTACCACATAGTACATTATTAAGAGTATACTGAATTTAGTGATATTTGGTGTCACATTCACACTATTCTTGACATCAGAATAATGTGATTAGGAGACATGATGTAGGTTAGGCTTTTTTTCTCACAGTACTTGTTGAAAAAGGGCACTCATTTTTTTTTTTTAAAAAAGGGCACTTGATGGCATAGCATTCTGTGATGAAGGCATTTTACAACACACCATTTGCTACCATAATGATTGATACATGTATATTAAAAAAACATTCAAAGGGAATTATTACCTTTTAATTTGATGTTCTTAAATTCACAGACTAGATAAAATGTTATTTCTAAAGTACTGTCATATAAAACATCGGCATTTTTGTCTAAGACTTCCACTAAATCTGACTCCTTGTCAGAATATACAAGACATGTAGATATGTATCACATGTACATTGTCCTTCTTGTTATATAGGCTTTGATACATGTACATTGTCCTTCATGTTATATAGGCTTTGATACATGTATTTTGTCCTTCTTGTTATATAGGCTTTGATACATGTATTTTGTCCTTCTTGTTATATAGGCTTTGATACATGTACATTGTCCTTCATGTTATATAGGCTTTGATACATGTATTTTGTCCTTCTCGTTATATAGGCTTTGATACATGTATTTTGTCCTTCTTGTTATATAGGCTTTGATACATGTACATTGTCCTTCATGTTATATAGGCTTTGATACATGTATTTTGTCCTTCTTGTTATATAGCTTTGATACATGTACTTTGTCCTTCTTGTTATATAGGCTTTGATACATGTACATTGTCCTTCTTGTTATATAGGCTTTGATACATGTACATTGTCCTTCTTGTTATATAGGCTTTGATACATGTATTTTGTCCTTCTTGTTATATAGGCTTTGATACATGTATTTTGTCCTTCTTGTTATATAGGCTTTGATACATGTATTTTACAGTTCTTGTCCTTTTATATATTTTACAGTCCTTGGTAATTGAACATAACAATAGAAATTTTCCATTAGTAGTTGTAGGATATACATGTCAAATACATAGTAAATAGCCAAGTGTTTTGAAGTAGGTCCATGCCTCTTAATTACATATGATTTTAATTTTGATACAGGCCGACAGAAGGAATAAATTCCTTTTTTTATAAGGGCTTCTCTTTTTATTGAAAAATTGTCCAATTAGATGATGTCACAATGCGATACATTTCAGTCAAACCTCAGACAAACATTGAAAAAGTTTTGTGACATCACGAAATTCAATAATTATGTCTCCCCTTCAAAGGGGAGACATATTGTTTTTGTCAATTTCTTCTTCTTCTTTTTCTTCATTTGAATTTTGTCTGGGCCATAACTTTGATACCCTTTGAGGTAAGAACTTGAAACTTAGAACATAGAAAGGTGACAGTGAGGAAAGGTGCACAGCGAAAAAATTTTGGCCTTGACCTACATTTACAATCTCAAGGTCAAATTAAAAAAAAAATTTGTCCAAGCCGTAACTTGAATACCCTTAGAGGTAAGAACTTGAAAGTTGGAACATGGAAACGTGACAGTGAGGCAAGGTGCATGGCATAAAAATTTTTGACCTTGAATGTCAAATTGAATCTTGATTCATTGCTGAACATTATGTCATGCCAATTACGTCGATTAGCAAGCTTGTTCCGGTCAGATGATTTCTTCGGTGGAGAGGAGTTAGGATCAAGCCTTTCAATGGGCGGCGCCATAGCAAACCTTGCTCTTTCAATCGTCGGTGTACTGTCCTGGGGTGGATTTGCCTACCGTGACGACCTATCACATCTCCTGGCGTGATTACGGCTGTCGCAAACCTGTCACATAGATGACACTTCTTGTGGTCCAATTCTTCCGTACAAGTCTCGTGATTGTAGACAAATGGACATTGAAGCGTCCTGCCGGCGTCTATAGGGCCAAGAACAGCATACCTCTGTTGCTCAGACAGTCTCAGCATTTCACGCGTTAGTTTTAATAAAGCAAAGTTTGAAAACAGAATAGATAAAGGCACTGGGTACCAGTGTACGTTATTTCTAAAGAAAATGACTCATTGTAGAGCATGTGGCCGAGCACTTATTGAAAAGCGCACGGGTGAGCAGTATTACGTTATGGTTGAGTGATTAGTCTCACCAATAGCATGAAAGTTACCGCAATTACACAACATCAAGCAGATATTTAAATCGATTTATTTTCAAAACATTTATGTTTTTACAGGAGAAAAAAAAATATAGGCGTTTTTAAAGTCCCTGAGTATATTTTTTATTGCTTCAAACCCTAGGAGATATCAAAATAAAAGAAAATATTTTATGAATAAAGAGGGTATTCCATAAATACAACCATAACCTGACTTCACACATATGCAGTTTAATCAAAACAAATACAATGAGGGGAGACTTCAAAAGAAATAATTTCTGGAAATACTAACTTTAGCAGACTTAAATGCAGATTTTTTAAGTTACTCGTCAAGTTTATTTACCTTGCCCTCCAAGATGCGGCTTCCAAATTAGATCACGTGATAAGTTGGTTGTAAACATTCTGTTTACAAATATCGCGTTTTAGACAATCATATCTTACTTAATACGACGAATTTTATCACAACATTTACAAAGGTCCTTTTTTTTAATATGTTTTAGGCTTATATGTATAATCAAAACAGTTTAGAATAAATTTACCTAAAATATGCACTGTACTAGCAAACATAGGGTATACAGCTTTAACGGTCATGAACTCTGTGTTTAATTCCTTAATAAAATGATAAAGATCAGAGGATTCATGAACTTCTACAACAGTCTGATGCAAGAGAAAAACAGCGACAAGACAGATTACAACACACTCTCATTCAGACCTTGAACAATGCTCTAGCCAGTAATGTAGAACGACAAGTCAAACAAGAAATGAGGAATGTAGTGCTGCCTAGTAAGTCATGATTGCACTTACTCATATATTCATATAATAACATCAGGCACTTATATGTGATAAGTATTATATGTCATAAACTATACATGTCATAAAGACTTTTATCACATGTTTTGCTGTTTATGCATTGAAATATCGCTATGTCATAAATTAATTTACGTAGTTTACGTACCCCATCCCCTTGACACATGAAGATGGTGATGTCATAGTGTGTCAAGCCGGTGTTTGATGAAATAAACACATTTAAACTGAGTGTAAACATGTGATAAAAAGAATCTGAAATGTTTTTTTATTTTATACGGTATTTATGAAACCTGTGTGTTTTATATAAAACATACAACTCGTTTCATAAATACCGTATGAAATAAAAATTCATTTCACATCCTATATATTTGTGATTATAGTATTATATACGTCATGAAATATACATGTCATAAAGACTTATATATGATATAGTAATATATATGTCATAAATATACGTCATAAAGACTTATATATGATATAGTAATATATATGTCATAAATATACATGTCATAAAGGCTTATACATGATATACTACAATATATATGTCATAAATGTACATATCATTACGACTTATACATGATATAGTATTATTATATATGAAGCCGGTGTGGCCTAGTGGATAAGGTGCTCGGCTCGTGATCGAGAGGTCGCGGGTTCGACTCCCGCCCAGGGCACACCGGTGTTCTGTCTTTCGGATGAGACAGTAAAAACCGAGGTCCCGTGTCACGGTAGGCGTGGCACGTAAAAGATCCCTCACTGCTTCGGGTGGGTCCGTTGCAAAGGTCTAAATTTGTATGCAATGCATCAGGCAGATGCCGTCACCATATACGTGAAATAATCGTGGAGTGACGTAAAACAATAATCAAACAAAAAAAAAGTATTATATATGTCATAAATATAATGTCATAAAGGCTTATATGTGATATAGTATGATATACATGTATGTCATACATGTCATAAATGCTTATACATAATATAGTAAATTAATATGTATGGCATATATATAGGTCATAAAGATAAATATTTTATAAAAAAGTAATATATAAGTTTAGGTGTCATAAAGATTTATTTATGAGTTAATAATACATGTGTCATAAAGACTTATTTTTGAAAAACAGGTAGTAGAAATGTAGCTAATAATTAATGGTAATTTTTTTCTATCACATTCAGTAAATGTGGTATATCACTGTATTTAAACATGAAAATCTGAACATTTACTTTTTATCAGATGTTACTCGTATACTTGACCCATTGAAAGATCAGTTACATCATGAACTTGCCCAGAAACTGACAGCTACAGACTCCTTACTGAAGGATAACATAGGCAAAATGGTCCGATCTAAGGTATACATATACACACATCTTATAAAATAAAGTGGTATTTCTTCAAGTGAGAAAAATGGAACACTGCTATAGAGTGTGACTGATTTATCCTCAGACAGGATTATTGTTATTTGTTTAAATTAGAGTTTTTGATTAAGACCTAATTTTTATCAAGAAATCTTTGTTTAAATACTACATATCAGCACTGAATATCATGAATTGAAAGTTCAACAGTCATAGGCTCATAGTATTGGAAAATAATCTTTTAAAAATTGGTTTGCAATTCAGGAGTTTTAGTAAGTTTCAGTGATACATGACATTGTTTATATTGCAATCATTATACTCACATTCTTTATAATTGTTATATATTTGTAACAGTAAGATAGAGTAATGGATGATAATGAAGTAATATAGAACAATATGTAATACATTGCACAGTTTACCGTTAACATGTAGGCACATGGAAACAAGTATTTATATTCAATGAATCTTGGCTATGTAAAATTTCTCATGCTTAGAATTAAATGATATGGCTAGTGTTAAATTTCTTTCATTGTCAATTTAGAATTTGATTTGAAAGCTCCACAAGCAATGTACTTACAAGATTCATGACCTGCTGTATTTACAGGATTCATGACCTACTGTACTTACAGGATTCATAACCTATTGTACTTAAACGATTCATGACCTACTGTTTTTACAAGATTCATGACCTACTGTACTTACAGGATTCATGACCTGTTGTACTTACAGGATTCATGACCTACTGTATTGACAGGATTCATGACCTATTGAAGTATATTAGCTATTTAACTGGAAGATTTTTTAGCTCATCTGAGCATATTAAGTTTGTTTGAGGAAGGCTCTGCAAAAATATTTGGCCACAACCTGGAGCCAACAAATTACATAAGCTTATATATTCATATAAAATAAATTTTGATATATATGAATTAATGAAATATCTATAAAACATTGTCCTTTAGAACCACTTGCTGCAGTGACTTTATATTTAGTATATCCTTATAACATGCAGAATCAGATAAAGTAAGAAATATGCCGACCTGAAAAATTAAGACTTGTATGTAAACTTTGAATTCAGAATGAATAATTAGTCCACACATTTTGATAAAAGCAGGGTATTATTTGTATGTAGATAACCAATTACAAAATTGTATAGTTCTTGAGAAATCCTTGTCCAATAATGCCTACAAGGAAGATTTTGGTTTGCATGCAAACAAATGCTAGGGAATTTTGATGCTGTAATAAGGCAGAGTTCCTGAAAACTGTCCGTTTTGCCGATAAAAAATTCAAAAGTCCGATAGAAATTATCATCTTGTTGGTCCAAATGTCCGATACGATATTTCCGAATTCTGTACACTTTTTGACCCGAACTAATACAATTCAATCTGTCGTGATCATACGATTGCTTTAAGCAAGCCTGAATACCCTGATCAGATTTAAGCGTCTTCGTTATTAAGATTTGTGTATCACATGAAGGTAAAAATGGCGGCCTCCTAGCCTTTAAAGTATGTGGCTTCGGGAAAGCTGGGCCAAAAACACAAATACGCATTCCAAAATGACAGAGTTGTTGAGAGTGAGCTTGGGAATGAAAGAGTTGAAGATGTTGAAAGTGTTGAAGGTGTTTAAAAGAGTTGAAGTTGCAGATGATATATACAAGAGGGAGTTAACAGGGAGTCAATGAGAGAGAAGGGTATGGATGAAAGTGAGACACAGACTACAGAGAAAGATATGAGTGATGTCGAGGAAGATGACAGTGAAAGTGATGATGAACAATCTGAAGATGAAAATGACAGACAATGGAACAAATAGTCAAAGAATATCAAATGGAAATTGAATTTGATTAATGAAATTTAATTGAATTCAGCTGGTGTTTATTTTCATATTTTTTTTATTTCCTACTCCAAATATTGTGAAAAAACTTCGGTATGACAAAATTTTGTTCGGTCTGACAAAGTCCATCAGTATGTCAGACCGAATGTCTGACAAGTTTCAAAAGTTTTCAAAAAGTCTGACAAGGTGGTTCAAGGAAAGGTTTTGTGATATTATTTCACCCCACCCCAATGGATCACCCTTTTACAAAGATTTACGTTAGAGATTTTCTTGTAAACTTTCTTTTTAATACTCACACATCACATTGACTTCACATTTAGTATAAAACACAAGCATGATCATGTTATATCACTTTTATTCAAAGAAAAGCCCTGTTGTTCATGTCATATTTTTGGCTTTGACCCATGGGCCGACATTTTTAATATAAGTTTGTGTTTTAGGAAAAAATGTTTTGAAGTCTTATGGAGGACCACAAACAATTCATAATTATTTTGTACACAGGTTATATGTGACTTGCAGTATCATGTTTGTTAATAAAGATGCATTGTTGAAATGTTCTGTCCCATTTTAAAACACTGTTTGTATTGTACCCGAGAATAAAAATTGAGAACATTTAGTGTTATATAGGTGATTATTAATAGCAGGTAATTTTTAGTTCATGTAGTTTATAAATAATGCCATTAAAAGTTAGATTTTTTTCAGATACATTGTTTCATATGCAGTCATTTTTGGTCAGATTCAGATTAGTCATATGGATAACTAAATTAAACTAGTGAAATTTTATGTTTTGTTTCTTGTAGCAAACTGTTGATGCCATAGGTATGGCTGCTGGTAGTGTTTTACAAACTCCCATACAACTTGCGTATAGAGAAGCCTTTCAAAATATTGTTGTTCCTAACTTTGAAAGAGCAACGCAAAACCTCTTCTCTCAAGTGAATGACACATTTGTCAAGGGAAGTAAAGAATGTAAGTACAGTGAAATGTGCTTTAGTATTTCATAGAGAAGTCACCTGCTTATGAAGGTTTCTTTTTGAATTGGGATTTCTTTTTTCATTCATGTAATCCATGTATGAAGTTAACCCCTGATTTAAAATCACTTTTAGTTTCCCCCTTAGATGATCTTTCTACACAGATTTGACTTTGAGTGTTGAATAACAGTGAGATTTTTATTATTATTTTTACAGACATATTCAACATCCAGTCTTTAAGTTTTCTAATCAGGATTTCTGATTACATAGTAGTCACTTCCATGTAGTTAATGCTATTTTTAAAATGAAAGTAAATCACATGGTAAAATAAAACTAAACTAATTCTAAGCAAGTTTTCAAAATAATTGTGAGTCATGAAAAAACAGAGAAATAAAATAATGTGCCTTCTAAACAAGGTACAAAGCATCTTGACACACATCTGGAGGAAATAAGGAGGAAGCACACAGAGGCTAGAGATCCTATTATTGGTCAGCTAAGGAAACTGACAGACTCTTTCCAAGCCTCATCTGAAAATATTAAGAAAGAGGTTTTGTCCACTGTACAGAATGAAGTCCAGGCACAAATGCAGCAAACCATGACAAGGTAGATAGACTTTCATATTGCATTCTTTTTTCATAAGAAACCTTATGCTAATAATACAATGCACCCATTTGTCTTCGTGAGGGGGGACTAGAGTTATCTATTTTAGTTTTTGATTTTAAATTTTGAACATCAAAATTATGTACTTTATTTTCCAGTAATGTCTTATAAAATTAGAGCACCACTTAAGTTTGCAAAATACAACTGTATGATGTTTTAAAAACAACTGTAAAAAGAGGCTAAGATTGATTGCACTTTCATTGATATTTTAGTACAGACAATTAAAAGGGATAAGCATCATCTCAAGATAACAATGTCATCCAAGAATTTTGTACAAATGATCACCCAAATATCAATTTTAAATGAGAATTCATACTTAAAACTAACTTTTCTTTCATGTGCCATTATCAGTTTCTGTCTAGGTCTTATTGATTAAGAGAAAAGTGTGGGCAAGATTTTTTTTACAACATCCATAAGCCCAGCTTCCAGGGGGCAGACCCTACTTAAGAACCAGATGCAAAGGTTCCAGTCAAGAACTTTCATATGCAACCATGGCTTGTTTCTAAACTTTCTGATTTAGGAGGAGGAGAACAATCAGTAACAAATAATCATGTTTGTAGCAACCCTTATAAATATTTCATAGGATTATTTCTGTTTCTCAGTTTACAAGATACTGTAGTACAGTTTGTACGCCAGGCAGTCAAAGAGGAGGTCAGCATGGCCGTGCGAGAACAGGGAGCCAGTATTAGTGACAGTGTTCTCCTAGCGATGAGATCAGGGGCAGTTACTCCTGTCCATGTATCCCCTGACCCTCACCAAGCACAAACCCATGTGTTACAGCTCCTTCGACAGGGCCAGCTAAATGCAGCATTCCAGCAGGTAAAATTCTCAGAATACTGACCTTTTTATGATTTTTTTTAAGGCATCAAGCATTTGCTCGACAGTCTTCTAGCGATCGTAAAAATTTTTCCTCTGCACCGCCTTTTTAATTCACGTAACAAAGTAGTACCTTCTTTAAAGTACTTAAAGTAGTAAAAGTTCTTGCGAAACCGGCTTTGTAATCCTTGTTATTGAAATTTCATTGCACAGAAATAGGTTTTAGCATAGGTCTGCTTAACTTAAATTATCAATATATTTCCCTAAAACACTTTTTATTCTGTCGCTTAGTGAAAACTATCTATTGTGTGTGTTAAGATATTCATTCGCTGTAATGACGCAAGCCGAGTGCACTTTATGGGAATTTTTCCAAATATGGGGAAGACCACGTGACATATTACCTTATTTGGAGAAATTGTAGTAGAACACTTGTAACACACGCGATCAAGACCTAATTTGACATATAAGTGCCAATATGGAAAGCCATCACGCGTTCTTCGAAATATATATAATAATATATATAATATTATAATAATATATTTAGATACAAATTTCAGTTTAAAAAAGAACAAATAAAATATTTCATAGAATCCTAAATATAGACTGGCAATGCGTGTCACAAAGATTTTAAAATATCTAGACATGTGACCACTCATAAGGAGGCAGTGGTCACTTGTCTCTTCGCACAGCGACAGCAAGGAAGAGCAGGTAACTCCAGTCTTTCTTAAATAAAGATGATTTGTATATATCACAAGGTCTTCCCCATATTTGGAAAAGTTCCCATGATGGCATAAAAAATTGCAGCCGAGAAAGTTTTAAAATCACCTACAAAATTTAATGCAGATGTAAAGGATGATAGCATGGATTAAGACAGAATTTTTCAATTGAATGCATGAAAAATAAATTAAGTAGAACTCACATGTGAAGATTTTATTCCATATCAACCAATAAAGTGCGATTGTGATTCACAATCGGCTTGCGTCATTACGGCCAACGGCTTGGTTTTGTAGCCCTTACATGTGCACATACAATAAACAACCGAATAACAATTAGTGTGTTAGGAAGATATATAGGAGCTGTTGGCCCTAGTGTCAGTGTTAGTAGCATAGACAAAAACTGTAACCTAGACCATATCTTAATGCAAATTAAGCATAAGGCTTCCATATTTTAAGGCAATGGTAACAACTCATCCATTTCTATCATTGTAAAAAAATGGCAATGGTGTTCGATTGATTTCACGTGTACATTCTCTGTGATAAAACATTTGACATATTTCTGCAAGAATGACGTGAAGAACAATAAAATGTTATTATGATGTCCTAATTTATACCATTTATAACCCTTGACTTTCTCATGACAGCCTACCCCATCAAGAAACTGTTTACCATACTTCTTACTTTATGACAAAGCCCCACCGGAGAGCTATGTTGCCCTCTGACAACTTTCATTCACATTTTGATATTATATGATATTTGGTCCTTAAGCTTTTATTTCTACTCTATTCCAAAAATTATCGGAATTCTACAAAAAGATGAACACAACTGGTCAATTTCTGCTATTTTTGACAGGTTTAAATCAAATTTATCTCGACGCCTTTGTGGTTCTTCAAGCCTTTGATTTATTAAATTAATATGCTGTTAGATACATTGTACACATTATGTACATTGTCTCTTGATAGTTCATTAAAATGTTTCTGATAGCTCAGCATATTTGCAGAAGAATATCAACACTTTACCCCATTGTCAACACTTTACCCATTGTCAACACTTTGCCCATTGTTTGTCTGTGTAGGTTTAAAACACCTTTGTTGCAATGATCTTTCTTAAATAGATATTATGAAAAAAATACATGAAATAGCTTTTGACTACAGAAAATATCACCTATAATGAACATGCTTGACGTAATAAAACTCTTGCATTAATTTTGTGTATCCAAGCAGGTTTTAAGTAAATGAATATTAATGTAAGGTATTGGATTGCAAAATAAAATTTCATATTTTGTTAGATTGAAAAAAATAAAGAGACTATTAACTTAAATCAACTTTGACGGTCTTCCTCTTCAGATCTATTTTAAGAATTTTTTAAGAAACTTGTTAACAATGAAAAGGTCACATTTCTCTATGGTAGTATTTTTTATTCAACTATGGGGCTGGATCCAGGATAGGGCAAGCTAGTTCAAAGTGGTACCACCCTTTTAAAACTTTTGCTTCAGATGTGCTCCAAAGAATGAAAGTCTAAATGTGTGAATATACACTTTGTTTTGGGTTGAATTCAAGACATCATGTATTCTGTGAGTTTTTGGTGTTTATGACCTGTAACCATGACAAGGGCACTCAAGGTCAGATATAATGACTCATTAAAACATTATAATTTTATAACATGTATGTGATGCCCCTTGTTCTTTAAGGTTAGAGATCAAAGGTGAAGATCACACCTTAAACATTGTTGATAAAGTTGTAAATATGATACAGGCTAATTTGTTTGGACAAAAACCATCAAATTTGGTACATATACTACTGATGCGAAAAGGACGACACCTTTTGTTTCACAAGCTAAAGCGATTTCTTGTTAATTTAATGTTTTGCGTCACCTTGAAATTAAAAAACCTACCAGCCAGCCAGGGAAAAAAATAAAAAAACAAAAAAAACCCCAAAAAATCATTTTCAACACTTCATCTTAATAAAATATAAGAAAAACTTGATTTGTTTAAAGAAATTGACAATTTAATAACAAATGGAATGTATAATGACTAGAATTTGAGATCATTGCAATGTCTTTGCTTGAATTAAAAATAGATTCTGAATTAAAAAAAAAACAATATGTATTTGATTATAATTAGGTTGGGTGCAACCTCTCATTTGAGAGATAATCACTCAAAAGAGTAACTATCACTGTTTTCAGTAATCAGTTTCAAGGAATGAACAGAAGTAAACAAGTACTAAAAAATTAAAATTTCAAAATTTTGACTTAAACTTAAAAGGGTACATCTTTATAATATACTGAACATAAAATACAAAAGAAGTTTACCTTTTCAATTTACTATTTTGGAGTTTATAGCTGCAACATTTGTGCAGCTATAAACTCCAAAAAAGTAAGTTAAAAATGTCAACTTGTATGTAAACTATATTCAGTATGTTGTAAACATGTGCCCTTTTGAATTTCAAATCATAATTCCAAAATTTCATTTTTAGTACTTGTTTACTTCTGTTCATTCCTTGAAATTGATTACTGAAAACAGTGAGAGTTACTCATTTGAGTGATTATCTCTCAAATGAGAGGTTGCCCCCAACCTGATAAAGATGAGCATTTCTAACATTTTTAAAATTTGAATAAAATTTTAAAAAAAATGAACAGTATGTATTTGATTATAAAGATCCCGATGAATGGGATACAAAACATTTTATCAATGTCTTGTCGGACATAACTATTAGACTCTTAAAACTTGTACCAGAGCTGTCCCTAACACTCGCCAAGTAAAGCCCCTCAAGTATTTTAGAATAAGTTTGCTCATTTTCAGCTGTAAATGGATAAAGGCATAGAATGCTTCATGAGTTTTGCGAAAGTGATACACATATTACCGTCCCAGCCATCCTCACCCTTATTTGGGGGCTAAAAAGCAGTTTTTTTCGCGACGTGAGGTGGGGGCCTTGCAAGTATCTTCTGTGTAATGATAACACTTGTCACAACGTTCAAAAGTCGTATTAAAAAGCGTTTAAAAGACTTAATTTTTTTTAGTCTAAGTCGAGTCGCACAAAAACTTTTGTCACACAAAATACTTTTGTGAAATTACGATTTTAAAGTGAATTTTAATGATATTTTTTTGTTGTTGATTTTGGTGGAAATGATTCAAAACCTAGCGGCATGCGGACGCAAAACATAAAATTAACAAGAAATGGCCTAAGGGGTCTGAAATAGTATGATGACTTCTTATTTGCATTAAATTAAGGAAGACATTCAACAGATGATTTTTAGTGAAATTCCAACTTTTTGCTCAATAATTTGACAACTATTATAGTTAGATGCAAATTGTCAAATACTAAAGTGTTACATTTTTGAAAAAAAAATCTTAATTGATGTTTGTTTGTCTGACCTCAACAGTTTGCCTTTTAGCATTGTATCTTGCATACAATTAATGATACTTACACCAAACTTAGTTGGTTTGCAGACATTGATAAGATCTTCCAAAGTGATGTGAAATTAGATGAGCTTGACTTTGTTTTCAGGCTTCAGTGAACACATTCATGTAAATACTGAGCATTGATTATCAGAATTGAACTGATGATTTTTTTCCCTATTGTTGCTGCACATTGCATTTCTAAACATGTCATACAATATTCTTTCATCTCCAAAGTCCAGTGTAATTGTAAATTTTGCTTCTTTTTTTTTTTTTTGCTTTGTTTTTATGCCCCTAGATCAATAGATCGGGAGCATATTGTTTTGTCATGTCTGTTTGTTTGTTTGTTTGACCGTCTGTTGTCAACTTAAACCTTGGCTATAACTTTTGAATCGTGAATGATAGAGACTTCATATTTGACATGCGTATTTAACTAATGAAGCCCTTTCAAATGACACCAAGGCCAATGACCTTTTAACCTTGACAGTGACCTTCAGGCTTAAAATAACTTTATGGACTTTGGTGCTGCCGGGGGCATTAGTGTTTCACAAACACAGCTTGTTTCTAGATATATTCAAGGTAATAAAAGCAGCTTGAGAAACTGACAAGAGTTTTATCTAGAAGATAGTTGGTTTCCTTATGTTGAAATGTTCATAGAAAATTAAGGATTGTTATTGAATTATGTGCATTATAAATTGTCTACATATCACATTGACTTCCATCTTGCTTTTAATATTGTGTTGCTGTATATATAAGACATATGTTTCTCATTATTAGTAAGTTTATTTTCACTTTTGGCATAAAGTTATTATAAAAATTTGTTTATTATGATATGGAGGTCAGTTTTTGAGAACATGGGTAAAAGGAATTATTGTACTGTAATACCTTTTGTCGTTCAAACTTAATCTAGATCTTGTGAAAATAACACAGTTCTTATTGTATTTTATGATCAGAAATTTGTGTTGATGTTAAGAAGCGAAATGTAGTAATATCTACGCTGTCATTGAAAACCAGACAGATTTCGATTTTTTTTAATTAAAACCAATTCTATATTTTTTAATCAAAACAATCCTACATCCGTACATGTTGCAAGACTCTGCTGGGCCAGAGAGATCTTTAATTTTGATGAATTAAAAATGTAGTGTTGTATGGTCAGTTGACCAAGGTTTTCTAGTTTAGCCATTACATTGGGCTATTGGGATCTGTGGTCTTTTGTTCTAAGACATATCCTGATGTGATTTTGATATCAAAATAGTGCCACATTTTGCAGTTAGTCTTGATGAGTAAAAGATCCTCAGCTGACAGTAATAATGATGCTTTATACAATGCCTAACATTACATCTTGCTTTATAGCATATTAGACTTGACATTCCATACAAGATAAGACAAATTTCAATATGGCATTGAAAATGATACGCCTTCATTTGGTCAAATTCACATATTTAAATACAGCTTACTTAATTTCATGCAATAAATTGAACAAAATTGGTATTGAAATTTGCTCAGATGAACATTTATGAAGCCATCAAACTTAATCAAATAATATTAATGCTATATACCATTCTCTTTTAATCCTCCATTTCATTTAGAACCTTGTTTCAGAAAGCTAAATACATGTAATTAGAGTGGTTTTAAATTTATGTGATTTATCAAAATAATTAAACTAGTTCTGAGTTGAATTTTGTAGTAACACAAATTCTTCTTAGGCACAGAAGTGTTTCCAAGGAGCTTCAGTCTGTATTATTATTATCATATTGTATATTTTACAATTCATCATAGGTTGAGTTTTTTGAGAAATTTAAGTACATGTAATGTATTTTTAATCTTTTACAGGCTTTGTCAGCTTCCAATCTTGACCTTGTAGTATTTGTATGTGAGACAGTGAATCCTTCTCAAGTATTCAACCAAAGTCCGTGTCCTTTACAGCAACCTGTTCTACTCTCTCTTATACAGCAACTCTCAGCTGATATAGGAAATAACACTGAGCTTAAACATAAGTAAGTCATTGAGTATGTCATTTAAACCTTATAATGTCCAAACCATTCTAACAGTCTTCTTGTCAGCTACTGCTTCTGTCCCACTCAAGTTATGATTAATACACTGTTTAAAGATTTCAGATCTAAATTGAGGACTCACTCTTTAATATGTTCATTAGTAACAAGTTTGCTTTTCCACAGACAAAAGGCACCAATATTGTCTTAAACATATTCAAAAATCAAACTCGACTTTTGAAGGAAGTCTCATTTAGTAACGATGATCTCATTGTTTATATGACGAGTTTCAAGCATGCCAAAATTAACTGCTTGCCACAAAAGGTCAATTTTAAATCCTCTTTAAACTAGTTAAAAAAGAATTCATAGCCAAAATCTTATTTATACACTCATGGACCAAGTTCAATATCATTTTGGATAGTTTGAATTTTATTTTGATTTAAACCTGGTGCATATTTGTATTTTATTAACAGTTTATGTTTACCATGATAAATGGGATGCCCCAGGTATAATCAGTGTCGTTATCATCTGTAGACAAAAGCTTTATCCTGGATCATAACTTAAGAACCATTAGAATCAGGGCTTCAGTATTTCACATGTGTATTCCTTGTGCAAAGACCTTTTATTGGGCAATAACATTTTTTACCTTTGATCCTTGAGCTTGAAGTTTGACTTTTTTGAAGCTTTAACCTTAGTTATAACTTATGAACAGTAAGAGGTAGGACTTAAATATTTCATGTGTGCATTCCTTGTGACAAAATCTTTCATAGAGTATCAATATTTTTGTTTTGATGTTGACCTTGAAGATTGACTTACTAACCAAACGTTTTGCTGTTAAAATTTGGTTGCCACATGCATGCACCATGAACAAATGTTAATGCTTTTCATTTTTCGTGATGCTGATGCAGTGTTTTCCACAAACCCAGCAGATGCTGGTATCACCAACTTCTCATGTTTTCACCACTGACTACTCTTTCACTTATAAAGACTCTGAAATTCAATCACGTTATTTGTATAGATGTCTTGGTATATCAAAAAACAAAAAAGAGTCAATATATAGATCATATTTTTGGCCGGATTGCGAGGCAAAATCTGGTGCATGAAATGGTGATGTCCATCTGTCTGTCTGTCTGCATCAGCAATTTAGTTTTAATTAGCTCTTGTGTTTAAGTTCATTGCGAAAAAAAACCATCGACAATAACTCTTAGCTCTATCCATTGAAACCTTTGTTTGTGATCTTGACCTTGAATGTTCCCAGTTTTAAGGCAAAATGTGTAATTGAATTTAGTTGAAAGACCATAGAAAAAAACTCTTTCAGATTCACAATGTCATGCAGATAGACCTTTATGAGCTATATCCATTGAAAACTTTTGTTTGTGACAAGCAGTCAGTTGTTTATGAATGAGGAAATGGTACTTGGGCAAGTAGTGTTGACCCATTTTGGCCTCTTCTTTTAGGTATACCTGTATACATTGAAAAATATTAAATCTCACTCCTTAAGTTACAATAGTAGAAAAGGGAAAGAGTGAAGCATTAGCCTCCTCAATCTTTCTCGACCCAAAAAATGTCAAAATGACAGGGGTTCAGATCCCTTTTTACTTGACAATGTATTGGATTCCAAAGTATCTTTATTTTTTTTATCATTACTTAACATCTTTGTTGGCAAGATTTTAGTCATATATTTGATGGCACTTAGGTGACTGTGCAATCATTTTACGTTTTCACATTGTTTCTGGCTCCTTAGAACAGTAACAAAGCAAAATATTCAGTATCACAGACACATGACCCATACTAGAATAAAAAAAGACAAATTAAGACAATATGAAGACATTCCCCTGTTTCCCTTGCCACCTAGACCCAGATTGGAAGAAGGTTATTGAAATGATTTATGGGAGGAACATCCAGAGAGTCACTTCATTTGCTGTTAATCTAAAACTATTGTCATAGATCGAAAGTTTTGCCTGCCCATTTGTAAATAAAGTAGTTAATTCAAAATATGCATAGTTTTTAACAAAACTGACTTGAAATTGTTTTAATACCACTTTCAGGAAAATTCGGCATTAAGCCAAAAATGTTCCTTATTGTACCTTTTCCTTTAGGATTTAAACCTTGCAGTGAGCTCACTCCTTTATCACTGGTGAGGTAAACATTGAGTAAGTGATCAAGACTGTCTCTTTGTAGGCCGAGTTTCCCTTTGCAATGGTCAGATATTGAGCATGCAGCCTTTGTTTTAGTAAACATTTTGATTGTAGTACAAAACATAATTTTATGATGAAATGTTATTACCATGTTTCAGATATCTGGAGGAGGCGGTTATGAATCTGGATACCTCTAATCATGTGACACGGGAACACATGAAGGGTGTATTATTTGGATTGATACAAAAATTGAAAACATACATTGCAGCTAATCCTAATGATAAAACAACCAGATCTCTCAAGATGCTTCAAATGGCATCAGAATCTCTACTCAAATAGATGACTTCATCAAAAACATAATGAGATGATTCTGTATGTAGTTGTACCTGTTCTACACTTCCTTTGTTGTAATGTGTAGTCATATTTCTTGTCCAAGGAATGGTTGGTTATTAAGTCAGTTGTGCAGCTGTTAAAACTCTGTAGGTCAGATATTCCTCTGTTGAAATATGTGTCTCTGCAAATTTGTTACCACATCATGTGTTTACAAAGATGTTAAAATGTCGGGATTTATTCAGTTTAAATCTGACTGAAAAATATTCCCATGAATATAAATAGCATAACATATATTTGTTTTATTGCTCTTTCCCATTTCAATTTATTTTCAAATGCAGTAGATACGTCCATGAGTTAATGTTTTAATTGTAAATTTGACACCGGTATTACCTCATTTCATGATTTTCAATAGTACTGTACTTTTCAATTTCTAATTTTTATGCCCCTGGATTGGCGGGCATATTATTTTTGTCCTGTCTGTTTGTTGGTCTGTCTGTTGTCAACGTTAACATTGGCTATAACTTTTGCAACATGGGTGATAGATACTTCATATTTGACATGCATACTCAACTAAGCCGTATCAAGTGATATCAAGGTCGATGACCTTTTGACCTTGACAATGACCTTCACATTCATTACATGACCTTCATTATTTTTGTCCTGTCTGTTTGTTGGTCTGTCTGTTGTCAACGTTAACATTGGCTATAACTTTTGCAACATGGGTGATAGATACTTCATATTTGACATGCATACTCAACTAAGCCCTATCAAGTGATATCAAGGTCGATGACCTTTTGACCTTGACAATGACCTTCACACTAAAAATAATTTTTTGGACTTTGGTGCTCCCGGGGGCATTAGTGTTTCACAAACACAGCTTGTTGCAAATGATATTGCCTTCCATATCCAGAATATACCTAGAAATGTTTTGGATCCCATAAAAACATATTTGCTTTGTAAACATAAAATCTTGAGAATAATGTCCCAGGTATATTTAATTACTATTAAGATTTATTAGACAAATTATAAAATTCATAGTGTTATATGTTATCAGTTTATCATACAGATCTAGAGGTTAATAGGTATTTTGCTTATCATATTTAGTTCTTTATGTTAAAGAGCATTGTGTTACATATAGATCTTATTTTATTGTTTTGTAATGATTCACAATGTATGGCAAGGGAATCTGTCTTTATCTAAACACACCATATATATTAACCTAAGTTTAAGACTTGATTTCTTATTATAAAGTATTTTATGAACAAAGAAAAAAGAAATCATAAAATTCAGTATTTGCAAGTGAAAAAAATTGTTCTGGTTTGTAATGAAATCAGTGCAGCAGGAAGATTTATAGAATATTAAGGCAGATTCCATTGTACTGTGAAAATCTCTTTTGTTGTATTAAGTTACAAATAGTGACTGTTGCTGAGTGAGGGCCTAGTGGGCCATTCTTTGTTGTAGGAGTAGATGTTGAATGATAAAGTGCCTGTGATACAGCACTTGATATATCATGTATTTTGTACTAAAAGTAAAACATATTTTGAAATTTATATACTTTGTTTCCTTTAAGTAGACCATTTCTAAAGAATGTGTCTCTTGGAATAATATACCAGTGAAATTTCAGATGAGGTGATAATTGGATAATGAATATGAAGATAAATATTGCCAGTGCTGTTATCACTGATGTATAATGTGCATTTATGTATATAGTACGTTCATGTATAACGTGCAGTCATAAGTCAGAAATATAAATATATTAAAAAAAAATTCTGACTGTTTTTAACACATTTTTGTGTCACTGGTCTCACCTCTTAATTTCAGGGGTCGGTGAATGTCCACTGTGGTACATTGTTGCTATTGCCATAGTCATGTGACACCAGTTACTTTCATAAGTGTACAGTCATTAGTCAGTTGTAAAAACACAATAATGAAGAGAATGCTTATGTTTGCAGTTTTTATTTCTGCTCAACAAAGAGATATAGGCCCATTTAGGTGTCTTGTTCAGTTGATGAGTTGTTGCATATTTTGAGGTAATTTCTTCATTTCTTGTAGTAGGTAGCTATATGCAATGACTTTGTGCATTTTATCTTGCTTTATTGAAATAATTGGAATACAATAACAATTTTAAGGATTTATTAAATTTATAAATTGAAGATGGACAAAGAAAAATAAATAAATAAAAGGAAGCCAATTTGGCCTAGTGGTATCACGCTGGACTCCTGATCGGGAGGCTGGGGTTCAAGTCCCACTCTGATCATGCCGGTGTTCTGTCTTTTGGATGAAACAGTAGAAAACGGAGGCCCCATGTCGTGGTATGCATGGCACGTTAAAGATCCCTCACTGCTTCGGGTGTGTCCGTTGTTAAGGTCAAAATTTGTATGCCCCGCATCAGGCAGATGCCGTCACCATATACATGAAATATATGTGGTGTGACGTTAAACAAAAATCATTCAATCATTGAAAAAAAGGGGGGGATGTTGTTTGATTGGTGATTTTCATCGCTTTCAACAATTTTTGACCGGACTGCAAAGCAATTTCGGTCTAAGAATTGGCAAAAACTGTCTGTCCGTCCGTCAGTCCGTCTGTCTGTCCATCCACACGGTGTCAACATTTTGTGTTTAGCATTTGCGTTTAGCTTGGTTTCTTTCATACCCTAAAGGGTACTTGTGTCAAAGGTTGTAGGTTTGTAGATACTTGAATGTTCTATCCAACCAATACAAAATTTTAGTGACCTTGACCTTGACTTTACGCTTCAGTGAACACACACTTTTTTGCCTTTAGGGTGACCACTTGCATACATGTATTTTTGATGTTATTGGAAAGCAATTCCAGTCTATGAATTGGCGAAATCCGTCCGTCGATCTGTCCTTCCGTCCGCCCACACGGCGTCAACATTTTGTTTTTTAGTTGCGTTTAGCTTGGTTTCTTTCATACCCTAAAGGGTACTTAGGTCAAAGTTGGTAGGTCTGTAGATACTTGAATGTTCTATCCAACCAATACAAAAATTCAGTGACCTTGACCTTGACTTTATGCTTCAGTGAACACACACTGTTTTTTGCCTTTAGGGTGACCACTTGCATACATGTATTGTTAATGTTAAATGCAAAGCAATTCCAGTCAATAAATTGACAGAATCGGTCCATCTGTCCATCTGTCTGTCCGTCCTGCATCAACATTTTGCGTTTAGCATTTGCAATCCAGTCATACCGTCCTTGACAGTTTCTTGTTCCGTTATATTGTGACATGGAAGCAGTAGGTAACCAACCTCTTAAACATATTGGTGCAACCTGGGAACCCGGATCATCAGTGCCGCAAGCCAAGCACTTAGCCATTACTGCCTTGGGGAGGTGGGGGTTACTTTTAGTGTGTAATAACAAGCTTTAATAGACTAATGGTAGGGTTGAAATACCGAAGGTCTTCTTCAAGTGTTGTTTTTTTTTTCAGCCAGATCTGTAAAAAAGATGGATTCAGGATAGGTTGAATAGACCCCATTTGTCCCCCCCCCCTTTACAAACTTCTTCAACATGTCTGCATAAATCAACAAACTCGATGCATCGGCAGGAGTTGAAAGGGTGTTTAAAGAAGTCTCGCTGATTTAGATTCATTCGGAAGTCATTGTGGTTTTTTTTATCTTTTGCATTGTTTGCTTTGTTCTTTGTTGCATACTTACTTGTATTTTCTTCTGTATTTTCATGATTTTATTGAAATATTTATTCTGGTTAAGAATTTGAACACAGAAATAATTTTCAGAAATTTCTCAAAGTCTAAGAATCTAAAAAAAAGAGACGGGATGTGCAAAAGTATATGGTTTACTTTTAAAAAGCTTTGATGGACTTCTTTCGAAAAAATAAAAGGATTTTGATGAAAGATGCAATGAATAGATTATTCATTGTCCCTTACATGTACTGTCTCCGTTTTGGCTAAATCTGCCGAGGAATTGGTCCATAGTTTATCATAGTAGGTCCAGAGAGGTACTTTCTCTAGTATTGAGGAATTATACTTTATAAATCGCGTGCTGAGTATAAAACAAATGTATTACATTCTTTTAAATTAATGTGGTGTTGATTCTGGTTCAGTCCTTAGTTAACTGAAAAATACTGAAAAAGGATAAACTCGTAAGAGATCATTCTGATACATTTTAAGTTTTTCACCTGCTCAGATGAGCGATATAGGCCCATTTGTCTCTCTTGTTTATCCTGTGTATAATGCTTTCCTACAAAATTGGCATCAGAAATTTTGAGTGCTCATAAACAAGTGATTATGGTAAAAATCAAATGGATATTGACTTAAAGTAAGAATTTTTGACAATATAATGGTGTCCTTTCCCATGTTAAGCATATCTCTTCTCTCCAGTTCTTTTAGATTTTGTACTTTTGTTCTCCATCATTAGTGCTTTTAAAATATCGGTGATTACGACTGATGAAGAAGCAGATTGTGGTGAAGGTGGTCTAGGTCCATTCTGTGATTATGCCTCTTAGCACTGGTTTTGTGGTGAAGGTGGTCTAGGTTCCATTCTGTGATTATGCCTCTAGCACTGGTCTTGTGGTAAAGGTGGTCTAGTAGGTTTCATTTTCTGATTGTACCTCTAGCACTGGTCTTGTGGTCTAGGTTCTCTGATTATGCTTCTAGCACTGCTCTTGTGGCGAAGGTGGTCTAGGTTCCATTCTGTGATTATGTTTCTAGCTCTGGTCTTCTGGTGAAGGTGGTCTAGAATCCATTCTCTGATATACATCCATATTTCAAAAACAAAGATCCGCCATGTATTTTCTATAGCTACACACCATTAATTGCATCCAAAATTTATAATTATATAGGGTTTCTGCTATGTCTTGATCTTAGCAACTCTGCATGCCATCCGCAATCGTGTACATGTTCCTCATCTGATTTTGTATATTCTCTTTGTGGCCATGTCATTCCTGGTGATCTTGATATTGTTAAAAACACCAAATTAAGAGAACTTTTACTTAAAGGTCCAAAATACAGAGAACCCAGATCATTCACATTGAGCCAAAATTTTGAGAATATAAATAACTTGTGCGAGGAATATGCTACACGATGGACAAAAAGAGAGGAAGTACAGGTCGATACTCTTTCTGAATGGATAAAATATATTGCAGTACTGCTGGGATCAAAAATTAAAAAATTACAAGGTTCTGTAAAAACACCAGATTCGAATCAACTTTCAAAGATCCTGATGTTGTCAGAGAACTTGCCTTCCTACAAGAAAAAAGAGGAGTTACTGGCTCAATTATGTGGCAGAAGTCACCATGGAGCTATACAATACATGAATATAAATAATATACTAGCACATATAACATATTACAAAAATATTTGATTGTAGTGCAATTATGATACCGACTTAGGACTTAGGACGGTCATTTAATTTGACAAAAGCCAAACAAATGGTGTGGTTAACCGGTTAACGGGCCTACCTTCCCACTCACGGTAACAGCAGAACACTCAAAGAACATTATATTATTACACCAGCTGATAAAGCTTCTAATAATTATACATTTACTTGTAAGAAATATTACTTTGACAGCCTAGTGTAAGAATTAGGATTAGCTTTAGCTCCAAGAAATCCTACTTATACTCACACGAACGTTTCGGTTTCGGAAGTACTTGAAATCAATATCGAAGAAGTACCAAACCGTAAATCATTCTCAAAGTCCAAGGACAGATACAAAATCGTGTTAGTTTCAAAAAGGAACTGTGGTGAACCCCGAAATAGTGAAAAATTCCGAGGTGAGACCAGGTGCCCGGGGGGAGTAAGCGTCTCCTGTTTGCATGCATCACCCGTTACAGCAGTTCCTAAGAAACATGTCAAAATCAAGAGTTTTGGTTTCGTAATTGTACATACGAAAGTACAAACTTGTATACAGAGTCATATTTGATGTTCACTGAACAGGTCATTTAGTCGCATTCCAGAATATTATCATAAATCATAAATTTGTCCTCAATACCTTTGGTATTGACACAAATAAATTTAATTTAGAACTTCTATATTTGTACTGCACTCTAAAAATGCACAAAAATCCTTACAAACAACGTTTTATCGCATGTTCTGTATCTGTATCGATGTTACTCGCAAAAATATTATTAGAAATTAATTTGGCCTTCATGTCCATAGGTATTGCGAAACAGTATATTCAAGAATTGGAATTAATCAGATGTGGATCCTAAAAAGAGTTATTAGAACATCTGAAATAAAAAAAATTTACTAAAATTCACTCAATCAAGTCCTTTGACTTTTCGACTCTTTACACAACGGTCCCTCATCAGAAATTAAAAGACAGATTAGCGGAAATTATCCAAAATGCATTTACTAGTAAAAACGGAAGACGCAATTCAAATATATAGTTATACGCCATGATAAAACTTACTTTGTTAGGGAAAATTCTGTTTCAAAAAATATAAATATACTGAGACAGATATCATCCAAATGTTGAACTTTCTTATTTATAACATTTTTGTGGTGTTTGGAGAAAAAAATTTTTTCAACATAGTCGGCATTCCAATGGGTACTAACAGTGCACCGCTTCTTGCTGACACATTCCTTTACTCGTAGGAAGCTGAATTCATTTAGTCTTTGCTTTGGCAAGGAAAGAAACAATTGGCTCTGGCTTCAATTTCACTTACAGATATATAGATGACTTCCTTTCAATAAGTAATCCTTCATTCGCGGAATACCTCAATATCATCTATCCAAGTAAACTGGAGGTCACAGAAACCACAGTAGTAATTCTACTTCGTATTTAGATATTATGTTGTCTTTCTACATTGATTGTCAATTGAACACTTCACTCTATGACCAATGTGACGATTTCAATTTCGCTATTACAAACTTTCCTTTCATACAACATTTCATCATCGCCTGCATACGGCGTATTCATATCTCAGTTGATACGTTATTCCAGAGTATGTTCAGATTACAATGACTTTGATCAGATAAGCTACTCAATCAGGTTTATATGTGTGCTAGACTAACAACGTCACTGAAGAAGTTCTATGGTCGTTAGAGACTCTTATTACATAATATGATATCTCGTTATCCAGATTTTTAAATGATATTCCGGACTAAGACCGATTCCGATCATTTTACACAGATTTGACACGTTCTATACTAGAATGTTAATTACTTTCACTTCTCCATATGTAAATATGTATTTAATTTACACCATTTGACTCTTTCTACTGGGTATATGTGACGGATGTTGCTAGCGAGCAGGAGATACCCTTCCCGGACACCCGATCTCACTCCATCAAACGGGTTCACATATACTCTTCATTTTTCTTCGTTCTCTGTTTGGTTTTCATTTTCACTGATTTTGTATGTCCTTTGGTTTCATGACTTTCGAAATTACGGTTTGGATTTATCCATCATCTTTACATTTTAGCACTGGTCTTTTGGTGAATGTGGTCTAGAATCCATTCTAAAATTATTCCTCTAGCCCTGGTCTGTAAAAATTATTGCAAAACGGGTTGGGGTGTCTTATGTAAAGTGATATTTTGGGTTGGGGTGTCTTATGTAAAGTGATATTTTGGTAACAACCCGTTTTGCAATAAAACCCGTTTTGTAATAAACTTTTCTCAAACGCATTTATCCACTGTAAATAACTGGAATTAATAAATTCAAGTCTCAGTATGAGGTTTTAAGACGTGATATGCTCAGAACAAAATGAAGTATGACCTTTAAAAAAGTTATGGAAAGCGATCGATTCCTTGTAGGTATGTGTTAAAACACCTCAAAATATGTCTAGAAAGTGATTTCAACCACTGCATTCACTGATTAAGATATAAACAGAAATGCAAGACGGGTTATAACTTGACCTCTGACCCCTGACCTTACAACAAATAGCTGTCGCTCTCTTGCCAAAACAAATATGTGTATCAAGTTTGACGGTTTGACGGTACTAGCGCAATTTATTAGTCTGTATCTTATTTAAAAGATAAAACAACAATGTTTAGCATGTTGCTTGACCATTGACCCCTAACTTTGCAAAACAATAGGCGTCGTCTTCTTGCCATGACGAGTTATTCTGAACAAAGTTTGACGGTCCTAACTAAAATAGTTTACCTCCATCTTGTTTACACAGGCTGCGTTTACAGGTTTTATCAATGATTAATCTTCTTAACTTTCTATACATATTTTGATGTGTTTTAACACATATATCCATGAAATCGATCACTTTCCATAACTGTCATTTCAAGGTCACACTTCTTTTTGTTTTTCTCTCAACACATCACGCCTTTAAACAACCTCATATGGAGACTTGTTTTCATAAGTTTTCAATCATATGCACTAGATGTATGCGTTTGAGAATAGGTTATTGCAAAACGGGTTGTTACCAAAATTCTACTTTGCCATTAGAGTCTCTGACCCGTTTTGCAATAGAATTATTGCATTTCTGGGTTTATGTAGTTCAGTGATGAATCGTGATTGAAATCGATAGTCCCCGAGGGCATCATAAGTCTAGTTTTCAGTGCTTTTGTACTGACATGAAACATATACTTCAAATTTTCAGTCATCAAATTGAGAAAATCACTCTAAAATCAAACTAAGGAATATCTCCCTCATGCATAGCTCTGTCCTTAGATAGATTCTTTGGTTCACTTTTCGGTCAGTTTGGCTTCAACACTTCTCTTCATATTTTATATATTTTGAGAATTCCAATCATGCGGCCACGAGCATCACTGAAGAGACATAACTTGTCGAAATGCGCATATGGTGCACAAAATTAAAACGTATATATGTTTTATTTCTATACATATTTTGAGGTGTTTAACACATATATTCATGAAATCGATTGCTTTCCATAACTTCTTTTTTCTGAACATATTACATCTTAACCTCATGTTTATACTTGATTTTATAGTTTCCAATCATTTTCAGTCGATGTATGCGTTTGAGAAAAGTTCATTGCAAAACGTAGATGAACAATTCTAATTGATTTATTTGATGTGGTCCCAGTGTGATATCCAGATACGTTATTCCTGTTACTCTTGATGCAAGTCTTACCTATTTTCTTTTTGTAGTTCATAATTGCTCCATATAGCTTTATACCCGTAACATGTTCTTTCGATTAAGGAGTCTTTTGTGATCTACTTGATATACTTCCCATGGATTGTCAGAATAGCTTTGTGGTCTACGTCCCATTCTGTGATTGCTTTTAGTACTGGTCTTTTGGTGAAGGTGGTCTAGGTTCCATTCTCTGATTATGTCTCTAGGACTGGTCTTTTGGTTAATGTGGTCTAGGTTCCGTTTTGTGACTAGGTTTCTAGCACTGATCTTGTGGTGAATGTGGGATAGGTTCTGTTCTCTGATTAAACTTCTAGCACTGAATTTGTGCTGAATATGGTCTAGAATTGCATTCTCTGATTATGCTTCTAGCACTGGTTTTGTTGTGAAGGTGATCTAGGTTCCATTCTCTGAGTACGCTTCTAGCACTAGTCTTGTGGTGAAGGTGGTCGTTCAATTCTGTGATTATGACTCTAGCTCTGGTCTTGTGGTGAAGGTGAACTAGTTTCCATTCTCTAATTATGCCTCTATATAGGTTCCATTCTCTGATTATGTCTCTTATGTTTAAGATGTTTGTTACCTCCTGCTTCCATGTCATAAAATGACTGTTCGTTGTTACAAAATACCCCAAGGAAATAAATTTATATTCATAGTTTCTACAAGTAGATGAACAATTCTAATTGATTTATTTGATGTGGTCCCAGTGTGATATCCAGATACTTTATTCCTGTTACTCTGGATGCAAGTCTTACCGATTTACTTTTTGTAGTTCATAATTGGTTCATATAGCTTTATACCCGTAACATGTTCTTTCGATTAAGGAGTCTTTTCTGATCTACTTGATGTACTTCCCATGGATTGTCAGAATAGCTTTGTTCTTGATGCTCTTGGAAAAAGTCTTATTTGATGTACTAGAGGTAGTTCCAATGTCCAGATATGTTCCAGATGAAAGAGTTACATTTTGCCTAAATGTACTTGGTGTGGTCCCTGTGTGTTGTCAGGAAAGCTTTGTTCATGTTATTCTAGATGTGATGTCGGGATAGCTTTGTACCTCTTACTCTTGATATTGTTCTATTTGATGTAGTTTATGTGTCCTGATAGCTTTGTACCTTTTGTACCTATGGTTATAGTTGATGGAAAACCCATTTTATTTTCTTGACGTACTTCATGTTTGGTGTCCGGACAGCTTTATACCTATTGTTATAGATGAAATTCTCTTCGTTTCTTCGTTGTTTACTTGAAAATTCATGTTTACTGTCTGGATAGATTTGTTTATATTGATCTGGATGAGGTAGGTCCAGTGTAATATCCGGATAATTTTGATTCTGTTATTTAAGATTGAGAAAGTGTGATCCGGATAGCGTTGTTACTGTTACTCTAAATGAAGAAGTCTTACGTGATCTACTTGATGTAATTCAAGTGTGATCCGGAAAGCGTTGTTACTGTTACTCTAAATGAAGAAGTCTTACGTGATCTACTTGACGTAATTCAAGTGTGATCCGGATAGCGTTGTTACAGTTACTATAAATGAAGAAATTTTACGTGAGCTGCTTGACGTAATTCAAGTGAGATCCGAATAGCGTTGTTCCTGTTACTCTATATGAAGGAGTCTTACTTTATGTAGTTGACGTAATTAGGGCCTCTCCATATGGAGGGTTGCATATAGTAATCATTCTGTCTGTGAGTTTCCTGTGAACAATTTTTCATAAATTGTATACATAATATTTAAATGACTAAGAGGAAGAAGCCTTTCGATTTTGAAAACGATCCGATGTGTATTTACAGAGTTACTGAACTTTTTTCTTCATGCTAATAAAATCTTCAGAGAGCTTTGTTCTTATTTGCTCTGGGTTTTATTTGATTTAATTGATATAGTTCGTTCCAATTATTGCCTAGACAACTTAGCTACTGTTACTCTAGATGACTAAATCTTATCTAATTAACTTCAGTTAATAATCCTTCATTCGCGGATTACCTTAGCATCATCTATCCAAGTGAACTGGAGGTCAAAGGAACCACAGAGAGTAGTAATTCTACTTCGTATGTAGATATTATTTTGTCTTTCGACATTAATGGTCAATTGAACACCTCACTCTATGACAAACGTGACGATTTCAATTTTGCTATCACAAACTTTCCTTTCATAAGTAGCAACATTCCATCATCGCCCGCATAGGTCGTGTTCATATCACAGTTAATACGTTATTCCAGAGCATGTTCAAATTACAATGACTTTGTTCTGAGGGCTAGGCGACTTTCAGTTAAGCTGCCCAACCAGGGTTATATATGTGCTAGACTAGGAACGTCACTGAGGAAGTTCTACGGTCGTTACGAGACTCTTATTACTCCATATAATATCTCGTTATCCAGACTTTTAAATGATATTCTGGACTGAGACCGATTCTGATCATTTTACTCTGATTTGACACCTTCTGTACTAGAAGGTTACCTACTTTGACTTCTCCATATATAAATACATATGGAATTTACACAATTTGACTCCTTCTACTAGGTATATTTGACAGGTTTTGCTAGCAAGCAGGAGATGTTCACTCTCCCCGGGCACCTGATCTCACTCCATCATAGGGGTTCACATATGCTCTTCAAGTAGACATATTTTGCTATTTTGCACTTGGTTTTCAATTCCACTGATTTTGTATGTCATCTGGTTTCATGATTTATGGTTTGGATTTATCCATCATCTTTATATTGATATAGTTCCATTGGTTTGTCCGGATATCTTTTTTCCTGTTGCTGTTGATGCGGAATTTTATTTGATCTTCCTGATATTGTTCATATTTGGTAAATATAGCAGTTCTTGTGGTGAGTGAAGGGGGACGGGGCAAAATGCGGTTAATCACGCCAACTGATTAACTACTATCATATCATTTGGCCGTTGTAAGTCCTAAGTGCTACTACAACTTAACCGAAAGTATTTCTGGTATATATATATATATCATTATATATAATATATTATCATAATCATTATTATTTATTTATTTATTCATTATTATTATTGTTATTATTATTATTATTATTATTATCATTGTTAACTTTATATTTATTTTTTCTTCATATTAATACATTTATAACTGTGCGATAGATCGGGGGCGTATTGATTTTGTCCTGTCTATCTGTGTGTGTTTTTTTTTTTTTTTTTTTTTTTTTTGGCTGTCGTCAACTTTAACCTTGGCCATGACTTTTGAACTGTGAGGTATTCTTCAAAGAAGGGTGTGACTGTAAGAATTTGTTTTGTCTACAAAATAAACCAAAAGTTATTCAAAGCTTATGATATTTTAAACCATGACTTAAAAATTTAAAGGGTTTTTTTCTTTTGCGTGAAAATCCAAAATATTAGTGCAGACTCAAGCAAACCGAACCAGTTGACTAATATAAATACGATATGATGTGAGTCATCATCTTCTATATAAGGAAATTTAACAATAGGAAATCCAAAGTCGTTACATTTATCTTCAAAATGACTAGAAGTATCATTGAACTTGTCAATAAGGTCTAAACGTTTTGAGATCTGAATAGAATGCATGAAGGCAATCTAATCACGATATAGAAATAATTATTCATTAGAAAAATACGTGAACGAAAGTATTTACTTACTAAGATTAAAATTAAACGGTTTAAGTAAGTGACACATAACTCTTCCGCTTTCACTTTCACTTTCTTTGCTCTTTCAATCGTGGGTATTGAATATAAACTAAAACGAAGGTAGTATAGATCATTTAATTTGAAATAAACGATGTTTCTACTGATAAAAAATGTCTCGGATTGCTTTTAGCGATATTTTGCTATATGAAATTCAGTTTCTTTGAAAGTGTTTACATATATACGCTGTATACGCTTATATATTATGTTAGTTATTTGGAATAAAGCGAATGAAAATTGAGAAAAAAAAAAACTGCCAACATGTATATACGCAATACATAAACAGCTGAAAATTGTTGAACAAATGATAGGATATTGCACATACTTTGACGATGGGAAACAAATCTGTGAGTTTCTTCCATTATGAAGTTAACTAATAAACTGAGTTTTAACTGCATATATGTATAAAGACAGATATTTCTTGATAATGCGATACTGTTTTTTTTTTCAAAACAACATTGAATGTAACATGTAATGAAAATATCTATATGATAATGATATCTTAATTCCTATATTTACAACTGCAGCTAAAACACTCATAATATTTGCATAAGCCACTTTCAATTTTCCATTAATACCAATTGTGATGTAATTCATGTTTTATTTTTGTTAGATGTTTGAAATTAAATATTATTGGATTTCTTATGATCACTTAAACTGCTCACCCCTTAAAGCAGAATTATTTTTGTATTTTTATGAGAGGGATTCCATACATTCTGTTCTAACCTCCAAAACGTGTCGACCTTATTGACAAATTCAATGACACCTCAAGATATCAGATGATATTGTAGTAATCGATAATCCTGTGTTTGAAAAACATATTACTGACATTATCCATCTAAACTCCGATTAAGCAAAGCCAATACTTCTGATAAGGAAACACTTGAACCTGGACTTCAATATTTAAAAATTATTCATAACAATATCCATACAAACATGTATGATAAATGTGACGACTTTGGATTTTTTGTTGTAAGTTTTCTTTATTTAGACAGTGAAGTCCATAGACTCCCATTATATGATATGTATATGGTCCGATTTGCTTATGAACCTGCACTAATATTTTGGATTTTCACACAAAAGAAGAAAAGAAAAAACTTCTAACTCGGTGTTATAGATATCCTAAACTTTGAAAAACTTTCGCAAATTTTCTAGATCTTATTCGGACATTCTACCTGAATTCAGAAACGTGACTTTTCAATAATATATATGCAGCGGAATTTCAGCCCAATTTCTACGCTGATCTGGTGTACAAACTAGGGAATTTGACGGGTTCCGATAATTTCATTACGTTGGGTTTTAAATATTAAATAAATGTCTTATTACAAAGGCTTACGCGCATTATATCTCATAAATGCATCAGCCATTGTAATTCATTCCTGCATGGAAACACACACATTTATTATGTATATATATATATATATATATATATATATATATATATATATATATATATATATATATATATATTATATATATATATATATATATATATATGCGCTTTTAACGCTAAAATATCATAATGGAAACTTCCATTTCCTATTTATAAACCTCATCAGCAACCTGTTTCGGAGGGAAGTTATAAATAAGTAACGTTTATCCAGAATGACTTACTTTCATCGAACGTCAAGCACTTTAGCTCAACATACGACTTGGATGATGTCACGCAAGGTTGGAAATGTCGAACATTCCGTTATGACATATTATGCATAACAATCAAATGTCTGCCAAACATCGCTTTTTGTGGTTCGAAATAATTAACTCGTTATTTCGAGATAACTAACTCGTTATTTTGAGATAATTATGCATATCGAGGTCTCGAAATAACGAGTTAATTATCTGGAAATAACGAGGAAAGATCTTGAAATAACGAGATAATTATCTCGAAATAACGAGATAATGATCTCGAAATTACGAGAAAAGATCTCGAAATAACGAGTTAATTATCTCGAAATAACGAGAAAAGATCCCGAAATAACGAGTTAATTATCTAGTATTAACGAGAAAAGATCTCGAAATAACGAGTTAATTATCTCGAAATAACGAGTTAATTATTTCAAAATATCGAGAAAAGATCTCGAAATTACGAGAAAAGATCTCGAAATAACGAGTTAATTATCTCGAAATTACGAGAAAAGATCTCGAAATAACGAGTTAATTATCTCGAAATAACGAGAAAAGATCCCGAAATTACGAGTTAATTATCTAGTATTAACGAGAAAAGATCTCGAAATAACGAGTTAATTATCTCGAAATAACGAGTTAATTATTTCAAAATATCGAGAAAAGATCTCGAAATAACGAGAAAAGATCGCGAAATAACGAGTTACTTATCTCGTTATAACGAGATAAAATATAGAAATTTTTCTTAGTAAGTGAACCTAATCGGTTTTTGTAAAAAAAGAAATGACCAGAATATTAACAATAGTTCATAGCGATTGCCAGATCTATCCCCGCTGAGAGACATGTGACTGTGAGATCAGATATCTCGCATTAAATCTTTTGGTTGTGAGTTTTACCTTTAATTTTTTTTTTGTAAGGTAGAACATTATTTACATTTTGAAAGTTTTATGTTTCATTTTTAAGCAATAATTGTGTCACACATGTGACATGAGATAAAAGATACAGCTTAGAGCGCTTCTTCTGCTTCATACTTCGATATACTCTTACCTATTGATGATAATGTTTTAATAGTTACCCACCGTTATGACAAACGCGACGATTGTAATTTTAGTATTACAATCGCCCCTTTCCTTAGAAGCAATATGCCTTCCTCTTTACGCATATGACGTCTTCATTTCACAACTTATACGCTATGCCAGGGCATGTTCTAAATACTAAAATTTTGTCCTGAGAGCGAGACTTCTCTCTCTCTCTCTCTCTCTCTCTCTCTCTCTCTCTCTCTCTCTCTCTCTCTCTCTCTCTCTCTCTCTCTCTCTCTCTCTCTCTCTCTCTCTCTCTCTCTCTCTCTCTCTCTCTCTATATATATATATATATATATATAATTACTTCCTGAACTTGGGGAGTTGTTGCGGGACTTTTGTGACGGAGTTTGTATGCAAGCAGGGGACGCTTACCCCTTCCTTGCACCTAGTCTCGACCCAATTTCGTTTGGGTTTGCATATGAATTGTCCGAATATGGCACTGTACACAATATTTTCCTTCTATTTTATGAATTCGAGATGGGGTTGACCTTACTGTACTTCTTCGTTCTTTAATTTGATTCAGAGTAAGGGTTGTGAGGACTGTCAACAGAAAAAGAAAAATAGAAAAATTAAAAATGCAGAAGAAAAAGAAGAAAAGAAGGGAATAATACATGCCAAAAATAATTATAACATAAAAAAGACTAAAGATTTTCGATAAAATGATTATGAAAAACTGAAATAAAAAAAGTTGAATTAAAAGTAAAAATGTCTTATTTAGTTTTCATCAGTATAGATAAAAGAAAAGCCTGGTTTACTAAGGTTAACCAAACTCTGCTTCAAACCTTAAATCAGAGTTGTAATTACTGTAACAAAGGCAATATCTTTGCTGGAAGAACGTAGCCTAAAAGATATGGCCGACATCTTTAATTTCTCGGGTCAATGTGAATCTGCTTCTTTGTCATTTATTGAATAGATATTGACTGAAATAAAATAAATATGCTTCAATCCTTTACTCCCCAGAAATTATAATCACTTTGTTTACGCAAAATCCTTACAAAAAGAAAGAATCCTAACAGATGTGTGTAATTTAAAACTGCTACATGTAGCCCCAAAATTAAAAACTATCCAACTTTGATGAGATTGCCACGTGAAGAAAAAACTATGAGAATTCAATGAACTTTAAAGAATAGGCATAAAAAAGAAAGTCGGTATGAAAAAATAAGGGCAATACCAGATAGACATATCAGTTTTATCTTCATATCTTATCTTCAAAAAGACATTTCGGTTTCGTTCGAGTCACAGTAAATATATAATGAATAGGTACATCCTGCAGTTTCCGTAATTAGCCTTGTGATATTCTAGGAAAGGAAAGTTTTCTACTTTCAAACATGGAAGATTTTCAACTAAGTGGTGTATTTTCCATTGTTCAGATAGTATCAGAATTTCTCCTCTTCTTAGTTTAACAGCACTGTAAAATACCTAATGGGGCGCCCTGAATTAGAACGGGAAACACATGCAGATATATCAAATTTGAAAGTATTACAGGTGGTGTTGTTTTTCGCTTAGATCTGGGATGAATCAAAAGTTCGATGACAAAGGGTACCTTCTCTGACAAACTTTCTCTTCAGACTGATGGTATAAATCAACATTCCAAATGCATTAAATTAATCGCGAATGACGTCAAAATAAGTGTTATTGTTTTCAATTCTGTTACGAAATATCTCGGACTTTTTTTGCTCATTTTCATGTTAATTTGATTTTTATTTTCTTAGTGAAAATTGATGATAATACATCGATTTTATTTCTCACAAACTCATTTATATCTGGCCGACATATTTTTGTACTCTTACGAGGCAGAATTCATACAGTCTCTGCTCTCTAAAGGCAATAAACAATTAGCATCTCGGTTCACTTTTACATACAGATACATCGATGATGTTTTGTCGATTAATAACCCTGTATTTGGGGATCACCTCAACATCATATATCCAAAAGGAACTCGAGATAAAAGATACTACAGAGAGCGCATCTTCTGCTTCATACCTCGATATACTGCTATCAATTAGTGACGATGGTTCATTAGTAACCTCTCTTTATGTCAAACGTAACGATTTCAATTTCATTATTACCAACTTCCCTTTTATGAGTAGCAACATATCTTCCTCTGCCGCATATGGCGTCTTCATTTCGCAACGTATACGCTATGTAAAGATGATGGATAAATCCAAAAATCATGAAACCATAGGACGTACAAAATCAGTGAAAATGAAAAACAAATGGAAAATAACCAAATATGTCTACTTGAAGAGCATATGTGAACCCCTGTGATGGAGTGAGATCAGGTGCCCGGGGAGAGTGAGCATCTCCTGCTTGCTGGCAACACCCGTCACATATACCCCGTAGAAAGAGTCAAATCGTGTGAATTCCATATGTATTTATATATGGAGAAGTCGAAGTAGGTAACCTTCTAGCTGTAGAAGGTGTCAAATCTGTGTAAAATGATCGGAATCGGTCCCAGTCCAGAATATCATTTAAAAGTCTGGATAACGAGATATCATATGGAGTAATAAGACTCTCGTAACGACCGTAGAACTTCCTCAGTGACGATGCTAGTCTAGCACATATATAACCCTGGTTGAGCAGCTTAACTGAAAGTCGCCTAGCCCTCAGAACAAAGTCATTGTAATTTGAACATGCTCTGGAATAACGTATTAACTGAGATATGAATACGCCGTATGCGGGCGATGATGGAATGTTGCTACTTATGAAAGGAAAGTTTGTGATAGCGAAATTGAAATCGTCACGTTTGTCATAGAGTGAGGTGTTCAATTGACCATTAATGTCGAAGGACAACATAATATCTAAATACGAAGTAGAATTACTAGTTTCTGTGGTTTCTTTGACCTCCAGTTCACTTGGATAGATGATGCTAAGGTAATCCGCGAATGAAGGATTATTAATTGAAAGCAAGTCATGTATATATCTGTAAGTAAAATTGAAGCCAAGAGCCAATTGTTTTTTTCCTTGCGAAAGCAAAGACTGAATGAACTCAGCTTCGTATGAATAAAGGAATATGTCAGCCAGAAGCGGAGCATAGTTAGTGCCCATTGGAATGCCGACAATTTGTTGAAAAACCTTACCTCCAAACACCACAAAAATGTTATCGATAGGAAAGTTCAAGATCTGGATGACAGCTGTTTCAGTGTATTTATATTTGGAATCAGAATTTTCCCTAACAAAGTAAGTTTTATCGTGGCCTATTACTATATATTTGAATTTGCAGCTTCCGTTTTTACTAGTAAATGCATTTTGAATAATTTCCGCTAATCTGTCTTTTGATTTCTGATGAGGGATCGTTGTGTAAAGAGTCGAAAAGTCAAAAGACTTGATGGAGTGAATTTTAATAAAACTTTTTGATTTTAGATGTTCTAACAACTCTTTTGAATTTTTAAGGATCCACATTTGATTAATTCCACTTCTGGAATATACTGTTTCGCAATATCTATGAAGGCCAGATTTAATTTCTGATAATATTTTTGTGAGTAGCATCGATGCAGATTTTGTGGAACACTTCGAGGAACCAGCGATAAAGCATTGTTTGTACGGAGTTTTGTGCATTTTTGGAATACAGTACAAATATGGAAGTTCTAAATTCAATTTATTTGAGTCAATACCAAACGTATTGAGGACAGCTTTATGATTCTCGAGTACTTCCGAAACCGAAAAGTTCGTGAGAGTATAAGTAGGATTTCCTGGAGCTGAATTTAATCCTAATTCTTTCACTAGGCTGTCAAAGTAATATTTCTTACAAGTAAATGTATAATTATTAGATGCTTTATCTGTTGGTGTAATGATATAATGTTCTTGGAGGAAGGTAAGTTCTCTGACAACATCAGGATCTTTAAAAATAGATTCGAATCTGGTGTTTACAGAACCTTGTAATTTTTTAATTTTTGATCTCAGCAGTACTGCAATAGATTTTATCCATTCCGAAAGAGTGTCGACTTGTACTTCCTCTCTTTTTGCCCATCGTGTGGCTTATTCCTCGCAGCAGTTCATAATATTCTCAAGGGCATGCTCTAAATACGAAAATTTCGTCCTCTGAGAGCGAGGTTTCTTGCCACGAAACTACTCTAACAAACACACATAGATGCGAACCCCAATAAAATCGAGGTGAGACCAGGTGCCCGGGAGGAGTAAGCGTCCCCTGGTTGCATGCAACACCCGTCGCAAAAGTCCTGCAATAACCTTTCAAATCGAGGAGGTAAATACATAAATATACACGCATGAACATACAAAGGAGACAGGAACACGAAGTGAAATTTCCCATTCAAGGCAAGAAATGCTGCCTGCCTGAAATTCCGACGTCGGAAACACAGGTGAACAAATATCTGTATATACATGTATACACGTATTATGTCAAATCAAGTATAGTCAAAAAGTTAAGATGGTTATATATATATATATTTGTCAATGAGGTCAAAACATTTTGATTTTTGAATAGAAACCATAAAATCCCTCTCATAACAATAAAGAAATTAATCTGCTATCAGAGGCGCGCAGTTAGTACCCATAGGAATTCCAACTATTTGTTGATATATCTTGCCATCAAATTGCACAAAAATATTATTCATGAGAAAACCTAGTGCTCTACATAATTCCTTGCAAGTCCAGTATTTATATGAAGTATATTGTTTGTTGGAAAAGAGTTATTGGAAGTACATATGTACGTTTTAGATTCTCTGTGAAAACACCATTGTATAAGGGACAGCAACTTGCTTTTAATCAAATCATGAGGCAGAGATGTATAAAGTGTAGAAAAATCAAATGTAGAAATTTGAGTCGCTTTGAAATTTAGCGAAAGAAGCTTCATGAGAATTTTTATCGACCAAAAGTAATTGATGTTACTATTATGAAATGCGACATCACAATATTTGATAATATGATCTTTTATAGCAGTTAATATGTTTCGATAGTACCGTAGTAGAGCAGTGGCTAGAATTAGATATGAAACGTGATTTATATGGACTTTTATGTAATTTTGGGAGCCAATACATGGTTGGTAGATCATATTTATCAGTTTTAATTTTGATGTCGGACATGGTCATGTGGTGAACGTGCAAGGTGCTCTCTTTTGAGGTAGGGCTTTCCACATATGTATGAGTGGAGTTTAACTTGTTTTTAAGTACTTCAATGTAATATAGTTTTCAAACAACTATTATGTTATTACCTGCTTTATCAGCGGGAACAAAGACATATTTAGCATGTAAGTCAGCTATCTTCTTTTTAATAGAATTTGTCGTCAATGTATTAGGCTGTTGAAATAAATGCGGATTTTCCGTAAAGTTCTTAATACGGATATCGACAATTCTTAAAATCTCGTATTTCCAATCATTAAGAGCATGAACCTTTACCTGTTCTTTTTTACACCAACGTTTACAATATGTAGTTAAAGCATCTTCTATAAACGTCACGGCATTTATTGAAATATATCCTGGACGGTAACCTATATTTAGGTCCTTTTCCAAAAAGGGTGTGCAATTTCTTGTCCGAAATACAGTTTAGGTCACCAGTAATAACATGACCTGCCGGTTTATAAACATATTTAGAATTTTTACAAGAACACGACGAAGGAATAGAGTCTGAAACATCAGGGTTAAATGTAACTTTATTATAATTTAAAATAAGATAAATAATCCTCCATATAGAGAATAAGGATCAACAAGTATCTCAAGGAGAGAGGTCATAAAAATTTATTACACAGGAAAATTTTATAGAATAATATGTTGCTATCAAAAATATGTAAGGAGACATCAACATCAGTAAACCGTGCTTTGACCGTCTGTAAGCCAGCTCAGATCCTTGATCATGGGAGTCATGAGTAACAGTTAGAGGAGACGAACATGAGGACCATGTCTCTCCTGAAAAGGTTTGGAGTTGCAAACGGAAGGGGGTGGCGTAGGGGGGACAGACTATTTATATATAAGGAAGAAATGTTTTAAGCAAAAGAAGATAAGACTAAGAGCCTGTTTTAATTTAGATGAATTGGTTTTAATCCTCTATGGTTAATTTTTGGTATTTATATCAGTAGCGAATCCAGAATTTCCAAGAAAGAAGGGGAGCACATGTGAAAATCAAGTATAAGCCAAAATACTCTGCAATTTTAGGTGCCAAATCTAAAGATTTACTCATATTTGTTGCGAAAAAAGGACGCCTCCCATAAATCCAATAAATCCGCCACTGTAAATGTAAGACGGAGAGAACAATTTATGTTAAGGTACTACGAAACACCAATCACGTGGTCTAAAGATTTATGGAAATTAAAGGTTTTAAATAGGTAAAGTTTTATTTCATTCAAATAAATAAGTATTGAAGACTTTATAAAAAATAATTTTAATTTAAATTTTCTCCCGATATACTTGTAATTGGCACTCGAAAACACGTGGATTTCAGTAAAGCTTGCGTGAAAACACCAACGAAAGTTATTACTCTTCGTCATGTACAATCACATGGTCAGTCCCAAGACGAATTCTATGATATATTTAATAGTTGACTTCCTAATCAAGTTGCAACATTTTCAATATATCGAGAATATATCGGGGCAACATCGTCTAGGGCGATCACCTGTCACCTGTGTGGCTAAATTGTTACGTAATATCACATCAACCGGCTGTTTGACCCAACAGATATCGCCCTTCCTTTCGTACGTTTTACCTCTTTCAAGATATTAATTAGCGATCTTAATAAACTTAACCACACCATTTGTTTGGCTTTTGTCAAATTAAATGACCGTCCTAAGTCGGTATCGTAATTGCACTACAATCAAATATTTTTGTAATGTGACATATGTTCTAGTATATTATTTATATTCATGTATTGTATAGCTCTATAGTGACGTCTGCCACATAACTGAGCCAGTAACTCCTCTTTTTTCTTTGGTATTCATAGTAATGAAGGACAAGGACTTATTATCAGGTTTCATATTTATAAGACATTGTGAAGGATTATCATGAAGGAGACGTAAAGAACAAGAATGAAATCAACCAAACATTTTGTACATTTGTATTTATGTAAAGTTTATATTTGAGATAATAACACTTATAATCAAAGTTTTTATGTTTTTTCATAATGAATATATATATATATATATATACATATAGTAGATTAATTTAAAAATGCAGCTATATTGTGATACATTTAAAGGGATTTGATATTTTTCTATTTTACCCATTTTTTGAAAGAGTTATCTGCCCCTGATTTAGGTAAAAAGCTTTTGCTTTTACAGAGCTTATTTTTGTCATACAATCAAAATTCCTTCAAATATCCTTATAAGTAAACATTTTAAAAAGTTTTTACATACATATGAATTCTTGTGTGTGTTTTAGAAAAATGACCTTGGACATTTGGACTTAATCAATTTCATCAAAGTAAAAAAATCTTTCTTCGTCAAGTTTAAGAGTATATATATGAAAAAGTTGTAGTCTTGTAAAATGATCGGAATCGGTCTCAGTCCAGAATATCATTTAAAAGTCTGGATAACGAGATATCATATGGAGTAGTAAGTGTCTCGTAACGACCGTAGAACTTCCTCAGTGACGTTGCTAGTCTAGCACATATATAACCCTGGTTGAGCAGCTTAACTGAAAGTCGCCTAGCCCTCAGAACAAAGACATTGTAATTTGAACATGCTCTGGAATAACGTATTAACTGAGATATGATTGAGGCCAAGAGCCAATTGTTTTTTTCCTTGCGAAAGCAAAGACTGAATGAATTCAGCTTCGTATGAGTAAAGGAATATGTCAGCCAGAAGCGGAGCACAGTTAGTGCCCACGGGAATGCCAACAATTTGTTGAAAAACCTTTCCTCCAAACACCACAAAAATGTTATCGATAAGAAATGTAGAGATGATGGATAAATCCAAAGCACAAGTCCAAAAATCATAAAACCAGAGGACATACAAAATCAGTGAAAATGAAAAACAAATGGAAAATAACAAAATATGTCTACTTGAAGAGCATATGTGAACCCCTGTAATGGAGTGAGATCAGGTGCCCGGGGAGAGTGAGCATCTCTTGTTTGCTAGCAACACCCGTCACATATACCCAGTAGAAAGAGTCAGATCGTGTAAATTCCATATGTATTTATATATGGAGAAGTCGAAGTAGGTAACCTTCTAGTATAGAAGGTGTCAAATCTGTGTAAAATGTTCGGAATCGGTCTCAGTCCAGAATATCATTTAAAAGTCTGGATAACGAGATATCATATGGAGTAATAAGATTCTCGTAACAACCATAGAATTTCCTCAGTGACGTTGCTAGTCTAGCACATATATAACCCTGGTTGAGCAGCTTAACTGAAAGTCGCCTAGCCCTCAGAACAAAGTCACTGTAATTTGAACATGCTCTGGAATAACGTATTAACTGAGATATGAATACGCCGTATGCGGGCGATGATGGAATGTTGCTACTTATGAAAGGAAAGTTTGTGATAGCGAAATTGAAGTTCAACATCTGGATGACAGCTGTTTCAGTGTATTTATTTTTGGAATCAGAATTTTCCCTAACAAAGTAAGTTTTATCATGGCCTATAACTATATATATGTTTTACTAGTAAATGCATTTTGAACAATTTCCGCTAATTTGTCTTTTAACTTCTGATGAAGGATCGTTGTGTAAAGAGTCGAAAAGTCAAAAGACTTGATGGAGTGAATTTTAGTAAAACTTTTTGATTTTAGATGTTCTACTAACACTTTTGAATTTTTAAGGATCCACATTTGATTAATTCCATAATTTAATAACAGTATAAAAATAAATCTGCTATAATGGGAAGTGCAGTTACTGCCCTTAGGAATCCCAATAATCTGTGGATAAGTGTTGTTATTAAATTGTACAGAAATATTATCCATCAAAAGTGTGATAGCATTACACAACCCGGTACAAGTCCAATATTTATAATTATCATATTGTTTTTAAAGAAAGATCCAGATGTAACTGAAGTACAGAGTTAGGATTTAGACTCTCTGTAGAAACAACAGAGTCTGAGAGACAACAATTTGGTTTTGATGAAGTCATGACGTAAAGAGGTATATAGTGTCGAAAAATAAGAAGTAGAAACGTTATTAGCCTCAAAGTTTGTCAAATGGAATTTTTTAAATGACTTCGTTAGAATTTTTGATAGACCAAAAGTAATTGACGTTACTATTGCTAAAGACAGTATTGCAATACTCGATAACATGGTCTTTACTGCAATAAGAGCGGAGGTAATGTGTGTAGAAAGCACACTTGCAGAGCAATGACTAGAATCTGATATGAAACGTGATTTATATGGATTTTTGTGTAGTTTGGGAAGCCAATAGACTGTTGGAAGATCATTTTTAACAATGCTAAAATTAAAGTCACACATAGCTTTACAATAGACAGATGGGATCTTGTCTTCAGACAATGGGTTTGAACATACGTAGAAGTAGTTCAATTCAGTTTTAAGAACTGTAATATAGTATATTTCTCAAACAATGATAATATTATTAGCTGCTTTGTCAGCAGGTTCAAAAGTATTATGTAAATAAGCCATTTTCTTTTTTATAGACTGGACTGGTATATAATATGGCTGTTTGAATAAATGGGGATTAACTGTAAAATTATCTCTGCAAAGATCGACAATTTTCAAGATTTCACTTTTCCAGTCATTCAAGGCATGTATTTTACACCTTCTTTTTACACCATCGTTTACAAGAAGTTTTTAATGCTTCTTTAATTATATTCTGGCATTTGGTAAAATCTATCCTGGAAGGTAATCTATACTTTGGCCCTTTATTAAAAAGTGAACGTAAATATTTGTCAGAAATATAATTAAGATTTCCTATATGGCCGGCATGCTGATAAATGAATTCCGAGTTATAACATGAACAGGACGATGGAAAAGAGTCAAGACATACAGATACTGTACTGATAGCAAATCAGAGGTGGTTCAAAATTCTCTAAATACTGAGGAATTTTACATTTGACTCTATGATCACGACAAATATTAGAAATATTAAGCAGATCTAAACTTGTATTTGCAAATTTAATCTTGATAAATTGCGATTTAGAAAAGAAGCAATGGTATGCGTGGGAAAAGTTTGTTATATGAAAATACTATAATCATTTTTTGTCTAAATCTCTCCGTGTAAGGAAAACAAATATGTCAGAATTATAGCATATATATGTTCTAATATGTATAACCACTAGGCCGGTGTCACTGCTGGTTGACTGATAGTCCCCGAGGGCATTGTTAAAAAAAAAAACCAAATTGTCAAAGACAATGAAGTGAAAATTATACATTGTGTCGAGATGTTCATGAAATACAATAAAAGACTATGAATTACCATGGAATGGGTAAGAATTGTGTCTAGACGTGTTTATATCAATGAACATCTAAAAGTGACTTAGCAAACTTCACGCAACGACTTAAATGAAAATATACAATAAAACTTGAAATAAGTATCAGCGTTGCTTCATTTCTATTTCATAATTATTGCAAAAGGGGTCGGAAAAGATTTAATATGAAGATCAGCAGCTGCAGAAATAAAGCATACATTTATGATAGTGTATACAATAACGTGTAATTATTATTACATTAGATATAATAAGTAGTACTTCAAAGGGAAGTAAAATATACTAAAAGAAATGATACAAACACACTTTGCCGCAAATTTTCGGCCTCCTGGCCTTTATCAAGCAATAGTTAGAATAGTACAGTAGATCTATGTAACATCCATCTTTGCATGTCTAATATAAACAAGCTTCTAAACTCCGATAAACGTTGACGTCATAACGTCATTATTACGCGCGTAAGTATGGCATTAAAATTGACTAAACAACATCATAATACAAGTATAAATATAAAAACCGCATCGATAGACCAACCGCCAGATCGATCGACCGACAATTTGATCGACCAACCGACCGTTCAACAGACTGACCGGGCGATAGCGGCAAATTAATACACCCTCATTACCGAAAAGGGGGGTGCATTAAAAGAAAACTAAGCATTATCACCTCAAGAAATAAATAGTTCATGAATTAGTTATACAAGCACATGTTAGTTTGTTTTAATATTGCATCCATTTGGCCTGTGCGTTTCCAAATCTCTTATCCAGTTAACTTCGACAATTAATCTGTATATTTTATTTTCTTTGGTAGTCCTAGCCATGACCGCAACACGAAGATCACCTTCATCATGGTTCGCAAAATGTTTCATAATTGGTTTTTCTCTTTGGTACTTTATATCCCTTCTATGTTCTTCTATTCTTTCTTTTAACGATCTTTCTGTCTCTCCTACATATATAGTTTGTTTACATTTATTGCAGATTAGCGCATAAATCAAATTCCTCTCTGTGCATTTCGCGTTTTTTACTATCTTGAAGGATTTCTCTCTCTTAAAATAAAAAATATCACCATTTTTCAATCATTCTACATATTTTACATGTACATGATGTTTCATCTTGTTTTATAGAATTTTCAGTTTTCCTATGCACAAGTACATCACATAAATTTTTATCGCGTCGAAAAGCCAAAATTGGTGGGTCGGGGAAAACATTGCGCATTCTCTCTGATTTACACAGTGTCGTCTGATGTTTTTAAGAATATTCCTTATGTCCGGCAGTAGTTTAGAAAATGTACATACTAGTGAAGCTCGTTCAGATTTCTCCTTTAACCTTCCGTTCAAGTAAATCGTCCCTATCTAATTTATCCAATCTACATAATTGCTTCTCAATCAATCTACCGCTGTAGCTTTTTCTTTGATGAGAATGGAAACAGTAAAGTAGTAGAACAGAAATTTGTAGAAAAAAAGAAGAATTATTTTACACCAACGCCTGGGAGAGATCAATGGTTAGATATGTATATTGAACTCGTTAAAAATGACATTATTAATAGTCTTCAGAAAGGAGGGAAGTTGAATACAACGCGAGAAGAGAGAAAAAATTATAAAAAGATAGAGGGAATCTCGATTGGATCGAAACTTGACCGAACTTTTGCATGCGCGTACATGAGAAAATGGGATGAAAAACTTATGGAATTTGATAAACTACCTACCTTTTACAAACGCTATATCGATGACGGTTTTGGTATATGGGATGGAAATCTGGATTCGCTACTTAAGTTTGCAGAGCACGCAAATAGTATTTATGAAAATATTAAAATTGAACTTAGATGGAGCCGACAGTCCATTCAATTCCTAGATACGCGAGTTAAAATCGAGAACGGACATGTGTATACGGATTTTTTCACTAAATCGACGGACAAACACTTATATAAATATAGAACATATATACCTTATAATTTAGTGCACCATATGCGCATTTCGACAACTTATGTCTCTTCAGTGATACTCGTGGCTAAATGATTGGAATTCTCAAAATATATAAATCTTTGAAGAGCAGTGTTGAATCAAAAGGACCAAAAAAGTTAACCAAAGAATCTATCTAAGGACAGAGCTATGGATGAGGGAGATACTCCTTAGTTTTAGAGTGATTTATTATCTTAGATCGGATTTGTGCCACCCACCACATACGAGGAAAGGGATTGCATACTGACTCGGGTTAAGGATAAAGGGAATTTGCGAAAAGGAAGGGGATTACGCGATACACCGACATGAACTAAAACTACAAATTACGAAAACGAGGCTACAGCGGTAGATTGATTGAGAAGCAATTATGTAGAGTGGATAAATTAGATAGGGACGATTTACTTGAACGGAAGGTTAAAGGAGACAAATCTCAACGAGCTTCTCTAGTATGTACATTTTCTAAACTACTGCAAGACATAAGGAATATTCTTTAAAAACATCAGTCGACACTGTGTAAATCAGAGAGAATGCGCAATGTTTTCCCCGACCCACCAATTTTGGCTTTTCGACGCGATAAAAATTTATGTGGTATACTTGTGCATAGGAAAACTGAAAATTCTATAAAACAAGATGAAACATCATGTACATTTAAAATATGTAGGATAATTAAAAATGGTGATATTTTTATTTTAAGAGAAAGAAATCTTTCAAGACAGTAAAAGACGCAAAATGCACAGACAGGAATTTGATTAATGCGCTAATCTGCAATAAATGTAAACAAACTGTATATGTAGGAGAAACAGAAAGATCGTTAAAAGAAAGAATAGTAGAACATAGAAGTGATATAAAGTACCAAAGAGAAAAACCAATTATGAAACATTTTGCGAACTATGATGAAGGTGATCTTCGTGTTGCGGTCATGGCTAGGACTACCGAAGAAAATAAAATATAAAGATTAATTGTCGAAGATAACTGGATAAGAGATTTGAAAAAGCACAGGCCAAATGGATGCAATATCAAAACAAACTAACATGTGATTGTATAACTAATTCATGAACTACTTATTTCTTGAGGTGATTTAATGCTTAGTTTTTTTTAATGCACCCCCTTTTCGGTAATGAGGGTGTATTACTTTGCCGCTATCGCCCGGTCGGTCTGTGGTACGGTCAGTTGGTCGATCATATTGTCGGTCGGTCGATTTGGCGGTTGGTCTATCGATGCGGTTTTTATATTTATCCTTGTATTATTATGTTGTTTAGTCAATTTTAATGCCATACTTACGCGCGTAATAATGACGTTATATATAATTATGACGTCAACGTTAATCGGAGTTTAGAAGCTTGTTTATATTAGACATGTAAAGATGGATGTTACATAGATCTACTGTACTATTCTAATTATTGCTGGATAAAGGTCAGGAGGCCGAAAATTTGCGGCAAAGAGTGTTTGTATTATTTCTTTTAGTATTATTACATATATGATAGAGTATACAATTACGTGTTATTATCACGGAGAACGCCCTTCTGTAGAATTTGGTCCCTTTACTTGGACCATTATGTCCATTTAATAAATGTTTTAAAAGTACCATTATCCCATTACATTGAGTGTATGGACTCAACAAAATATTATAACAATTATATTCTCATTTCTATCCGCTGTAAATTTCGGCTGGTGAAATCATGTTTTAAACATATAAGAGATCAGATAACAATAAGATTTTCCTTGTAGCCGTTGTAATATATTTGCTTATGAAAGAAGGTTTTAGCAAGAAGTGCATGTCCTTAAAGACTAGAGAAAAGAAATTCTTGAAACTATTGTTATTCGCATTGATCATTTTACGCGAAATCCACATTTATTTAAGCAACCATGTCAACAATCAATTTCACACTATAAAAAAGATATTGGGTGGTTTACAAAATATTTATGTCTTTGTGCCTGCCGATAAAGCAGCTGACAATACAATCATCGTTTGAAAAAAATGGTTCTATTGATGTTCTTAAAAAAGAATTGAACTCAACATTTGCATATAAGCTCTGCAAAGTATAGACTAGATGGCATTATTATGGACATAACGACCGCTAGACTTTTTCGTCCTGGCAAGTCAGATATATCTAAGGAAAAATATAATCGCCCCTTCATCAAAATTAAATTTGCAAAAAAAAAAAGGAATTGATTATTTAAATTTTGGCCAAATTTCAAATCATAAGTCTGTATTAGAAAACAATTTCTCCATATTTCAAAAACAAAGATCCGCCATGTATTTCCTATAACTACACACCATCAGTTACATCAAAAATTTATAATTACAAAAGGTTTCTACAGTGTCTTGATCTTAGCAACTCTACATGCTATCCTCAACCGTGTGCATGTTTCTTATCTAATTCTGTATATTCGCCTTGTGGCCATTTCATTATTGATGATCTTGATATTGTTAAAAGCACCAAATTAAGAGAACTTGAACTTAAAGGTCCACAATACAGAGAACCCTGATCATTCACATGGAGCCAAAATTTTGAGAATATTATCAGCTACTGCGAAGAATATGCTACACCATGGATAAAAAGAGAGGAAATACACTCTTTCGGAATGGATAATATCTATTGCAGTACTGCTGAGATCAAAAATTAAAAAAAAAATATCGCTCTGTAAACACCAGATTCGAATCTATAGATCCTGATGTTGTCAGAGAACTTACCTTCCTCCAAGAACATTATATCTGGATTTATCCATCATCTTTACATATATTACTTTGACAGCCTAGAGAAAGAGTGAAAAACGAAGAAGGGCAAAAGGGTAAACCATATCTCATAGTCCATGGAATAAAGGAGACAATATCGTGTTTAGTGTCATATTCAGACAAATGCAAACCCCAATAAAATCGAGGTGAGATCAGGTGCCCGGGAGGAATACGCGTCCCCTGGTTGCATGCAACACTCGTCGCAAAAGTCTTGCAATAACCTTTCAAATCGAGGAGGAAAATACATAAATATACACGCATGAACATACGAAGGAGACAGGAACACGAAGTGAAATTTCCCATTCAAGGCAAGAAATGCTGCCTGCCTGAAATTCTGGTGTCGGAAACGCAGGTGAACAAATATCTGTATATACATGTATACACGTATTATGTCAAATCAAGTATAGTAAAAAAGTTAAGATGGTTATTTAGTATGGCCAGGTCCCCAAATATCGGTTAAAATTCTTGAAAGAGGAATCTGAAATTGCAATAGATCCCTATAACGACCATAGAACTTCCTCAGTGACAATTTCAAACGTTCCTCAATATATCCTTGTTAGAGTAGGTTCGAGGCAAGAAACCTCGCTCTCAGGACGAAATTTTAGTATTTAGAGCATGCCTTGGCATAGCGTATAAGTTTTAAAATGAAGACGCCATATGCGGGAGAGGAAGGTATGTTGCTACTAAGAAAAGGGAAGTTGGTAATAATGAAATTAAAATCGTTACGTTTGACATAGAGAGGGGTTACTAATGAACCATCGTCACTAATTGATAGCAGTACATCGAGGTATGAAGCAGAAGATGCGCTCTCTGTAGAATCTTTTATCTCGAGTTCCTAAGGATATATGATGTTGAGGTGATCCTCAAATACAGGGTTGTTTATCGTCAAAACATCATCGATGTATCTGTATGTAAAGTTGAACTGAGCTGCTAATTGTTTATTGCATTTAGGGAGCAAAGACTGTATGAATTCTGCCTCGTAAGAGTACAAAAATATGTCGGCCAGAAGAGGCGCGCAATTAGTACAAATAGGAATGCCAACAATCTGTTGGAACACTTTCCCACAAAATATCACAAAAATATTATTCATAAGAAATACTAACATTTGGATAATCTCTTTTTTGTATACTTGCTGGGAATTAGGATTAAATTCAGCTCCAAGAAATCTTGCTTATACTCTCACGAACTATTCGGAAGTACTCGAAAATCATAAATCTGTCCTCAATACGTTTTGTATTGACACACATGAATTAAAGTTAGAACTTCCATATTTGTACTGCATTCCAAAAATGCTCAAAAATCCTTACAAACAACGTTTTATCGCTGGTTCCTAGAAGTGTTCCACAAAATCTGTATTGATGCTACACACAACAATATTATCAGAAATTAAATCTGGCCTTTATAGGTATTGCGAAACATTATATTCCGGAAGTGGAATTATTCAAATGTGGATTCTAATAAAATTCAAAAGAGTTGTTAGAACATCTAAAATCAAAAAGTTTTACTAAAATTCACTCCATCAAGTCTTTGACTTTTCGACTCTTTACACAACCACCCTTCATCAGAAATTAAAAGACAGATTAGCGGAAATCATTCAAATGCATTTACTAGTAAAAACGGAAGCTGCAAATTCAAATATATAGTTATAGGCCATGAAACTTTCTTATCGATAACATTTTTGTGGTGTTTGGAGGAAAGGAGTTTCAACAAACTGACGGCATTCCAATGGGCACTAACCGTGCCCCGCTCCTTGCTGACATATTCCTTACTAATACGAAACTGAATTCATCAGTCTTTGCTTTCACATGGAAAGAAAAAATGGGCTCTCTTGGTTTCAATTTCACTAACAGCTATATAGATGACTTGCTTTCAATTAATAATCCTTCATTCGCGGATTACATAAGCTTCATCTGTTGAAGTGACCTGGAGGTTAACGAAACCACAAAAAGTAATAATTCTACTTCGTATTTAGATATTATGTTGGCTTTCGATATTAATGGTCAATTGAACACCTCACTCTATGACAAAGGTGACGATTTCAATTCGTTATCACAGACTTTCCTTTCATAAGTAGCAACATTCCACCATCGCCCGCATACGACATATTCATATCTCAGTTAATACCTTGTTCCAGAGCATGTTCAAATTACAATGTCTTTGTTCTGAGGGCTAGGCGACTTTCAGATAAGCTACTCAACCAGGGTTGTATATGTGTTAGACTAGCAACGTCACTGAGGAAGTTCTATGGTCGTTACGAGACTCTTATCACTACATATGATATATCTCGTTATCCAGACTTTTAAATGATATTCTGGAATGAGACCGATTCCAATCATTTTACACTGATTTGACACTTTCTATACAAGAAGGTTACCTACTTTGAATTCTCCATATATAAACATATATGGAATTTATAGGATTTGACCTTTCTACTGGGTATATATAACGGGTGTTGCTAGCAAGCAGGAGATTCTCACTCTCCCTGGGCACCTGATCTTACCCCATCATAGGGGTTCCCATATGCTCTTCAAGTAGACATATTTTGTTATTTTCACGTGGTTTTCATTTTCCCTGATTTTGCATGTCCTCTGGTTTCATGATTTTCGGACTTACGGTTTGGATTTATCCATCATCTTTACATTGAAACATATTAAAAACTTATATGAAATTCGAATTAGTGTTCAGCAATTTTTGTCCAGCGGAATTTCTCATCCCAATTTCGGTGGTGATCTGGCTTACAAATGAAAGAGGGTCAGATATATTGGCAACTTCATTTTGTCCGGATCTAGAATTGTCAAACCTCTTCTACATTGCCAATATGACACTGAGATCATCTGTACGACTATTGATCTTGTATTGGACCTTTATACAGCCTTATGGAGACTTTTCCTTGAGCGTTGCACACTGACTAACAGGGCGGTTGGGAATCCATGACGGGTCTTGTTTAAACCTTTTCAGAGGAGACATGGTCCCGAACCTCTTACCATTTGACTGATAGTCGGGACTCCAACTGCTCAAGGGTCTGAGCTCGCTTCCATAGTTACTTCCTGTTGATGTCACTCTTCATATGTTTGATATCATAATCTTACACAACATTACCATTAGTGTCAATATAGCTTATGTATTTTTATGACCTCTAAACCTGTGTAACTCGTTGATCCTTTTTCTCTTTATGGAGAATTATTTATAAATTTTATATGATTGTACTGCACTTGCGACGACTGGGAAGGTGGGCCCGTAAACCGGTTAATCACACCAATTGAGGGATCGTCAAATACCTGACATCGCACCATTTGGTTCACTTTTTCAGTATGATGTCATAAATAAATGGCCTGTCAAACATGAATTTAACTGTGACGTCAGAATGAAACTAGGCAATAGTCGTGGTTACCGTTTATTACTCATTGAACCGTCCTAAGTCGGTATCGCATTTTTGTTTTACAATAAATATAATTGTAATGTCATTTTATGTATTTCAATGTATATTTCAATGTATTTTATTGTATAGCTCCATGGTGACTTCTGCCACATAACTGAGCCAGTAACTCCTCTTTTTTCTTTCAATACTTGTTACCAAGTTTTATTGTACATCTCCTTGGTGACTTCTGCCCTACAGTTAAGTCAGATGTCTTTCTCTTTCCCCTTTAACATGTTGCATGTTATATAATGTAATTAATTTAAAGGGAATATACTTCTGCTAAATAATATAGAAATTTTAATCAATATAAGAAAAATAATATGTTATTTGACATGGTCATATTCCATCCTGCAGATTATAGATGCATAGTTCTTAGAGACTACTCTTTTCACCTGATTCAGTGTCGATGACTTTCCAACAAAAATAGAAAATAAATCCTCCACGTTTGATGAACATATGTCACGCTACACGAAAGAAAAACCTACCTGTGCCATAGAAAAAATGCAGACAACACTTTTACGATGTCTAATTTCGTTTTTCACTTTTTATAAGTGAAAGTCTGTAATACGATTGCACTATAATTTTGAACCTTACTTTCAAACAAAATTTCTAATGGGTTATTGATTTCATGTGAAAACGTATGCACTTTTCATAATATGCGTTCTCTACGTATGCAAATTAATACATTATTCACAAAAATATTCAATTTTCTGTGATTAAACTGCAAATCAATAAATAATTAGAGCAAGATCATCATGTACATTTAAACATTTATATATATATATATGTATGTATAATTAAATTTCAGTAAGCTTTTGCAATAAAATTCATGACATCGTAGTAATTTTATATAAATGTATTTTCCACTTAATGTGGTAACGATTATGATGATATTGACTCATCATAATTTATGTCAGATAAGAAACGTGAAGAAACATGTATCCTAATCAGTGCGATGACTATATCTATGCATGCCCAATAATTGTATAAATATGTTCGCGGAAAAGAATATATATATACAATTGCAATGTAGAATACGAATAATTGACCTTCAGACTCGTCACAGTTTTGGTTCTCCCGAAATATTGGTTCAAAGCTTTACATATCATGTACTGTTTTTTATTTCGACTTCCATCTCCATTTGACTGGATGTTAATTAACATTGGTAAAAATGAAGTACCCATGACACGTTTATTTCAGATTTCCTGGGAATCCAGTTCGAGGGCAAGTCTAGGGACTGGGGATCAAAATAACAAAAAGAGGTATCTTCTGTGAGAAACTTCTTAAGTGTTATGTTTAATAAGAAATAAAGAATTCTAGAAAAATATTTGAAGAAGTATATTTTTGGACCATATCAAAATCAATTTATATCATTATGTGAATCAAGTTATTAGTTTTTGTTTTCCTTATATATCAAATTCATTATTGGATTGGAATAATTAAAAACAAGGACAAATTGGAAAAATGTTTAAATCACAAGATAAATAATTACATATTCTTATTCCGTCCACAATCTTGTTTTCTTTGCTTCAGATTTGAAAACTTCACGTGATTCAACATTGGCTACGATTTACAATGTTGGTTTTCCAATTTTTGTTTCTTTGGCTTTTGTTGAGGTCAGTTTGGATTTCCACAGTTTCCGGCTAGAGCATCACTGAAGAAACACAAGTTGTCGAAAGACGCATATGTTGCATTAATTTATTCACGTATATATGTGGTGGTATTGATTCGCAAATGGTTGTACAAAATAATCCATAGTGAAGCAATATATCTGTAGTTTATAAAGAAAATAAATGAATTTTAACTAGATTTGGAAAATTGAAGTTGTTTTCTTCTATTTGTTTCACTAAACTATTCAAATACTCAAAACAAAATGACCTTCACCACCGGAACTGCAATATATAACCAAAGAAATTAGACAATATCGCATTAATGTCAAAGCTGTAATTATAAACGCCACAGCAAAGATTTGTGTTGAACCGTGAAACAAAGCAAACTATCAAAGCATTTGTAACGTTATATCCGACGAGGAACAAAGCCAAGTCAATAGCAATTGCATACAGTAGAGATATGTTTCTGGATGCACTAAACTCAATGTATACAAGTCAGTGTATAAGTCAGGGCTGTCTTTTACCTTCCAATCTCAAGATGCAACAGATTGTTAGGCCTAACATAGGGATATAAAACAGGAAACCACTATATGCGGTGTCACAGAAACAAGTACATTTCAATGTCTTGTTTAATTTTTAAAATCTTAATAAACTAATGAATGAAGAGGATTCTCATTGCTTTGAATTCGATTTTGATTTATTTGAAACTTTAAGCCTATAAGGCTTATTAGTGCAAAACCTGATGTTTACAGCATAATAAAGAATCGTTTAATGGAGTTTGCGATACAGTTGAGTTTGTAAGTCTGCTAATATATATACTTGTACTTAGCGAAAGAATGCTTCTCCCTTGGCAATGAATTTTAGTCATGATTCTCATACAAATTCTTTTATTTCACAAGAGTACGAGGAATCCTATCCCAGATCTGACGGTTTATTTTATTTATATTCATTGTGATTACAAGCTTTACAATTAGTTTTAAATATCTTTGTTATAGCAGCACGACCGTTTGTTTGATATATTTTTAATCATTTTGTTGGTTTCGCTATTCGATTTACGGGGTGCATCTTCCCACTCATCACACACGCATTACATTTACAAGGAAAACGGTTTGAATTCGAAAGAGTTTCATTGCATGTCCATATTCAAAGTCCGATTAAAACATTGTAAATTGGGAATGTCAAATTGGATGAGACCAGGTATGTAGTTAGATTCTCCTGCTAGTATGCTTCAACCGTGGCAAATATTCCGTAGATACCTATCGTATTTAGCTGTAAAGTCATATTGATAATTTGTTAAAAAATGGAATATAAGTTTTGTAGGAGTCCAGATGTACAAAGCTGGTAGGACAAAATTCAAAACCTTGTCTTCTCCGAAGAGATTAATATAAAGCTCACCATAGAATTCGAACTTCTCTATTGGGTCTTTTCATTACACAGTGTTATTTTCCCCATATGAGCATTTTACACCAGTTTACAAAGACCTGGTTAACATAACGACAGTCTGATATTAGATATGTGCATATATGGGATATAGCTGTATAACGAAAGGTCCAAATTAGCCGGTATCTTACGCTCAAGGAAATTTTGCATAAGATTGATTCTCAATGTTGATTAACAAAAATATTATTTTAGCTATAAAAGGACCTGGTCCGAGACTGGAAAATTATAAAATGAAAGGGATAAATTACGATAATATCTTATTTTTCCTGTATTCCATAAATGATAAACTTTGTGTTAATTGTAAAATTTAAAACTAAAATCCTTCAATGTTTTCGTAGAATAAATGTAATTGAGTCGAATTAAATTCGATCGGTTTCACTTTTTCAAATAAGGCGATGTTCCGCCCACAATCATGCGCGTGCGCGGATATTAACTGTAGAAATTAACAAAGGTTCACGTGGAGGAATACGAGCACGGGAAAAAGCAAACGTGCGGTAGAAAAAAAACCCAAAAAACTATACACATACTTCGAGGCCAAAAAAGGAAAAGTGGGACAAATGTTAGAATCGGGTAGAGCTCGAGTTTCATTGTCACTTGATTTCCTCTGACCGTTCTCATCAAATCTAATGAGTTGGTGCGGTTATGTTGCAAATTTAAAGCGGGCAAATCTCGTTAACGACATTGACTTTGGAAACGATACATTTTTCACATCATATATAATATACTAAGAAACGATTGCCGTTTAAGAAATCCGTTTACATTTTTTTATACTTTTTCAGACTTCAATCGGACCATGCTCCTTTAATGAAAGTTCTTACTGAATTATTACGTCCGTGATCATTAAATTACATTGCATTGATAATATAAAATTTTATGCCTAAGATAACTGCTAAGTTACTTTGAAATGGGTAATTAAACTACAATGTATAACCGTATGATATCGAAGCAATCACTTTATAGGGTTTTTACAGGAAAGATTGAACCTTTAAAGTACAATATTCCCTTACAAATCATCAATATTGTTTTCAATGTGAGTATGTATGTTACACGATTAAAACTGTCAAATATTATCTAATTGCAGTAATCCTAATGACATCAAACCATTCAAAATCACAATGTAAAATCAAATAAAAACAAATCAAAGAATATCAAGTAAGGAGTATAAGTAAACCCCGAAAAGGGAGTGAGATCAGGGAGAGTAAGCACCTCCTACTTGCTAGAAACACCTGTCACTTAAGCCTGGTAGAAATTATCAAATCAAGTAAATACTTCGTATAGGTGTCAAATTCGGTTTTAAGATGGTCGGGATAGGTCTCATCCCAAAATATCATTCAGCTATCTGGATGACGAGATGTCATATTGTATGTTAGTGTATCACATTATAAATCCTAGGAATTTCATTGAATGACTTCACTGATACTCTGAAGCAACAGTACCCCGTTTTTTGGGGGGTTTTTTTGGGGGGGGGTTGTGATGCCTGCAGGGCATTATCGCTTTCTATTTTTCTATTTTACAGATTTACTGCTCGTTGGAAACGAAATCATGATTTGGTAAAGAATTTACTGTTTATAATAAAAAAGAAGAATATACCTGTATAATTCAGTTTCACCGTCTCTGTAATTGACATGTAAATAGCATTGTGCCTGGTTGGTGTCATGTGATACACTATCGCTCGGCACTGTCGCTTCCAAAAGCAACAATATGAGGGCATATTTCCCTCTCCAACGGGAATTAATTGGTAAATAAAAGCCTCATATCCTAGAACATTATGGAAAGAGGAACTCTGTACTGTAAAACAATGTCTTTGTGTCCACCATACGACTTCCTTAGCGCTATATTTCATAACCCTGTTTAGTAGCTGATATATTGTGGCTTTTTATTCATTCATTTTTTTTTTATTATTTCTATATATGAAACAAGTCTGTCGCTTTCTGTCGTGTCCTTGATCTCAGGTTCGGGTTGCAGAAAGGGCCAACAAATAGTTCTTTCGTCTTTCTGGCTAGCTCGGAACAACAATTTTTTTGTACCCTATATGCCCACAAAACAATTTTGTAATTGTGCATTACACATGTATCGGTAAATGCAATGTACCAGTGTAATAAAATGCTATTAAACAGGTAGCAGTAGATATATAACAAATGTTATATAATGATGTAACACACATACGGTGGTAAATTAAATAAATTTACCAGTGTTATGTAATGCTGTAATACACCTATAAGTACATTCAACTTTACCAGATTAATATAGTGTGTCAATACACATGTAAGTATCTGTGTGTATGTGTGTGTTGTGTGTGTATTAAGCACAACAACAGCAACAGAATCGGGATTGCGATTATTTTAAAGGCGAAAAATCATGATGAGAAAAAGGCTTCAAACGAAGTACATGTAGTTTTTGCTCAAACATTTATGAGATGTTAACTATAGAAACGAATGGCATGTCGAAATCAAAGATTTAGCTGTAAATATTTTGGTGTGCTGAAGTGAATGAACAAATTATAGCACTTCTGCCCTACAACTAAGTCAGATATCTTTCCCTTTCCCAACTATATGCTGCAGTTTTTTTTAGCTTCTTCTCCTATAATGATACTGCCTCTGCCTAACGCATTGTAAGAATATTTTTGTCTTCATTTTCATGATAGTGAAACAGGATATCTCTTGATGAAAAATATAAAACATATATATCTTCTAATTTTGTGCACCAGATGCGCATTTCGACAACTTATGTCTCTTCAGTGATGCTCGTTTCCGAGTGGTTGAAATTCTCATATTATATAAATATTTGAAGAGCAATATTATAACCAAAATGACCGAAAAAGTGAACCAAAGAATCAATCTAAGGACAGAGCTATGCACAAGGGAGATACTCCTTAGTTTTAGAGTGATTTGCATAATTTCATGACGGAAAATTTTAAGTATATATCTCATGTCAGTACAAAAGCACTGAAAACTAGACTTATGATGCCCTCGGGAACTATCAGTCCACCAGCAGTGACCCCGGCCTAGCAAAAAACCCCAGAATTATGACTTTAAAAGTTTATAGAAAGTGATCGATTCCATATATAAATATATATATATATATATATATATATATATATATATATATATATATATATATATATATATATATATATATATATATATATATATATATATAAACATCTCGAAGAAATGTATAGAAAGTGATTTCAACCACTTTATTCATTGATTAACATATAACTAGACATGTAAAACGGGTTCATACAGAAAATGAGGAAATTAGGTCCAACATTCTCCCATTACCGGATATTGTCATCGAAAATATATTAAAATCATTTCTGGGTTTATATTGTTCAATGAGGGGTCGTAATTGAAATTACTATCTATCCATATTTTGAGGTGTTTTAATACATATATTCATGAAATATATCACTTTCCATAACTCTTAACCTCATATTGATACTAGATGTTAAAGTTTTCAATCATTTTCAGTAAAGTTTATGGCACACGGGTTTTATTGCAAACTGGGTTGCTACTAAAATTTCTCTCTGCAATAAGTCACCCGAACCCGTTTTACAATAATTGTTATTGCAAAACGGTTTTTAATGCAAAATATGTTGTAACATGGCTATGGTTTTCTCCTCTCTCCCAGCTGCCAACATATCTTGCTCTAATGTGTGGAACCACCTATTACTAATTTGTTGTTCTATGGATGAAAATGTAGTTTGTGATAGTCCTTGAGAATCCAACGCTCATATTAATTCAATTAGTCATGCATGATGATAGACTGCCACTCTGGGGGGGGGGGGGGGGGGGGGATTTTTAGAATTTTTGGGAAACCCCCCTAAATGGCGCAATTTGATTGGTCAATCTACTTTCACTTTCGATTTTTTTGCGAATTTTGGGGATTTCCTACTTTCATTTTCGCAAAAAATAGACCTCAAAAATGAGGTTTTTGAGTTGTACAATTTTTGGGTGTGATGACGTCACGAGTGACGTCAAGATGACATCACGAATGACATCATTATTTTTTTTTTTTTTTTTTTTTTAAAGAGGGTATCTCATCGTTCCTCGGATTCAAACCGAGACTTCCCTTTTTTTTTCAAAAGGTGTGCTGTATTACACTAAAACGAATTATGAGATGTGCTCTATTTAGTGAGTGTATTGTAAAAAAAAAGTGTTGGAATCGACTCTCTTGGTAGGAGGGATATGTCCCCTGTAAGCCTTCTCACCGCGTCAAGGTGGAGTCGAAACGAGAAGGTAAACTAAGGAAAACGGAACTAAAATATAGAAATGTAAACTAAGGGTAATAAATCAGGAAAAAATCGAACTTAAAGAACAATGGTAAGCACGATACACATATACAATGAGCAATTCAAGCAATATTTTTTTTGTATTTTTTGTATTTTTTTTTTTTTTTTTTTTGTATTTTGAGCTCATGCTCCCCCTGGACACGGCAAACGACTTGGTCATCACTCGTCTGATCGGATACTTGGCACTTCCCTTCTCCAGGGCCTTTGCGTGAGCCTGACCGACGGAGGGACTCAACTTCACCGTACGTACCATCAGGGAGATGTCCGTCAGTTTGGCTTTGAAGGTGTCGGCGCCTGCCATCAAGTAAAATGACGGTTTGTTTTGGACCAGAAGCAGGTTCAAGTCCACCCCGTTGAGGACGTAGCGTTCTTGGAAGCACATGTCTAGATGCAAGCGTCCCGCCAGGTCGACGATCTTGCTGGTTTCGAAGAAGGCCTGTCTGGTGCCCCATCCTTCGTTCTCGGCCGGCGTGTGACTCTCCATGTGTCCCGACGCGTCTTTGTACCACACCACGGTTGTCAGTTGAGACGTCTTGGCCGAAGTACCGTAATTCAACAAATTCTCTATGTAGGCCCGATAAGCGTAGGTGTTGTTGCTGTCGGTGACGATTTTGTCGTTCAGCGACAATTTGACTTCAGAAAACAACGAATGCATCCAGTTGTTTACCGGTCCGACGTCGGCGCCTTGGTCGAGGTTCGTATTGTCTGCATTGACGATCTGAACTTTCAGGTACAGGTATGTATTGTGTAGATCTATGTAATCATCCCCCACTCCCGGAACGTGGAATTGTATGTTACTTCCGCCGTCGATGGAATGCAACGGTTTGTGTTCTATCCAATGTCCTGTCTCGTTGTTGGCTTGTGTGGGTGGAACGGCAAAGAGATCCAATTCGGATTTCATGCATTCGCACGACTGTTTGTGGACCAAAGACATATTTACGATTCCAGACCTTAGAAAATATCTCTCCTGTTTCGCCTGCGTGAGCTCTACTTCTTCTTTTTGCGATGCGGTGTGTTGATCTGTTGCGAATGTCTCCTATTTATAGTTTTTTGCTGCGGTCCGACGGCATCCAAAGCAAACAGTCGTGTGTTTTCTAATACGTTCGTACCCATTTCGCTCACTCTTCGCTTGGCGGCATCTTTGAGATTACGTCCGCTCGCCATGTCCCTTGCTACGTTTAGCCCCGTAGACAGGGCTTCTTTTCCCTATGCTTTGGCCCCACTTTTCACCAAGGGAACTACCGATTTCAAAAGACCTTTGAACATGCTACCGATTCCGTGACCCCTCTGTGTCTTTACACCTCGAAAGACGGGTAATCCGTTTCCGACTTGTTTTCTGTAATACTGCTCTATGGCCATGTCGTCGCAGCGATATCTGTTCCTTTCGAAACAACACACCATTTTTTTTTTTTTTTTTTTTTTTTGGAACTCGTCTCGTAGATTATGGTATGTGTTATGTGTAAAGTCCAGTGTCTAACCTCCTATCTATTGACTATTAGCCGGGTCTGGCTTTGCGAAAGTGTAGCGTCTCCACCGACTTTCCCTGTTCGAAAGGTACCAGTTCGCCCGTGTCTTTGGAAATCTGTATTTCCGGGGTCTCGAAATTATTCAGTTGAACCGGAAAGTAATGGATCTTTTCGTACGTGCGAGTGACCATTTGGCCCGCCTGTCCTTCTATGGGTACGATCCTCAGTAAGGGAACGTACTTGCCCCCCACTATGGTGGGTTCCAATACACGTACAGAGAATCGTCTCCCACGTTGAACCACGAATGAAAATATTGGATCTCCGTCATTCCCATTTCCCACGGTCCCTGTAACTGAATGGCTTGTGGAAGTTTTACTTTGAAGTGTGCTACGGTATTGTTTGGAAAGGTTTCCATGGAACTGTTACTGGGGAGCATCAAGTAAAACATTTTTTTTTCTCCATCGATCTCGATGAACAGATTTAAACGATCCGAAGATCTTTTTATACTTTTTTTTTAGAGGACTTCCACTTTCGGATTCTTGTCGGAGTGATGGCGTACGGCGACAGTCTTTTAGTTCCGATCGTCTTACGCTTGGAACGGCGTAAGGAGCGTGACGTGTCCGTCGTTGGCACCCATCTCTTACTTATTTCTTCCAATCGGGAGCTATCGAGGCTGGACTCGTCCTTCGACACGTCGTTCGACACATCGTTCGACACGTCTTTCGACACGTCTTTCGACTTGTACGACTGCTTTCGTGTAGGCATGTAACGAAAGGAAGCCACCGGGGTCGTCCAATCGGAAGAATCGTCGGTCGACACGTCGGGAGGAAAGTCGGCCTTTTTCATGTATTCCCATCTGTGGGGATGTCCTATCAGTTCTTGGGGAACATTCGTTTTTTTCAGTCCCTTGGCGAAAACCTCCCAACCTCTAGGGTTAGAGCGTTTCCTGCTTCTCAGCATGTCGTTGACTAAATCCACCATGTTACTGCCGGGTACTAATTTCTGATCGTAAATGAGCTCCCCCTTGTCATTCCAACGCATGTCCGAACGAGACTTGATTCTGTCGATCAGCCGTTTCGCTTTTTCTTGCATGGACTTGGGAACGCTGTCCAAGATTTCACGTTCCGTATCGTCTAGTGGGCGAGTTCCCACTCGGGTCCCCTCTCGGGTTCCCCCTTTGGCTTTGCCGAGGGCACAGTTCGTCTGGCTAGGTCCGGATTTCATATTCGCATCGTTGGGCACCACTTCGACTTTCACCTGGGGTCTCATGTTCAGGTATTGGTCTTGCATCCTTAATTGTTTCACGAGTTTCTGATTGTAGACTTTCAACCGCTCGTCGGCCGACGTCTGTCCGTCGGTTAAAATGGATTGTATTTCGCCGTCTAGTTTCTGATATTTAGCAAGCCGGGGATCGGTATTACCCTGTTGCCATTCTAGATTTTCCAGTATCCGAGGTTCCACCAGATGATACATCTTCGTATGCTCCATGTCGGCGAGCGAGTGTGCGTGTGTGTGTGTGGGGGGGGTGTGTGAAGATCTATTTATAGAGTTTTATATAGCACCCAGAACTTTCTGAGCTAAAGGTAATATGACGGAACCGACCAAAGGTCCGAGGAGTGCAGGTAGGAATCCTCCGACTTGAAGGACTTTTCTTTTTCTCTTCAGCAGGGTTTTCTAAATCGCGACTTCGTGCAGGCATTCGCGATAAGGTAAAAGTCGAAGTTTCTCTCTCTTCGTCAAGTCCACGTTTCCGTCTAATACGTTTTCGCAACATTCCACGAGACAATGGATCAGGGAATTGTCCGAATGATGCAAGATGTTCTGGCATATTTCGGGGTTGGCACGGGAGAGATAATGTAGATCTAAGGCATGATCTTTCACTTTATGCAGGGGGGACGTTTCCTCCAAATCTTCCGGACGGGACGACGCGTGTCTTCGTAGGTCATAATGTCTACTAAAGTCGTCGCAACAGCGAGGGCACGTAAAGGCCGTGGCGTGTGTATGCGTATGTATGCGTTCGTCGCATGCGTCTTCCTCCTATTTATACTTTTCTCACGTATACCGTTTGCAGCTCGCCGGGAAAGATTTTGGTGCGGAGTCGCAAGTGTTCCGGAGTTTCTTGTCTCGCATCCACCAAGAGGTAACCGTAAGGTCTGGAAGTGGCATGTGCTACGAGCACGTATGCTGCATGACCCGGATACATCTGTCGCGCTAAATGAGAAATCTGAGATCTGTCCCTGGGGTTCTTGAAGATCGCCATGTAGTGGGCATTGAGACTGACCGTACGGCTTTCCGGTCCCCTGCCAAACAGGTTCAGTACGATGTAGATCACGGACGTGTTTCGATGATGACTCTTTTCCGTGAAGAGAGACGCGATTTTCTTTTTGTCGACGACACCCATCATGTCGTCTAATACGAGGAGGTGTTTTCGATTCGGATCCAAGGCGTCGACATCCGGCAGACCTTGCTTGAATTCGACGAAACCGTCTAAACTGTCGTACAAGGGCTGCCACTCATTGTAGTGAAATACCACGTGGTCCGGTACGGGGTGTATCATGGATTCTTTCGTCCGCAGCAAGCGTGCAACGAATTCCGATTTACCGCAACCCCTGGGACCGGCGACGATGCAAGTGAAAGGATGTTTGAATCTCGGGTCGCCCATGATCGGTTTGTTTTTTTTTCGTAATGCGAATTATGTCACCGACTCTTATTTATACTTTTTGGCTTCCGTCTCGGTCATCCGTGTATCGAACTTCGGGGGCCAACCCAACCATCGCACGAGTACTTCCTTCTTGCCTTCTTTGGTTTTCCTTCTCTTCACAATCTTTTCCATCTTCGTAAACAAGTCCGTCTTGTCCACCTTCTGTAGTTCGCTGTTCGAGAAACTACCTTCGATTTGTTCGCCGTCCAAATCTCTCAACTTGTACACGGCGACGTTCCCTCCTCCTCTTCTGTACCGATGGCTCACCTCGAACACTTCGTGCATCCATTTTTGGAGAAATCCCCTTCTGAACGTCTTGCTTCTGTATGTGATGCGCACTCGGTCCCCCACTTTGAAACGAAACCGAACTCTCTTCTTGGGACCCTCCCTCCGTTTGGCGAATAAGATGTACTGGGTGTCTTCGTCGATTTGGGACGGAGCGAACCCGTGTAAGGCACTGTGTCTGGTGTCGTTGTAATTCTGCACCAGGTCGTTCAAGACGTCCACGTAAGTCTCCGTATCGTTGGCCTCCATGTAACGGTACATCACGTTTTTGAACTTGCCTATGAAGGATTCCGCAAAGGCGGCTTTGTGATCGCTTAGACTTTCGATCGGCACCACCCCGTTCTCTCTGAAAAACGTCTTGACCTGTCTGTTGACGAACTCCGTTCCCTTGTCCGTTCTCAAAAGTTGGGGTTTCCGTTCTCGAAAGATGGCTCGAAAGGCAGAAATGACGTTTTGGCCGGTTTTGCTTTTGAGAGGTACCACCCATGCGTATCTCGAAAACGTATCAACTGCGACTAATAGGAAAGTCACTCCCTCGTTACTTCTCTTCAGATTGGACACGTCCGCCAGATCCACGTCCCACAGGTGATCTATCCCCGGGGAAATCACCTCGGATTTGACGACTTTACGCTTGACCTGTCGACGGAGGGCGTGGGCATCTTGGTTGCATAACCACTTCCTTATCCGATATTTCGAGACGTCGTGTAACCCCTCTCTTTTTATTTCGTCAAATAGTGCTCCTTCTCCTCCGTAGGCGCTCTTCTCCTCGAGGTCGTACCACTTCTGGCGTAGATACTCGTCTACCCACTTTTCGTCGTTTGACATCGATCAGTATCGTCGTCAGACAGCGTACAATGTGATGAACGAAGTCGAAGAATACTTTACACATGCACTTCAATGTAGTCATCGATCTGCCATCCATCGCTAGAGACGGTAGAGATTTGAAAAAAAAATTTTGTGGGTAGAGACACTCTGGCCACACGGCATGACACGAACTACGTTCTACCGGGGATTCTTTCGGTACTATCTTCTCGAGGTATCCCTCTGTCTCCGAAGTCAATGGCACGCACGTGAGCAGCCTACGATACATCCATCGTGATCTGCATTCGGTGAAAAAACGAGGAGCCACCCCCCCTATTTTTACTTTTTTTTTTTTAAGATTTCCCTCGAATCGCTCCCGGTGTCCCTCCGTCGCCGAAGTCGACGACACGCACGTGAGCAGCCTACGATACGTCCATCGTGATCTGCGATCGGTGAAAAAACGAGGAGCCACCCCCCTATTTATACTTTTTTTTTTTAATTTCCCTCGAATCGCTCCCGAGGCCCGCCGAAACCCCCCCTCCCCATGTCCCCCCTGGTAAGCGAAGCGGTCCTTTGGCCCGATTTTTTTTTTTCACACGACTCATCTCCAGCGTGCTGAGAGCGACGAGAGCGCTAGGAGTAAAAAAAAAATGCGTAAAAAATGAGTAAAAAGTAACCTTTTGTGAAAAACGCAAGCAAAAAATCCCCTTTTCAACAAAATTGACATGGAAATTCCCATAGGGTGGGAAGAAATGAGCGAAAAGTCACCTTTTGTGAAAAAAACGAGTAAAAAGTCACCTTTTTTTTTCAAAAAATCACCTTTCGACTGAGTAAAAAGTCGCCTTTCATGAAAAAAAGCGAGCAAAAAATCCCCTTTTCGACAAAATTAACATGGGAATTCCCATAAGGGGGCCCATAGGGTGGGAAGAAATGAGCAGAAAGTCGCCTTTTGTGAAAAAAACGAGTAAAAAGTCACCTTTTGTTTAAAAAAAATCACCTTTCGAACGAGTAAAAAAGTCACCTTTCGTGAAAAACGCGAGCAAAAAGTCCCCTTTTCGACAAAATTAACATGGGAATTCCCATAGGAGGGCCCATAGGGTGGGAAGAAATGAGCAAAAAATCGCCTTTTGTGAAACGAACGAGTAAAAAAGTCACCTTTTGTTTTAAAAAATGAGTAAAAATTCACTTTGGTACGAGAAAAATCTAGTTAAAGATGTATTTTTTGAACAATAAATGAGCAAAAGTCGAGTTTTTACTCGTTTTTACTCCTCGCGCTCCAGAGGCTCCACACACGTCACATGGAAGGAGTGGAGGAGGGTGGGGTGTCCCATCGCCCCGGGTACGCACCGTTGGCGCATCGGCCTCTCTTTTATCTTTCATATTCTCTGTTTGAGTGTACAGAGTATGACAGGCGAAAGTCGTTCGTGTGAAATATACAACTATTTTTTTCCCTTATCGATAAAAAACAAATGTATTGGATTGATGTGTAAGATGCCGATATCATAAACCATTTGTCAGATTATGTATGATGTTTCTTAATGTGTAAAATCTTGGAATGACTTTATTCTATTAAAACATGTGTACACACAGTAGCTATGATTGATTTGAGACATTGCTTTCTTAGTTTTTGTCACGTTAACTACTCATGTATATATTCATATGTTAAATACAACGGTTTATGATACATATTATGGTCTGTCTATTGGATCTCTTCCCTTCTTACTTATAGTAATCTATAGTCATTTACTTGTTTTGTAATAATGGCATGAATGAGACTGTTTATTTGTCGTTGCCTGCTTATGCTCAGAATTCGACCCAATATCCTATTCTATTCTATCTCTTTCCATACACGACCAGAATTAAACGGATCAAATTCGGAGTACACACTCGAAACCCCCCCCCCCCCCCCCCATGCTCCATGCTCCGTATACTCCATATCATGCGAAGGACACATGTGTAGACATTCTAAAGCAGTTACACATTCTTTTTCATGATCACTATAACATTTCTATCATTACAACGATTCTAAATACATACGACATACTTATTTTTTTGTTTTGTATTACTTTCACTCACTTTTACATGTACTCCGGTACACCCTACACTCCAGCATACCCCCCCCCCTCCTGTAGACTCGTGTGTGTAGACATTCTGTGGCACTTACATACTTAAAACCTATTTATATTTCTATTGTTTACTACTATTCCATTCGTTTTCATCCTTTTTTTAACTCGACTTCTCCGACGATCACGCTTCATCGACACATTTTCGATACGGAACAGAGGAAATTCGCTAGAATCCGATCGTCGGCTTTTACACATACGATAACTGTACTGTAACAGTAAAATCCTACCTTTTGTATTTTGTTGGCAAGCGAAAAATTATATATTTTTTAACACATTATATCGTCTTTACACTTTAAGAGAATCACCGCATTCCAATAGTGGCAATGCGGGGTTTTCCGTTCTAAATATACCTTTTTTTTATATTTTTCAACAATAACAAACAACGACAATCAACACTACATCAATTACGAGAATATCGGGACTATATACATAGGGTCTCGTGAGAAGGCTTACGGGGTGAACGTCCGTTACCAAGCGGTTTACGCTGGTTACCAAGAGAGTCGAACCAGCCCCCCCCCCTTTTTTTTCATATCGTCAAATTTCCCATCATAGACTTTGATAATTTCTATTGAAACGGTCGGTTCATACCTTCACGAAGGTATGAGCCGACCGTTTCAATAGAAATTAACATTTTGAATCCGAGGAACGATCGATATATCGATTTCTCTTTCGTTTCGTGACGTCATGTGACGTCATTTTGTCAACAAAAAATGTGCAACTCAAAAACCTCATTTTTGGGGTCTATTTTTTGCGAAAATGAAAGTAGAAAATCTTCCAAATTCCAAGAAAATCAAAAGTGAAAGTAGAAATTGACCAATCAAATTGCTCCATTTCACGGGTTTTTCCAAAATTCTAAAAATAGCCCCCCCCCCCCCCCGAGTGGCAGTCTATCATCACATGCATGTCCATTTTCCAGTGACCACATTTCTCCATACTGCTCGAAACTTAACATCAAATCTTTGCGAATGTGGTAGTTATGGGCTCGTCTCAAGTACAAACTTCCCTTCCATTCTGTTTCAAGATTGCTCTCAAGTCCAAGATTCAGTTTCAAATTTTATTGGAGATATACCAGCTAGATGACAGCTAGTTCTATAGATTTTGGACACATGCATGCATGCAATGTGATGGTGGATATATGTTTCTGCAGTGAGGATACATTAACAAGTCTATCTTTAGGGGACTTAAATCAATAAATCTCACAACATACGAAGTACTCTTTCTCTGTAAGCTAATAACCCTCTTGATCAATTTTGATGAATTGGAGTCTTTTTTTTTCTTTCTCTATATATGTGTACAAACGAATATTTAGAATATATCCCAGGATATTTTGATTTCCTTTTATTCACATGAAAACCTGAAGCTTTACCAAATTTCTTCGCAGTTCTTTTCTTTGTAGCCATGATTATGACATGTTGAAAACTTTATAGCACGTGAAAGCTTTCATAAAGTTCTCAATGATTAAAGATATCAAACTTTCGAAATAAGAAAACTCTTACGTCTTGTTATAAGTTTTCTTTCTCTACAACTTACCTAAATTTGCTAATAAAACGAAAAACTGATTAAGAAATAAATAGTTACACCGTGCCTTCTAACTTGAACTCTCGTGCACATGATCACCACCTGTTATTGTTTACAATATCCATTTTTCCATAGTCATGCGGTAACACTATACTGTACTTATCTCTGTACAAGATCTGTATAATCTGAACCAATACTTACACATATCTGATTCTTTGATCGCCGTACACTTCATGTATATATATTTGTCACTCCTGAGATCAGCGATTCACTCAAAACTAGAAGTGTATACAATGAAAATAGTATTCAGATATGTGTAGTTATGATTATAAAAAGCTAAAATTCTAATTGTATTGGATATATTTTCAATTGTTGAAAGAGAATATTCAGCAGGAAATTCCATAATAATGAATGCGCATATAGTGCAGAAACATTAAAAGGTATATATGTTATATATTTTTTATTTCAGTACAAGTATGGAAACCCAACGCTTATTTATTTGCTTTCACTTTCGGTTTGTGTCATCTATGATCAACACAATTTTGAAACGTTGAAAAATATAAAATTATACAATCAAACAAAATTCGTGCCACATTTCTGTCTGCAAAATGATTCCAACATCAATAAGACATCTTTTAAGACAATATAGGTAACTGTTTCCTTAATCGCATCTGGATCTCTTCATGCAACATGACGTTTTTACTCTTGTCGTTGCATTCACTTTTTAAAATGCCGATAGTCCATCGAACCGTGATTAATAAAAAGAAAATAATAATAATAATAATAATAATAATAATAATAATAATAATAATAATAATAATAATAATAATAATAATAATAATATTGGTATCCATGTACTCGATAATGAGGAATATACTTAGTGAATTTTGGGTGTAAAAGTAGTGTATAAATTGCTGGATTTCTACGGAGAAAGGGTATGAGATTCTTTTAAAAAGTAAATATTTACAGGCAAGATAATATATAATATCAGACATGTCATATGCATTGCGGGATACCATTTTAACCAGAAATGTGTAATAATTATAAAAGAGTTTGTTAGAAGAGAGAATAGAAGACATCTGACATAGCTGTATGACACAAATCATTAAGGACATGTACACAGAAACGTTCTGTGTATCTTAATTTACTATTAACAATTTGTATGTAAAGGTGATGGATAAATCCTAACCATAAGTCTTAAAATCATGAAACCAGAGGACATACAAAAATCAGTGAAAATGAAAAAAATTGGAAAATAACAAAATATGTCTACTTGAAGAGCATATTTGAACCCCTGTGATGGAGTGAGATCAGGTGCCCGGGGAGAGTGAGCATCTCCTGCTTGCTAGCAACATCCGTCACATATACCCAGTAGAAAGAGTCAAATCGTGTAAATTTCATATGTATTTATATATGGAGAAGTCAAAGTAGGTAACCTTCTAGTATAGAAGGTGTCAAATCTGTGTAAAATGATCGGAATCGGTCTCAGTCCAGAATATCATTTAAAAGTCTGGATAACGAGATATCATATGTATGTGAGGTATACTTTTCTAGCCATGTGTTCCCCATTTATACACATGTAACGGTATGTGAGTGTAATGTAATGTTTAATACACATGTAAATACACTGGTTTTTACCATTGTAGTATAATGCTATAATAAACATGTAGCGGTAAATACCTTCAACTTTTCCAGTGTTATAGAATTAGATAATCTTATATATCACAGTAAGAGTTTTTGTCATTAAACTGATATTTCCCGTGCCAAGGCTCTGTGTTCTGTCGTGCAAACTCATCAACTCTTATTTATGTATATTTGCAACATTTTCATAGACAAAAGTACGAGAAAGAAATGGGGATACCTGGTGCTAGATATTACGTATATCGTGAATATTGCACCTTTTAACTCACCAAACACTATATAAATACAGCACTGTTTCTCGAAAAGTTCCCTACCATTTATTAACTAATAAATCGTAAGAGGTTACCATGATGTATAACAACAGGAGCTTTCAATCTATTACCCTCATTTCACGTTTATAACGTTTTGTTACACTTACAAAGTTCATCTTAGTTCAACCCATCCGCTCTTGTATTTTCACAACAATAGTTGTTATCGTCAGCGATGTAGTTTAATTATATTCAATCAACGTGGGTTTTTTCTCTGTGTTTTTGGGAGTGCAACGTGCTGTAAAGTTGACGCTCTGACGCTCAGACCTCATATATAGAGTGTCTGTGATAGCGTCTAGTAACTAAACATGTCAAAGCTCTATTGTGCTTATTATATGCCCGGCTTTAAGGGAACAAATTATGGTATGGTGTTGTCCGTCTCTCCGACTTCGGTACACTTACTCCTCATGTCAAGAAAAAGACGTTTATTGTTTTTCAAGGTCAACGTGAAGGTTGTGGTACCACTAGTTTAGAAAACCTTGTAGGCAGGATACAGTAGGAACTATTCGAGATGCAACACTTCAAGGCAGAGGGGATGTTTCCATACTTTCAAAATCCTCCCCTTCAAAATAAGCGACGGGCGTAGTAAGCCACGCCAGGCGTTACGACAGTGTAATGAATTATGATAATACTACAAGCACATCATTAATACAGGTTTACATATATACATATTCTTAGATAAAAGTGATAGCAGTAGATTATCAGATTACTAACATATAAAACTCGGTTTTGTGAATTTTTATATTGCATTTATGTAAAGCTACTCTGTGATTTAAATATTGTGTTGACCCAGTATTTGTTACATGATATAACATATATTACATTATTTAGAATTGCAGGTTAGATTTTGTTTTACTAGGAATTGAATGTTAACATTTTTGAAATTACACACATTTCCTTCCATACTTATATTACATACTTTACATTTTTCATTTTCGCATTTTGTTACATTATCAAATATTGTTTTAGCAAATGCAATTGTTTTAGATTTTTTAATTGCCTCTTACTTTTGATAATTTGAATCTCGTTTTAATTTTTGTTTACCTTATCGTCCATTTTAAATACTCAAAATCTCTGGAGTTAGTGTATTATATGTAGATACAAATGCAAACTAATGTTTGGTGTCTTTCACTATTGTTTTGCACATAATAGACATCGGTATTGCTTTGGCCACCTCGAATCCTTTAGTAATTAACGTCATAGGATGTCCTAATTTAGGTTTTCTTAATTCAGACGGTTTAATAATTGCACACATAAGTCTATTTTGTCCCAAACAAACGTGAAAGAGAAACATTCGTTAGTATTTGTATCTACATATAATAAACGAAACGTGGCCCTTTCTGTGATTATGTCCAACTTGTTCTGTATTTATATTTTATTTATCTTCTGTACGTGTTCGGAATTAATGTAGGACGTCATTATTCAAAACAGGAAACAATTAGGTCAACGAGTATCACAATGGGATACTTTATTATCTGTATAAATGGTCAAAGGCTCGGATAAATTCTTCATTTCATCCCTTTATTGTAAGCAAATGAAAAAGTGATATTACATGTATATGTTTATATTTTATTTGAATTGTTATCAGTAGGCCATAAGCATCACTAAAGAGGCATTAGTAGTCGATATGTACATCTAGTGCACAAAATTATTACGTACATATTTTCTAATATTTGATATTTCAGATGTCAATATAATGACTCTAAATGTATATATTATACACTATTGATATTGTTTTGGTATTTCATAGGTAAAGCCTATTATATAATGCTTATAGACTTACAAAATGTTTTATAACATCGTTACATGATGTGATATCTAACAAGAAGAAAACAAACTATAACATAGATATATTACGGAGCGAAATGGAGAATGAAGCGTTCGATAATGACTCATGCAGACTTACTCATTTATTATTTGTTTCTCATTGCAGAATAATGAAATAATTAAATTCCGTTATATATGTAATATTTCGGTCGTGACCATGTATTGACAAAATCTTTTTAGGTTATTATATAACTAAACACGGTCGTAATAACGGATACGACAAAATGTTTGATATTTGATCATTTCTTTTGAGGATAAAATAGCAAGAGTTCTGAAAGAGAAATAAATCATCGAAGAAATATGTTTATCATCCTGGAAAGATTTATGGTAAAACACGAAGAAGTAACGAGGGGTAAACCATATCTCATAGTCCATGGAATAAAAGACTAATACCATGTATAGTGTCATATTCAAATAAATGCGAACCACAATAAGATCGAGGTGAGACCAAGTGCCCGGGAGGAGTAAGCGTCCCCTGATTACATGCAATACATGTTGCAAAAATCCTGCAACAACTTTTCAAGTCGAGGAAGTAAATACATATATATAAGTATTATGTCAAATCAAGTATAGCCAAAAAGTTAAGATGGTTAGTTTGTATAGTCAGGTCCCAAAATATCGGTTAAAGTTCTTGAAAAAGGAATCTAAAATTGCACTAGATCCCTATATCGACCATAAAACTTCCTCAGTGACAATTTCAAACGTTCCTCAATATATCATTGTGAAGGTAGTCTCGTGGATAACTCAGAAGATGCGTAATCATTATACTTGCCGCAACAACGTGATCGACAACGTGACACGTTAAGCGTTATCAGTAGTCATTATATGTAATACTATGTTAAATGTTATATGAGAGATTGGACACTATTCGAGATGTTCAACTTTGTTTTCTCAAAGAAATTGCACAAGGTCGTCATTGTTTAACAATAAAAAATAATGCTTCAAGCGTTTCGTGACTCACTGTAAAATCATTATTGGATGTTATGACTGCGTGTGATATATCGAATAGAAATACAGAAGGAATTGAAGTGCAAAGGAGTGGCTTTATTGTAGATTGCATACGTTTGATTAATACACGATGCATGTTTTGTATAGTTAGGTTGGTTTGGGGGTTTTATGGGTTTGGCCGGAGGGGTGTTTTTGTTTTTAGTTCTAATTGTACTAGCACCAAGATCATTTTTTATAAAATAATGGAATTTTATAGCACTTATTATAAAGTAATATCATTGGATTTCTATTAAGATAAAGTTCATATTTCCGATACAACTATCGACATATAATTAACTTTATAAGTTAGTATGAGGTTGATGTGAGGGTACAGCTCGGAATTCGGAGGTCGTGGACTACATGTCATTGGAGACTCTACTCATGCAGCTGAGTCAGATGTTTTCATTTTATTTCTCTTTATAAGCTCAGGGTACTATAACGGCCAGGCTACCTTTAGTAATGATGTCCTTTATCGTATAAACGTTTATACATTCAAAATAACATTTTCACAATACAAAAGGGCAAATCCTCGTTAGGGCATTTACATTGTGGGCACGGTATGAGCAAGTTATGTCCAACAACCAGATAATCACATCTATTAATTTTAGCAATTGGCAGTCTTAATTCAGCTTCATTATTGACGTGTATTTTAGTTTGTGTTTATATTCTGTATGTATGTGTCTGTCCTGTGCTTTTATTCGAGCTTTTTGGGATGATATTGTCATGTAGTTGACACATTTCAATACAGTTTGTAGTTTTATAAGAATTTATGCTGCCCATTACCTACCTACCCCTAGTATTCGGGGTTACGATTTATGTTAAACATAACATAACGGTGATCAGCTGGAGTTACAATTTATACTCATTATATCTCTTTACTCAATAAATTACGATAGTAAATACATGTGTATCTTAAAGTATTCTCTATATTCTCTAATCCATCTTTAATCTGCATTATGACACCAAAAGTTAGAATGACGGCATTATCCTGAATTACTGTCTTGTTATTTTTTTTAAGTATTTAGTTAATTTATCTGTAATAGCTCCACACGCTGATACACACTGAAATACTATTATTGCAATGGTATTGGAAAAATAAAAATGAACGAGACATTGCAGTCTCTTTTAGTTTCAAATGCCCCGAGGACCAGCAAGTGTAATTGCCAATGTCTACTGTCTACTGCATCTTACTATGACACTGAATTAAGTTTTAATTAATAAATCTAAAACGTAATAATAATAATAATAATAATAATAATAATAATAATAATAATAATAATAATAATAATAATAATAATAATAATGATAATAATAATAATAATAAACAACTCAAAAACACATATATGCTAAGTCAACACCTTGTTCACAGAGGCTAAGAATATTCTTATATTTCCAAATAGTTTTTTGATATTTTCTTACTCAAAAATTAATTCAAAAACAAAAATACATAATAAAATAAAGTCAAACATATTCATGTATGCTATTTTTGATTAATAAAAAATTACTTATGGGGCAGACAGTACATCTAAATCGAAACTGGAATTTGCTCTCTAATCTGTCACAGTATTAAGGTGACCAACTTTTAGTAATATATTATAGAGAGTATGTTGCTTGGACAGTCATGTGAATGATTGCTTTATACACATATCATTTATCCCACGACGCTTTCAGCTTCCATAAGAATCGATTGCTTGGTAACAGAATAAAAACGCCCAATTAGTAACATTTTCTCAGCTATCAAGGTTACAATAACATTGTAGCACAAATGTAATCTCATGGTGATAATTAACTAACCAAGTCTGTTCACTGAACGAAATGTATGGGTCCCACGTTCTGCACGATTTATACATAACAAATAAACTCATCTACACGTTATTTACTCTTACATTACAATTACGATTTCGAAGAATTAATAATTCACAATAAGCTTATTGTGTTTTTGAAATTGTGACATAAGTGATGGCTTACCTATCAGAGACACTTATGCTCTGACGTCAGTTTGATCGGATGCTATAGTATAAAACATGTGATTAGCCATTAAAATCTAATAGTTTGTTTTAAACTTTTCCCAAGATAATAAGAGGTGAGTCATGTAATAAGCCTTGCGAAGTATGCTGTAAGTTTCCAATGCTGAATTGACTTTACCGATTCCTGCTGTGTATTTTGCATTTTATTTGAAAGAGGTCTGATTGTTAAAATAGCTTATCACTCGAATACAGAGAGTAAAGAAAACTTTATGTATGTGTTACATGTGCAATACATTATTTAAACATTAATAAACTGACCGTCAGTATCATAGCCATATCTAACTTAAAATCTGGAAATAAATAAAACACAAACAAGAGAGGGAAATGCGGACAAAACATTCTGACAAGCTGACTGGTAAGACTGTGTAACGTGATCAAATACAGTAAGAAGAAAAGGTCATTCTCTGATAATAGACATGTTATTATTAAAAACAAATATCCCGATTGTCTAATATGGTTGTACCTGTTATAGATTCATTTTTTTCCTAAATGTTTAGCAATCGCGAAAACATCAGGTGAAATTACCACACAAATCACATGCAAAGGTAAATTAAATCAAAGCTGAAATTGGACAAAAACTTCTGTGTCAACATAAGCCAATGTCTTCTATTTAACCTTCATATATTGATGATGGTGTATTGTTCACTAATGATGAAAACTTTAATACATATGCACATGCAATATATCCTAACGAACATGAAATCAAAGACAAAACATAATCCAGTTCCTGTGGTTCGCACCAGATTTTGCACTGAATATTGCCATTATCGGCAGAGACGGTAAACTTACTACCACACTATGATAAACGACTTAATTTTCCTCTTGTTAATTTCAAAACATGGGAATCAGTATTTCTTAATCTCCTGCGTATGGCCTTTTCCCCTTTAATTCACTGGTCTGATATGCCCAAGCCCCTTCTTTTGCGTATGGTTTACTCGTTTATCGAGGCGATCAAACTATTGATATCAAGAAGTCCATGTTGCTTACCGTTTTATGTTGTTGTGAATGCTTTTACTGACATACACACATTTACTCTTGTATGTTAGTTGAATATTATAGAATGTTAAAGTTTTAGCATTATAACTTTGTATTCAGCGTTATTCAATTCTTATTTTAGAAATATATACAACCACGAAAATGACACGAATTTACCGTCTTTACTTTTGTTATTGCATTTTCTTTGTCTTTTGTCTTATATTCCCGTATTCTAATTAAGCCCGGGATATCCATTACGAGATTACACTGTCAATATATATGTAGGCTACAAAATTGAATTGATGTTTGAGAAAGAGATACCTTTTCTCTAACGTACAGGGAAATTAATTTGTCTTATCAAATCATTTAGACCAGTATAGAGAAATGTCTTGCATGGTATACGTAACAAATGTAGTCTGTAATAAATATAGAACATATATGCCTTTAAATTTTGTCCACCATATGCGCATTTCGACAAGATGTGGCTCTTCAGTGATGCTCGTGGCCAAATAATTGGTATTCTCAAAATATATTTAAATATGAAGAGCAGAGTTGAAGCCATAATGACCGAAAAGTGAACCAAAGGATCTATCTAAGGACAGAGCTATGCATGAGGGAGATACTCCTTAGTTTTAGAGTGATTTACTTAATTTGAAAATAGAAGTTCATATGTATCAATGTTGGTCCCGAAAGTAATAATTTAGACTCCATGATCCTTCCACTACCTTGGGAAATGTTAAAATCACCTGTGTCATCGCAGAGTAATGAGATGTATTTCGTTGATGGTGAGGAAACATAAATTATATTAGGTTCTTACAGTATGCAAGAGGCTGACGGAGCAGCTCCGGTTGTCGACCTTGCAGATAAGCGTCTTAATCATGTTGTCAGCGTCTTATCTAGTCAGTGTAAGCCATGTCACAATCCTCTTCGCATGATCCGTTCATCTCGGAATTAATTATTTCTCAGAGATACAGATGTTGGTTGTTTGACATGAACTGTGGTTTTTGTAATAGACGTCCATGTTTTGTATAATAGAACAGAAATTTTGCCTTTGTTCTAAGGTGAGTAATGTCAATGCATGGATCCGCTACGCGTTTGATGAAAAAAATATTAATCAAGCTTAAAATCAAGTCTTTAAAAAAAACCTGAATATCAATTTTACTAATGTCGCCAATGACAAACGAGATTGCGATACCCTATATTCAACTTAATAATAGGATGTTAAAGTAATGAAATTAGAAATATAATATCACAAATAATAATAGATAATTTTCTATGCCCTATGTTTATGTCATAAAATGCGGACTAAGATAATGACAGAAACTGAATTACATAACGTTCTATCACTTGGTTTGAAAAGTTGAACAACGAATGTTAGGTTTCTATGTGTAGTTCATGTCTCATTATAGCTCTACTTATTTTTATAAAATTCCTGTATGTCTAGGTCAAACGAAATAAAAATATAAAAAAGCATTAATTTATTTAGGTGTTGTATTGAAAACTTTGCTTTTGGTGCTATGAAATGTACCCTAATCAAACTTGTTGAAAGCGATGAAAATAAATAAAGAATAAGTAAAAATATAAAACAGATTGATTGATTGATTATTGTTTTACGTCACTCCATGATTATTTCACGTATATGGTGACGGCATCTGCCTGATGCATTGCATACAAATTTAGACCTTTGCAACGGACCCATCAGAAGCAGTTAGGGATCTTTTACGTCCCACACAGGTCTACCGTGACACGGGACCTCGGTTTTTACTGTGTCATCCGAAAGACAGAACCGGTGTGCCTAGGGCGGGAGTCGAACCCGGGACCTCTCGATCATGAGCCGAGCACCTTATCCACTAGGCCACACCGGCTAAAGATAGATATCCAACTTTATTATCTTTAGAATGTAAAATGGAACAAGAGATCGAAACTGCATGCAAGAAAAAAAAATCAGTACGGCATGTATATCAAAAAGTAGGACAAGAGCATATCACAAAATGTTTTATTATAATATGCTTGTGACAACAATCTAGAATGTCAATAATTATTATTATTACTATTATTATAATTATCAAGCCGACGTGGCCTAGTGGTATCGCGCTGGACACCTGATCGGGAGGCCGGGGTTCGATTCCCGCTCTGGTCATGCCGGTATCCTGTCTTTCGGATGAGACAGTAAAAACCGAGACCACGTGTCGTGGTATGCATGGCACGTTACAGATCCCTCACTGCTTCGGGTGGGCCCGTTGCAAAGATCAAAATTTGTATGCCCCGCATCATGCAGATGCCGTCACCATATACGTGAAATATTTGTGGTGTGGCTTTCAACAAAAATCAATCAATCAATATTATAATTATCATCATTAACATCATCACCATAATCATTAAGCCAAAACATGTGTGTTTCACATATAACCATGGAAAAAAATAGGTCGGTAAGTCTCAATTAAAAAAAAATATTTTTGTCAGTATCAGTATACCGTTTCACTACCATTCCTAAGTGAACCTGTCATGCCCGTAAACGTGGTTGAACTTGTAAGTGCAAATCACAATAAAAATGCATTTCACTAAAAATCGTAAGCGTAAACTTACAATGAAAATTCATTAAAGTTTCCGTGAGGTACGAATTCGTATTTGATCCTGTAAATACATGAGTTACGGATATGTCTACGATTGTTACTGTTAGTGAAGCGGGAAACAGTATTTGGTGCCTTTCGTTAAAATCATGTCTCATGAAAGTCTCATGAACTTGAGCTAAAAGATTCATGTTTTCCTTCCATTGACGCTTTTTCACACAATGATTTTTCACCTTTTAAAAAACCGAAGAAATAGGATCGGTCTGGAAAGTGGAAAACCCACACATATTTGTTTTTGGGCTTATTATCTATTATCTTCATCATCATGGAGTCGGCAACCTTTAATTTCGTACTACTAAGTTTCGCCGTCAGATGTTATATTATGTTACTGAAGAAATGACATTAGCAGGGAGTACCTACCTCTTTATGGCTGTGCTTATGGCATCACAGTGGGTGTGACCCGTCTGCAGGGGATGTTTACTCTTAATATATATATATATATATATATATATATATATATATATATATATATATATATATATATATATATATATATATATATAGTATGTATGTATGTATGCATGTATGTATGTACATGTATGTATGTATGTATGTATGTATGTATGTATGTATGTATGTATGTACATGTATGTATGTATGTATGTATGTATGTATGTATGCGTGCGTGCGTGCGTGAGTGCATGCATGCATGCATGTATGTATATATGTATGTATGTATGTAGGTAGGTAGGTAGGTAAGTATTTTCCTGTTATTTATATTTCGAGGTGTGGAAATCGGATCGGTATCTCAGATTTTTATTAAAGTATTTAAATAATTTTGAAATTAACAAAACCTTTTTTCATCTTCTGTGTTAACACTGCCAAAATATTATAAAATGGTTTTAAATGTCTACCTAACTGCGAAAAGGTGTTTCAATGTTTTAACAATTTAAAGATTTTCAAAAACCATGTTGCCTTTAACTTTGTGGTTACTGAATTATTATTCATTGCATGAACAAACATTTCGCATAGGGCATCTCAGAAGAATTTGCGTTTTAACTATTTATACTTTCGATTTCATGGTACAGACTTTGACCTTCACTGAAGACACTTAAGTTGTCGGCCATGAGCTTCACTGAAGAGACTTAAGTTGTCGACATGCACACAAATGACACTATTTTAATGTTTGTTTTGACATTCATTATCAATATTGAGTTAATAACACTGCTGGTGGACTGTTAGTTTCCGAGGGTGTTCTAGGACCAATTTGCAGTACTCTTGTACTGATCCGAAGTATATACTTACTGATCCGAAGTACATACTTTACTATGACAATCTTGCACACTAGTCTAAAATCAAGGAATATCTCTCGAATTCATAGCTATTTCTTGGGTTCTCTAATTCCGGCCTTTAGCGCACCATATAGCGCACTATATTAATACACGTATACATCTTCTGGTACTTATTATTATCACTGGGTCCATACAGCCTAAATTTGTAATTATGTCTAAACAGCTGATATCTATTATCATCACTGGGTATATACAGATGATTTCTATTATTATCACTGGGTCTATACAGATGATATTTATCATTATCACTGGGTCTATACAGCTGATATTTATTATTATCATTGGGTCTATACAGATGATATTTAATATTATCACTGGGTCTATACAGATGATATTTATTATTATCACTGGGTCTATACAGCTGATATTTATTATTATCACTGGGTCTATACAGATGACATTTATTATTATCACTGGGTCTATACAGCTGATATCTATTATTATCACTGGGTCTATACAGATGGTCTTTCTTATTATCACTGGGTCTATACAGATGATATTTATCATTATCACTGGGTCTATACAGCTGATATCTATTATTATCACTGGGTCTATACAGCTGATATTTATTATTATCACTGGGTCTATACAGATGATATTTATTATTATCACTGAGTCTATACAGATGATATTTATTATTATCACTGGGTCTATACAGCTGATATTTATTATTATCACTGGGTCTATACAGATGATATTTATCATTATCACTGGGTCTATACAGATGATATTTATTATCATCACTGGGTCTATACAGATGATATTTATTATTATCACTGGCTCTATACAGATGATATTTATTATTATCACTGGGTCTATACAGATGATATTTATCATTATCACTGGGTCTATACAGATGATATTTATTATCATCACTGGGTCTATACAGATGATCTTTCTTATTATCACTGGGTCTATACAGATGATATTTATTATTATCACTGGGTCTATACAGCTGATATCTATTATTATCACTGGGTCTATACAGATGATATTTATCATTATCACTCGGTCTATACAGCTGATATCTATTATTATCACTGGGTCTATACAGATGATATTTATCATTATCACTGGGTCTATACAGATGATATTTATTATCATCACTGGGTCTATACAGATGATCTTTCTTATTATCACTGGGTCTATACAGCTGATATTTATTATTATCACTGGGTCTATACAGATGATATCTATTATCATCACTGGGTCTATACAGATGATATTTATTATTATTACTGGGTCTATACAGCTGATATTTATTATTATCACTGGGTCTATACAGATGATATTTATCATTATCACTGGGTCTATACAGCTGATATCTATTATTATCACTGGGTCTATACAGCTGATATTTATTATTATCACTGGGTCTATACAGCTGATATTTATTATTATCACTGGGTCTATACAGATGATATTTATTATTATCACTGGGTCTATACAGATGATATTTATTATTATCACTGGGTCTATACAGATGATCTTTCTTATTATCACTGGGTCTATACAGCTGATATTTATTATTATCACTGGGTCTATACAGATGATATTTATTATTATCACTGGGTCTATACAGATGATATTTATTATTATCACTGGGTCTATACAGATGATATTTATTATTATCACTGGGTCTATACAGCTGATATTTATTATTATCACTGGGTCTATACAGATGATATTTATTATTATCACTGGCTCTATACAGCTGATATTTATTATTATCACTGGCTCTATACAGATGATATTTATCATTATCACTGGGTCTATACAGATGATATCTATTATTATCACTGGGTCTATAGAGATGATATTTATTATTATCACTGGGTCTATACAGATGATCTTTCTTATTATCACTGGGTCTATACAGATGATATCTATTATTATCACTGGGCCTATACAGATGATATCTATTATTATCACTGGGTCTATACAGATGGTCTTTCTTATTATCACTGGGTCTATACAGCTGATATCTATTATTATCACTGGGTCTATACAGATGATATCTATTATTATCACTTGGTCTATACAGATGATATTTATTATTATCACTGGGTCTATACAGCTGATATTTATTATTATCACTGGGTCTATACAGATGATATTTATTATTATCACTGGGTCTATACAGCTGATATTTATCATTATCACTGGGTCTATACAGCTGATATTTATTATTATCACTGGGTCTATACAGCTGATATTTATTATTATCACTGGGTCCATACAGATGATATTTATTATTATCACTGGGTCTATACAGATGATATTTATTATTATCACTGGGTCTATACAGATGATATTTATTATTATCACTGGGTCTATACAGATGATATTTATTATTATCACTGGGTCTATACAGATGATATTTATTATTATCACTGGGTCTATACAGATGATATTTATTATCATCACTGGGTCTATACAGCTGATATTTATTATTATCACTGGGTCTATACAGATGATATTTATTATTATCACTGGGTCTATACAGATGATATTTATTATTATCACTGGGTCTATACAGATGATCTTTCTTATTATCACTGGGTCTATACAGATGATCTTTCTTATTATCACTGGGTCTATACAGATGATATTTATTATTATCACTGGGTCTATACAGATGATATTTATTATTATCATTGGGTCTATACAGATGATATTTATTATTATCACTGGGTCTATATAGATGATATTTCTTTTTATCACTGGCTCTATACAGCTGATATTTATTATTATCATTGGGTCTATACAGCTGATATTTATTATTATCACTGGGTGTATACAGCTGATATTTATTATTATCACTGGGTGTATACAGCTGATATTTATTATTATCACTGGCTCTATACAGATGATATTTATTATTATCACTGGGTCCATACAGCCTAAATTTGTAATAATGTCTATACAGATGATATTTATTATTATCACTGGGTCTATACAGCTGATATTTATTATTATCACTGGGTGTATACAGCTGATATTTATTATTATCACTGGCTCTATACAGATGATATTTATTATTATCACTGGGTCCATACAGCTGATATTTATTATTATCACTGGGTCTATACAGATGATATTTATTATTATCACTGGGTCTATACAGATGATATTTATTTTTATCACTGGGTCTATACAGCTGATATTTATTATTATCACTGGGTCTATACAGCTGATATTTATTATTATCACTGGGTCTATACAGCTGATATTTATTATTATCACTGGGTCTATACAGCTGATATTTATTATTATCACTGGGTCTATACAGCTGATATTTATTATTATCACTGGGTCTATACAGATGATATTTATTTTTATCACTGGCTCTATACAGCTGATATTTATTATTATCACTGGGTCTATACAGCTGATATTTATTATTATCACTGGGTCTATACAGCTGATATTTATTATTATCACTGGGTCCATACAGATGATATTTATTATTATCACTGGGTCCATACAGATGATATTTATTATTATCACTGGGTCTATACAGATGATATTTATTATCATCACTGGGTCTATACAGATGATATTTATTATTATCACTGGGTCTATACAGATGATATTTATTATTATCACTGGGTCTATACAGATGATATTTATTATTATCACTGGGTCTATACAGCTGATATTTATTATTATCACTGGGTCTATACAGCTGATATCTATTATCATCACTGGCTCTATACAGATGATATTTATTATTATCACTGGGTCTATACAGCTGATATTTATTATTATCACTGGGTGTATACAGCTGATATTTATTATTATCACTGGGTCTATGCAGATGATATTTCTAATTAAATTGAATATTTTTGTGATGTCCTTACGTGATTTTTTCACATCGTTACACTGTATGCTTATATTTCCTTGGTGCCATCTGTCATGCGGCTGCGTCAGTAACTTTTCTTTCTTTTTTTTTTTTTTTTTTTATTCGTGCGAGGCCGAATTTATATAGAAGAAATCTTCTGTGTCAGCATAAAGAGCAAATACAAAGGAAGAAAGAAAGTTACTGACTCGGCCGTTTGGCAGAAGTCACCACGGAAATATACAGTATATAGTGTAATGATATGAAAATACCCAGAAATATTCGATTAAAGTTCAGTTACCGACTTCTGACGGCCGTTTAATATGACAATACTCAATAAATTGTTGTGGTTAACAACCTTTAACAAACTAGATTAATTGATGGTATATTGTCTGTAATCAATATCGAAGAAGTACCAAACCGTTAATCATTCTCAAAGTCCAAGGACAGATACAAAATCGTGTAAGTTTCAAAAAGAAACCCCAAAATACTGAAAAATTCCGAGGTGAGACCAGGTGCCCGGGGGGGAGTAAGCGTCTCCTGTTTGCATGCATCACCCGTCACATCAGTTATTAAGAAACATGTCAAAATCAAGAGTTTTGGTTTCCTAATTGTACATACGAAAGTACAAAACTGGTATACAAGTCATATTTGGTGTTCACTGAACAGGTCATTTAGTCGCATTCCAGAATATTATCAATCATAAAAAGAAGAAAGTGTTCCATGAAATTGTTGGAATTCAAATGAATACAAATTTGTGCGCCATTTCTGATCAACTTTTCTTTGTACCCATACAAAGCAGAATTCATACAGTCTCTGCTTTCCAAAGGCAATAAGCATATGTTATATCTGTACAACTTAACATACAGATACATATATTCATTCCTAGATATACTCCTGTCATTTAGTGATGATGGTTTCTTGATTACCCCTCTTTATGACAATTTCAATTTTATTATTACTATCCTCCATTTCCTGAGATGCAACCTACCTTCCTTCACTCGCACAAGGCGTCTTTAAACGAAGATGTCGTTCGTCCTGAGAGCGAAGCATCTTACCACGAAAGTACTTTCACAAGGATATATTGAGAAACTTTTGAAATTGTCACTGAGGAATTTCTATAATCGATATCAGGTTCTGATGCATTTTGATATCCCCCTTTCAAGAATGTTAACCAAACTTTTGGTTTTGATTATACAAATGAACCATGAACTAAACTACCGCGAATAAGATAATTTGATTTAGTGTCCTTATAGTTTCGTAAACTTGAATAGTTGTTGCAGATGTTTTGAAACGGATGTTGCATGCAAGCAGACGACAGTTACTCCTCCAGAGCACCTCATTTTAATTGAGTAATCGTCAAATGCCAAACATCACACATTTTAGCACACTTGTTCATTATGACGTCATAAAAATGGCCCGTCAAATACGAATTTAACTATGACGTCACAATGGAACTACGTAATGGGCGTGGTTAAGGTGGGATCAGGGCGATCCCTTAATTGAGTTTCTTATTTTTCTGAATGAAATTGTACACGATATTGTCCTTTTATTCCATGGATTTCGAGATATGGTTAAACCTTCGATACTTCTTCGTCGTTTACTTGAAACATGTGTACACACATTATATCCTAACGAACTCGAAATTGAAGATTCAACAGAATCCAAGTAGTAATATTCTTTTATCAGATGCATATGATGTATATATTCCTCATCTGATCCGAGATGCTATAGTTTCGTCAGTGCTTTCATATACCAAAGGAAGCTACTCAGTGAAAAAAAATCACAAGGATACGAAAATCACATTTGAAGTCTACATTCCTTAAATGTTGCTGTCGATAAAAAATTATCTTTGTGCATATCAGAAATAATTGCCTGATATATTGACTTCCTTATTTGATTGTAGTCATTGTTATAATAATTATATTGTAATATCACATAATTTTACCTATTATGACTTTTCACAGAACGTGACTATGGTAAAACGTTTTCCCTTCGTATGACTACGAGTTACAATAGTTCAAATAACATTATGGCATCACGGCGGATGTGGCAGGTCATAAGGAATTATGTACTCCTCCATGGCACCTCTAGTTCTTCCGATAGCCTGTGTCATTATTTTGTCCAATATGATGGATATTCCTTATTAAATATCGCTCGGTATCTTAGTACTTCACACGATTATATTTATGTAGTATTTTGTAAAAGCATTGTAAATAATTCACGTATTGAGGATTTGTCTTCATCAAAATGATGAATCAGTTAACTTATCACCTTATAAATTATGAATGTATTTCCATGGGAATTATCAAAGATATAAATGAATTATATTACACTGTTATATTATTTCGGATGTTACTTTACTGATAAATCTATTATGATAAATAATATTGTATTCATTTACAAATATAATGTAATTAACAACAGTCTCTGATCAATAAGTTTATACTTTCTTCCACGACTGTTTGGTTGTATAGACATAGCATCAAATATTATATGAATCTTCTAGAATCGTGATGTAGGGAATGTGATGCTACTGTAGGAGAGTGCGTTGGCATCGATTTTCCCATCCTACGAATGGTGTAAGCCCACACCAATATTTCCATGGAGAGGATAGCTAGCCAAGCAGTATTTAGCTGTCACTTGTAGTCGCTGATCCTCAAATTGGATCGGGATCTCCATCTCGTAGCGTCGTTATGCAAAGAGATTGTCATAGTTGTTTAAATCGTGAATTTTTGCTATCGAAAATGACATTCTTACAACATGAATGAAAATTTTATTTCTTGTTCCTGAGTTAAAGAAGCACATAAGCGAGAAAATAAGTATCTGTCATAGAAATTGGATCAATCGGGATATATTTGTAAAATTTAAGACCGTGATTAATTGAAATTCCATACTACGACGTGTCTAACAGTAAATACATACTTATATAGGAATAGAAAAACACTTCATTGAATTATCCATCATTGTCATACCGAAATAACTTCAAAGTTGTACAAACTGATAGAAAAACGCAAGTGCCTGAATTGTTTAGAAGAACTTTAGTTTTCGCAGTGATAGATCTACTGGAAAATTGATGGAAGGCAGTAATTAGGTGAAATAGTTTATCGGAAGTAAGCCATACCGTGCATACTTTGCGATTGTTTACTTCCAGCTGAAAACAGCATCACATTATACGCACGGTGTTACCGACAAAGAGCTTCTTACGAACGTTAGGTGTGAAATAGTTGACGACAGACCATGTCATAATACCTCTTACTTCATTCTATAGACAGCATCACCTATGCTTCACACAGTTTCTGTTGGAAGTGCACGAAAGGATATGAATCCCACAGCTATCATGGAGTACGGCACTCTAACTAGTAGTGATCATGCTGAACGATTGTCTGTAATGGAGCTTAATAATCGTTCTCAATTTTTAAATGCTGAACAGAAATCATGGACAAGTCCGAGTCCAGATGACACTTCAAGAAGCAGTGTATTATGGATGTCAGCCGTTCCTTTAGTCGCTTTAACCTTGATGAATATCTTAGCAAATGGCATTATTTTAACAATTTTCATACGATCAAAATGCATTAAAAAGTGTAGAAATGTGTATATACTGAGTTTGGCGCTTTCGGATTTTTTAGTTGGAATTACTATGCCGTTTTCCGTGATTGAAACACTAAATAGTCGATGGACGTTTTCAGCCCAATCATGCTTGGTTTTCTTGACTATAAGGAGTGCTCTTTTACTTATATCAGTATCAAGTATTGTGCTATTGACTATTGATCGATGGTGGTGCATCAACTTTCCAATATCATATCGAATCAGAAAGAGTCGTCGGACAGCAGCCATCCTGGTAGCCACCATATGGCTTGCCAGTTTTATCATTCACATTCCAATCAGTTTCACAACGAATGATGCATTTTATTCTGGATATTCGACGAGGTATTGTTCTTTCTTTGAACCATATCGAACTGAGATAACCATAATAAGCTCATCTATAACATGTTTTGTTCCTGTTTTAGTGCTTATAGTTCTTAATATAGTTATCAACATAACTCTTTTTAAGAGACGAAATACTAAGAAACTACGAAGATCTCTTAGTAGTAATGAGTCATCTCTACTTTTTACAAGAAAATACTCGGTGGATTCGAATCATTCCACATCAACATCATCTGATGATAATAATACAATACAACGAGTTGTCGATCCAAGAAGAAACTCTTATGTTATTATTTTAGCCAAGCGAACGTCTTTAAATAAGCTGTCAAATCCGTTCCACAAAACTAGTAGTCTGCAACTACCCCGTCAAAAGCCATTAGACACTATGCTCCAAAGGGATAAAAATGGAAATCCTTCTTTTCGTCATAGTTTTCCAAATAGAAAGCAAAGTGACGAAGTAGTTAGGGACTTTCTCGTAAGACAGGATAAGAAAGCTATACTGTCTTTGTGTCTCTTGGCAATTATGGCCCTTGTCTGTTTGATGCCATATTACACTACGACTGTAATCAACGTCATTTCCACTGATGTAATACAACCATGGACTTTACTTTTGACATACTGGATTTGCGTTTCAAATTCCGCCATTAATCCATTCTTGTATGGATTCGGAAATTCGGATTTACGAAAAACTATCCACTTGTGCATGCAATGTAAAATGGTAGAATGTTTTAGTTTTAAAGAGATACTTAAATATTGCAGAATGTCTTCTACAGAAGATCTTGATAGTTTATCTGACTTGCATATGAAGAAACGAAAACTTCAATATTTGTGATACTTTTCATTATGTTACCGTGTTGTTATTTGCTTAAAGTATAGAATTTCATATTTAATTGTCTGAGTATTTGACAATAAATGTCTGGTATAAATTTCTCTTTTATGTTTTAGTTCTATGGATCTCCTGACAATAATTGGTTGCAAGTTACTATAACCGGTTATATACAACCATTATATAACCGTGTCATTTCCTCTGCGTCTAGAAATATCCAACTTCCATTCTCATTACCCTGTAAACCTAATTTAACTTCAGAAAAAAAGTTTCAATGATTGGCCAGCATGCCAGAGCCTGATAGAATTAATCTCATGCAGTCAGTGTATCGTGAGAGCTATGTCAAGACTCTACCCCATTATACATAGTGTGTTTTATATTCTACCTAATACGTCTGCTCTAAGCGAAACGTGATCATGGTATCGATCAGTTGTCATCTAACTGAATATCGATCGATAATCGCCAATTATATCTCGTGTGGGAGGAGAATGATATATAAGAAGGGGAGCAGTATAATGTACTGTATATGATATAGATGTCCCTGGACAGTAAGTGCTAAGTACAGAGGGATGGAAAATACATTTACTATGTGTAATCGACATTACTCACGCAAAATTTAGTTAAAATATGATAAATTTAATCAGATAAAGAAAATAATGTAAATTCACGTATGTTTTATTATTAAAAGATTAATGTACATTTAATACATAATTAGACAAATATACAAATTCAATAATATACAACTACAATTTCGTAAAATTTTTATTGACACTTGAAGTGGATAAATTCTATAATTTCAAATGTATCTTGTTAGAGTAAATTCGACAACGACATAACGATGGATGTGACTGGACTATAGGCAATGCTTACGCCGCCATTCCTTTTTCTTAAAAAAATGTCTATAATTGCCATTAATTCTGTATTTTGTATTGTCCCATGCGAATTTGCAATCGTTGTGGTTGGAGTCTTAACATACTACCTAGTATTGATAACAGCATTGCCTTCTTGATATCCTTTCTGGTGAACCATTATATGCTTTACATGTCAATAGCATAATTTAGAAACACTACTCCTCAATGGATTTTTGCTACTGAAAATACCCTCAGAACATAAAAATCTATATAATCATCATTGAATATCATGCCCAGAACATCACAGTGAAGAAACGCATTTACGTATAAGTAGTGCAAACCAAATCATTGAATCAGTGGAAATTCTGAACTTGAGAGAACGATTACTGACAACATACGATGTGTTATATTTCTGTCTGTCACCTTTGATTACGTGATGAACTATATAACTCGCGTATCAAGTGTTTCATCCATTCGTTATGTATTTTGATGAAGAAAAATGCAAGCGTAGGAATTCATAGCTGCATGAAATATTCCAGGACGTATCTGTCATATTTTGTGGATTACAGTTATTATATATTAGTCATTTTTATGAGAATGACTGCAATCATTTGAGGAATTTCCATAAAAGAACAAATTGCCTCAAATAATTCAAAACTCGTACCAAGTACCATCCTCTACCAAATTCACAATATATTTTTTTATCCATTACACGTAACAAAACCCTGAAGTGTCAATGTCTGGTTTTAAAGTCAAGTACAAACTACGAAATCGGCGAAATATTTCATAAAAGAACAGAAGAATAACTTCATAGGATATATTCATTAATTTCAAACAGAATCCCATTGTAAATATTTATCTAATATATATTCTCCTCGATTACTTTCATATCGTTTTCATATATGATATTCGATGATTTCGGTTCTGTAAGAATTTTTAAAAAATTATGAACTTTGCCAGAAATTTCTTCCGCTGGTGTTTTATTAGATACTGTACATGTGTCTAAGAGAATTTCTCATCCTAATTTTTACGGTGATCTAGCTTACAAATTAAGGAGGGTCAGATATTCTGATAACTTTATTTTGTCAGGATCTGAAATTGTCAAACTTCTTCTACATTGACGATATGACATTTAAGATCATCGCTAGGACTAGTATTACGCCATATGCAGCCTTATGCAGACATTTCTTTGAGCGCTGTACATTTGACTAACAGGGCGGTTGGGAATGCATGACGGGCCTTGTCTAAACCTTTTCAGAAGAGACATGGTCCCGAACCTCGTCATTTCTGACTATTGGTCGGGACCCCTATAGATCAAGGGTCTGAACTCGCTTCCAGACCAGCAGAGAACATACCCATCATCTTGACGTTGCTATATATTTTTTATATCATAATCTAACTCTACATTACTATATGTGTTTATATGTTCTTATAACATTTCAACTTGAGATACTCGTTGATCCATTTTCTCTGTATGGAACATTATTTATACAGCTTTAAATGTGTGTCCTTTGATTGTACTGCATTTGCGATGAGTGGGAACGTGGACCCGTAAACCGATTAACCACACCCATTGAGTACCGTTTGTTACTCAATTGACCGTCGGTATCGCATCCATCGTACAATCAATATATTTGTAATGTCATTGCATTATTTGTTACCAAGTTTTATCGTGCATCTTCCTGGTGACTTCCGCCATACAGCTATGTCAGATGTTTTTCCCTTTCCCTTTTCTAACCCAACCTCGTGAAATAGCTCTCATTAATTGTAAAATACGTCTTTGATAGCATCTATTAAGGAAAATTGTCAAAAATCACTATGCAGAACGAATAGCAAATAGAAATCTCTGGAATAATTTAAATCAGACATATCGCTCAAAAGACGTGAAAATTATGAATGAATTCTTGTCGCAAAGTAGTTTATTTGTACTCTGTATTGACGTCTAGTTTGTGGTCATGTGATGAATTTGCAGAAACGATAGACTAATCTATTGCAAAGTTTCTCTAGATTCGATTGTTTTGCTGTTGTCGGACGGTTGGTCCGTCGGTCGGTCCATTTACAGTTTCCGCTCATTATCACTGGAACCAATAAAGATATTGAATTGATATTTGGTATACAGCTACATCTCAAGGATATCTAGGTCAATTTCAAACTTGCTTATTGTTCGATAATTTTTGTCATAGTTATCCCCCTTGGACTTAGAAAATTTATTAAAATTAGCAGTTTCCGCTCATTATCTCAGGAACGGATAGAAATATTGAATTGATATTTTGCATACAGATACATCTTACGAATATCTAAATAAAATTGAAATATGATTATGGTTCAATAATTTTTGTCAGACTTATTCCCCTTGGACTTTGGAAATTTCTTAAAATTAACAGCTTCCACACATTATCTCTGGAACTAATAAAGATTTTGAATATATATTAAATATACTGATATTTCTAAATGATATTTAGGACAAGTTCAAATTTGGTTATATTTCAATAATTTTGTGAGAGTTATCCCCTTGGACTTAGAAAATTTCTCAAAATTAGCAGTTTCCGCTCATTATCCCCGGAACGGATAGATATACTGAATTGATATATGGTATACAGATACATCTTAAGTATATCTAGGTCAAGTTAATAAGTTATAATTAGGATACCTATCTTTGGCATTTTTATTTTGATTCTGTTTTGTGTCAGTAAATACTGATGTCTAAATCAAATGAAGACAAGTGATATATTATTAATCATTAGACACAAACTTTTAATTAGAAAGAAAAAAATTGTTAGTGGGTGATTATGAGGTGTAGATGACCTGTAATGTTGTCATGTGAGTTATGCCCACATTACAAAAATAACCAGGGGGTGGGGGAGGGTATATGCTACGTTGGCGTTGCTCTTGTTTTGTTTTTATTTTGCAGAAGCTTTACTTTCGGTTTTAATTGAGAAAAAGTGTCCAGGGACAGTTAATGCTATAATGACAAGAATCATTCCAGTCAATGCTATAATTTCTTTAATCATTCCATTCTAGTACTATATAACATTATTGCAGCCTTGTGTTTTACCGACATCACTCATTATATCCTTTGCTTTACCGGCATCTCTCATTGCAACCTTACGTTATATCCACATCAATCATTTCAATCTTATGTTATATCGATATCACTCATTCCAGTCTAATGTAATACCGACGTGAATCCATCCAGCTTAATGTTATACCGACGTGAATCACTCCAGTGTAATGTTATACCGACGTGAATCACTCCAGTGTAATGTAATACCGACGTCAATCACTCCAGTGTAATGTTATACCGACGTCAATCACTCCAGTGTAATGTTATACCGACGTGAATCACTCCAGTGTAATGTAATACCGACGTGAATCAATCCAGCTTAATGTTATACCGACGTGAATCACTCCAGTGTAATGTTATACCGACGTGAATCACTCCAGTGTAATGTTATACCGACGTGAATCCATCCAGCTTAATGTTATACCGACGTGAATCACTCCATTGTAATGTTATACCGACGTGAATCACTCCAGTCTAATGTAATACCGACGTGAATCACTCCAGTGTAATGTTATACCGACGTGAATCAATCCAGCTTAATGTTATACCGACGTGAATCACTCCAGTGTAATGTTATACCGACGTGAATCACTCCATTGTAATGTTATACCGACGTGAATCAATCCAGCTTAATGTTATACCGACGTGAATCACTCCAGTGTAATGTTATACCGACGTGAATCACTCCAGTGTAATGTTATACCGACGTCAATCACTCCAGCTTAATGTTATACCGACGTGAATCACTCCAGTGTAATGTTATACCGACGTGAATCACTCCAGTGTAATGTTATACCGACGTGAATCACTCCAGTGTAATGTTATACCGACGTGAATCACTCCAGTGTAATGTTATACCGACGTGAATCACTCCAGTGTAATGTAATACCGACGTCAATCACTCCAGTGTAATGTTATACCGACGTGAATCACTCCAGTGTAATGTAATACCGACGTGAATCACTCCAGTGTAATGTTATACCGACGTCAATCACTCCAGTGTAATGTTATACCGACGTCAATCACTCCAGTGTAATGTAATACCGACGTGAATCAATCCAGCTTAATGTTATACCGACGTCAATCACTCCAGTGTAATGTTATACCGACGTCAATCACTCCAGTGTAATGTTATACCGACGTGAATCAATCCAGCTTAATGTTATACCGACGTCAATCACTCCAGTGTAATGTAATACCGACGTCAATCACTCCAGTGTAATGTTATACCGACGTGAATCAATCCAGCTTAATGTTATACCGACGTCAATCACTCCAGTGTAATGTTATACCGACGTGAATCAATCCAGCTTAATGTTATACCGACGTGAATCACTCCAGTGTAATGTTATACCGACGTCAATCACTCCAGTGTAATGTTATACCGACGTGAATCAATCCAGCTTAATGCTATACCGACGTGAATCACTCCAGTGTAATGTTATACCGACGTGAATCACTCCAGTGTAATGTTATACCGACGTGAATCACTCCAGTGTAATGTTATACCGACGTCAATCACTCCAGTATAATGTTATACCGACGTGAATCAATCCAGCTTAATGTTATACCGACGTGAATCACTCCAGTGTAATGTAATACCGACGTCAATCACTCCAGTGTAATGTTATACCGACGTCAATCACTCCAGTGTAATGTTATACCGACGTGAATCAATCCAGCTTAATGTTATACCGACGTCAATCACTCCAGTGTAATGTTATACCGACGTGAATCAATCCAGCTTAATGTTATACCGACATGAATCACTCCAGTGTAATGTTATACCGACGTCAATCACTCCAGTGTAATGTTATACCGACGTGAATCAATCCAGCTTAATGCTATACCGACGTGAATCACTCCAGTGTAATGTTATACCGACGTGAATCACTCCAGTGTAATGTAATACCGACGTGAATCACTCCAGTGTAATGTTATACCGACGTGAATCACTCCAGTGTAATGTAATACCGACGTCAATCACTCCAGTGTAATGTTATACCGACGTCAATCACTCCAGTGTAATGTTATACCGACGTGAATCACTCCAGTGTAATGTTATACCGACGTGAATCAATCCAGCTTAATGTTATACCGACGTGAATCAATCCAGCTTAATGTTATACCGACGTCAATCACTCCAGTGTAATGTTATACCGACGTCAATCACTCCAGTGTAATGTTATACCGACGTCAATCACTCCAGTGTAATGTTATACCGACGTGAATCACTCCAGTGTAATGTTATACCGACGTGAATCAATCCAGCTTAATGTTATACCGACGTGAATCACTCCAGTGTAATGTTATACCGACGTGAATCACTCCAGTGTAATGTTATACCGACGTGAATCAATCCAGTTTAATGTTATACCGACGTGAATCACTCCAGTGTAATGTTATACCGACGTGAATCACTCCAGTGTAATGTAATACCGACGTCAATCACTCCAGTGTAATGTTATACCGACGTCAATCACTCCAGTGTAATGTTATACCGACGTGAATCACTCCAGCTTAATGTTATACCGACGTGAATCACTCCAGTGTAATGTTATACCGACGTGAATCACTCCAGTGTAATGTTATACCGACGTGAATCACTCCAGTGTAATGTTATACCGACGTGAATCACTCCATTGTAATGTAATACCGACGTGAATCACTCCAGTGTAATGTTATACCGACGTCAATCACTCCAGTGTAATGTTATACCGACGTCAATCACTCCAGTGTAATGTTATACCGACGTGAATCAATCCAGTTTAATGTTATACCGACGTGAATCACTCCAGTGTAATGTTATACCGACGTGAATCACTCCAGTGTAATGTAATACCGACGTCAATCACTCCAGTGTAATGTTATACCGACGTCAATCACTCCAGTGTAATGTTATACCGACGTGAATCACTCCAGTGTAATGTTATACCGACGTGAATCACTCCAGTGTAATGTTATACCGACGTGAATCACTCCAGTGTAATGTTATACCGACGTGATCAATCCAGCTTAATGTTATACCGACGTCAATCACTCCAGTGTAATGTTATACCGACGTGAATCAATCCAGCTTAATGTTATACCGACGTCAATCACTCCAGTGTAATGTTATACCGACGTCAATCACTCCAGTGTTATGTTATACCGACGTGAATCAATCCATTGTAATGTTATACCGACGTGAATCACTCCATTGTAATGTTATACCGACGTGAATCACTCCAGTGTAATGTTATACCGACGTCAATCACTCCAGCTTAATGTTATACCGACGTGAATCAATCCAGCTTAATGTTATACCGACGTGAATCCATCCAGCTTAATGTTATACCGACGTGAATCACTCCATTGTAATGTTATACCGACGTGAATCAATCCAGCTTAATGTTATACCGACGTGAATCACTCCAGTGTAATGTTATACCGACGTGAATCACTCCAGTGTAATGTTATACCGACGTCAATCACTCCAGCTTAATGTTATACCGACGTGAATCACTCCAGTGTAATGTAATACCGACGTCAATCACTCCAGTGTAATGTTATACCGACGTGAATCACTCCAGTGTAATGTTATACCGACGTGAATCACTCCAGTGTAATGTAATACCGACGTGAATCACTCCAGTGTAATGTTATACCGACGTCAATCACTCCAGTGTAATGTTATACCGACGTGAATCACTCCAGTGTAATGTAATACCGACGTCAATCACTCCAGTGTAATGTTATACCGACGTGAATCACTCCAGTGTAATGTAATACCGACGTGAATCACTCCAGTGTAATGTTATACCGACGTCAATCACTCCAGTGTAATGTTATACCGACGTCAATCACTCCAGTGTAATGTAATACCGACGTGAATCAATCCAGCTTAATGTTATACCGACGTCAATCACTCCAGTGTAATGTTATACCGACGTCAATCACTCCAGTGTAATGTTATACCGACGTGAATCAATCCAGCTTAATGTTATACCGACGTCAATCACTCCAGTGTAATGTAATACCGACGTCAATCACTCCAGTGTAATGTTATACCGACGTGAATCAATCCAGCTTAATGTTATACCGACGTCAATCACTCCAGTGTAATGTTATACCGACGTGAATCAATCCAGCTTAATGTTATACCGACGTGAATCACTCCAGTGTAATGTTATACCGACGTCAATCACTCCAGTGTAATGTTATACCGACGTGAATCAATCCAGCTTAATGCTATACCGACGTGAATCACTCCAGTGTAATGTTATACCGACGTGAATCACTCCAGTGTAATGTTATACCGACGTGAATCACTCCAGTGTAATGTTATACCGACGTCAATCACTCCAGTATAATGTTATACCGACGTGAATCAATCCAGCTTAATGTTATACCGACGTGAATCACTCCAGTGTAATGTAATACCGACGTCAATCACTCCAGTGTAATGTTATACCGACGTCAATCACTCCAGTGTAATGTTATACCGACGTGAATCAATCCAGCTTAATGTTATACCGACGTCAATCACTCCAGTGTAATGTTATACCGACGTGAATCAATCCAGCTTAATGTTATACCGACATGAATCACTCCAGTGTAATGTTATACCGACGTCAATCACTCCAGTGTAATGTTATACCGACGTGAATCAATCCAGCTTAATGCTATACCGACGTGAATCACTCCAGTGTAATGTTATACCGACGTGAATCACTCCAGTGTAATGTAATACCGACGTGAATCACTCCAGTGTAATGTTATACCGACGTGAATCACTCCAGTGTAATGTAATACCGACGTCAATCACTCCAGTGTAATGTTATACCGACGTCAATCACTCCAGTGTAATGTTATACCGACGTGAATCACTCCAGTGTAATGTTATACCGACGTGAATCAATCCAGCTTAATGTTATACCGACGTGAATCAATCCAGCTTAATGTTATACCGACGTCAATCACTCCAGTGTAATGTTATACCGACGTCAATCACTCCAGTGTAATGTTATACCGACGTCAATCACTCCAGTGTAATGTTATACCGACGTGAATCACTCCAGTGTAATGTTATACCGACGTGAATCAATCCAGCTTAATGTTATACCGACGTGAATCACTCCAGTGTAATGTTATACCGACGTGAATCACTCCAGTGTAATGTTATACCGACGTGAATCAATCCAGTTTAATGTTATACCGACGTGAATCACTCCAGTGTAATGTTATACCGACGTGAATCACTCCAGTGTAATGTAATACCGACGTCAATCACTCCAGTGTAATGTTATACCGACGTCAATCACTCCAGTGTAATGTTATACCGACGTGAATCACTCCAGCTTAATGTTATACCGACGTGAATCACTCCAGTGTAATGTTATACCGACGTGAATCACTCCAGTGTAATGTTATACCGACGTGAATCACTCCAGTGTAATGTTATACCGACGTGAATCACTCCATTGTAATGTAATACCGACGTGAATCACTCCAGTGTAATGTTATACCGACGTCAATCACTCCAGTGTAATGTTATACCGACGTCAATCACTCCAGTGTAATGTTATACCGACGTGAATCAATCCAGTTTAATGTTATACCGACGTGAATCACTCCAGTGTAATGTTATACCGACGTGAATCACTCCAGTGTAATGTAATACCGACGTCAATCACTCCAGTGTAATGTTATACCGACGTCAATCACTCCAGTGTAATGTTATACCGACGTGAATCACTCCAGTGTAATGTTATACCGACGTGAATCACTCCAGTGTAATGTTATACCGACGTGAATCACTCCAGTGTAATGTTATACCGACGTGATCAATCCAGCTTAATGTTATACCGACGTCAATCACTCCAGTGTAATGTTATACCGACGTGAATCAATCCAGCTTAATGTTATACCGACGTCAATCACTCCAGTGTAATGTTATACCGACGTCAATCACTCCAGTGTTATGTTATACCGACGTGAATCAATCCATTGTAATGTTATACCGACGTGAATCACTCCATTGTAATGTTATACCGACGTGAATCACTCCAGTGTAATGTTATACCGACGTCAATCACTCCAGCTTAATGTTATACCGACGTGAATCACTCCAGTGTAATGTTATACCGACGTCAATCACGCCAGTGTAATGTTATACCGACGTGAATCACTCCAGTGTAATGTTATACCGACGTGAATCACTCCAGTGTAATGTTATACCGACGTCAATCACTCCATTGTAATGTTATACCGACGTGAATCACTCCAGTGTAATGTTATACCGACGTCAATCACTCCAGTGTAATGTTATACCGACGTGAATCACTCCAGTGTAATGTTATACCGACGTGAATCACTCCAGTGTAATGTTATACCGACGTGAATCAATCCAGTGTAATGTTATACCGACGTGAATCAATCCAGTGTAATGTTATACCGACGTGAGTCAATCCAGTGTAATGTTATACCGACGTGAATCAATCCAGTGTAATGTTATACCGACGTGAATCACTCCAGTGTAATGTTATACCGACGTGAATCACTCCAGTGTAATGTTATACCGACGTCAATCACTCCCGTCTAATTTAATACAGACATGACTCACTCCAGTCTAATGTATCACCACACATTCCAGAATTATATGATACCGAGATGGTTCACTCTAGTCAAATGTTATTTCAACCTTTTGCTATACCGATTTCACATATTCCAATCTAATGTTGTACCGAAATAACTCTCTCGTGTCTAAATAAAAAGAGTTTTTAATAGATACTAATAAAGCCCGTTTTGAAGTAAGATACAATGAGTTATGCCTTAATATCTGAACATGCTATTAACACTGTTTTGTTGGATCATGCCGCATAGCATCCATATATCATTTATTATTTCGTCAATGAGATGTCAGATTCATAGATATGCACACATCAATAATGGATAACCTGACCAATCATTGACAATACAAGACTCGGTACGACATGACAATTCAACAATGCCAAAGGATGGCCTTTCTATGTCTCTTAGTTTCATAATGAAGTAAGGATAATCAAATCAATGACCGCATCTTTGCTTCAAATACTAAACTGCAAAATATCACGTTGTTCATGGAAGACATACATCAGGCAATTAAGAAATCAAAACATTTATATTCATTAAGGTTTCCAGATACTTCGCTCATAGCTTACTGACAAATAGCTTCTGAATACAATATCCTAGCTTGACCGGTACGTATGGCAATCCCACTCCATCCCTCTTATAAATTCATTATGAACAATTCTAGTGAATTGGGTGTGCTGTTGATATGTATGAATTATTATATTCAATGTATTGGTATTAAAGCCTACGTATCGCCATCTTTGTTGTCAAGTTTACCATTAAAAGATCATTTCAATCAAGCACACAAACACCTTGATTTATCATACAGCAAATATGATAATAATTCTATGAAAACGACTACTTATACTTCAACTACTTCTTCAATAATAATTTACAACAACAATAACAACAACAATAGTGATAATAATTATATTGGGTAAGGGAATCCAAAATGTTTCGATCCTCACGGAAGGGATTGGACTGGTAATTGAAGGTAAAATATCAAATGGAGCAATATGAGCATAAATGACAATAAGTGTGGTGGTATTAATGTTGATAAGCTGAAGTGAATTTAAAAAAAACTGTGGTAGTGGTATTAGACAAAAACAAAGTCTATTAAATTTACGATTTATTCACATTGCTCATGATATACATATTAGTCTAAACATCAAAATTGAAAGTTAAAATCTTTTTACTGTAACTCGTTATTGCTGTCTTTTTCAAAGGTCTTCTCAAATAGCTTTCTGCAAAGGGCTACCGTTAGTCTTATCGAGTACTCTAGGAATTTCGTGTTATTTTTCATAAAGATAAAGATCAATTGCTCATCATAAACCGGCTCTCAATAAACAATACCCAAATTATAGATAGCAGAAATCACTTTCATAAGTTTTTGGCCACTTGGCGACACTTCCCTGAGGAAAATTTTACTTAACCTAAATAAAGATATACAAAAGAGCTTCAAAAACTCGAAGTAAATGGGACCGTCGAATCACTTCGTGTTTCGGTAAGTTCGAGTTTTAGAAATTTGTATGTTATTAGTAAAACACGGAAAAACAAATATGATATCAGGATTATCTATTAGCGTTTTGAATGTAGAAAGAGAAATGACATACTGTCGCAAATATCTATTTTATTTTGATAACATCATAAATCAATTAAATATTTTATTTGCCGACATTCATTAATTTAAAATCATAAATGTACGAAAGAACTATACATACATTGTAGATATTAAAACCGAAAAAGTTTGAAGCAGACACTATTCTCGTATTAATAATGTAATACATACACCAGTAGCTTATTTTTCTATTCTTTATTATAATTTTTTGTGTGCAGTTCCTTGGTGATTTGTGTCATACAACTTTGTCAGATCTCTTCTGTTTTCTCTTTCACATAAAAAAAATTGCTTGCGATTGAGGAACAGCACTTGATAAAATTACCTTTTGTTCACACTTCAACGATCTTACACACATCAGTCACGTGGTGTTCTATCTTGTCGGAATTGTCTTTCTTTTTGAAACGTAATACTCGACAAAAGCGAACTGGCTAAAGAAGTAAGTTAGATGGTGTTTGCAATTTGAACTCATGGGTAAAGACCAGAAGGCATTTAATAGATGTAGTTTGTCTACGTTTGTTATTTCTAGAGCAGCCAGCTGCTAAATTTTTTGAAAAGATTTCAGATGAAAAATCTGGTAATTTGTATTCCAACCAATCTCCTTAAGTTCCAATACTAAGAATATTAATTCCTGCATATTGAGAGAAACATTTAAAATAACATTTCTTAATTTATGAAGAGGTTTGATCATTAGGATATAGACATCAGAAAGGGATGGATGCGGGAGCTGATATAAATCACACACAATATAAATGAGACACAAGCGATTAAAACATAGAGATCGTTATTTTTAATGTAACGATAAAATGCTCCCAAATGAGTGACGTTTGTTACTTCAATAATACTTCTTATATCAGAAATATATCCACCAGAGCTCAAATTGAATAAAGCTAATACTTGAGATAAATCTACACCTTTCTTAGATTTGAACATCAAAATTGTCAACCATCTACTATATACTAATGTTTATGATAAACGTGAGGATTTTGGATTTCCTATTGTAAATTTTCCTTACTTGGATGGCGATGTCCCTCGAATCCCATCATATGGTATCTGTATATCTCAATTAGTTCGATTTGTCAGAGGCTGCACCGATGTTTTGGAATTTCATAAACGAAATTTACAAATAACTACTAAACTTTTAACTCAGGGTTACAGATATCACAAGCTAAGACAAACATTCGGCAAATTCTTCAGATCTTATTCAGAACTTCTATATTTCTTTTCAACACTATGTATCCAATGGAATATCCCATCCTAATTTTTACGGTGATCTCGTATATAAACTAAGGAAAGCAAAAGGCTCCGATAACGTTATTTTATCGTGTAATAAAATAGTCAAACGTCTTCTAAATAGACAATATGACATTGAGATCATCAAAAGAATATAAGTCTTGTATTTGGCCCCTCTACAGCCTTATGCAGACTTTTACTTAAACGTTGCACGCTGACTAACAGGGCGGTGGGGACTATATGACGGGCCTTGTCCAAATCTCTTTCAGAGGAGACATGGTCCTGAACCTCGTCCCCTCTGACAGTTAGTCGGGACTCCTACACATCTAGGGTGTTAGCTCGCTTTCAGTCTGGCAGAGCACGGTTTATCATGTTGATGTCGCATATATTTTTATATCATTATGTGTTTTACAATACCTTACGTGATTATATTTTTATGACATCTCTATATGCGATACCTGTTGACCCTTGTTCTTTTCATGGAGGATTATTTATAAATTTTTAAATATACGTCCTTTGATTGATCTGCTGTTACGGTGAGTTGGAAGGTGGGCCAGTAAAACGGTTGACCACACCATTTGTTTGGCTTTTGTCAATTTAAATGACCGTCCTAAGTCGGTATCGTAATTGCACTACAATCAAATATTTTTGTAATGTGTTATATGTAGTATATTATTTATATTCATGTATTATATAGCTCCATGGTGACTTTGCAACATAACTGAGCCAGCAACTCCTCTTTTTTCTTTCAATTGACCGTCCTAACTCCGTATCGTAACCGCAGCACAATCGAATATTTTTGTAATGTCGTTTTTCCTTGTATATTTTACCAGAAACATAGACTACTTTCTGAGAATGGAAGATAGCTACTACTACCGGAAACATGCTACACGCCCTAGTGTTATGCAAATTAAGTTTCGCCGCGTTTAGCCGGCATAATACTGTTTGAATTGAAGAGTGGTTAAGGCGTCTGCCTTTATATCACGACAATTAACAAAGTCTAACCGCCCTTACTCAAGAGGTAAGAAACCTTACTGCTAAGATTCTTTTGATATTTTTTTTAGTTTTCTATTTATTATATTATTATTATTATTATTTATGCAAATAGATTATGGCAATATACCATATAAGGAACCGGTCCCTTATGTTGCTCTGAATGTAAACAAGCAGTATTATCAAAGAAATATATATATAATAGGTAAATAGCATGCCAGATGTGCCACATCCTATAATAATTTTACTATAAACAATAGAGAATCGGCTATTTGACCACTGCAAATGTACCTTAAAAAGTGTTAAATAATAGAATTACTGCTTTGATTTCACCTAGTGAAGCCACATGATGTTTTTCCCTCATTACTTATTGAAATCATTTCAAATGGTGAAAAATAAACTTACTCTTCAGAAATAATATAAAAAGGTATGAAATATAAGGATATCACCTTTCTTATCAAACCGGAAATAGCAACTCGTATGAAATTAAAGATTATAAACATTCATTTATATACCGCATATCATACTTACAATGTCAATAATCAAATATCAATAACCTACATATCATATAAGCATAAGACTGTACTAAGTTATTGAATTATTCGGTGTTGTTTTAACACCTATTTGTAAAAGGTCAATGTCAGCGACTCCGTTCAGAAAAAAAAATGTCGCCGATATACCCTTTTTTCTAGGTGTGTAGTGCAATATTTACAACAAGCTGATCAATAAAAAATACACAAACCGTTTTATTGAATATCTACAACCCTGCAGACAAAATATTGTCGAGTGAATTACGATATATCAATAGAAGATATTGTGACAATGACGCTATCGACTGTCTGTCTGTATGCCCCACGCCTTGAAAATGGCGTCTTATTATGGGAGATCATTTGCTATTAATATTACAGTGGATCAAGGATTTTAAGCGTCAGATCATATTTTCATAACTTTCTTGTCTTATCTGAGACTTATTCCTTAGTCGATTCTTTAAAACATTGCGATATTATGGCTATATTGTCTCCAAGCGGAGATTCAATAAAGAACGATATGGTGAACGGCCATTGTTTACATCCAGGCTACTCAGACAGGTAACACACACCAGTATGAGCCGAGAAGGAGTTTCCAGTCTCTGAAAGTAGTCTATGCCTCTGATTCTACTATTATCATGTTTTGTGTGCAGGTCCTTGGTGATTTGTGTCATATAGCTTTGTCAGATGTCTTCTGTTTTCTCTTTTATAATATTAAACCAGAGGACAAACCAGAGGACAAATTCGCATTTCAACATCTTTTAACATAATAGTCGCTAGGTCCACGAGGGTGTGGGAAATTTATTGGATGACCATCTTCTACTAATAAATGCTGGCTTTATCACTCGCTATCCTGAAAGGATCACTTGATTGAAAAACCCATGGCTACCTTTATACTGCGGACAAAAAGATGATAGGATGGCATGTTTGGAGCTCATTCCAGATTTAAAGGCAAATATTTGAATAGGGACACTCTTCTTAAACTTGAAGAACATACATGCTCATTACTTTCTCAATGATGAAATGTGCGACTGAAAACAAAGACTATGCGCATTATTAATTTGAATACGATATACATGCATTATGCAGAGTTATGTAACACGATACCAGAACACAGTGTCATAACAGTAGATACCTGTTTACAAGGGAAAAATGGATCATGATACCTTTATGTCAAATCACTCCCGCATCCAATGGGTACTAACTGTTAAATGCCTATTATATCAATTCAAATATAAAGTTATAGGCCATGATAAAACTTACATTGTCAGGGAGAATTCTCATTCCAAAAATAAATATACTGAAACAGATGTCATCCAAAGGTTGGACTGTCTTATCAATAACATTTTTGTGGTGTTTGGAGGAAAGGTTTTTCAACAAATTGTCAGCATTCCAATGGCTACTAACTGTGCCCCACTTCTGGTTGACATATTCCTTTACTCATACGAAGCTAAATTCATTCAGTCTTTGCTTTCACAAGGAAAGAAACAATTAGCTCTTAGCTTCAATTTCACTTACAAATATATAGATGAGTTGCTTTCAATTAATAATCCTTCTTTCGCGGATTACATTAGCGTCATCTATCCAGGTTAACTGGAGGTCAATGAAACCACAGAAAGTAGTAATTCTGTTTCATATTTAGATATTATGTTGTCTTTCGACATTGATGATCAATTGAACACCTCACCCTATAACAAACGTGACAATTTCAATTTCGCTATCACAAATTTCTTTTCATAAGCAACATTCCACCATCGCATCATCATACGGCTTATTCATATCGCAGTGAATACGTTATTCTAGAGCATGTTCAAATTACACTGACATTGTTCTGAGGTCTAGGCGACTTTCAGATGAGCTACTCAACCAGGGTTATATATGTGCTAAAGTTATATGGTCGTTACGAGACTCTTATTACATAATATGATATCTCGATATCCAGACTTTTAAATGATATTCTGGACTGAGACCGATTCTGATCATTTTACACAGATTTGACACCTTCTGTACTAGAAGGTTTCCTACTTTGACTTCTTCATATATAAATATATATGGAACATACACGATTTGACTCTTTTTACTGGGTATATGTAATGGGTGTTTCTAGCAAGCAGGAGATGCTCACTCTCCCCGGCCATCTGATCTCACTCCATCAAGGGGGTTCACATATGCTCTTCAAGTAGACAGTTTTGGTTGTTTTCTATTTCGTTTACATTTTCACTGATTTTGTATGCCCTTTGGATTCATGATTTTCGGACTTATGGTTTAGATTTTTCCATCATCTTTACATACAGCAGTCAGGGGGTACCACATGTCATCTGTCAACACTTTGGAACACTCGACAACCTACACGGTGTTTTCAAAACAATATACATGTATGTGCAAAAGAAAAACATTTCGAGACACTGACTTACGTGATTGTACGCAGTCAGCCCATAGAGTGATTAAACGCCGAGTTAATAATATGTCACATTTTGCCAGATTATGTAAATAAACGTCCAATTTTCAATCCGTTCAGGTCTGTCCATGTGCATTTCTAGTCATACTTGGTGAATGAAGTCCTTTTCAGACACTGTCCGTTGGTTTTGATGGAAATTCTAAAAGTTCTGTGAAACTCAGGTTCTACTGAATAATGGAGTATTATATACACCAACAACAACAGTATCGGATTGCGTAGCTGACCTCTTATTCTCCGGAAGACATTTTGCAGGGTTTATTTTACTCTTTAAACATCCATTTATCCTAGTTGTGCGTCATTGTGTAACATTAGCATTAGGGAGATATTAGTGGCAAATTTCTTACCTTAGTAATATTGCACATAGCATGGAACGAGTCTGCGCTAGGACATCGAATTGTATACAGCATTCTACGTTATGACTCTGTAATATTTACAGCATTCTACGTTATGACTGTGTTTTACATAATGACTCGGATTGTATACAGCATTCTACGTTATGAATTCGTATTGTATACAGCATTCTACCTTATGACTTCGTATTGTATGAAGCATTCTTGTCATGACTTTGGATTGTACTCAACATTTTACGGTATAACCTTATAATGTATACAGCATTCTACGTTATGATTTGGTGTTGTTCACAACATTTTACGTTATATCCTCTTATTGTATACAGCAGTCTACGTTATAACTTAGATTGTATGCAACATTCTACGTTATGACTGTGTTGTACACAACATCTTACGTTATACCCTCTTTTTGTATGCAGCATTCTACGTTATGACTTAGGGGCAGGCGTGGTGTAGTGGTTAAGCGCTTGGCTTGCGGCGCCGACGATCCGGGTTCGATTCCCGAGTTGCGCCACTATGTGTAAGAGGTTGGTAACCTCCTGCTTCCATGTCGCGATATAACTGAAATATTGTTGAAAGCGACGTAAAACACCAATCAACCAACCAACCAACGTTATGACTTAGATTGTATACAGCATTCTACGTTATGACTTTATAATGTATATTAGCTACATAGCGTTGGTGAAAGGTACACATTAATTTTAATGTATCATAGGTAAGACGTCTTATGTAAATATGATGGATAAATCCAATCTAAAAATCATATATATTGTCATATATATTGTGATTGACAGAACATGTGCATCATGTAACCTGAAACTTATTGCATAAACAGCACATGTGCAGTAATCCAGTTATCCGCATCTTATACCTCTCTATGAAATCTGCAAATATTATTATTGATTTATACATGCTCATCGATAAAACTGTTAAGATACACTTATCAACCAAAATAAAAAAGTTTACTTATGGCAACCGCCGTAATAAGCGTCTCGTATAAACCGCAACCGCCATAGTTAGCATTCTGTATTCGCTTCATTCACAAGAGAAAGCGTCTCATATTGTCTACACGCACCATATTAAGTGTCTCGTATTAGCCACATGCTCCGTATTAAGTGTCTCGTTTTAGGTATAGGCACCGTACTAAGTGTCTCGTATTGGCCACACGCACTATATCAAGTGTCCCGTATTAGCCACAAGCATTATATTAGGTGTCTCCTATTAGCCACAACACCATATTAGGTGTCTCGTATTTACCACATGCAACAGTTTTAGTGTCTCACTATCGCCTCTGATAGCAGATTTATTTCTTTATTGTTATGAGAGGGATTTTATGGTTTCTATTCAAAAATCTAAACGTTTTGACCTCATTGACAAATTTAATAATACTTGCAGATATCTGGATGACATTTTGGTTATCGACAACCCTGAATTCGAACAATTTATATCAGAAATATATCCACCAGAGCTCACATTGAATAAAGCTAATACTTGAGATAAATCTACACCTTTCTTAGATTTAAACATCAAAATTATCAACAAACTAATATATACTAATATTTATGATATACGTGAAGATTTTGGATTTCCTATAGTAAATTTCCCTTACTTGGATGGCGATGTCCCTCGACTCCCATCATATGGTATCTATATATCTCAATTAGTTCGATTTGTCAGAGGCTGCACCGATGTTTTGGACTTTCATAAACGAAATTTACAAATTACTACTAAACTTTTAACTCAGGGTTACAGATATCACAAGCTAAGAAAAACATTCGGCAAATTCTTCAGATCTTATTCAGAACTTCTATCTAAATTTGGAAATATTTCTTTTCAACAGTATGTATCCAATGGAATTTCCCATCCTAATTTTTACGGTGATCTCGTATATAAACTAAGGAAAGTAAAAGGCTCCGATAACGTTATTTTATCATGTAATAAAATGGTCAAACGTCTCCTAAATAGACAATATGATATTGAGATCATCAAAAAGACTATAGGTCTTGTATTTGGCCCCTCTACAGCCTTATGCAGACTTTTACTTGAACGTTGCACGCTGACTAACAGGGCGGTGGGGACTATATGACGGGCCTTGTCCAAACCTCTTTCAGAGGAGACATGGTCCTGAACCTCGTCCCCTCTGACTGTTAGTCGGGACTCCTACAGATCTAGGGTCTTAGCTCGCTTTCAGACTGGCAGAGCACGGTTTATCATGTTGATGTCGCATATATTTTTATACCATTATGTTTTTTACAATACCTTACGTGTTTATATTTTTATGACCTCTCAATATGCGATACCTGTTGACCCTTGTTCTTTACATGGAGGATTATTTATAAATTTTTAAATGTACGTCTTTTGATTGTTCTGCTGTTACGGTGAGTGGGAAGGTGGGCCCGTAAACCGGTTAACCACACCATTTGTTTGGCTTTTGTCAAATTAAATGACCGTCCTAAGTCGGTATCGTAATTGCACTACAATCTAATATTTTTGTAATGTGTTAAATGTTCTATTATATTATTTATATTCATGTATTGTATAGCTCCATGGTGACTTCTGCCACATAACTGAGCCGGTAACTCCTCTTTTTTCTTTTTTCTCATTAACCACAAGCGCCATATTAAGTGTCTCGCATTAGCCGCATACAGCATATTAAGTGCCTCGTATTAACTACAAGCGCTTATTAAGTGTCTCGTTTTAGCTATATGCACCATATTAAGTGTTTCAGTTTAGCCACAAAGAGAAACGCCATAGTAGGCGTCTATTATTAACAACAAACCGCCACAGTAAGCGTTTTGTATTAGCTGCAGTCACAACAGTAAGCGTCTCGTTCTTGGTTAGCCAAACTAAAAATGAATGCGAAATACATAAGAGAAATATCTAAATATATAAATGTAAAACTTTTGGTGCACCATATGCGCACTTCGACAGTTAATGTCTCTTCAAGGTAGGCGCCCGTAAACCGGTGAACCACAGCAATTGAATGACGTTTAAAAATATTCTCTAACAATGAATCGCGCTTGGTACTTTTCTCTAAGGCCACACCAAATTAATTATTAGTTCTTCAGACATATTTGATAATTTTAAGGGGCGAGCGGGCGAAAAATAAATTAAATTAATTTTTAAAATGAAGTTGAAATTACAAAAAGTTGACAAAATAAGGATCTACAGAATTACGGAAGGAAGCTTAGTGTCAAATCTAGAAGGAAAAACAGCTCTTGGCGTTCGATGGGAAAATTTTTTTAATATTAAAATTTGAAATTGGCAATTTTAGGTGCTAGGGAGGCCCAAACTCTTTCCTTAAAACACATGAAATACACTTTTTGATACCTATAAATAATTTACTTGTATCATAATATACCAAAGAATAAATAAGTTATAAAGCATGTTTTATAGTCAACAAACTCTGAAAATATCACCGGTTTATCTCGAGTACTTTACAAGATATGAGGATTTGAAAATGGACAATATTGCATTTTCACACGTTTTTCAAGCAAATGAAAATGCACAACCTCGCAGTTTTATGAGTGTATAACTTAATCAGTTATGCAGCAATTTGTGATTTTTTTATATTAATCTACTTTATGTACTACAGGTATTACGAAAAAAGATAAAAATATTGGTTGTAAGTCTTATCATCTCAAATATAATCTCTTAAACTTGACGAAGAATGCTTTTTTACTTTGATGAAAATGACAAAGTCCAAATGTCCAAGGTCATTTTTCTAAAAACTTATACAAGGATTCATAATAATGTAAAAACTTTTTTAAAATGGTTACTTATAAAGATATTTGAAGGAATTTAGATTGTATGACAAAAAATACGCTCTGTATAAACAAAAACATTTTTACCTAAATCAGGGGCGGATAACTCTTTAAAAAAATGTGAAAAATATCACATACCTTTTGATTTATCATAGTATAGCTTAATTTTTGTCTATTAATCTACTATATGTATTATATTCATTATTTTAAAAACATAAAAACTTTTAATAAAAATGTTATAATCTCAAATATAAACTCTTCATAAATACAAATTGTCATAAAGTTTGGTTGATTTCAATTCCTGTTCTTTATGTTTCCTTCATGATAATCCTTCACAATTAACAGGAAACCTTTCATTAATATGAATACCCAGTTTATTAAGATCGCTAATTAATATCTAGAAATCTGTTAAAAGGTACGAAATGAAGGTTGATATTTGCTGGGTCAGACAGCTGGTTGAGGTGATATTACCTAATAATTTAGCCGCACATGTGACAGGTGATCGCCCTAGACGACGTTACCCCCGATATACCCTCGATATATTGAAAATATTGCAACTTGATTAGGAAGTCAACTATTAAAGATATTATAGAATTCATCTTGGTACTGGCCATCTGATTGTACATGACGAAGAGCCAACGCTGTCGCTGGTGTTTTCATGCGAGCTGTACTGAAAAATACACTTTTTCGAGTGCTATTTACAGGTATATCGGGGAATATTAAAATTAGAATTATTTTCTATAAAGTCTTCAATACACTGTTATATAAATAAAAAATTACAAATTTAAAACCTTTCTTTTTTTTTTCGTGAATCTTAGGTCACGCGACGATTGGCGTTTCGTAGCACCTTAACATAACTTGTTCTCTCATTGTTATATACTTGTTTTCTCATTTTAATATCTACAGTGGCGGATTTATAGGGGTCGCTCCCCCTTTTTGCCAGTTATGAGTAAATCTTCAGGTTTCGCCCCTAAATTGGCAGAGTATTTTGGTTTATATTGGACTTTCACTTGTGCGCCTCCCCCCCCCTCCCATTTCGAAATTCTGGATTCGCCACTGATATAAATACCAAAGTTAATCAAAGAGGATTAAAACCAAATCATTTGAATCAAAATAGGCTCTTAGTCTCGTCATTTTTCCTTTAACAAAAAATGTCTTCCTTAAATATGAATAAATTACCCCCCCCCTCCCCCCACCTTCTTTCGCAGAGGTCTAAACTTATCTGCAATTAAAATGTAAGTCTGAAGTTGTAAACAGTAGGGTCAGTGTAAACTAAATGATGAAATGATGTCTTATTTTATCGAACAATATATGTCGACAATACGTGGAGGTCGCCCCGAGTCAGAGGAAACACGTGTAAAATCGTATTAATAGAGCTACAAAATTACAATAAACTATATGAAATCGTCAAATATTTAATTAATGTAAATACCAATAATTATCAATTCGAATATAAAAATCGTTCATGGTAAGTATTAACCCACGCGCCCATGCTGTTCTTTAAATTACATCATGAATGATGAAATGAAACTTTTGAGAAATAAAACTTTGTAAATAATAGCTACAGGGTAATTTTTTTCACAAATAAGATAATCATAATTACTTCTATAGACATTGTTTTGGTTATGTGCTCTCATATTTGAGAACTTTATAATGTACGATTGTTTAATATCTATATCGATGTAATCAAATGACTCGTGAAAACAATATGGCGGACCGTTGTTTTGGCAAAGAGGAAGACGCTATCTTTTTATTTTCAAATGTTTGTAGTTATTTCTAGGTATATTTTCATAAAAATAGTATCAAATGAATCGGGTGAAACATACTTATCGCATTTTATGGGTCGGTAGAAATAAATTAAAAACTGAATTTTATATATATAAAAAACTTAAGTGTGCCCGCATCGCACATCGTTTTCGCTTCGGCGATCAGCTGTTTACAGGTAATGGACTTGTCTACCTGAAAAACCTTACTTCACTGGATTTGATACAACCGTGACCCCGAACAACGCCAGTGAACATATCGCTTTTATGCTCATTGATTCTAAGCGCGCCGTCAATTATAAGGCAAAATAAACATCTCGCTGTACCGCCGCGGTATCGTTAGATATTTTAATGATTTTAGCTATTTTCAAAGTGCCCTAATTTCTTTATTTCTACTCCAAATGAGATGAAATTTGAGAAACGAGAAGAAAACAAAATGAATATTCTAATGATATGATTTTGATTTACATGTTGAAAATATTTCCCGATAAATCATTGATGCGAAAATTGCAAACAACACATTTTGATTAATTTGAACTTAGTCATTTGCGATGGGCCTCACTATAGGTGCGGTCGCTCTTGAAGAACTAATAATAAATTTGATGAGGCCTAACAAACAATATGATAATTATAAATATTGGACTTGTACTGAGATATGTAATGCCATCACATTTTTGATGGATAATATCTATGTACAATTTAATGGCAAGACTTATCAACAGATTATTGGTATTCATATGGGCACCAACTGCGCTCCCCTTATAGCAGATTTATTTTTATACTGTTATGAGAGAGACTTTATGCATTCTATTCAAGCTTCTAAACGTTTCGACCTTATTGATAAGTTCAATATAACCTCTAGATATCTTCATGATATTTTAGTAATCGATAACCCTGGGTTTGAAAACTATATATCTGACATTTATCCATCTGAACTTCAATTAAACAAAGCCAATACTTCCGACCAGGAAACACCTTTTTTGGACTTAAATATTAAAATAATTATCAACAATATTCATACCAACATATATGATAAACGTGATGACTTTGGATTTCCTATTGTAAATTTCCCTTATCTAGATGGTGATGTCCCAAACCTCCCATCATATGGTATTTATATTAGTCAGTTGGTTCGGTTTGCTAGAGCCTGCACTAACGTTTTGGATTTTCACGAAAAAAAATTCTCAGATTTCTTTTAAACTTCTTACTCAGGGTTATAGATATCATAAACTTCGAGAAATTTTGGTAAATTTTATAGATCTTATTCAGACATTTATCTAAATTCGGAAATGTTACTTTTCAACAATATGTATCCAGAGGAATTTCCTATCCCAATTTCTACGGTGATCTAGTGTACAAACTAAGGAGGATCAAAGGTTCCGATAATTTCATATCGGCTGGTTCTAAAATTATTAAACGCCTTCGACATCGACAGTATGACCCCGAGATCATCGCCAAGACCATAGACCTTGTATTGGATTTCTCTACAACCCAATGCAGACTTTTACTTGAGCGTTGCACGCTGACTAACAGGGCGGTGGGGACTGTATGACGGGCTTTGTCCAAACCTTTTCAGAGGAGACAAGGTTCTGGTCATTGTCCCCTCTGACTGTTAGTCGGGACTTCTAATGATCAAGGATCTGAGCTCGCCTACAGACGGACAGAGCACGGTTTACTTATATTGATGCCTCCTTACATAGTTTTGATAACAACATATTATTCTATAATTCCGTGTGTAATAAATTTTTATGACCTCGCTCCTTGAGAAACCTGTTGATCCTTGTTCTCGATATGGAGGATTATCTATAAATTTTTTAATGTGTGTCCTTTGATTGTGCTGCTTTTGCGGTGAGTGGGAAGGTTGGCGCCCGTAAACCGGTTAACTACACCAATTGAGGGACGTTTGTTACCTCAATTGATCGTCTTAAGTCGGTATAGTAAGCGCAGCACAATAAAATATTTTAGTAATATCGTTCCGTGTATATTCTGCTGTTGTCATTTTTTGTGTGTAGGTCCTTGGTGATTTGTGTCATACAACAACTTTGTTAGATGTCTTCTGTTTTCTCTTCAATTGGCCGTCCTAAGTCGGTAACGTTACCGCAGCACAATCGAATATTTTTGTAATGTCGTTTTTCCGTGTATATTATACTATTTTCGTGTGTGTGTGTGTGTGTGTGTGTGTGTGTGTGTGTGTGTGTGTGTGTGTGTGTGTGTGTGTGTGCATGTCTTTGGTGATTTTTGACATACAGTGTTGTCAGATGTCTTCAGTTTTCTCTTCAATGAAGCTCAAAGCCAAAACTGTGAAAATCGAAGATATAAATATTTGGAGAGCAAACTCATTATCGAATTGACCATACAGTAAGGGCCAATATAAGCCGTTCAAGGATAGAACTATGCATGAGGAATTCCTTAGTTTTATGATAATTCACAAACTTTCTATCACTCAGTGATTTGAAGTATATATTTCGAGTGAGTACAGAAGTACAAAAATTCGTGAGTACCGAAACACTTTTATGCTGTAATTCTGAGCTTGTCGGTCGATAATCTCTACAAAAAATCTGAACAACAATGATATTGTAGTTATTCGTTTTGTAATGTATTGAAGTTACACTATACGTCTGGAAGCCGGCGTGGCCTAGTGGTATCGCGTCGGACTTCTGTTCGGGAGGCCGGGGTTTGAGTCCCGCTCTGGTCATGCCGGTGTTCTGTCTTTGGGATGAGACAGTAAAAACCGAGGCCCCGTATCGTGGTATGCATGGCACGTTAAAGATCCTTCACTGCTTCGGGTGGGTCCGTTGCAAAGGTCTAAATTTGTATGCCCCGCATCAGGCAGATGCCGTCACCATATACGTGAAATATTCGTGGTGTGACGTAAAACAAAAATCAATCAATCATTCACTATACGTCTGGATGATTTTTTTCATTTGCATATATGGTACGGGGTATAATAAAGTTTTCGGCCCCATGTACTTAGGAATACCCTTACTTGAAAGAATAGTCATTATTTTTCAATGTAATCTCCGTTCATCTCAATGCATTTTCTACAATTTTTACAATTTCTGAATCTCTTGAAAACAGAACTTCCATTCTGGTCTTCTAAGTATTCATATACAGCGTCCATAAAATCCTCCTTGCTTCAAAAGTTCTCCCCAATTAAGGAATTATTTTTAGTGACAGACAGATGTCAGATGAGACTTACAATTTATTTCACAATAAATTCTAGAGACCAATCTAGCCTGAAACTTAAACATGCCAAAGATATTGACTAAAATTAATTAAAAAGCCCCATAACTAAGACCAACTCTGGCTGTAGTTTGGAGGTTTCGCCTTCTGTCACACAGATTATGTGGATATAATATAATATCTAGTTACATATTTTGTAATGTATTCAGGTAATACTATACACATCCATATCTCTTACGTATTAATGAATTTTCTTTAATATATATGGTAAACATAAAAACATGGATAAGACTCTCAATGTTATTTCCATGTTACATAATCTTCATCTGTACTGGTGATAGAACATTTGAAAATACCAAACTATAACAAACACATACTCATATTAAATGAAGAATGTATATTGTATAAGACTGTATATTGTTCCGACAGAGTGATGAAAGATAAAAGATAAAACGAAAAAGATAAAAAGAAACAAAACTACACGTTTTTTATATACACGTGTCATCCGTACAACCAATTCAGTTAATTACTGCGACTTTATTGGTTCATTTCTTTTCAGTACCTTTTCGTTATTGTGTATATGTCCTTGATTTTGAAGGAATTAAGGAGATAAACCATGTAATGCGAATGTCTCTATACCACGTCTAATAGAAGAAATGTTCCGTTATAAATTGTCCTTGATGTGTTTTAGAGGGCTAGTTGTAATCCTCTTATACCGCAGCGGTAGTTTTTATTCTGTTATTACTTGTTGTTTAATTCTACTAGAATCTTATCTCTCAGTAGCAGGCTGTTTTCCAGACTGAAAGAGTCAGTAGGAATATCTATCTCCTCTTACCTCTTAGTATTAACTGATTACTCAATACATGTCTTAGTATTAACTGATTACTCAATGCATGTCTTAGTATATACACTGATTACTCAATGCATTACATTATATACCATAATTACAAAGTGATAAAATACATGTAGATAGTGAATCTTCAATCCCTTTTCTTGAAAAAGTAATTTGGTTCACAAGGAATACTCTTTTACCATTCTATGATATGGCTGTGATTTTGATTACAAAATCAGAAATCTGTGGGGGTTTTCTTTCAGTTGCCCGGTTCATGCAGGAATCCTTGCAATGACAATGAATTAATTTAAACCTCAGTTTAATTTGGCTTCTGCGGTCTTGTGTTTCACTCGATCATCTGCTTTTATAATTCAGTACATGTTCATGTCATTTCCGACGTGTACTGCAGCAGCAGGATGAGCTCAATACATTTATTTCTGTAATTTCAGTACTAGAAATTAAATATAACACAAAAAACCACACACACACACACACACACACACACACACACACACACACACACAGAGAGAGAGAGAGAGAGAGAGAGAGAGAGAGAGAGAGAGAGAGAGAGAGAAATCACAAAATTTGCTTAGATCCGTATAGAATAAAACAACTTATAAATCTATTTTCACTGAGCATAATTTGATATATTATTATAATAGATTTATCATTGTTAGATCTCTAGTTTACTTAACGGTACTGGATAAAACAAGAGAGGGATACGCGGATGGGTGTATTATTCAGTATAATACACATCATATATTTCGTTCTCGCGTTATGTTTTCACTCCTTAATATGATCTTATTAATTCATTATCTTTTAGACATGATTATCTAACAATATATCGACCCACCAAAGCGAAGATTATAAATGGCAACGTAATCTTTTGGCACTCATCGTCCTGTTATTGTATATCGGAACACTATGTCAAAGAATTACACCCATCATGTGATATGCCTTGGCAGTATTACACTGGTGCGCCCACACCGTGCACCAAATGATCAGCTATTGAATGCCATTCATGACATGGAATCACTTATTCTCTTCCCACTAAGCCGGAGAGGGAATTGATTTGTACCGTTATGTATAAATAAAAGTGTGTTGTAGTTTTACTAACGTTGATGGCGTGCGGACGTCGGTGAAATATTGATACATGCACTATATATTTAACTTTTTATCAAAGAAAAACAGATTGGTTTTATCAAGACAACTGGAAATGTAGTTAACTGTTTAGGGTCACTGTACACTTTGATTTTCGAATTCGAATGACAGTCGTAATCGGTACCATGTAGGTCATTGAAAAGGTGTTATTATTTGCATCAACCCATGCCGGTCATACGAAACCAAAATATAAAAGTCACATTCTAATTTACTTAGTCTAATTCGTCGAATGTCATTGGCTAAGACGGAAACAGACATTATAAACACGTTATACGGTACTCAACCTGTAAGAGCCGCATTACGTTCTGTGTATTACTCCATCTGTCAACAATACTGCCTATAACAACTTCGTTAAGTGCTCCCAACGTCCATTTTATGTCTCTTATCAAGGAAAATTTGAGGTTTCTTATTCTATCATTTACATGTATAATTATTACGGCAAACAAAACTGACAACGTACCACCATGCACTACCATGACCATGCTTTCTACTATGTTATCTCACTTTGCCGCGACAAAACTGTCTGTTCAGCTGTTTACAATGCGATGTCATTTCATTCATGTGTGAATTAAAGTGAGGCTAATAATTTAACCACAAATTTGGAAAATATTTATATGGGGAAAATTCTTATATCAATACATTAAATATCAACTCGTTTTATCCTATAATTGGAGGGACGACATTTGTTTTCATGAATTGTACTGTATGTTTGAAATCATACATATGTAAGTTAGACCCTTAATGATGTAAAGTAACTGCTATAGTACTAGTTATAGATAGGAGACCCGTTTTCAGATCATATGACCATTGCAGCAAATGTATGCTATTACTGCCAATCTGCAATCATTTGACCTACACACGTTTTATCAAGGTTATATATATATATATTTTTAAAGTCTATATAAGTTAATCATTTAAATATTATGACATTGTTCAATGTTTCTGCACTGTGCACAAAAATCCCACATTTAATTACGCTATATAATATGATATTCCGTCCTTCTATTGAACATTGTTTCAGCATAGGAAATATGATACACTATCATACTCTATTCCGACAAAAAAGGGTAAATTTAATTAGTATCAGAATCGAAGCATCAAGTTCAGCTATTCATCTACGAAGCACATCTGAAAGTTAGCTTGTTAAATTTCTGTATCGAGTGCTATCAACCAGTCCAATGTCTAATTCAATCATGGGAGTGAGTAGCGAATATTTGGGAGATAGGAGGATTTTAATTCGTTTGTTTGTTTTGTTTTGTTTTGGTAATATGTGTGTGTGTTGTTGTTTTGTTTTTTTTTTTTTTGGGGGGGGGGTTGTTGTTTTGGTTTATTTAAATATATATATTGAGGGGTTACCATGCGAGTGTCTCTTTGAAAAATTGACAGGGTATCGGCAAATCCCCTGCCTGAAACTTTTAAAAATCTTTTACATACCACGTCTACTGTAATCCAGGACATCGATCTTTATTGTCTCATCAAAGGAAAGGACACTGCGGGATTTAAACCCGGAACCTATCGGTCATAAGCCCGCCAAGATCTCTTAGTCACGTGCTACGTATACGCTGGCTACATTGTTGTGATGAAGCTGTTTTCACATTTTATATCAAAATACTAAAATGTAACGCTTGCTTGCATGAATTAGTTGTAATTTGTCGACCATATTTTGTCATAATGAAGAATTTTTGATGATTAAATATGGCTATTTAGAGGGGAATTTTATCGGGACTACTTATTTGACCTTATCATCATTCGCCGCTTGGTGCACTGATTTAGTCTGAACGCATATCTTGACACCGTTTTTATTCAACCTTATTGAATGATCTTTTCAGTGACGATTTCTCGCCTAAATATACCAGAGATGGATGCATATCTAAATATACAGATATTAGCTATCTTAAACTGAACAGAGATTTAAGTATTGTCCCACGTTTTGTTTTTAGAAATTTTGAAAATAAAGTAAGAAAACACCCACTTGTTAGGTGTTTCATTTATGCTAGACATTAAAGATATAAAAATTCAAACTCAAAGGAAATATTGATTAAGTCTGTCTTTGCCTTTGGAAAATAGTTCTTTACATCCTTACATTGAAAACTAATTAAATGACTGGATGAAATAAATGATTCATTTTGAAATAAAATTTGCATGTGCAGTTTTCACTTCAAAACTAGTTTGATTCCATTTAAGAGGATGTGTTACGATATGAGCAGTATTCCTCTTCCCTCGAGGCATAAACAGAGTTTCATCACAAAAATATACATATACTTCATATTAGGTCCAAATTTAATAGGAGAGATAAACATATTTCACTCAGAGTGTCATGTGAAAAAATTCTTGCGATATAACTTATTCCATTCTGAATCTGAATGTTGTAATTAGTTTTAGGAAAATTTCGCTTGCATTTCATATGGATAATAATATAAGTCTTTCATTGGAAATTTTTGATAATTATATAGTAGACAACCCATGTCATTAATGCAATATGAATGTGTGAAGAAAATAAAATGTAACAGAATCAGCAAGTCTTAATTTTTCTATTTACTTCCAGAAAACTGATATAGTCATTTTCTGTGACAGATATTTAATTTAGGGTACAAAAACATACATTACTACAGTTATTTATATGAATAAATTATATATGACATAGCCATATTATATTTAAATATCCAAGCCATAATTTTAAACTGGAGAATGATTATATATCCAGTTTAATTATTATCGAAAATTTAACTTTAGAATTGTTGACATAAAAACTACACAAATGAAACTGTAAATATAATAGCATCCTCAGCAATAATCTAAAAAATGGTAAGATATCTTTAAAACATGAATGAGTAAAAGTCTTCTTAAATTACGAGAACAATGAATGGACATATATGTATAAGAAGTACATAATATACCCTGCGAATATTTCTAATAAGGCATTAACTGTAATAAAATGATGTTATTCTGCGTACATCGTATCGTTCAATATTGCGTCGCAATATTCTGCTGATCCCACAGTCTGTCCCTCTAGCATTAAGCTAGACAAAGTAGGAGAATAATGACAAATTCAAGGCTGATACTCAGTAATCCCGATCATAAAGGCTGATGTCTGTCATCACATCGTCAAGCCCGGATACCAGTGAACGAGGGCACGATGGTGGAGCAGGAGAAAGAGTGAGAGATTTTCCATACGGACATAACCATCCCTGTAAAGACTAATGGTTCATTTGACTTGTAATACAATATCATGAGTCAATTGTCTATATTGTTTAATGTTTATAACTATATTCGCACAATATCAATTTATATTCAAAAAGGCAAACATATAGTAAGTGATATGATTTTTCTTATTGTAATTTTGTCGTCTATGGTCACTTTTCTTTAAAAAGAGGCAAATTTAGAAACATCAGGTTTTGAACAAAGAAAACAAAGAGAAAACAAACAAGAGTGTCTACGTATGGAGGATATGCAAACTTTCCTTCGAAAGGTATTGAGACTAGGTGTTGTCAGCAAGCATTTCCTGCCTGATGGCAACACCAGTCATTTACAATTTGATTGTTTTAATGTTTGTTTTACGTGCTTTTCAGTCTTTTTAAGCGACAATTAGTAGGTGTTACGATGTAATGAAAGGTCCATTTGTGATGGAGACATGCAACATGCAAGGTTAACATCCTTGCAAGTGAGCTAGCTTTTCTGGCGATGTGGTTTACCTCGACAAGCTTTATTGCAAATTTAAGTAGCTTAAGTGCGGGCAGTGACTGGATGGGTGACCCGCCGACACGTTACATTTGGTAGCAGCGTAGTGACCATGGCATCTGAGTAACCGGTCTCCTGGTCATCCTATGTGGATGGACAGGCAGTTGGCCTGCGGGCAAGTTGTTCTTGGTATTGTAGACTGTGTGTCTACGAAGTAAATTGTATGTCTATCGAAGAAGAGGTCACTTAGTTGTGCAGAGGAACTCACAGGCCTAAGCTTCAGGTCGAAGTTTTCTAAAGAAGGAGTAGTGTGATCGAGATGTATAAGCCAAGTTAACATCCTCGCTAGGGAGCTGACTTTTCTAGCGATATGGTTTACCTCGCCCTGCTTTGTTGCAAAGTTAAGCAACGTCGAGCGCGGGCAGTGACTGGATGGGTGACCCGCCGACACGTTACACACTGACCGTAGAGTACGCGTGAATGTTGACATAAGGAACACTGAGTGATGAATGGTGCTTCCTGCTTTAAAAATTGTGTGATTGATATTTTATGAGAAGATGGAACATTGTTTTATGTTTTACGTAAGTGGTAGACTGACGACATAACTGAGGAAATCCTATAATCGGTACGAGGCTTTTTTACAAAATAAAATCTTGCTTTCCAAAATGTTGAATGATTTCTAGATTAAGGCCTATGTTGACCATATTGAACGGTATTTGACACCTCCTATTCTTGGTATTTACCTGATTCAACAAGATCTACTGACTAAAATACTGACTCTCATGGACACCTGATTTTATTCCCTTTCGAGATTGGGGTGTTCTGCTCTTCCATGACATCTGATTCAACCACATTTTCTGCAAAAGTCAACGCTTATGATCCATGATATTATTAACATTTTTTTACGGACTGCATTTTTTGAGTAAATATTTGTCATGTGTCTTGATGCTTTTTACTTGTACAAAAAGATTGGATAGCTTTTAACATTCAAAAAGAGCAGTTACACTGGGTTAAGTGATGCCATTTTAATGTTTGCTTACTACTTATTAAACTATTTCCAAATTTATATACGAAATCAAACTGAATGGTTTATATATTAAATTAAAAATCTAGTAAAAGTATGTGCAAAGATTTGAAGTGTTGGTGGAGTATCTTTGACTTTCCAATACACAGCAGTTGTCAAAATAGAAGTATCTATGATAGATAATAAAATAAAAAAATTTGAACATTCGCAGGTATCGGAAAATCAGAGTCGGGGTCAGGTGCCTTGGAGAAGTAACTTAAACAGCCGGTTAGTCGTACCCACGCCACCTAGAATGTTTATTACATCAACAGTCGATAACTTATACCCACACAACCTGAACGGTTGGTCATACCCGTGCCACCTGAAAGATTTATTATATTAACAGCCGACAGATCATAACCATACCATCTGAAAAGTTGCCGACTGATCGTGCCCACGCTATCTAGAATATTCATTACGTCAAAAACTGACTGGTCATACCCACGCCACCTGAAAAGTTTATTTCAACAACAATGCACCGGTCATTTCCATGTCACCTGAAAGTTTTATCACAGAAAGAGTCGATTGGTCACACGGACGCAAATTATAACTTCCCCGATCAGGACTTGTGACTTGTAATCAACCACAACGTCCTGTAATTTGTCTTCATCTGCTGTGTATAAAGTGTGCACGTCCAGGTTGTACGTAAATCAATGATGTGAAATTCTATTTTCACAATATAAACCTTTAAAATTCTAACAAAGATTACATCTCCCTCGTATATAGCTGTGTAGTGTGGTGAGTGCTTTATTCACACAATTTTGGCTTTGAGCAATACAGTATAAACCGAAGTTGTCGAATCAATATCGAAGAAGCACCAAACCGTTGATCGTTCTCAAAGTCCAAGGACAGATACAAAATCGTGTAAGTTTCAAAAAGGAACTGATGTGAACCCCGAAATACTGAAAAATTCCGAGGTGAGACTAGGTGCCCGGGGAGAGTAAGAAATACGATTATGGTTCCCTAAATGTATAGCTCCATGGTGACTTCTGCCACATAACTAGGCCAGTAACTCCTCTTTTTTTCTCCCTAAATTTATATAAGTATATTTGTCCTATATTTATCGTATTTGAAAAATACAAACAGACTAACAAGAAGTCCATCGAATAAGTAAGACAAGATGTCGGCCACAAGTTCTTATGTGCACAACCAAGATCTGTATAGCGACCGTAACATTTGTGGTATGTTGACATGGTTTTCCTGTCTGTGTAATAACAACGTTTTACTTGAGATAAATCTACACCTTTCTTAGATTTGAACATAAAAATTATCAACCACCTAATATATAATAATATTTATGATAAACGCGAGGATTTTGGATTTCCTATTGTAAATTTTCCTTACTTGGATGGCGATATCCCTCGACTCCCATCATATGGTATCTGTATATCTCAATTAGTTCGATTGTCAAAGGCTGCACCGATGTTTTGGACTTTCATAAACGAAATTTACAAATTACTGCTAAACTTGTAACTCAGGGTTACAGATATCACAAGCTAAGAAAAACATTCGGCAAATTCTTCAGATCTTATTCAGAACTTTTATCTAAATTTGGAATTATTTCTTTTCAACACTATGTATCCAATGGAATTTCCCATCCTAATTTTTACGGTGATCTCGTATATAAAGTAAGGAAAGTAAAAGGCTCCGATAAGGTTGTTTTATCATGTAATAAAATAGTCAAACGTCTTCTAAATAGACAATATAACATTGAGATCATCAAAAAGACTATAGGTCTTGTATTTGGCCCCTCTACAGCTTTATGCAGACTTTTACTTGAACGTTGCACGCTGACTAACAGGGTGGTGGGGACTATATGACAGGCCTTGTCCAAATCTCCGTCAGAGGAGACATCGTCCTGAACCTCGTCCCCTCTGACGTTTAGTCGGGACTCCTACAGATCTAGGGTCTTAGCTCGCTTTCAGACTGGCAGAGCACAGTTTATCATGTTGATGTCGCATATATTTTTATATCATTATGTGTTTTACAATACCTTACGTGTTTATATTTTTATGACCCCTCAATATGCGAAACCTGTTGACCCTTGTTCTTTACATGGAGGATTATCTATAAATTTTTAAATGCACGTCCTTTGATTGTTCTGCTGTTATGGTGAGTGGGAAGGTAGGCCCGTAAACCGGTTAACCACACCATTTGTTTGGCTTTTGTCAAAAGAAATGACCGTCCTAAGTCGGTATCGTAATTGCACTACAATCAAATATTTTTGTAATGCCTTATATGTGCTAGTATATTATTTATATTCATGTATTGTATAGCTCCATGGTGACTTCTGCCACATAACTGAGCCGGTAACTCCTCTTTTTTCTTTAGTATCATTCCTCTATAATATGAAAAAGTTAAACGAACTGCATCGTCGGCGTGCTATAATAGAATATTTATTCAAACAAGACCAAATAGAAAATATTCCAAAATTAAAGATAAACATAATAAAAATATGAAGAGCCATCAGATTTACAGATTACGCACTATGAGAGACATTATTAAAGTATATTGAAAATTCTATTGGTGTATTAATGCAAAAAAGAGGCACTTCAGAATGTAAATAAGAAGAAAAATATTAGAAAAAATATACGTTTATAACTTTAGTGCACAATATGCACATTTCACATATTTTACTTATTTCTCTTCAGTGGTATTCAATGCCGTAACTGTTGAAAACCCGAGTATGAAATCCCGAGAATGAAATCCTGAGTATGAAATCCCGAGAATGAAATCCTGGGTATGAAATCCCGAGTATGAAATCTGGACTATGAAAATGTGAAGGGCCAACTACTTACTAAGTTGACCTAAGTAAAGGAAAGTGATGAAATATCATTGTGATAACACAAGAGTACCACCGAGAAACAATTCTCGGAAACTAGGATGAGACCAGGTATCCAGGGATAAATCTCTTGCTTGACCTACAATATCCACCATAAATGACTCAATCATACAGATAACATACAAGTTGTTCAAAAGTGCAACTAATATAATGTTACTGTGTCATTAACAGGATTGAAAATAATATATTAATACTTCTCATATTAAACATCATGTATGTTTATGCTATAGTCATCCGGAATCTTCTAGACATGGTAATATGAAAGACTTCTTTATGCATGAACTGGTATCACACATTACAAAATATGATACTTCACCTGTGTAAACAAAGATATCCCTTTTATATCGACTTTTTATTAAATCAATAAACGAAATGCAATTAGATGAAGGTTTGAAAGAAATATACTGATTTATTATTGTATACCAAAGATTGACTGAGAATATTGCATAAAATCATAAAATGGATAAGGGTGAATACGATGAAATATACTCGCCTACGGCAAATGCGTAGTGTCATCGGAAAGGGGGAGGGGGTCTGAATTGTTAATACCGCGCAAAAGACTGGATGGGCAAATTTGACAGCATCCAACCATAAACCTAAAACCTAAAACTTTCGATTATTGTATCAGGCTTCAATCTGGATATTACAATATAATGTTTACTTTGTAGTTACGATTTTATGTCGCTTTCATTAGTGGTCTCCCACAATTAAAACGGAAGTATTTTGTCAGTATTTACAAAGTGGTGCATGCTCTTATAAAATCTTAACATAAAATATGAAGTAATACCATCCAACACTATTTGCTCAAGTTATGTCTCCTTTTTTGTTTGATGAAAGAATCTAAGATCAAATAAATGTCTCCTTTTTCGTATGATTAAAGTATCTAATGATTAAGGTGGGAACTAAGTAAAATAAAATAAGGCAAAAATCTTACCAAAAACATTTTCTCTCTAATTCAAAACATGAAGATCAGTAAAATTCAGACCTAAGAAAAAGGTATCGTACTATGGCATGTAATATGAATGTTTGCTGTTTACACACTCTATATTGTCAAAAGACATGTCAAGAGATATGTTTTGTTACCTCTTGAAATTTAAGATGAACGGGAAACGTGATGAGCCAAGGGTAGGATGACAAATAATCAGACAGATATAGCGTATGACGGAGAATCTCCTTAGTATCTATATACACTGAGATAGTTACTTAGGACACCTCAAGTAGAATCATATGTCTACACTTTAGTAAGGGAAAGAGAAGAGACTGACTTAGCTGTAGGGAAGAAGTGTCCAAGAAGATGTACAATAAAAATTGGTAACAACTAATGAAATGCATACAATGACATAACAAAATAAAAATATTGATTATACGACAGATGCGATACCGACTTTGGACGGCCAATAAACGGAAGTCAATTGGTGTGGCTAATACAATCAGGTAAATGCAATCAGTGAAAGTGTATGTAAATCTGTATTTACCTCATAATTGCACCACTATATAACACAAAAAGAAACGTCATTACTAAAATATAAAACATCAAACGAATTGTCAAATTTTCTATGCGATTTTCCCCTTCTTCAGCACGCAACAATTATATACACATCGAGAGAAAAACACGATCTCGAAAGCTATATGCAAAGAAGTAAACTAACTGAAAAAAAATTAAAAAGATAGAGGAAACTTGCATATGTACGTGTTGTTACTACGTGCAATAAATCAGAAATGAACTGAGAAATATATTATCTATTTTTATTACTATCATATTATTATTAATAAATATCATTATTATTCTTATCATTTTTATTTTCATTATAATTATTATAGTAATAATTAGCATTTTTGTTTATTAGCATCATATTATGTTTGCATCTATGTAAATCGTTTTTATCACTATAACGTTATCGATGCATTTCACTAGACGTCTTATAACTCAGCAAAACTAAATACATATTAAATATTCATGATTGTATTCCTGTATATGTATAGAAGTGTTAATATCGCCTCTCAGCAATAAAGTCTTGGTAATAATATCTTGATTGTATTCCCACGTTTCCGGATTTTAAGTAGGCAAGGGATTATTGTATCAAACAAGGCGTCTGGAAGTGGAGGTTACTGGGTCGATTATCAAATGACAAATATCCTTAAAACATTCTGTTAAGCTGCAGAATCATGTCAGTTAAGGTTACATTTAATACTGTATTTCATATAGTCCAAATATTGATAGGCATTTGGAGGAGAGAGTAGTGTTTTCGCTTTCAACGCTTTCGGAATTGTAACGAGAGATGCTAGGCAATGAAAGAAGATATACACCCGGCCTAATGCAAATTAATGTTTTACTGTTTTGATAGACAAATTAATATATTCTTTCCTATCATAATTCTGTAAAAGGAAATATAGATAAAAACAGATAAAACAATCAAATACTTCCTAAATACATCTGATAAAAGGGAAAGACATCTGACTGAGCTGTAGTGCAGAGGTCACCAAGGAGATGAACAATAAATGTTGATAATAAGTAATGTAATACATGCAATGACATTACAAAAATGTTGATTGCACGACAGATGATTGTCATTTGATAACAGATATATAATGATTCACAAAAAATATCAGCATGTAGTCTTATCAGGATACATTATATATTTATGAACGAGTTTTATCACAATTTTGGCATATGGCATTCTTTCTAACAGTACAACTGTTTCCTGTATAATTCATACACCGCTGCTCTGTTATATATAGGTCACAGTAATGTCCCTTAATATCTGCTTTCTTCAGATTAACCAAAACTTGCATGTCATGTTTCAAGTTGTAGTGACCTATATTTCTGGTTGAAAGGTTATCTGAATATTTGACATTGTACTATGGCATTAAATGATATCCGGGTGATGAGTACTAGGATACTTAAGAGCATACATACTCGTATCTCATAATACATTTCATGTTACAAGAGATGCCCAATAGAACCATTTCCTGAAGCTGTTAAAATTTAATAAAAAAAAATCAAATTTTAAAATAAGGACATCAATTACTTATCAAACATATTATATTAAGTATACGCCACATACCAGTGACTTTTGTTCAGAGGGCCTGGCATCATCTTTGTGATTTGGAGCCCCTAAAGTGACACATTTCAAATGCCGCATTGAAGTCAGTGCCATCATAATCCTGTTTGTATCACATTCTATAGACGATTGATTCATGTTTATTTCTTTATACAAAAAGTATAATAGATGATATAACAAGTACAACAATAAGATACCGAGTAATGTTCTGTAGGAATATCGATATAAAAAGAAAAATAATGGGTAAAGGCAATCACGGACCTCTAGAAAAATCCACCAGTTACACCCGCCGTAATATATGTCGAGTTATTATAAACTCGAAGTTTCATTCAATAGACGGTATAACACCGTAGTCATATTTGTAAAACGTCAATTAGTATTGTTTTTGCAATAGGAATCTACTTAAAGTTAACAAAAGGAAAAGTAAAGTCGTTTCCATTGTCCAGTAGTGAAGAAGTTAGTTTACTATCTTTGTCATTATGTAGAAGAAGATCTGAATATGATATGAAAAGCACGAATTAGAGTCTTTTGTTTCTTTCATTTAGGGATGTACTGCATGTACGTATGCATCGAAGTGTTCACCATTTAAGGACAATGTTATATCTGAATATGAAATTTAATTCCATTGCCAATTCTTTTTTTTATTTTTGCTTAAACGCTCTTAGATTAAGTAAACTTCACATGAAAAAGGGAACAAATCGGTCAACAAAGTTGCATAATTAGTGTCCATTGGATTGCCGACAGGTTGTTGGAATAGTTGGTTATCAAATGCAACATATGTACTGTCTATGGAAATTCCCAGCATGTTTCAATGTCTTCTGTGTATTTAAATTTCGTATCATTGTCTTTTTCCCAAAATATGTCTAGATAACCCAAAACTATGCTTTTCTTTCAATGTGTCATGGGGGATAATTGTGTACAGTGTTCAAAAATCGTAAAGCATGATGAATTTAATGATAGACAAATTCTTAGATTTTAAGTTCAAGTCTAAAAGATCCTTTGAACTTTTTAATATCCAAAACTTATTAATACTTCCTCTAGAATAGATTAAATCGGAGTACATTTGAAGTTTTCCTGCGGATAGTAAGGTAAGAAGGACTGATAGAGGTTTGGTAGAACATTTACTGGATTCTGCAATATGTCTTGTTTGAATGTATTTTATTTATTTGATGTTCGGAAATCGCATTAAATATTTTTAAAATGCATTTCTTCTATATGTAAATACATATAAATTTTAGTTTTAAGTTGTAAGCAAGCGAACGTGGCTGCCAAAGACATTAACGCGACAGTCAAGCTCGTTAATGCGATCCCGATGTTTACGTGGAAATCTGCGTAAACGCAAACCCAGTGCTAAGCGTACGAGAATAGCAAACTTCACATCACATTTTCGGACTGCACACAACTGTAAATGCGTTTGTTCATTGTATTACTTCATTGTATAACTCCACTTCTTCCAATAACTTCACATCATAATTCATGGGGTGCTTATAAAGTAAACTATTTTATTTATGAATAACAAAGAATTATGTTTATGATGAAGGCAGTGAATGATATAAAATAAATTAGATATGTTATACACATCTGGCAAAGGTAGTGTGCCAGGTCGATTGACAATTAACTATACGTTTACATGATTTTCTTTTAAAAACACACTGGCAAATGACAAAAAATTAGAAAGCAGTCAAATATGCAAGACTTGATAATATGACTACAAAAACCACTAGAAAGCAAAGCCAAGTGGCCAGTAGATGCGAGAAATTCCAGTTGTCAAAACAATATAAGATAAATTAAGTGCACCAATTCATCTTTATTTATAGATTTTATTTTTCAGTTAAGATTTTTTTAAATACCTTTTATTTATTTATTTGTCATTCCTCTTCTGGATGACTCATGTGACCTTTTGCCAGTGATCTTAACGATAAGAATAGAAGAGATTTAACATGTTGAAGACTACAACTTAAATACAAGCGTGCATGTAACCGATGCCATGCCACTAACTGTAAAAGCAACGTACCACAGTGAATGTTTATGACCTCTGGATACCAAAAGTTCAGATCACGAGAAAAAGGCTAAATTGTCACCATTTTACAGATGATGCGACTATAGACTAAGGGTCTGGAGACAGACCAAAAACAAAAACTGGGGAAAACCCCAACTCCGTTCACCTCTTACATGTCTGAAAGAAATTCTGTTTGAATAGTCCTGATAAGCATTAAGCCCTTTATTTAAATTTTGACCCATGCCACAGTGGTTGAAATTTCCGCTGGGACTCGTAAATACCTGTTTGCATTGACCACCAAACGCATACTGAATTCAGACTATTAAAGAAGGGGGAAACATAAATTAAAATTCAGAGCACCCAACAACTACACCATTATAAGACCATACAGGACATTTGCAATAACTAACCTATTTTAAAACTTATTAAAGACGTACAACCGAAATAGCAAACAGAAGAATAAAAGACATATGCTTCACTTGTATGAAAAAGTTTGCACAGACATGCAGAGTATAAAGCATAAACCCATAAAATATCACAAAATATTGGATGTAATGTAGTTTTGGTATCAATTATATCCTCTCATTTCAATCATACATGTATCCATCTACAAGCAAATTGCACTGCATGAATATATCATATTAAAAACAAAATAAAAATATAAAGCCTACACCCTTTCTGAAATGGGAACAAGATTTAATATTTTTGATTGATATTCCAAGCCGTGGCGAGTCATTTCAGCATGATTTTCATATTGAACGGTACTGCTATAACAATTAACACATTCTGCACCATGCACCAAATTGTTGCTGGTAAAATATATAGAACATATACTTTAGCAGTTGGCCCCATTCAAAGCCATACGTCCCACTTGACTAATTTTTTCGTTACAAAATCCCTATATCCTTGAGTGTGTGTAAATACATAAAGATAAAAAAATATGTGAATAATTAAAAAGCTTGTCACTACTTTATTACACAGAGATATGATCACTTATTCTATATACAGAGGACCTACAAAGTGACATAGGATCGGTGTGCTGGACTCACGTTTGTTATCTCATGGTCTCGCATACACCTGATTATATTTGTATCTAAGATTGATATTAAGATTTGAATTAGTAACCATTTACAATACTTTGTACAAGGAATCATGTATATTTCTGGTATGTTACCTTACAATTAACTTTATATTTGTATACTTACTAAATTCTCGACTAGAGGTCAACATCGTGATCTATACTATTTAATGTTATGTATTTCCCACTTCACTTTAAACGCGAGATACTGAAGGATTGATAAGATATAGGATTGTTCTGACAAGCCATGACAAACATGGGCAAACTATTCCCGTAGTTGTGGTCATTCTGTACACAAATAGATATCGTCCCTTTGACTACATTCATTTCGGATGAAAAGGTTTTTATGTAAACCCTTTGTATAGATATATAAATGAAAAATACCCCGTATTGTATTTCGGAACGATGAAAATTATAAACAGAAGAGACCAAATAGCGAAACATTGACTTATTCTTTTACATGTATAATAGAGGACCAAGACAACTTCGGTAGTACTCGTGGAAATTCATATTTTAAACGAACATGGATTATGGATCCTACGAGTAATATGTAATCTCACTGTATCTTCCAAAGGCCAATAGTCTATTTAAAGATTTCCTACATTTGCCAATGATACCCACAGATTTATCTAGATCACTTTTTATAACAACCTTTCGATCCTTTTTTAACTTTCAACTGAAATAAAATAAAATTGGTTGTCATAATGATGTAATTTAAGTTTTGTTCACCTATATTCCCAAGGGTATTCAAGTAAAAAGGTTTTAACCAAGGCATCGAAAACTGCAATTTACCACATGGATTTTAGATAAAGGGATACAGATCTTGAAAGAAAGGAAAACGATATATGACTCTGATATATGGCACTCAGCTGGCATGGTTAGGTGAAAAATAATAAATTAAAAGATCATATTTTTATTATTCCTCTTATCCCTCACATATCAATCACAAATATCAGGATACTAAAGCCACATGATCTTAATCAACTAAATGTTAAGATAGAAAGTAAAGACGATGGATAAATCCAAACCAAAAGTCCGAAAATAATGAAACCAGAGGACAACAAAATCAGTGAAGATGAAAACCAAGTGAAAAATAACAAAATATGTCTACTTGAAGAGCATATGTGAACCCTATGATGGAGTGAGATCAGGTGGCCGGGGAGAGTGAGCATCTCCTGCTTGCTAGTAACACCCGTCGCATATACCCAGTAGAAAGAGTCAAATCGTGTAAGTTCCATATATATTTATTTATGGAGACGTCAAAGTAGGTAATCTTCTAGCAAAGAAGGTGTCAAATCTGTGTAAAATGATCGGAACAATCGAACAAGATAACATATGGAGTAATAGGAGTCTCGTAACAACCGTAGAACTTCCTCAGTGACGTTGCTAGTCTAGCACATATATGATCCTTGTTGAGTAGCTTATCTGAAAGTCGCCTAGCCTTCAGAACAAAGTAATTGTAATTTGTACATGCTCTGGAATAAGGTATTTACTGAGATATGAATACGCCGTATGCGGCCCTGATGGAATGTTGCTGCTTAGGAAAGAAAAGTTGAAATCGTCACATTTGTCGTAAAGTGAGGTGTTTAATTGACCATTGATGTCGAAAGACAACATAATAAAATAGAAATAAGAAAACATATGCGTTATAATTTTGTGCACCAGATGCCCATTGTGACAACTTATAATCTTCAATGATGCTCATGGCCGCATGAATAGAATTCTCATAATATATAAATATTTGAAGAGCAGAGATAAACCGAAACAGTAGGCCAAAAATCAATCTAAGGACGGAACTATGCATGAGGGAGAAACTCCTTACTTTTAGAGTGATTTACAAATTTTCTGTCTGAAAATTTTAAGTATATACTTCACGTCAGTACAAAAATGCCCTCTGACACTATTGGTCGAAACGATCACTTAACTGCGCATATTAGACGATGTATAAACTGTTGAATGATACAAAACATAAATACCAAATCAAAAACTATTAACAAAGGAAGTCTTTAGTTAAATGAACCTTATTAAACACGATACTCTTCGGACACTTCTTTTTTTTTAATGTTTTAGTCAGGTCTCTTTGTTATTTCTTTTATGTATCTTACATATTACGATTGTTCTCTTTCTACAAAGCGTGCTCCGATCTACAATGTAATTGAAACTGATCATCCCTCGGAGTGAAAGTAATTTGCTATTATATCACATTTGACCAAATAAGTTTCATAATTCATATTCTTCAAAAACTAAAACAGATGTATATAAATATGAAAGGGTATTAAAAGTGCGATATTTAAAACTAGCCCAGTTTGATATATTTCTATAAGCTTACAAAGGTCAAACGGCACCATCTATCATGTTTTGATTTGACTGAATTTAAAAGTAAACAACGGTTCCCTTGGAAATGGACACAAACTGTTTGTCCCATTTTCGGCTTAAAGTTTTGTGTTCCGAATCCAGATATAGGCATAATTTATGATTCTCCTCTTTTAAACTTCCTTGAACTTTTACTGATAAAACTACATGGTCCAAAATAAGGTCATGATATATACTCAAAAAAGAATTCTAAATATGTACACAGACTAATGGATGTATTTCTAATTATGTTACTAAAACATCTAATCGCGAACCTCCTCCAACAAATAAACTATTTCCTACAGATTACGTCAGAAGTCCTCTTGTTATCAGTCCTTCGTGCAAATACCGAAATAAAAGACCTTGCAGGTATCTGTGGGCAGCTCTTTCGTCGGACAACTGGTAATACGGAACAAGAACGAGCTCTTGTTGAAGGATGAATAAGTTTATTTGTATTCTATTGGTTGTCGCCGTTGTCTCGGCTGAGGAACTTCAAGGAGTTCGCAGAACAAAGATCCGACGAAGGAGACAAGCAGGTATTTATTTATACTGCTTTGATTTAACCAGTACTTTTTCAAACTTGTATTTCAAATGTGTGATGCGTTTACAGTTTATTTATCACATATCAGATTCCGTCACAATATTTGTTTATTTTTATTATTATTATATTTTATTTAGATTTATTTTAATAGCACTAAACATAAACAGGAGGTCCTTTTTATATTATAATGAACATTAATTTTGTTAAATTCTGTAATTCAATATCTGGGGTATAGAAAGTTGATTTATAGAAAAGGTATGAAAAGCGTTTTACTTATATTCTTCTTGAAGTTGTTAATGTTATATTAAGAAAGTATAAAATAATGGAAAAAGTATTCGAAAACATTTGGTATTTTAAATTAGTAATAAACGTATGGCTAAGTTTATTTCTAAAAATGCATGTCCTCGGAATTTACGATATTTTAGATAAATGCTTAAATGCAGTTAACACTGAAATATAGTATAAAACAAACAGCTGGTCAGACGATAACGAAATAATTAACAAAAAAGAGATAAATTAACAAGTTAAATTCTGGAATCGAGTTGAGGTAAGATGCTATGGAAAGTTCAAGTTACAAAGCCTCTCAAAATTTTCTCGTCAGAAATGAGAGACTACAGTGAGTTAAAATGCATTGCTTCTAGTCAATAGAAAAAACTGCAGTGTTTTCTCGCCAGAGTGAAATTCAGTAAATTGCTTTAGCCGATTCGGCCTCCTGGGCCTTTTGTCAGAGGAGAGAGTCTACATTGTGGTTAAGTGCATTGCTTTAGTCCATTCGGTTCTCTAGGCTTCTCCTCAGAGGTGAGAAGTTACAGTGCTGTCCAGTACCGTGTTTGTTCCACTGGACCTTCCAGGCTTCTCGTTAGAGACGATGGACTACAGTAAGATCCAGTAAATTGCTTTGGTACGTCTGTACTATTCAGGCATCGCATCCGAGCTGGGAGCTACACAGAGATCATATACGTTGTTCTCCCAGGCTTCATGTCAGAGGTGGCAGACGATGTACGTACGTTGTTTTTGTTCACTGGACCTCCCATGCTTCTTGTCAGAGGTGAGAGATTCTTGTACCTGCAAACCTCTTCAAACATTGTTCCTAAGATTTATGGGGTTTTGCAGTAATTTCCTTCTTCAGTCTTTCAATTTTCCAACATATTGTTATCATACTCAAACGCCATACGCCAACTTTTTAAAGTTTGTAGTAAACTAGCGGAACCAGTTTTGAAACTTAGGACATTAAGTCATTAACAAATTTAATCTAATATTAACAGCAATACAATTTTCTTCTACGTTTTCATACATAAATACATGTATGTCCTTTGGATCTCAAAGACTCCACTTAATGGACTATCAGAGTAATTATCGTCGCCTGAACTATGATATGTTAGGCAGATGTGAGATCAAGTCATCAGTAACTTGTGCATATCACTGTTGTGTAGCCACATCAATACATAAGCATATAATTCAGGCTTGCGGACGAATACGCCAGTACATTAAGATTATTTCAAAGCACTTAATGACTTCCCGTATAATCAAAGGTACGATAGCATTCGGTCTCACCCTTACAATAATGTAACTCATTTATAAATAAATAACTGTAACATCATTGAAATGTCTTCTTTGTTAGAATACTGAAGTAGAGTACACGTGGAATGGATTTACTCGACACCTGTAATCTTTATCTCACTACATGAGATCCCCATGTGTACTTGTAGCTTATTTTAGAATTCACTTTCCAAATATAAACCACCTTAGCAGACGACCGAACTTGACATATTTCATGACATTGAACTTACCAGATACGATATCCACTCAACTGAACTTGGAGTGTAAAGGTGTGTCCACTGTTGTGAGTACCACAGTGACAAGATAACATTACATATCGTTCTGCATTAAATAATTTATCCCTTCGACTTAATGTCATGCGCGTTGAAATACTATATACACTGAGTACCTCGAAATTCATACCGTATACGTATCTGCAGTGTCAACATACCTTGTGTGTTTTGAATGGTTTATATTTAATCTTTGTATTTTGTATTTATTTTATTTTATTTTTGGGAGGGGGTTTCATTTCTTTTTTTAATTTAGTATTTTTATTTTATTTTATTTTATTTTATTTTATTTTATTTATTCATTTATCTTATTTTTCCCTTTAAATCTTTTTAATGATTTATTTAATTATTGTTTTTTATTTTATGTATGCAGTTTCAATATATTTTGTGTAATTTGTATGTAGATCTATTTATCATTTCATCAAAGCAGTTTTGACATATTTTTGTTATCTATTTCAGTTAATCATTATTGCAGTGTCCACATATTTTCTATTATAGTGTGAAATTCCAAAATGTCATCTGTTTTAATCCTTTAATGTGTGCAGCATCAACATATTTTGTTTTGCATGTGCATTGTCAAACTATTGTGTGTCGTCTTTTTATCATTCAAGGCAGAGATGAATAGCCAAATAGAAGGCGTTTACGCCCCCTGGGCAACTGGTATGACCAGTGATTTTAAGAAATCTAAAATGATGCACCGGTATTGGTCCCAGTTACTAAATATCTTAGAATTCTTTATATCACTAAGCGTTTGTCTCATTTTATTCTCGTCTACAATCATGGAAAACCATAATTTTTATTAAATGTTGCACCGGGTTATACGTTGGTTGTTTTTAATCATACATTACTATTCCCAGTGAAAACACATTGCAAAATTCGATTTGACACAAAATATTCCCGGATGTCAATAACTGACAATTGTTGTATATTGTGGCGACATCAGTCTTAATGAATTAAGTGTCCATGACCATCATATATGCATTTATACTTATATATCGTAGTAGGTGTCCACATTCATCAATACATTTTAACCAGTTTCTCAGCTTTATTATTTCTGTGTATAGATATTGCAACACATCGTTTCTAGACATGATACCCTATCAGATAAGCATAGAATTATGTGAACTGCATACATTCCGAAATCTCTGTAATATATCCATTAACAATTTCGTAATTTTACAGTTCTATTTCTTGTAACCCTTTTTCTCTACCATAATATTTTGTTTCAGTTGTCTAAAGCAGACCTCTTCACCAAAACACCACTATATTTTTCCCGGTATAACTGCTACAAATATTGTAGCTACGTTATATAATGCCACTATAATTTTCTCGCTATAACTGCTACAAATATTGTAGCTACGTTATATAATGCCACTATACTTTTTCTCGGTATAACTGCTATGCATATTGTAGCTACGTTATATAATGCCACTATAATTTTCTCGCTATAACTGCTACAAATATTGTAGCTACGTTATATAATGCCACTATAATTTTCTCGCTATGACTGCTACAAATATTGTAGCTACGTTATATAATGCCACTATAATTTTCTCGGTATAAATGTTACAAATATTGTAGCTACGTTATATAATGCCACTATAATTTTCTCGCTATAACTGCTACAAATATTGTAGCTACGTTATATAATGCCACTATAATTTTCTCGCTATTACTGCTACAAATATTGTAGCTACGTTATATAATGTCATTATAATTTTCTCGGTATAATTGCTACAAATATTGTAGCTACGTTATATAATGCCACTATAATTTTCTCGGTATAACTGCTATAAATATTGTAGCTACGTTATATAATGCCACTATAACTTTCTCGCTATAACTGCTACAAATATTGTAGCTATGTTATATAATGCCACTATAATTTTCTCGCTATAACTGCTATAAATATTGTAGCTACGTAATATAATGCCACTGTAATTTTCTCGCTATAACTGCTACAAATATTGTAGCTACGTTATATAATGCCACTATAATTTTCTCGGTATAAATGTTACAAATATTGTAGCTACGTTATATAATGCCACTATAATTTTCTCGGTATAACTGCTATAAATATTGTAGCTACGTTATAAAATGCCACTATACTTTTCTCGCTATAACTGCTACAAATATTGTAGCTACGTTATATAATGCCACTATAATTTTCTCTAAATGACGGCTATACATATTGTAGCTACGTTATATAATGCCACTATAATTTTCTCGGTATAACTGCTATACATATTGTAGCTACGTTATATAATGCCACTATAATTTTCTCGGTATAACTGCTACAAATATTGTAGCTACTTTATATAATACCACTGTAATTTTCTCGGTATAATTGCTACAAATATTGTAGCTACGTTATATAATGCCACTATAATTTCTCGGTATAACTGCTACAAATATTGTGGCTACGTTATATAATGCCACTATAATTTCTCGGTATAACTGCTACAAATATTGTGGCTACGTTATATAATGCCACTATAATTTTCTCGGTATAACTGCTACAAATATTGTAGCTACGTTATATAATACCACTATAATTTTCTCGGTATAAATGTTACAAATATTGTATCTACGTTATATAATGTCAATATAATTTTCTCGGTATAACTGCTACAAATATTGTAGCTACGTTATATAATGCCACTATAATTTTCTCGGTATAATTGCTACAAATATTGTAGCTACGTTATATAATGCCACTATAATTTTCTCGCTATAACTGCTATAAATATTGTAGCTACGTTATATAATGTCAGTATAATTTTCTCGGTATAACTGCTACAAATATTGTAGCTACGTTATATAATGCCACTATAATTTTCTCGGTATAATTGCAACAAATATTGTAGCTATGTTATATAATGCCACTATAATTTTCTCAGTATAACTGCTACATATATTGTAGCTACGTTATATAATGCCACTATAATTTTCTCGATATAACTGCTACAGATATTGTAGCTACTTTATATAATGCCACTATGATTTTCTTGCTATAACTGCTACAAATATTGTAGCTACGTTATATAATGCCACTATAATTTTCTCGGTATAAATGTAAAGATGATGTATAAATCCAAAGCACAAGTCCAAAAATCATAAAACCAGAGGACATACAAAATCAGTGAAAATGAAAAACAAATGTAAAATAACAAAATATGTCTACTTGAAGAGCATATATTGTAGCTATGTTATATAATGCCACTATAATTGTCTCGGTATAACTGCTATAAATATTGTAGCTACGTTATATAATGCCACTAAAATTTTCTCGCTATAACGGCTACAAATATTGTAGCTACGTTATATAATGCCACTATAATTTTCTCGGTATAACGGCTATACATATTGTAACTACGTTATATAATGCCACTATAATTTTTTCGCTATAACTGCTATAAATATTGTAGCTACGTTATATAATGCCACTTTTTTCTGATAACACCATTATATACAATTTAATATAAATAATAAAAAGCAGATTATTGTGATTTCAATAAGATAGATCTGTCTTTGCATTGTCAAGAGAAGGATTTTATGCATCAGAAAGCAATTGAATTAAAATCTATATATTTTTTTTATAATATTGAATCTCCAGTCTGTCAGTTATCTAAAGTAGTGGCGCCCTAGACTCAAATCATATGTTTCAATAGTTGGGTTCTACTTAGGATTTGGGATTATGATTTGGACTTCCATGCATACTATTTTACCAATCACTATTAAACATTAGATGAAGGGTACTTAATCGGTGCACTATACACTATAACCGGATATATTATTGATACGTCTATGCTACGTGTCGTTATTCTACATTCTGATAATGCACGATGCTGAGTCCTGTCTTCAATACATTACAGACCGTATAACACATAATTGCTTAGCTACAGTTTTACGCTTTTAAAACCTAGAAGCAAATTCAATAAGGCAGTCGTTCTAGTACTCTTAAATCGTATTTTATTTTTTTTATTTTAAATTTTCCACTCTGCGGTAGCAACAATTTAGGTGTGAATAAATGTCCAAGTTTTAGATATTTTTACAGGTTATCTTATACATATTTATTTCCTCTCCTCATACTTATTATAATTATGATTACTGATCAGTATATAACACATTTAAAGAAATATTAGGATGTGAAATCAAACATGAATCTTATTGCGTAAAAGAAGGTCATAAAGATCTGACTTAGCGGAGAACAAAGATCTCCACGCGTATGCTAGTAAGCCAGTAAATATACATGAAATCGGAAAAATAGTACACTGTAATGCATTGTGATGCTGAATAAGACAAATAAAGTGATAATATGCACTCAATTGTTGTTGGTAAAAGATGTACTGGCCACCTTTCCACTCAGTACAAAATGCTATCAAAAAGACGACCATTACATTAATTTATCTGAAATAAAAGAAGAGATACGAACAAGTATAAGTCTTAAATGTCATAAATTTTGTATTCGAAGGGTAGAGCTTTCTACTCTACATAAGCTTTTATTCTCTCGGTTATCAAAATTCGATTAGAACAATTACATAATAATCACATTCCTAGTTAATTTCATCCAGAATGGATTGCACTTTACTGGGTGACTTCTTCAACTTTAAATATACTTATTTAATTCAGGTGGCGGCTGTGTATATAACGGTCAAACTTATCAGCAGGGTCAGAAATGGGAAGTTCCATGTAAATTTGATTGCTACTGCCAAGACAGTACAACAGGAACATACAGATGTACTGAAAAGTAAGTCATACTGTCAAACACATGTATAAGATGACAGATAAAACCAACTCAATTCAAAACCCATGAAATACACATCCGCAAAACGAATATAATAAACAAAACCATGAAACACTCATTAGCAAACAAACAAAACGAATAGGAAACAAAACCATGAATCACACAATACCATAACAAAGAAAACGAATAGATACCAAAACCATGAAAAGCACATCAGCAAAACAAACAAAACGAATAGAAAGCAAAACCATGAGATACACACCAGCAAAACAAACAAAACGAACAGAAAACAAAACCATGAAACACACATCATTATATCAAAGACAACGAATAGAAAACAAAACCATGAAAAACACATCAGCAAAACAAACAAAACGAATAGAAAGCAAAACCATGATATACACACCAGCAAAACAAACAAAACGAAAAGAAAACAAAACCATGAAACACACGTCAGCAAAACAAACAAACCGAGGTGCGAAGTGATTTAATTAGGAGCAAATGTGAACCCCCAAAGAGGAGCATAATCATGTGTCCAGGAAGGATATGGATGTATATCAAAGATGATAGAAGGAATCCAAAGGACGTAAACAAATCATACTTATATTTAACCGAGGAGAGTTTGACATAAGTGTTACCCTTTTTCCTGGTGTTATGTGTTTGTTCACATTCATGTATGTTTCTAATGCTGAATTATATTTGTTCCGTCTGTATGAAAGAGCATCACGGCGGGTGTGTCTAGCCAAACATAAAGCGCTCACTCCTCCCGGGCACCTGGTCTCAACTTTAAATTTTGGGGTCAGTGAATGTTAACTGGTACATTGTTGTTAGTGCCATAGTCATGTGACGCCAGTTACCTTCGTATTTTACATTATATAACAGAAATTCAAAGGAAAAATAGGATTACACAAGACATAGCTTTCAGGCTTCAAACAAGTGGAAAGATTCAACGTTAAACATTTCCCTGTCTTAACCATATTTGGTAATATTTACTGACAGAAGAAAATTACCTCCAAAACCTTTCCATTCGTATCCCCGCATAATTCACTACATTGTTTTTATAAAGTAAGCAATTTTCGCATTTTTCCTGTTGAAAGATCCATATACATCAGGGGTTTAGGCTTTGTTACCTTGGTTTTTAATTCCTTCTTATATCTATTCAACATACTTCCTGACTTCATATAGCTCTTTGAAGAATTAAATTTCGAATCACCAACTAAGATGATTTAATGAAAGATTGGTATTCACTGAGACATATTTTGTTGTTACCCCATATTATCCAGCCAAGTAAAAACTGCTTACTTCTTTCGAACATATGCTCTTATCTCCGAGTCTAAGGAGCTCATGAGAAACTTCCGTGATAATTGATGTGGCCGTGACATATCACCTGGTATATTTCAAAGGGGCTCATTAGAAACTTCCGTGATAATTGCTGTGACTGTGACATAGCACTATGTATTTTCCTAAGGGGTTCATTAGAAACTTCCGTGGTAACTGCTATGACCATGGCATAGCACCAGGGATATTCCAAAGGGGTTCATTAGAAACTTCCGTGATGATTGCTGTGCTGTGACATAGCACCAAGTATATTCCTAAGGGGTCCATTAGAAACTTCCGTGGTAACTGCTGTGACTGTAACATAGCACCAAGTATATTTCTAAGGGGTTTCTTAGAAACGTCCGTGGTAATTGCTGTGGCTGTGACATAGCACTAGGTATATCTCTAAGGGGCTTATGAGAAGCTTCCGTGATAATTGCTGTGACTGTGACATAGCACCAGATATATTTCTAAGGGGCTCATTAGAACCTTCCGTGGTAATTGCTGTGACATAGCCAGAGGTATATTTCTAAGGGGCTCATGAGAAACTCCCGTGGTAATTGTTGTGACTCTGACATAGCACCAGGTATATTCCTTTTCCATACTTTGTAAAATCGCTGAGAGATTTATTTTACATGCTTTGTGCTGCTTATTAAAACATCAAATTTAATTTAATTTCGACTGTGGTCACAGATGACGCACTTTTTCTAGAGTTATTGCACTTTGTTCATAATCAGTTTTCCGCACTTATCTTGGCATGCTTACAGATATCAAGCTGAAACATGGTAGCAAGCTTCCCCATGAGGAGTTACAAAATAGATTTGGTTTTGGTCGACTTAGTTTTTCCAGAGATACTGCCATTTGTTCAAAATCACTTTTCTTGACCATGCTTAAGATATCAAGCTGAAACGGATTACCTTCTTTTTCAAGAGTTATTGATCTTTGTTCAAAATCATTGTGACACTACATTACAGCACATTAAAGGGCAGTTTGATGCAGAATGCTTTGACTCTCTTATTTTGTGATGGAAAAACAAGTTTCTCCGTCATGGAAAAACAAATGAAAGACATCTATCTGACTTAACGGTGTGACATTGACCACAAAGGTCCAGAATAATTACAAAACAAAATAAAAAAACAAAAACAAAAACAAAACAAAACAAAATCAGAAAAAGAAAGAAAAGAAGTTAGCAACTCTGGCTAATGGACTACATATTCAAACTCTCAGAATTAATGCCTGTTACCCTTTGGCTGTCACTGACCTACTCTAAGAATGCTTGTTTTACATGCAAACTACTCGATTCTTTTCATGATTATATCCGTGAGTGTTATAACACTATTCGAGAGAAACATCGATGTCATATAGAATTTTTTGAATTTCTGCAGATGCCCACACTACGATAATTTACCACAAGGATGCTATATGGTAAAACAGCCAAACTCATGTTGTTCCACACCTCAATGCGACTTTTCTCAATCCGGCAGTGGAAGTGCAGGATCCGGTCAAGTCATAACTGGAACCGGATCTGGTACTGGTATGGTTTCGGGGGGAGGGACAGGTAAGATATCAAACTTTTCATAACCAAATATATTTCCTTGAACAACACTCTGAACCAAATCCTCGATATCGCTGTGCTTTATTCACAATTGTTTACACTGTTTTTTTTCACATGGATATCACCCCTTAACAGCCATCTAGCAGCTGTCTCTCTATGTTACTACATTTCTGTTGGCACAGTGTGTTGAGTCGGTCGGTTTGTTGATTCGTGTTACTTTCTATATTACTACATTCCTGTTGGCACATTGTGTTGAGTCGGTCGGTTTGTTGATTCGTGTTACTTTCTATATTACTACATTCCTGTTGGCACATTGTGTTGAGTCGGTCGGTTGGTTGATTCGTGTTATTTTCTATATTACTACATTCCTGTTGGCACAGTGTGTTGAGTCGGTTGGTTGGTTGATTGGTGTTACTTTCTATATTACTACATTCCTGTTGGCACATTGTGTTGAGTCGGTTGGTTGGTTGATTGGTGTTACTTTCTATATTACTACATTCCTGTTGGCACATTGTGTTGAGTCTGTCGGTTTGTTGATTGGTGTTACTTTCTATATTACTACATTCCTGTTGGCACAGTGTGTTGAGTCGGTTGGTTGGTTGATTGGTGTTACTTTCTATATTACTACATTCCTGTTGGCACATTGTGTTGAGTCGGTTGGTTGGTTGATTGGTGTTACTTTCTATATTACTACATTCCTGTGGCACATTGTGTTGAGTCGGTCGGTTTGTTGATTCGTGTTACTTTCTATATTACTACATTCCTGTTGGCACATTGTGTTGAGTCGGTCGGTTTGTTGATTCGTGTTACTTTCTATATTACTACATTCCTGTTGGCACAGTGTGTTGAGTCGGTTGGTTGGTTGATTGGTGTTACTTTCTATATTACTACATTCCTGTTGGCACATTGTGTTGAGTCGGTCGGTTTGTTGATTGGTGTTACTTTCTATATTACTACATTCCTGTGGCACATTGTGTTGAGTCGGTCGGTTTGTTGATTCGTGTTACTTTCTATATTACTACATTCCTGTTGGCACATTGTGTTGAGTCGGTTGGTTGGTTGATTGGTGTTACTTTCTATATTACTACATTCCTGTTGGCACAGTGTGCTGAGTCGGTCGGTTTGTTGATTCGTGTTACTTTCTATATTACTACATTCCTGTTGGCACATTGTGTTGAGTCGGTTGGTTGGTTGATTCGTGTTACTTTCTATATTACTACATTCCTGTTGGCACAGTGTGCTGAGTCGGTCGGTTTGTTGATTCGTGTTACTTTCTATATTACTACATTCCTGTTGGCACATTGTGTTGAGTCGGTTGGTTGGTTGATTGGTGTTACTTTCTATATTACAACATTCCTGTTGGCACATTGTGTTGAGTCGGTTGGTTGGTTGATTGGTGTTACTTTCTCTTCATTAGCTATTTCAGTTATATCGGAACATAGAGGCAGCCATCCCCTTAAACATAGTGGTACAATCTGGCCATCCCCTTAAACATAGTGGTACAATCTGGCCATCCCCTTAAACATAGTGGTACAATCTGGCCATCCCCTTAAACATAGTGGTACAATCTGGCCATCCCCTTGAACATAGTGGTACAATCTGGCCATCCCCTTAAACATAGTGGTACAATCTGGCCATCCCCTCAAACATAGTGGTACAATCCCATAATCGAACCAGGAGCGCTTCCACAACAAGTCAAGCGCTTAACCACTACACCAAACTTGTTCCTGTGGTGAGTCAGATACCTAGCTTGTCTGTTTTAACTTTGTTTTAGAAAATACACGATAAAAGACGGCGAAATCACCTCCATACTACATTCCCCAAATTTTTATTAAAGACTTGAAATGCATGAAAAGTTATTTTGGTCAAATATATATCACAATTAAATTAAATATAAATTTTAACCAGTAATAGCAGAAATTAATTTGATAGGAAATGTAAAGCATGTAATGCATTTACAGAAAGCACGCAACACTTTTGTTATATTATTTATATTCATGTACTGTATAGCTCCATGGTGACTTCTGCCACATAACTGAGCCAGTAACTCCTCTTTTTTCTTGAAAATGACAATGTGAAACATGAACACTATTTTAGGTTTATTATTGTGGATGAAATACGGGTATCTTTAACAAATTGATGCGTATAGATGAAACGTTGTTATCATTGACAAATTGATACGTGTTTAAATAAATGCGGATAGCTTTATCAAAATAAAAAATGTAGTGTGCCCAGCTGATATCTCAAAACCACAGATACCAAATGGCAAAGCCAAACTATAAAAGTTAAATAGAAAACTCGAAAAATATGGAAGTTGGCTCACAGTGAAAATATGCTTATATTCTTTACAGCGCCTTGTCAAGATACCATTCCAAACTGTAAAGACTATGGGGATTCTGTGTGTACCCAGTCTTCATACAGAGCATGGGTGCAGGAGCATTGTGCGGCTTTCTGTGGTATGTGTGGTAAGTTGTAATGAAAATGAACATTGTACGGAGATATCTCTGGTAGAGGCAGTAAGTTTCGGCAATCTACTGATCGTAACATTGGTAAATGACAAGTATTTTTTTTTCTGTGGATATTTATTTTTGTGAAATTTTATATTCAATACAATTGACTTTAAAGATGCACTGTGCTCTGAAATTGCGTTACATGAGACAAACGGCGTCCATACACGACTAAGGGCACACAACGCAGTACAGGGGACAGAAAGTGTCCATACAATACTAAGGATACACTTCAGTACATAGAATAGAAAGTGGTCATACAGAACAAGGGACACAGTAGAACATTGGACAGAAAGTGTCCATATACGACTCAGGATACACCGCAGTGCATTGGACAGAAAGTGTCCATATACAACTCAGGATACACCGCAGTACACTGGACAGAAAGTGTCCATACACAAATAAGGACACACTACAGTACATCGGACAGAAAGTGTCTATACAATACTAAGGATACACTTCAGTACATAGAATAGAAAGTGGTCATACAGAACAACAGACACATAGCAGAACATTGGACAGAAAGTGTCCATACGTGACTGAGCACACCCAGCAGTACATTGAACAGAAAGTGTTTATACACGACTCAGGTCACACAACAGTATATTGGACAGAAAAAGTCCAAACACGACTTAGGACACATCATAGTGCAAGGTAAAGAAAGTGTCAATACACCGCTAAGGACTCGCTGCAGTCTAGCGGATAGAAAGAGTTCATGCATCGTTAAGGACACACCACAATAATGGGACAGAAAGTTTCTATATATGACTAAGGACACACCGCAGTACGAGGGAGAGACGGTGACCATACATGATTAAGGACAAACCACAGTACATGGGACAAAATGTTTCTATACATGAACATGACTGAGCACACACAGCAGCACGAGGGACAGAAGGTGACCATACATATAACATGATTAAGGACACACCACAGCACATGGGACAGAAATTTTCTATATGTGACTAGGGACACACCGCAGTAGAAGGGAAAGACGGTGACCATACATGATTTAGGACACGCCGCAGCACGAAGAACAGACGGTTACCATGCATGTAACATAATTAAGGACATACCACAGTACATGGGACAGAAAGTTTTTATATATGACTAAGGACACACCGCAGTAGAAGGGAAAGTCGGTGACCATACATGACTAAGGACACACTGCAGCTCGAGGGACAGACGGTGACCATACATGTAACATGATTAAGGGCACACCGCAGCACGAGGAACAGACGGTTACCATGCATGTAACATAATTAAGGACACACCACAGTATATGGGACAGAAAGTTTTTATATATGACTAAGGACACACTGCAGTAGAAGGGACAGACGGTGACCATACATGACCAAGGACACACCACAACACGAGGAACAGACGGTGACCATACATGACCAAGGACACACCACAGTACATGGGACAGAAAGTCCCTATACATGTACATGACTAAGGATACATAGCAGCACGAGGGATAGACGGTGACTATTCATGACTAAGGACACACCGCAGCACGAGAGACAGACGGTGACCATACATGACTACGAACACACCGCAGCACGAGGGACAGACGGTGACCATACATGAATAAGAACACAACACAGTACATGGGACAGAATGCTTTTATATATGACTAAGGAAACACCGCAGTAGAAGGGAAAGACGGTGCGCCGGTGTGGCTGTCGTTCCAGGTATAATCGACTAACAACGATGCTGCAGAAGACGTGACTTTATTCAGAGAGGGCCAAACTCGACAGAGAGACAATTCGGTATAACTATGGCGTCACCACCTTTCATTTCATTTTACACAAAAAATGATCAATATGAGGGCAAGAAACATAATAAAACTCTGATCAATTGTCCAAACTTATAATGAAACTACATTAAAGTAATTGATAAAAATAGTCAATCTCTTGACCCTGCTAGTAGTAACTAACACATAATGACAGTGAACACTGCTTTGTGAGACGGTCTTCATAACGCTGACTACTTGGTCATTGATACTGTAACATAACTGTTTAGCATATGCAATGAGGACAAAACGATAAAGAACACTTTATACGAAAAGAAAACTGGCTGAATATTAAAGTGTTACAAACCCAATACATCGTGAATATATGAATAAAGTAACAACAAGGAATAAAAGGGGTATATCGGGCAATAACGGTAGTGGTGGTGAATCGGCACGCTCTATGATAGAGACGGTAACTTCCGGGAACGGCGTCACTTACAGCGGTTTGTAACTCATTATCCGAAAAATCCTCCGTCTGATAGACATGCGGAGTAATGGAAGACGGCACAATATAACAGTCTGTAAGTCGCACACGATATGACGATTTGCAAAGCTGTGAGCCTACAAACTTCCTGATGTTGCACCAGTTCCCATCGATCGATGTAACTAGATAGCGACTTCGTGCGGCGGATTTGTTGCGATCTCCATAAAGGTAAACTAAATCCCCAACAACCATATTAGGGAACGGCGGGGCCACAGACTTAGGTGTCTTTGACGCCTCACTATAACTATGGTTCTGAAGACGGCTGGTGTGTTGTCGGAGGATCATATCACGATCATCAACCGGAAGTTGGTCATTGTTAAACTGGTCACACTGAGTCTACATTTATCGTGCCGACAAACCTCTGGAGTGTATCCTACCATTTACGGCTCGTGTAGCTAACGCTAAGGCCAGCGGAGTAACTACGCGGCATCCTGGCTCGTCCTCTAGCTGCTAAACAGCTTTTTCCGCGACCGGGTTTTTATTAACGTTCTTCGCGCGACGAACTTCGATGGAAATACGATACCGGGATAGAAGTGATTCGTTAATGAGAGACACAAAGCCTGGAGTCCGTGCACACTACGGCAAAGGGTCCGTCCATCGGCAAAAACTCAATGCACAACCGTATCAGAGCACTGCGCAGCGATTCCTTGCGCTCATCCTCGATAATGGTGGCCGCGGTATATGACGTTACGCACTCCCTGAGGACGAAGATCATCTGGCGCTCGCGGCGGATAACGTCGGCAGCGAAAGTCGTCCCAATGGACTCGGGAGGATCACTGGTACTTTGTGGTACGACAAACTTGGGACACTTCCGAAGCGATGAACAAACATGACACGCCGTTGTAGTAGCGTCTATGATACTATCCACTATCGCATAAAAGTAACCACGGCATGCCATTTTCAACTGATGGCTCGACGGATGGTCTAGTTTAGGGTGCAATGATGTCACCATACCATGTATTACTTCTCGTGGCACAATAATACGGTCTCGGGTAGAAGCAAACGGTCCATGGTGTCGTACTACAAGTAGGCCATCATTTGCAACTGTGGCGGCCTGAATGTACCTCTTCACGTCCTTGGCATTGGTCACTTTCCTTGACGGTCTGGTACCTTGCTTTAAGTGAGCGTGAGTACGGCGTATGTCGGAGCACTCTGACTGAATCTGCAACCATACAGACCGGCTAATATAAGGAAGAGGGGTGCTCCCATTTGATATGTCATCAACAGAAATGCTACGAACACTGGAGTCCTCGCACTGACGTACAAACACGCATATCTGACATGTCGGATCAAAGCAATCGGGGGCATTGCAACTAGCATGGTCGGACGGTAGTATGGCTGATCCTTGCACATGACAGATGGAGACGCTGAAGCGACTAGCTGTGGACAGGAAAGTCAAGACAAGCGGATCGGCCGAGAATTCTCCTCTGCATAGCTTTTCGTAGGCCTGAACGCAGGGCTTACTGTCGGTAAGTACACAGGTATCGTGTTTGGACTGGATTATGTACGGTGCGAAATGTTTGATGGCGGATGCTATAGATAATGCCTCCATTTCAAATGGTAGCCAAGTCATCTGGCGGTTACGCAGCTTCGCGCTAAAGAACCCTCCTAGAAGAGTCTTGCTATTTCTACTGAGATATAGTGTAGCGCCAAGTCTATGCATCCTCATTGACCCGTCCGTCACGATCCATAACTGGTCGTTAACATGCGGTAGATGAATAACTTTATGCTCGGAAAGTGATGCCTGGGCCTGCGTAAAAGCGTCTACTAGCCTTTTAGTCCAGATAATTGGATCCTTCGACGTCTTACCGGCAATTGCTTCTTCTAATGGTGCGACATATGAAGGGGTGTCTTTAAGCACACGACTCGGTACATAGTATGTGCTTATAAAAGAGCGAAGACCTGTCACCGATGCTGTACGAGAACACGACGATAGTGTGGATACACGATGCGTACTAGCACGTATACTGCCACAGGACCAGAGCCAACCGAGTATAGTTGCCTCCTTCGGCGCTATAATAGTTTTGGCAGCACTCATGTTTAAACCACATCTGCGAAGGGCGATAAGAAGGTCGCGCCAATTGGTTAAAAGCTCATCAGGGGAGTCTCCACCACAATAAAGGTCATCAGCTAGCTTGATAACTGCACTTTGACAAGCAGATCACCGAGGGCCCGACACATAAGCTCCTCTAACGCGGTTTCTGAACCGGGCATCCCTATCGCGCATCTGGTATATACACGGACCCCTCGGGGTTACAGTGCCACAGTACCTCATAGAAGCTTTCGATAACGGTATCTGGTAAAACGCCTTTGTGAGGTCAGTTGTGATAATATATCGCCACTGAGCGATTTGACGCAACGTGTTGTCAACATCTGGGAGAAGTGACGGTTGGGGTTTGGCATATCGACCTACATCCGCAAGAGCTGTTAGGAGGCGGAACCCACCGTTTGGCTATTTAACTAGAAAAGATGGGTTTAAGTACTCCACATTGACTCCAACGTCTTCTGGTCGCTGAAAAACGCCTATGTCCTCCAACTCGTCAAATTGTCGTTGCAGTTCCTCTAACTGACCGCGCCAGTGCTGTGGGAGACGTCCCTTGCGCTGTGTTGAACCTGCACACGATTTACAGACGCGGGGCTTATGTCTGCTGGTAGGTGGTCTTCAAGAACCTCTGAATCCTCAGACTCTGATAACTCACACGTCAGTTATGGGTCGTGTTCTAGCTTAAAATCTCCGATCGTTTGGGGGCATGTGTAAACACTTGCTCAAGTAATGACCATACGGACGTCCTGCCTCTTTACAAAGAGGACACTGGGGTGTTGGTCGACTGCCCTGCTGCTGTCTCGTCCTGTATTGTGAGGGACGGCCTCGGTTGCGAAAGTCATTAGCGGTAGCGCGCATTACCTTAGCATCCTCGCATGCGTGCAACTCCTCAAGCAAAGAGTCCAATGCTTGAGAAATTTCGGGTTTTATAGAGACCAAAGTCCGTGAACGTAATTCAGTTCCATACCTCTGCTTCACTAGCTCAGGTAATCCTTCATGAATGAGTCGTAGCCAAGTAGCCGCGTAATTTTCTAAGCTCGGACCTAGTTCTTCCTCCTCAGTTACAGGAGTACCATGATGCGATATGCCGGAATCTGGCTTTAACAAATTATCCACAATAAATGCAATTATGCGTTGATATAAGTCTTCGGGACGCTCGTCTGAATGAAGATAATTGGCGGCAAAGTCAATATAATGTGCACCGGTAGACTGGAACACATAGTGCAAACGGATGAACTGCCATAAGCTTTCTAGGGAAGTAAAATTTTTATTATCGTGTTCCGCTAAACGATCGGGCAGTATTTGGCAATCTGGCCAAGTAAGAGTTCAAAGAAAGTGACCCTCTGTTCTCTCGTTTGACGCAACGCAGCATCAACAGTTTCGGGGTCATTTGCGAACACCTTGTGGGGATTTTGCTTCGTGTGCTTTAACCACTGCATGCCTGACACAAGGAATGGGGCGAAATTTTTGTCAAGGGACAATGTGTAGAAGAGGTTCTGATGCCAGCTCTCGAACGATGTAATGTTTTCATTTTTTGTCAAGCACCACTGCTTTGGGGCACAAACAGAGGACGTCATAGCACCACTTCTGTTTGTGAGTCTCTGCAACCGTTTTGTTGACTTACCGAACCGTGAACAATCTATCACGGGGATGGAAGGATCGAATTTCCTCTGACGAAAAGTTTTGCCGCTGGGAAAACGTCTTAATGCGGTAGGCGTATGAAACCCTGTGGTGCCCTGTAGACTAAGGTTCAATCATGACGCTGTCAGTGTGGCTGTCGTTCCAGGTATAATCGACTAACAACGATGCTGCAGAAAACGTGACTTTATTCAGAGAGAGCCAAACTCGACAGAGAGACAATTCGGTATAACACCAATTCACATATATAACTATGGCGGTGACCATACATGACCAAGGACACACCACAACACGAGGCACAGACGGTGACCATACATGATCAAGGACACACCACGGCACATGTACATGACTAAGGACACATAGCAGCACGAGGAACAGACGGTTACCATGCATGTAACATAATTAAGGACACACCACAGTACATGGGACAGACGGTAACCATACATGACTAAGGACACATAGCAGCACGAGGGAGAGACGGTGACCATACATGACTAAGGACACACCGCAGCACGAGGGACAGACAGTGACCATACATGACTTAGGACACACGGCAGCACGAGTGACAGACGGTGACCATACATGACTAAGGACACACCGCAGCACGAGTGACAGACGGTGGCCATACATGACTAAGGACACACCGCAGCACGAGGGACAGACGGTGACCATACATGACTAAGGACACATCGCAGCACGAGGGACAGACGGTGACCATACATGACTAAAGACACACCGCAGCACGAGGGACAGACAGTAGGAGGGAAAGACGGTGACCATACATAATTAAGGAAACATTGTAGCACGTGGACAGAAAGTGTCCATACAGAATTAAGGACACTCAGCAATACATTGGACAGAAAGTGTCCATATATGACTTATGACAGAAAGTGCTCATATAAGACTGAGACATACAGCATTGCAGGTGACAGAAAGTCTTCATATACACACGACTGAGGACCTACCACAATGCAAGGACGGGTTTTTTTCTACTGAAACATTTTCTAATTTCCTCTTGTAGTAAATGTAAGACATCTTCATACAGTAAGCGTTTTTTGTAACACAATTCTTCTTCTTCATCCTCTTCTTCTTCTTCTTCTTCTTCTTCTTGCGATTAATATGTAGTAAAGCAACATAATTATATATTATAAATGAAGTAGATGAGTCATTGAACATCATGTTATTTCTTGTTAAAAGAAAAAAAGGAAATAATTCAGTGCTTCTGGAGAGGTGCGATATCACACAGGTAAATAACAGAATTTAAATTTAGGTGGTAGTATGACTGGTGGGACCATGACCGGAAGCGGCGGAACCATGACAGGAACCGGTGGAACCATGACCGGTACTGGCGGAACCATGACCGGAACTGGTGGAACCGGTACTGGCGGAACCATGACCGGAACTGGGGGAACCATGACCGGAACTGGCGGTACCATGACCGGAACTGGCGGAACCATGACCGGAGGTGTATACGCAATTAAAATACTAAGCTAATACTAAGTACAAGATAAGTACAAGATAAATTTGAGGGAAAGAACATTCTCGCAACATAAGCCAATAAAAAGTAAAGAAAGGACAAGTCGAAGCTTATAAAATATATATAACTGTGCTTATAGAATTCTGTACACATGAATAAATTATACATTATGTCATTCTAATGAATTTTAATTTCGAATATACAACAGAATCAAAGATATATCGTATACAGGTTATGCTTTTTGTCATTGTAGCGTGTGTTGATGCTATACCTACATGCTCCAATTATGGATCAGCAGTGTGTACCAACCAAATGTATGCTGCATGGGTCAAACAGAATTGTGCCAAATATTGCAATAAATGTGGTAGGCATATTATATTTATTAAATGTAGAAATGTGTATTGTACTCATCTGGTTTGTATTATTTGTGAAAACCTAATTGAAAATGGCTGTTATCAGCCATAATCAGATTGACTTTCGCCACAAGCAATAGGGTTTTTTTTTAATTTAGAATATATATGTATATCTTTTTTTTTTTTTTTTACTTTTTTGTTTTCTCTCTCATAATGATATTATGAAATTGAGCTTTTGTCGTCATTAGGGAACGTTGTAGGAATGCCATATGATGGGTTGATTTATCGTTATACCTTTGATGCTGACTTTCCTTTATATTCCGCTTTTTTCATAAATGTCATAATGACATTACAAATAAACTCCCAGGTGAAAATGGGTATATAGGCGGCACAAGCGGACAGTCTAGTGGAAGTGGCACTGTTGTCATACCCGGATATCAGGGGCAATATGTCGGCTCTGGCCAAGGATCCTTAACTCTAACTGGTGGTTCGGTAGTATCTGGTTCGTTGCCAATTCATTTTGCATCGCGAAAAGTGGTAGTTTGTGCTTACTTAAATATCTGGGTTTTCCCCGTCATGCTATCGGTATATTAATGGGTAAGAGTTGCTGTATGTAGCTTTATATTATACCTTATTTTCAAGTTCCCTGGCCGCTTACTGTGCATTTAATAATTATACTTTCGTTAAATTACTTAAACTAGACAGTAGTGCTTTATTTCAAATTTTATTAGGTATGCATGGTAAAGTTAACTTGATATTTTTACTGCTCTATTCATTGATAACTCACAACCTTGGCTTGAGGGGGGGGGGGGGGGGGGGGGGGGGGGGGGTGTGTTATGACATAGTACTGATGACAAATATTATACAAACATACGCATAGTGAAATATATTGCAATTTAATTCGTCTTCACTAATTTTTTATATTGATATGACTGTTTCATTTACTTATCATAAATGAGTAATCAATTCCAAAGTAGCCGGTTTCTGGCAAAAATAAAAGGACCTTGGACTGTTTAATCCTTATTTTAAATTTCCAAAGTAAAATACAAAAGTAAAATCTTTCAGGTTGCATTGGTACTCACACCAATGTTCCACAGTGGCTATCCAAGGGCCACCAGGCATCAGAAGTAAGACCGGGTTACCCAGGGAAGTAAACGTTTCCTGTTAGGCTTAACACATTGACCATGACTGTCGTCTCAATACAAAAACTCCTACTAAACGCGTAAGAAGAATGTACTCACAACCACGTAACACCACAACAGGGATAAAATAATGCTTACCTCAATAAAAATGAATACTCACAAAATAATGACATTTCCGGTAATTCAGTGCTTGTGCGCATGCTTATTTGCAGCTTTTCTTTATACACAGGATCAACTGGTGATAAGTGTTTTATACATAAATGTGTAATGTGTACTGTAATGACGTCTAACAGTCTGCGTTAATGATATAACTGACGAGTCTTCACTCTTTATTGTTCGTCCTACCAAACAAGATTAATTGACCACATTACCAATCAATTTACTAAATTAACATACTCTGTACCTTCCAAGATCGCAATGTGTGCTTAGACGCCATAACGTGATTATGCTGCTTGTTTTTGGGCTGAGAGTAAAACAATTCAAATGATATTCATGCCAAATTAAATAGTAAATCTTAAATAAATATCTATTAAAAAAAACAAAAGAAATGTATCTAATAACATGTTATTCATTACTTTCATTTGTAAAGACAAATGGTTAATACAAACAACGAAGAAGTATGGATCAGTTATATTTTTCTTTTTAAATCATAGTATAATATTGTTGTTGGGTTTTTATAAAATGATGTATATATAAGTAGAACTATCATTTTCTCTTTTTAACACTAATTTTTAGGAACATCCGGCGGTTCATCGCCAAGCGGCGGCTCGGGTTAGTTTAGTTTATATCATAATTGATACAACACAGACAAGAAAATCTATTGACGCAAGCGTCAAAGTTTCGGGCCATAACCAAATTGTTCATTGACTTATATTTCCATTACTATAGGTTTCGACCTACCTATAGTGTACAGTTGTTTAAACACCGTTTTCTTTCTTGACTTTATGTAATAAGCTCAGTACAAGTTTGATTATGATATGTTCCTAGAAGTAATATTGTAATTTGAAAAAAAAGTTTAATTATGGGAGTGATATTTGTTGGTTATGATTGAATAATATTTGAAAGGATAATGCCCCTTCATACTGAAAAATAGCATCCTAAAATATCGTCAAGAAACTACTTTAAAACTATTAGCAAGTCAATACTTAGCACTTCAATACTTATAATTGTTTTGAAAAATTAAAAAACATCATTGCTCCCAAACACGATGTCGCTTGCCATATCTTTACCCATAAACTTGACCTTGAATTTGACCTTGACGGTTTGACCTTCGGCTCTCATCGTAATTAATCATTCCTGCAAGTTTGATTGAAGTATGGATGTTTAATACTAAATTATGGTCAATAATGTGAAAACGTGACTGACAGAGAGACGATGGACAACGGACAAATTGATCCAAATGTCGCTTTGTTTCGCAGGAGACATTTTAAAAAAGGGTCTGAAAAAAATGCAGTGTAGATGTAGTTTCGATGAAATCCAGATCTGAAAGCAGTTTTAAGGGAGGAGTAAGCATCTCCTGTCTAGTTGTGCGGGCAGGGAAGTCATGGCACATTATACGTCTAGTTATCACAGACAGACAAAATGACAAGTTAAGGTTAATGCTATGTGTTCAGCCATTTCATGCCAAGTATTTAAAACACTTTGATTGAAATAAACATTATGTATTGATGAAAATCACTATGAGTTAGCTAGGGCAAATTTAACACATCAAGTATGTTAAAGTCCATTTCTGTATCCTAAATTTCTTATTGATACTTGAATATAAATAGAAATGATATACAGACCAGATGAAAAACTTTTCTTTGGGAAAACATTTATATAAACAATAGAAAAAACTAAGCATTTGACTAGCATGCAAGATTTTTGGTCATTCATTGAAATAAATATTGTTATCAACACTTACAAAACTTGACTGCAAGTCAATGTAAACAAATTATGCTGGGCTCAAATACAATTCAAACTTATATTGAAAGCAAACTTCTAATTAATCCAAAAATTTAAAAACAAATAACATTTGGATAATCTTGTCAAGTACAAGTGTTGTTAATGTTTATAGTACAAATCATATCACATTAAAATTAATCAATAAAATAGGACTATCATAATTGTTATATCAAATTAATAAACCTATGCCACTCTAGTCTATGTAAAAAAACATTATATTGCTTTGTGCTGGTTTAACTTTTAATTTTAAGTTAAGACTTTGGAAATGAAAAAAAAATATTGGAATAATTGTTCACCTAATCTTTACTTTGTATCAAATATAAAATCTGTTAATTGAAATACTTTCAGTATAACCTTTAAATTCAATATAACTATCAATATTATCGACTGAATCCAAATTAAGAATATTACAATGAAATCAAACCAATGAATAAAAGTTTGAATTTAAATGTTACAGTTTAAGTTTAAAAATTAATGGGGATTTTTTTCACTTATTATATCTTTGGAATTTTGAACAAAAAGGTTTAAAGTAGTAGTAACAAAACAATTTGTATCATTTTGAATTATTTTTAATTTTCTTGCAATTTCTTACTAATTTCTAAGAAAACGTTTACTTCAAACTTCATATCTACATAATTAGTGATAATAATTTCAAACATGAGCTGTTGTCTTTATTTATCTTTAAGTGATCATTTTGTTGTACAATTCAGCTTTAAAAATGTAAGGCGAAATTAGCTAAAATATCTTAGAAAATTTTGTTTTATGAAGTTTTGCCCATCTCGTCTCTTATTTTTAGAAGTTAACTGTACTACCTAAGACACTCTTGTTTCAGACAAATGTATGAAATTATAGATGATGACATGGGATTATAGATGATGACATGGAATTATAGATGATGACATGGGATTAAAATTTGAATCAATGACTTAAAAAGCTTAAATCGGTATAACTTGACTAAAAATATATTTTTGTATGCTTCATTATATGTATCATTATTAGGCATAAATTTACATATACGTCTTAAAATACAATTTCTTCAGTGATCACTTATAGTTATAATCAGGGGAAATACTGGTAAATTTTTATTCTGTATTTTCTTTTCGGTAGATTTTACGATCTTTTCGGTAAACTAAATCTCTCCGGTAATCCCTACTATACTATCGCGTACAGCAAGGTTTCTAAAAGTAAACTAAATATTGAGCACTGCACCGCTGCATATACATATCTATAAATAGCGCCGCAACGATGATGTCATAATTTGCTGCTGATATAATACGCAAGTAAATAATATTTTTACTTTTAATAATATCTATTATATATTTTAATTTAACTTTTAGGTAAAACACATTATTAAACATGCATAATCATTCCGTAGAAATGAGTAGTAATCCCGCAGAAACGCAGTGTCACTTTCTTAAACCTTTACAGTATACGGACCGCCTCCTGGCGGCCCGTAATAATATCCACAAGACAAATGGTTAATACAAACAGCGAAGAAGTATGGATCAGTTATATTGTTCTTTTTAAATCATAGTATAACATTGTTGTTGGATTTTTATAAAATGATGTATATATAAGTACAACTATCATTTTCTCTTTTTAACACTAATTTTTAGGAACATCCGGCGGTTCATCGCCAAGCGGCGGCTCGGGTTAGTTTAGTTTATATCATAATTGATACAACACAGATAATATCCACAATGTGTACTTAACTCAAGGGTTATTGTCGATATAGACACAGATCAGTTTATTTAGATGTTCTTTCTAAAGTCTGTGTCTTCTACATGCTGGTTTTAAGAAAACAATATTGTGCTAATCTTAAATAGATCAAGATGAGACATACATATAGTATGAAATTTCCTAGATTAACTTTATTCAGTCATTGCCAGTTATTTTGGCTTCAATCCCGAGAAACGTCTGAAGAAACCTTCCCTATCGTATTTCGGTTTTCCTTTCATCTCCACTTAATATGAATAGATAGGTTCCCTTAAATCTTTATATATTTCATTTTGAAGGTGGTGACGGTGACGGTGGATTTTCTTTACATATTGTTCCAGGAACAAGTGGTTCTGGATCAGCTGGATCAGGCTCAAGTAAGTTATCTGGGTCGGTATTTCCACCGTACATCAAAATTTCAATGTCAAATGTGTATATTAATTGTGATAAAGAATGCGCATTCTATCACATAGATTTCCATAAACAATGGTATATATGTATATAATTTTAAAACAATAATACTATAGATATATAAAAGCTTTGCTCTCTTATGTATATTATTATAAAACTAAATGTCATAAAAACATAACGAAATAAAATACCAGTTCTAAACCAAAAGTTCTATACTAAATTCCTAATTTTATTTTATATAGTTTTATTTTGTTTTAATATTACAAAGGTGCTTGTATGGGAGACAAAATACCAAACTGCAGCTCGTATGATCGCAGTGTTTGTACGGACGCATCATATCGCCAATGGGCTACCGCTAACTGCTGTATGTTCTGTAGCACTCAAGGTAAAACGCTTATATACAATGAACATGTCAAATGGTAAAACGCTTATATACAATGAACATGTCAAATGGTAAAACGCTTATATACAATGAACATCTCAAATGGTAAAACACTTATATACAATGAACATCTCAAATGGTAAAACACTTATATACAATGAACATATCAAATGGTAAAACGCTTATATTCAATGAACATGTCAAATCATAATAACAACAACAACAACAACAATAATAATAATAATAATAATAATAATAATAATAATAATAATTATAATAATAATCATCATCATCATCATCATCATCATAATCATAATCATAATCATAACACTATTAATGATGATGATGATGATGATGATGATGATTACGATTATGATGATAATGATGAAGATGATGATGATGATACATTTATTTAAATGTTAAGAACTAAAGATACAGTGTTAAAGGGAAATTCGATTCATGTCTTTGACAATAGTAAGAAAGAGATCTCACTCCATCGCCAAATACATGCACATAAAAAATGGAAAAATCAAAATGGCAAATACATAAAGCGTCATTCGTTACTATGGAGTATATGTATAGCGCATGCGTAATTGTACTCGTAAAGTTTAGAGTTCGTTACTTTACGAAATGTCTAAGAGTTGTTTTGTACATATGATTTACGAGCTCGTAACATTTTTCCTAAGTTTCTCGTAAAGTCTACGCATGCTCGTAAATTTACGATATCTTTGTACATATGGTACCAGATGATTGACCTAGATCAGAAATGTATGACTCAAATACAAACATAACAAACTTAAAAACTATCTCCTATTATCGACAAATACTATCTAAGCAATTTTATTTTACCCAAATGTTTGGTATAAGTACACAGCTTAATCCATTTAACAATATCTCCAGCTAGAAAAAACAATTCCTACCTGAAGGTACTTAAGGTATCAATTGTAAAATAATGCGGTCAAAGCAAAGAAACCCGAAACTGTAAACTATGATGATGTCAAGTAATTGAGTTTTATGGAGGAGTTTAATGTATCTGTACTCCCTAATATTGCTTGATTCATTATCAGGTTAAAATGCTTTGAGAACTTGTAACGGTATTGCAGGAAAGAAAAAACGATCATTATTTATAGTCTATGTTTATAACAGGTTCATTGATCGGGTAATGTATGTTAATAAGTTAATAAGACGAATACATAGGAGCCTGACAATATCGTAAAAGTTGATAACAATACCTGCTGTATCCTACTCTTAACAGGAAAAGTAATATCAATTTCAGGAAATTGATTTCGTTTCATCCTGCGTCTTGATGTGTGGCTGTGATACATTTCATATTTTTTTAATTCTACCCATGTAATGGTGTTGTGTAGCTTTTTATACGGTGTTATGTTACCCTCGTACTTGTGTTGCGTAGATGTGACATTTTCTTTACAGTGGTATTATACCCCTTCCTGATCCTTCATGTACCCGCCCTGGTGTTGCGTGGCTGTGACACTTTCTATACAAAGTTGTTATACCCCTGCGTGGCTGTGACTCCTTTAATACAATGTTATGTGAAACCTGTACTTGTGTTAGGTGGCTGTGACACTTTCTATACAGTGTTGTTATACCCCTGCGTGACTGTGACTCTTTGAATACAGTTAGATTATCCCTGTACTTGTGTTCGGTACCTGTGACTCCTTTAATACAGTGTTATGTCATCCCTGTACTTGTGTTAGGTAGCTGTGACTCCTTTAATACAGTGTTATGTTATCCCTGTACTTGTGTTAGGTAGCTGTGACTCCTTTAATACAGTGTTATGTTATCCCTGTACTTGTGTTAGGTGGCTGTGAGACTTTCTATACAGTGTTATGTCATCCCTGTACTTGTGTTAGGTGGCTGTGACTCCTTTAATACAGTGTTATGTCATCCCTGTACTTGTGTTAGGTGGCTGTTACACTTTTTATACAGTGTTGTTATACCCCTGTATGACTGTGCTCCTTTAATACAGTGTTATGTTATCCCTGTACTTGTGTTAGGTGGCTCTGAGACTTTCTATACAGTGTTATGTTAACCCTGTATTTGTGTTACATGTAGGTGGCTGTGACCCTTTCTATACAGTGTTAGGTTATCCCTGTATTTGTGTTAGGTGGCTGTGACCCTTTCTGTACAGTGTTATGTTATCCCTGTACTTGTGTTAGGTAGCTGTGACTCCTTTAATACAGTGTTATGTTATCCCTGTACTTGTGTTAGGTAGCTGTGACTCCTTTAATACAGTGTTATGTTATCCCTGTATTTGTATTAGGTGGCTGTGACCCTCTCTGTACAGTGTTATGTTATCCCTGTACTTGAGTTAGGTAGCTGTGACTCCTTTAATACAGTGTTATGTTATCCCTGTACTTGTGTTAGGTGGCTGTGACTCCTTTAATACAGTGTAACGTCATCCCTGTACTTGTGTAAGTTGGCTGTGACACTTTCTATACAGTGTTATGTTATCCCTGCACTTGTGTTAGGTGGCTGTGACCCTTTCTATACAGTGTTATGTTATCCCTGTATTTGTGTTAGGTGGCTGTGACCCTTTCTATACAGTGTTATGTTATCCCTGTATTTGTGTTAGGTGGCTGTGAGACTTTCTATACAGTGTTATGTTATCCCTGCACTTGTGTTAGGTGGCTGTGAGACTTTCTATACAGTGTTATGTTATCCCTGTATTTGTGTTAGGTGGCTGTGACCCTTTCTATACAGTGTTATGTTATCCCTGTATTTGTGTTAGGTGGCTGTGACCCTTTCTGTACAGTGTTATGTTATCCCTGTACTTGTGTTAGGTAGCTGTGACTCCTGTAATACAGTGTTATGTTATCCCTGTACTTGTGTTAGGTGGCTGTGAGACTTTCTATACAGTGTTATGTTATCCCTGTACTTGTGTTAGGTGGCTGTGACTCCTTTAATACAGTGTTATGTCATCCCTGTACTTGTGTTAGGTGGCTGTGACACTTTCTATACAGTGTTATGTTATCCCTGCACTTGTGTTAGGTGGCTGTGACCCTTTCTATACAGTGTTATGTTATCCCTGCACTTGTGTTAGGTGGCTGTGACCCTTTCTATACAGTGTTATGTTAACCCTGTATTTGTGTTAGGTGGCTGTGACCCTTTTTATACAGTGTTATGTTATCCCTGTATTTGTGTTAGGTGGCTGTGAGACTTTCTATACAGTGTTATGTCATCCCTGTACTTGTGTTAGGTGGCTGTCACCCTTTCTGTACAGTGTTATGTTATCCCTGTATTTGTGTTAGGTGGCTGTGACCCTTTCTATACAGTGTTATGTTATCCCTGTATTTGTGTTAGGTGGCTGTGACCCTTTCTGTACAGTGTTATGTTATCCCTGTACTTGTGTTAGGTGGCTGTGACTCCTTTAATACAGTGTTATGTTATCCCTGTATTTGTATTAGGTGGCAGTGACCCTTTCTGTACAGTGTTATGTTATCCCTGTACTTGTGTTAGGTAGCTGTGACTCCTTTAATACAGTGTTATGTTATCCCTGTATTTGCATTAGGTGGCTGTGACCCTCTCTGTACAGTGTTATGTTATCCCTGTACTTGTGTTAGGTAGCTGTGACTCCTGTAATACAGTGTTATGTTATCCCTGTACTTGTGTTAGGTGGCTGTGAGACTTTCTATACAGTGTTATGTTATCCCTGTACTTGTGTTAGGTGGCTGTGACTCCTTTAATACAGTGTTATGTCATCCCTGTACTTGTGTTAGGTGGTTGTGACACTTTCTATACAGTGTTATGTTATCCCTGCACTTGTGTTAGGTGACTGTGACCCTTTCTATACAGTGTTATGTTAACCCTGTATTTGTGTTAGGTGGCTGTGACCCTTTCTATACAGTGTTATGTTATCCCTGTATTTGTGTTAGGTGGCTGTGAGACTTTCTATACAGTGTTATGTCATCCCTGTACTTGTGTTAGGTGACTGTCACCCTTTCTGTACAGTGTTATGTTATCCCTGTATTTGTGTTAGGTGGCTGTGACCCTTTCTATACAGTGTTATGTTATCCCTGTATTTGTGTTAGGTGGCTGTGACCCTTTCTGTACAGTGTTATGTTATCCCTGTACTTGTGTTAGGTAGCTGTGACTCCTTTAATACAGTGTTATGTTATCGCTGTATTTGTATTAGGTGGCAGTGACCCTTTCTGTACAGTGTTATGTTATCCCTGTACTTGTGTTAGGTAGCTGTGACTCCTTTAATACAGTGTTATGTTATCCCTGTATTTGTATTAGGTGGCTGTGACCCTCTCTGTACAGTGTTATGCTATCCCTGTACTTGTGTTAGGTAGCTGTGACTCCTTTAATACAGTGTTATGTTATCCCTGTACTTGTGTTAGGTGGCTGTGACCCTTTCTGTACAGTGTTATGTTATCCCTGTACTTGTGTTAGGTGGCTGTGACTCCTTTAATACAGTGTTATGTCATCCCTGTACTTGTGTTAGGTGGCTGTGACACTTTCTATACAGTGTTATGTTATCCCTGCACTTGTGTTAGGTGGCTGTGACCCTTTCTATACAGTGTTACGTTATCCCGGTATTTGTGTTAGGTGGCTGTGACCCTTTCTATACAGTGTTATGTTATCCCTGTATTTGTGTTAGGTGGCTGTGAGACTTTCTATACAGTGTTATGTTATCCCTGCACTTGTGTTAGGTGGCTGTGAGACTTTCTATACAGTGTTATGTTATCCCTGTATTTGTGTTAGGTGGCTGTGACCCTTTCTATACAGTGTTATGTTATCCCTGTATTTGTGTTAGGTGGCTGTGACCCTTTCTGTACAGTGTTATGTTATCCCTGTACTTGTGTTAGGTAGCTGTGACTCCTTTAATACAGTGTTATGTTATCCCTGTATTTGTATTAGGTGGCTGTGACCCTCTCTGTACAGTGTTATGTTATCCCTGTACTTGTGTTAGGTAGCTGTGACTCCTTTAATACAGTGTTATGTTATCCCTGTACTTGTGTTAGGTGGCTGTGAGACTTTCTATACAGTGTTATGTTATCCCTGTACTTGTGTTAGGTGGCTGTGACTCCTTTAATACAGTGTTATGTCATCCCTGTACTTGTGTTAGGTGGCTGTGACCCTTTCTATACAGTGCTATGTTATCCCTGCACTTGTGTTAGGTGGCTGTGACCCTTTCTATACAGTGTTATGTTAACCCTGTATTTGTGTTAGGTGGCTGTAACCCTTTCTATACAGTGTTATGTCATCCCTGTACTTGTGTTAGTTGGCTGTGAGACTTTCTATACAGTGTTATGTTATCCCTGTATTTGTGTTAGGTGGCTGTGACCCTTTCTATACAGTGTTATGTTATCCCTGTATTTGTGTTAGGTGGCTGTGACCCTTTCTGTACAGTGTTATGTTATCCCTGTACTTGTGTTAGGTAGCTGTGACTCCTTTAATACAGTGTTATGTTATCCCTGTATTTGTATTAGGTGGCTGTGACCCTCTCTGTACAGTGTTATGTTATCCCTGTACTTGTGTTAGGTGGCTGTGACACTTTCTGTACAGTGTTATGTTATCCCAGTGGTAATATACCCCTGTTCTGATAGTGTGTGACTGTGATACTTTCTATACATTGCTGTCTGATAGTATATGACTGTAACATCTTCTATACAGTGTTATCATGTGCATGTACTAGTGTTGTGTGACTGTGACACTATCTATAGTGTTGCTTTACCCTGTACGTGTGTTGTGTGACTGTGACACTTTCTGTACAGTGGGATTATACCCTGTACTATTGGTGTGTGGCTGTGACACTTTCTACACAATGTTAGTTTACCCTGTACGTGTCTTAGTTGGCAGTGACACTTTCTGTACAGTGGTATTTTGCCTTCTACGTGTGTTGCGTGGCTGCGACACTTTCTGTACCGTGTACTGGCTGACATATTCCTTTATTCATACGAAGCTGAATTCATTCAGTATTTGCTTTCGCAAGGAAAGAAACAATTGGCTCTTAGCTTAAATTTCACTTACAGATATATAGATGATTTGCTTTCAATAAAATTATTTTTTTAATAATCCTTCATTCGCGGATTACCTTAGCATCATCTATCCACGTGAACTGGAGGTCAAAGAAACCACAGAAAGTAGTAAATCTACTTCGTATTTATATATTAAGTTGTCTTTCGACATTAATGGTCAATTGAACACTTCACTCTTTGACAAACGTGACGATTTCAATTTCGCTATCACAAACTTTCCTTTCATAAGTAGTAACATTCCATTATCGCCCGCATACGGCGTATTCATATATCAGTTACTACGTTATTCCAGAGCATGTTCAAATTACAATGACTTAGTTCTAAGGGCTAGGCGACTTTCAGATAAGCTACTCAACCAGGGTTATATATATGCTAGACTAGCAACGTCACTGAGAAAGTTCTATGGTCGTTACGAGACTCTAATTACTCCATATGATATCTCGTTATCCAGACTTTTAAATGATATTCTGGACTGAGACCGATTCCGATCATTTTCTACATATTTGACACCTTCTATTCTAGAAGGTTACCTACTTTTACCTCTCCATATATAAATATATATGGAATTTACACGATTTGACCCTTTCTACTGGGTATATGTGACAGGTGTTGCTAGCAAGCAGGAGATGCTTACTCTCCCCGGGCACCTGATCTCACTCTATCATAAGGGTTCACATATGCTCTTCAAGTAGACATATTTTGTTATTTTCCACTTGGTTTTCATTTTCACTGATTTTGTATGTCCTCTGGTTTCATGATTTTCGGACTTATGGTTTGGATTTATCCATCATCTTTACATTTGAACGACAGAAAATGAAATCCACTAAGGTCTGAATCATGTATCTGTGATTTTAAACTTACAAGAGGTGTCCACTAGAATACTAAGCATGTATCATTGGTTTTGAGATCCAGCCATAGGGAATGTCCACTAGAATATTGACCATATGTCTGTGATTTTGAAATCCTAGTAAGAAGTGTCCACTAAAATATTGACAACATAAATGTGATATCAACTTCCTGTCAATGAGGGTTGTCCACCAGAGTATTGGGCATATGTCTGTGATTCCAATTCCAGACAAGGGCTCACAGAGGTGTCACTAAACTATTGGACACATGTCTGTGGATTTTAGCCGGACTTTTATTATTTCTGATGTAATTTCTAGCATTAGAATATTCAGAACGTATTATGAATTTTACTGGATCATTGCTTATAATGTAACATTGTAAGTAGAAATATACTTGTGTATATTCGTAAAGATTGAAGTTACCTGTTCTTGTTTGGTGACCACCGCCATTCTAAAGGGGCTTTCTCTAGCACAGGCGGTAAGGTCAGATAACAAGCAGTGCACACTGCGTGCAGAGGTAATTCGTCTGCAGTAGCATACATAGCATATTAGTATACAGTATTTGATGTAATTTATGAGAGGCGCGTGATGTTTAGGCTCGAGGATGTAATTAATTCTGTCAATATTTGTTGATTCTAGATTAAATGAATAAAACAAAACGAATCCCGCGATATAAAAACAACTGATAACGCGTCACTTGAACCTAGGTCAGTCTCGTTATGGTCACTGTCTAGATATTTTAAGATCTAGGCATGCATTGCCACTCTACTATACGTGTACATGTGAAGGGTGTTTCCTATCTCTACTTTTGCTGAAACATGTTTCTAATTCAAGCGTCATATATAAACATTGGTATGGCGTTGTGTATTGACCATTTCTTTATCACTTGGCAGAAGGAAAACGTGTACATGTATTGTTCCCGGTGCTGATTAGCATGTCTGACATTATTCTCAGATCGACGTCATTTCCAACAAAGAAGTAATCAAGATGCATTTTATTCCAATGCCGTTCATGAATGGAGATAAATAAACCAAGTATCATTTCAGATTTTCTCTCGGATTCGTTCGGTAACATCTAAAGTTTTGCAATTTTGCACCCCCCCCCCCCCAAAAAAAAAAAAAACGGCGATAATTTAATTTTTTCATGCATTACTCTTTGAACCGTGGGCTACTATCAAGATATGCTGAATTCCTATGCTAGTTATGTTGAACTTTTCAAGGATAAATAGAAAATCCTGCTAAACAGAGTAAATTTAATGGCCATAGATTGTCAGTGCAAGTAGTGAAATTGCACTGAACTGTTAATCCAGAGAGTTATAGTCAAATCGGTCCAAGAGAAAAAAAAACGGCTCACACCAGAACGGCCCAAATAAAAAACGGCCCACACCAAAACGGCCCATTTTTTTAACCGCCCAACTTTGTAGTATTTTGACAATGAATATCGACTAGTGTTTAAATCATATAGACCTTGAGCTGCCATATACCCCTGTTCCCCCCCCCTAGGGGGAATTTTCGAGGGTATATTTTTCTGAAAGCTTATTAAAAATGCTACAAAATGAGCCATGTTTGCACTCTGGCCGTTGGGGCTTTACTGAGTTTTGGGGCAAAAACATAAGATTTTTTTCAAAAATCGCTGAAAATTGGAAATTTTCAATAAAATGTAAACAACTTGATAAATTCATGAAAAAACATGTAATCTGATAGATCTTGATATGATCTATCAAATAAAAAAAGTTTTAGTACCATATCATGTATCAAACATGTTATTTTTGGGTTAAATGTGCTATTTTTGCAAAATTATTAATTTTTCTTCTTATTTTATTCCATTTCCATTGTTTTAATGGTTATGGAATGATAAAACAATGTTTAATCTATTTAATGATATGCGATTTACCCAATCAAGAATTATCGAAAAGGGATATTTAAAATATTTTCCATTAAAGTGATGCCGATTATGAAAATTGCTGAAAATTGGAAATTTGGAATAAAATGTAAACAACTCAATAAATTCATGAAAAAAAAACATGTAATCTTATAGATTTTTATATGATCTTTCCAATAAAAGAGGTTTCAGTACCACATCATGCATGAAAAATGTGATTTTGGGGGGTTAAATGTGCTATTTTTGCAAAATTAATAGATTTTTTCCCTTATTTTATTCCATTTCATCTATTCGGCTTAGTGTAGATCAAAATATTTGTTTTAATGGTTATGAAATGATAAAACAATGTCTAATCTATCTAATGATATGCCATTTGCCCAATCATAAATTATTGAAAAGGGATATTTAAAAATATTTTCCATTAAAGTTATGCCGATTATGAAAATCGCTGAAAATTGGAAAATCTTCATAAATCATTTATGCTTTATCATTTATGAGTTTTAAATGCATCATGTTATAGGAATTTTTATGCACTTTGCAAATACACAATTTGAATGACACCCCATTCACCCCACCCACCCAAAAACCAAACAAACAAACAAATAAAAAACAAAAGAAAACATAGAAAAATGGAAAATCATCTGAGAAATGACCATGATATTTTAACAAAGGTGCAAGAATTCTCTTCATCTTTGTCTTTATATTGAATACATACTTATACTAGATATTTTATACGACTTTTACTTAATCGTGTTCCCTTAAAATTGAACAACCAGTAAAATTAACACAAAAGCGAAAATTCCGAATTTCCTCTAACGTTAAGTAAGGTAAGACTTGCATTGTTCATTTTAATAATACATTGCATTAAGAGGTGGGTAGTCTTACAGAAGCTGGTTTTGAAAAGATAAAGGAGGTGGCATGCAAAAGACTGAAGTATGATTCCGTTAATGATAGATTTGAACATATTTCCATAAACATTTCAGACAAATGAGACCCTACAAAACATGGTACTCATGCTATCAAAACTTCACAAAATATATGCAGGGTAGAAAAAAAATTCAACTTCTCTGCTTCATATGATGAGAGCACTCCTAGTACCTGAAAGAGACAAAGACCTGCATCTCCTGCCATTTTTTTTTTTTTTTTTTTTTTTTTCGTTTGTTATTTCCAGCTAACAAATGCCTCTTCTGTAACAGGGAAACAATAAAGGTGAAGGGTACTAAACAAAAACTCACCAAATGTGTATCAAAATGCGCTAAAGAGTCTATCAAAGCCGCAGTTGCCAATAAATGTGACAATCAGCTTTTGTGTAAAGTTTTGAACTAAGATCTTTCTGCAAGGGAAGCATGGTATCACAATGCTTGTTGACGAAAGTATACACGAAGTGATACTAGGCATGTGTCCAAGTCCTACCTGACTTATCGGTAGAAGAACTTCGGAATTTTGTTTTTGTGTTAATTTTACTGGTTGTTCCATTCTAAGGGAACACGATTAAGTAAAAGTCGTATAAAATATCTAATATAGATATGTATTCAATAAAGATAGCTTTCCTTGCTTATGCATTGATTAAAGATCTTTGCATTTAATGATCATTTAACAGACTGCGTGCAGAGATATCGGAGTTTTAACCATAGATGTCGCCATGGTGTCAGTTAATTTTAAAAAATTGTACATTTATAACCCCACATACATTGGATATAAAGACAAAGATGAAGAGAATTCTTGCACCTTTGTTAAAATATCATGGTCATTTCTCAGATGATTTTCCTCTTTTCTATTTGTTTTTTGTTTGTTTGGGTTGTTTTTTTTTTAATTTTTTTTTTGGAGGGGGGGGGGGAGATGGGGTGTCTTTCCTTTCAAATTGTGTATTTGCAAAGTGCATAGAAATTCCTATAACATGATGCATTTAAAACTCATAAATGATAAGGCATAAATGATTTATGAAGATTTTCCAATTTTCAGCGATTTTCATTTTCAGCAACACTTTAATGGAAAATATTTCTAAATATTCCTTTTCAATAATTTATGATTGGGTATATGGCATATCATTAGATAGATTAGACATTGTTTTATCATTTCATAACCATTAAAACAAATATTTGGATCTACACTAAGCCGGATAGACGAAATGGAATAAAATAAAGGGAAAATCTATTAATTTTGCAAAAATAGCACATTTAACCCCAAAAATCACATTTTTCATGCATGATGGGGTACTGAAACCTCTTTTATTGGAAAGATCATATAAAAATCTATAAGATTACATGTTTTTTCACGAATTTATTGAGTTGTTTACATTTTATTCAAAATTTCCAATTTTCTGCAATTTTCATAATCAGCATCACTTTAATGGAAAATATCTTAAATATCCCTTTTTCGATAATTCATGATTGGGTAAATGGCATATCATTAAATGAATTAGACATTGTTTTATCGTTCCATAACCATTAAAACAAATATTTGGACCTACACTAAGCTGGATAGACAAAATGGAATAAAATAAGAAAAAAAAAATCTATTAATTTTGCAAAAATAGCAGAATTAAACCTAAAACATAACATGTTTGATACATGATATGGTACTGAAACCTTTTTTATTTGATAGATCATATCAAGATCTATCAGATTACATATTTTTTTCATGAATTTATCAAGTTGTTTACATTTTATTGAAAATTTCCAATTTTCAGCGATTTTTGATAAAAATCTTATGTTTTTGCCCCAAAACTCGGTAAAGCCCCAACGGCCAGAGTGCAAACATCGCTTAAAATGTTTCTTAGAGAATGTACTTTCACATGAGGTATGTCTGCAAAATTCCCCTGGGGGGGGGGGGGACAAAAGTGTTTCTGGATCATGGACTAATACTTAATACATATACATGTAGTAAGAAGGCGAATAATTTTACATTTTAATAAACTGCCTTCAGCACAAAATTATTCATATTTTCGTATGGGTCGTTTTATTTTTGGGCCGTTTTGACTATACACTAATCATGAAGAAAGGTCACAATTCTGCCCTCTATATCGATAGGAGATGACAGATATACGTCTCTTGTGTTCAAGAGAATAAGGCATGACAAGGGCAATGTAATTTTTAAAAAAAAGTAATGAATCTATGGCTTTCATCATGATCAAGGGTAGATGCCATGCCTCACGAGATATTTTATCAAAATCAATGATCAACTTCATTTCACTATTACTTAAGAATTGTCCTTCCATAGTGAAATGTGTAACCTTTTTTCCCTTGAATATGTTATCAACTGTATTTCAACTTCAAATTAATCTTTTCCTACTTGACCAGTTACTAAAAGCCCAGCTATTAGTACCGTAAGTACTTTGATTAAGATGTCCTCTAGAGTAATGAGTATGTATTTGTGGATTTCTTTAGGTGCTCTAATTTCTTTCATCACTTACCACTGGCTGCTACCCTTTAACCTCATACAAGTACACAGAGATTCCATGCATTATCCACTTAACACACAAACAATGACTACGTATATAGTTAATAGACAAGAAACAATTTGGTTCAAGCACCAAAGTGTGGGCCGGAATGGGATCTTTGATAAAACTGCAAAGAATTTTAAAAACAGAATAACGTTTTAAAATTTGTATTGTACAGTCATGTGACTGATAATTAGCAGACATATAAAGACCATGATGATCAACCACAGACATATAAATCTCCAGTATCATTTCCTTTTCAGCTAATAGTTTATATTTGGGCTCATTTAGCCCATTCACTACATAAGGCATGGCAATAGCGAATTTATCAGACGTACGGATTAGCCTGCATTTAGTATGGAAATGTACTTTTAAAATTACTAGCCATATCATCTACTATATGTTTTAAGTCGGTGGGCTCAGTGGATGAGATGACCGAAAGGTCGCGGGTTCGACTTCGTCCGTGGGCACATCGGTGGACAGTAGAAACAAAGGTCCCGCGTCACGGTAGGCGTGGCACTTCTTCGGGAGGGTCCGTTACAGAGGTATAAATTTCTGTGCAATGCATCAGGTAGATACCGTCACCATGTACGTGAAATAGTCGTGGAGTGACGTGAAAAAATAATTAATCAATCAACCCACTATTTATTTTTAACAACAAAACATAACCAATCTATAAGCAACTGGATGTTTACTGAGGTAACCAACCCTTCACTGGTTAACTTTTGGTAGTGGTGTGGCCGTGCTGGTTGGTAATCTTTTTATTTTCAAGTTTCAATTTATAAACACTAATTAAGGTTTATCGTCTTGCCAGAAGAAACAATTGTAGAATATAATTGGTCCTTCTTAGCGTAGCATTCTGTATTCTGAAAGTTTTAGTAGGACTTAACTTACACTATCATTCAGTCGTAATATAACAACTCGACTATTTCCGTACGCAAAAAAAAAGATATATTTTTTGTAAAAAGTGGCGATGATGTTCCGATTGGCTATTAATCAAAAGGCAGTAAGGCAACCGAATAATAATTTGGTAATGAAGAAGGCGCGTCAAATATTAAAAAAATGTAAGGTAACACCCATTCACATAAAATATTCCAACAAATTTAATACTTCTCTCCTGTAACGTACTACATTTACATGTATCTATCAAATTGGGTCAGAGAGGTGATACATGCTCTCTCCGCAGTGAATAAAATCCTAATTTTTTCATTGGTGTAAAATCCTGGGGGTGTGGTCTTACTGTAGCGCAGAAACGCATGCGACTTTTCCAAACTTATATCAAAGATGGGCCGGCTAGTGCCGGCCCACAATCAATAACCAGTTAACTCAGATGCAGATAATATAGTTATCACTATATCATTTTTCTGCCTTTTATTAATATGACTTCTAATAATTTGTTGGCAGAGCTTGACTATTATTTTCTTGTAAATGCTGAAATTAATGGACGTTAATAACATACGCAGTAATCATGGTCTTGAATTATTCTCTATACTATACAGGAACGGGTGGAACAAGCGGAGGCGGAACTGGAATGACCGGAGGTGGAACTGGAATGACCGGAGGGGGAACTGGAATGACCGGAGGCGGAACTGGAATGACAGGAACGGGAACATCCGGTATGAGGCTTATGTGTTGTAAAACGTAGGTAAAAAAAAAGGCAAATTATTCTGTGATTAAAAGATATATCTTAAAATACTGTCAACATATTGAGTCTTTATTATTGATATTTAGGAAAATAGAATTAACTGATTATAAATGATTATCAATATCTGCATAATTAATTTCATTCACAGTTTTGTTAATAGAAGCCCAAAACATTCCCATTCTAGACCATAATACATTTGACAATATATATAGTACCATAAACTTTCCATTTAAATTAAACGCACCAAACTAGAAGAACTATATATATATATATTAAAACAGTAACAAAACTAAAAACAGTAACAAAACTAAAAATGCAAAAAAAATCTTATAGCTGTACACATCGCTAGTATAAGAAGTAGAATACAAATATTTTCAAAGCGATGGTTACGTATTTTTGTTTAATCAATCGTCTGCCATTTACAGGAGCCTGCTACGGGGACAAATTGGTAAACTGTAATTCGTATGGCTCAAACGTATGTACAGATCCAAAATACACTGCTTGGGTTGCTGCTAACTGCTGTATGTACTGTAGACAAGGAGGTATCCACATACGGCAACTATAAACATACTTTGTCTAAAGTTGTTTTTTTTAATTATGACTGAATACTATTGTTGTAAAATACTCTATGGCATAAATGTTCAATCGGTGAGCGTGTCTTGTTATTTGTTAAGTAATGAATTGATATCTTTTCTATTATATCCTTTTTTTTTTCTTCTATTTATTCATTCTGAAAATTAGAGCATGATGATAACTTGGGAGTCGAAGCAAGTGCCTTTGAATATTTTGTTTGTGTTACTGAGACTGATTTGTTTCCCTATAACGCCACACATGCGATATCTGATCATCAATAATTATAATGAATAATATGACTATTTATTTGTAGGAGGAATGACTGGTGGTAGCCATGGTGGTACTGGCGGTGGTTCTGTACAAATCAACAATGGCCAAGGTGGACATAGTGGACATTCAACAGGTAAGAAATTAAAACTGATATCTGATACAATCTGATAATGAACGACGGCAATCAGGATGCAGAAATGAACACGCTGTAATTTGCGCTAGTTGTCACAAATAGCATTTAATCTAGTGCTAACTTCAGAATGACAAATACATGTATATACCAATATCTAGTTTTACGTCACAGAAACGTACAACGCTCTCCTCTCTACTATTGATAACTAATGTATACATTAAAATTTAATTCTACAGTCTACAGTCTTGTTGAAGTGAGTAAATAACGCTACTGCACGCTACCTTGTAATTTAAAGCACACAAAGTACATAGTTGATATATGGCTAATAGAAATATAACATTATATATACTCAGGATGTGTATACAAAGGCAAAATTTACCAACAAGGTCAAACATGGAAAGATGGATGTCAATTCAGTTGTACTTGTACTGACGGTGCGTCTGGACGTTACACATGCAAACAACTGTAAGTATTATATTTCTATAATCTAAATCAGCTTCATGGCATTGTCCCTATTTTGTAAGTAAAAATGGCTACATTCCCAAGGTTCATTTTATTCACGGATTGGCCGATATAAGTCTTACATTCTGGTGACATAGACACCCTATAAAAAATCCCACTTTACGATTTAAGGGGAATTTTATCTACTCGCGGTCCTTCTCGTCAACGAATTTTCTCGATAAATAAATATTTTTAAAGCTTTTACTATAAGGGGTATGTGCTTTTTTCAATACGTATTTGAAAAAAATGCTATAAAATATGAGAAAGAGAATAGAAAACCCCAAAACAACTTGTACTAAGAGAACTGTATAAACATTGGCTCTATTTACAGATGTTAAGTTTAAAAGTTATTTTTCTTATTAAATAAAAGGAAAAAAGTATTTCTAAAAACATAACATGATCACCTGCGCATTATAGTACCCCAAATTGAAATGATATTTTTGTGGATCTCTCGACCTAGAGCCTTTTAAGTTTTCTTTCTTTAATTCTTATCTATGAAAATATATTGCCTTCAATGCTATTTAATTGGGTCATACTTATCAATTTTTGGATAATTCTTTTAAATCTTGGTAAAAATTCATAATTTATCCGATTCCATGAGATAAATCTTCAAGCAAATATTTGCCAGATCTTTGATATAAACTTGTCATAGATGTAGCTATTCCAGTCATATTTCCTAGTTTCAAGAACAAAGGGAAAAAGATTGGAAAAAAATAACATGAGAACCTTTGAATGTTAATATCTTGAGCTATATTTCGCGAGTAGCTGTATCAAATAGCTTGTGTCCATTATTAAAGGAGGTTACGCCTGAGACAGACTTCCAAGTATCCTTATCGTCTTGATCCGTTCGAAGCGCATGTGACGTTCAAATGAATTACCTTGACTATGGACAGTTCCCTAGCACGAAAAGACGAAATAAATGAGTTTTATGCTCTTGTTTACTTAGGTAGTTCATGAAAGTTTAAATGATGTGGTGTTAAAGTAGTACATTGACTTGTAATTAAAGCTAATTTTTTTGTTTGAATGGTCAACTGACAATGAAGAGATGGTCGGTCAAGAAGCAGTCATGTTTTTTACATCACTGTCATATGCAGAGAGCAAGAGTTTTGGGGATTTTTTTCTTCCTTTCTTTCTTTTTTTTTTCATTTGTTTCTCTTTCTTTCAAGGACAAACAAATCATCTTAATGAATCCTCCTATACAATGTATGTTTATTTCTTCAGATATCTTTTGATGACAAACTTGATTTTTCTCATCAACACTGTTCCATATTGATGATTAAATTTAATTAAACTCCGCCCATAATAGTGCAGGCGCTATCGTGGCATCTGTGGAGTATAAGCTCCATCGTCCACAGTGATGGTAATACCATAGAAATATATTAGTGATAGTAATACCATAGAAATATTACCCCTTGTGGCATTTATACCTTAGCTTTTGCTTCGCATTCTGTGTGCTTATGTGTCGTACTTACATTTTGTTGTAGTTGTGTGCAGTGGAACCTGCCTTCTGTATGTACTCTTCAAGACCCACCACCAACAAAATGCTGCAAGACACCAAGTTGTCCTTCTTATGTTCAGATAAATTACCCCGTTGGCTATGTGGCCAATTAGATTTCTGGCCTTGATATATACTGTATGTTTATTCATTTTAGCGAATTTTATATTTCAATGACGTTGGCGCTATCCATGATGAACTTATTCATGACTTCGTAAATACACATAATATAGTGGAAGAGAAGTGTGCCCCGTGGACTGATTCATGATTCGCTAATTTATGACAAACCTCCTGTTTCTGTGTAATGCTCTTAAATTTACGGTGTTAAAATAAGTGCATTTACAGTAATGCAGTCTGTTTGTATCTGTCTTCTACAACAGTGTAGCCTGCTTAATGTTTAACAAAAGTAATGTTTGTTGTTACACAATGTCTTTATGAAAATATCGAATACAACGTGTATGTACAGCTTGTATGCTTGAATCTCAAAATAAATTTGATGCTTCTAATTTGATTTATATTTGTGCATTCCTTGTTACAGCAACCATCGTTGTGATAATCCTAGTGTTGTGCTTCAGATATTTCTTCATTTCGTTACATGTAGACAAAATCAGTAGAAAGTATTTATATCCTCGTATGACCGAAGCAATAATTTAGTTTCTCCGTCCGTCATTCCATTTTTACTTCAGTCATAAAACTTGCGACCAGTGTTGCACAGCATACATGGGCATACATGATGGGAGGTACCGCTAGTTGGGATTGATCTACAAGAGTCATAATGGGAGGTACCTTTGGTTGGAATAGATCTACAGGAGTCATAATGAGAGGCGCCTTTGGTTGGGATAGATCTACAGGAGTCATAATGAGAGGCGCCTTTGGTTGGGATAGATCTACAAGAGTCATAATGGGAATAACCTCTAGCTTGCATAGATTCACAAGAGTCATAATGGGAGGTACTTTCGGTTGGGATAGATCTACAGGAGTCGTGATGGCAGATACCACTGGTTGGGAGTCATGATGGGAGGTACCACTGGTTGGGAGTCATGATGGGAGGCACCACTGGTTGGGAGTCATGATGGGAGGTACCACTGGTTGGGAGCCATGATGGGAGATACCACTGGTTGGGAGTCATGATGGGAGGTACCACTGGTTGGGAGTTATGATGGGAGGTACTACTGGTTGGGAGTCATGATGGGAGGTACCAATGGTTGGGAGTCATAATGGGAGGTACTTTCGGTTGGGATAGATCCACAGGAGTCGTGATTAGAAGTTCCACTGTTTGGGACAGATCTACAGAAGTCGTGATGGGAGGTACCACTGGTTGGGAGGTACCATTGGTTGGGAGTCATGATGGGAGGTACCACTGTTTGGGAGTCATGATGGGAGGTACCACTGGTTGGGAGTCATGATGGGAGATATCACTGGTTGGGAGTCATGATGGGAGGTACCAATGGTTGGGAGTCATGATGGGAGGTACCAAAGTTGGGAGTCATAATGGGAGGTACTTTCGGTTGGGATAGATCCACAGGAGTCGTGATTAGAAGTTCCACTGTTTGGGACAGATCTACAGAAGTCGTGATGGGAGGTACCACTGGTTGGGAGGTACCATTGGTTGGGAGTCATGATGGGAGGTACCACTGTTTGGGAGTCATGATGGGAGGTACCACTGGTTGGGAGTCATGATGGGAGATATCACTGGTTGGGAGTCATGATGGGAGGTACCAATGGTTGGGAGTCATGATGGGAGGTACCAAGGTTGGGAGTCATAATGGGAGGTACTTTCGGTTGGGATAGATCTACAGGAGTCGTGATGGCAGATACCACTGGTTGGGAGTCATGATGGGAGGTGCCAATGTTGGGAGTCATGATGGTAGGTACCACTGGTTGAGAGTCATGATGGGAGGTACCAAGGTTGGGAGTCATAATGGGAGGTACTTTCGGTTGGGATAGATCTACAGGAGTCGTGATGGCAGATACCACTGGTTGGGAGCCATGATGGGAGATACCACTGGTTGGGAGTCATGATGGGAGGCACCACTGGTTGGGAGTCATGATGGGAGGTACTTTCGGTTGGGATAGATCTACAGGAGTCGTGATGGGAGGTACCACTGGTTGGGAGGTACCACTGGTTGGGAGTCATGAAGGTAGGTACCACTGGTTGGGAGTCATGATGGGAGATACCACTGGTTGGGATTCATGATGGGAGGTACCACTGGTTGGGAGTCATGATGGGAGGTACCACTGGTTGGGAGTCATGATGGGAGGTACCACTGGTTGGGATACATCTACAATAGTCTTGGTGTAGATATCTCAGGTTGGGATAGGTCTACAGGAGTGGGAGTCATGGTCGGAGGTACCTCTAGGTGGGATAGATCTACAAGAGTCATAATGGGAGATACCACTGGTTGGGAGTCATGATGGGAGGCACCACTGGTTGGGAGTCATGATGGGAGGTACTTTCGGTTGGGATAGATCTACAGGAGTCGTGATGGGAGGTACCACTGGTTGGGAGGTACCACTGGTTGGGAGTCATGATGGTAGGTACCACTGGTTGGGAGTCATGATGGGAGATACCACTGGTTGGGAGTCATGATGGGAGGTACCACTGGTTGGGAGTCATGATGGGAGGTACCACTGGTTGGGAGTCATGATGGTAGGTACCACTGGTTGGGAGTCATGATGGGAGATACCACTGGTTGGGAGTCATGATGGGAGGTACCACTGGTTGGGAGTCATGATGGGAGGTACCACTGGTTGGGAGTCATGATGGGAGGTACTTTCGGTTGGGATAGATCTACAGGAGTCGTGATGGGAGGTACCACTGGTTGGGAGGTACCACTGGTTGGGAGTCATGATGGGAGGTACCACTGGTTGGGAGTCATGATGGTAGGTACCACTGGTTGGGAGTCATGATGGGAGATACCACTGGTTGGGAGTCATGATGGGAGGTACCACTGGTTGGGAGTCATGATGGGAGGTACCAATGGTTGGGAGTCATGATGGGAGGTACCACTGGTTGGGATACATCTACAATAGTCTTGGTGTAGATATCTCAGGTTGGGATAGGTCTACAGGAGTGGGAGTCATGGTCGGAGGTACCTCTAGGTGGGATAGATCTACAAGAGTCATAATGGGAGGTACCTTTGGTTGGGATAGATCTACAGGAGTCATAGTGGGAGGTACATCTGGTGGGGATGCTCTACAATAGTCATAATGGGAGGTGCAACTGGTGGGGATAGATCTACAGGAGTCATAGTGGTGGTAACACTGGTTGGGATAGATCTACCTGGGTCATGATGGGAGGTACATCTGATTGGGATAGATCTACAAGTCATAATAGGAGGTGCCTCTGGTTGGAATAGATTTACAGGAGTCAAGATGGGGGTACCACTGATTGGGATAGATTTACAGGAATCTAACTAATTGATGGAAGGCCTGTTATAACCTTACCAAGTGCCATGTCAATGACGACAGTCGGCACCAAAATCGTCGTGTAATCTGTTTTCGAATACGTGATTAATTATCACCTTGTTTTCCTTTATAATTTGTCGGAAGGTGAAACTGTCATATGGTTTATTGATTCAATCACAGCGTGACATCGAAAACGTAAATGCGTTATTTGTCCGAATTCACCACAACTCCGTGCGGCTGAACAGAAAAAAATCAATTCCAAAATTCATCGTCAAAGATTCCTATACATTTCTAACAGATTCATTTTGTTACAAGTTGTGATATACAATGTATTAACGATGATATCAAAATAAAAGTACTGTGACAAATAAAAATAAAATTTGACAGGGGAGTTAACAATTAAGAAAGAATAACACCGTGGAGAAATTATTTTCAAAATGACAACAAATTTCTTTCTTATTTATTGCTTTTTGTTACAGTTGTGAATGAATCTATGGCAAAATTTTAATATCAGTTTAAAATTATTTTTACCCTGCTAAGCTTTTACTATGCAAAACTTCCTATTCGAATTCAAGTTCGATGTGTCAAGTTATGTTTTTTTCGGTAACGAAGTTAATTCAACCATTTGGCCCAGTTTTCATTAATACGTCTACAGACTAGTTCAGAGGAACTCGCTTTTTCGGGCGCACGGTTTCGATGGCGAGGATAGTAACACATACTGTCTTAGTCTGCCATGCTTCCGTCTAAGACATGGAGTACATCATACATTAAGACATGAAGTACATCATACATTAACAAATTTTCGAACTTCCTCTCTCATCCTAGTTTTGTTTTTGACACTAAGTATGTCATACCTTTGATACAATCTCTCGAGTTTTGGAGATTTTTAACACACTGTCTCAGCCTGTCCTGTTTTAGTTTTGTTTTACACTTAGAATGTCATACCTTGAACACACCGTCTTAGTCTCTCCTAAATCAGTTTTGTTTTACAATGAGTACATCATACCTTGAACACATCGTCTCAGGTTATCCTGTTTTAGTTTTGTTTTACATTAAGTACGTCATATCTTGAACACTTTGTCTCAGTCTGTCCTGTTTTGTTTCAGTTTTGTTTTACAATGAGTACATCATACCTTGAACACACTGTTTTAGCCTGTCCTGTTTTAGTTTTGTTTTACATTAAGTACGTCATACATTGAACAAACTGTCTCAGTCTGTCCTGTTTTGTTTTACCCTGAGTACGTCATACCCTGAACACACTGTCTCAGTCCTGTTTCTGTATCACACGTCCAGTACATTATACGTGAGCAGTGGCGGATCCAGAATTTCCGAAAAGGGTGGCCCAAATGGGTTTTTGCCAAACTTCTCAGCCATTTTGGTGCAAAATCTGGATTTTTACTAGTATGTGACCAAAAGGGGGGCCCGCCCCCCCCCCCTTAATCCGCCACTGGTGAGTACATTTTTGGCCGGATTACAAAGACATTTTGGTCTATAGAATATATATGTCCGTCTGTCTCTCTGCCCGTCCGTCTGTCTGTCTGTATGACAGCATTTTGGGTTAAGTTCCTGGTTGAATCAACTAACCGGAGTGTAAACATAATACTTCACACATAGGTTCCTTATGAGCAGACCTTTCAAATTATGCCATTACTTTTCACCTAGTTACTATGACCTTGGATTTTGACCTACTTTTAAGAAACTTTAACTTTCGTTATTTCTTTTGAATCAATAGGGATAGAACTTTGATATTTCACACATAGGTTCTTTATGGCAAGTGCTTTCAATTGGTATCTTATGACATTGGCCTTGTTTCGAATTTACTTTATACTCCGGCCATACCGTTTTTAGCGGTTTCTTGTTTCAGTCTGTACTGATTATGTTTCAAACATTACGTACATCATATATTAAATGAATTGACTCTCTCTCTCTCTCTCTCTCTCTCTCTCTCTCTCTCTGTGTGTGTAAACTTTCGTCAAAATCGTCTATGCATGCACGATTTTATTCTTATTTATTTGAAGTTTAGATTTTAATAGATTTTATTCGCTGGTTTACCTCGGAGAGGGAGGGATATTACGTTTTTGATAAATCCATTTCCAGATCGGTATATAAAGATCTCAACAGTATGCACTGCTCAGTAGGCCTAAATATGTATTACCATACAGTTAAACGTTATACTGCATAATAGAAATGTATCTGGTCACAGATTATCAACCATTTAGACAACGTGTTAAGTATCAAAGGTAATCAGACTTAGTCGGCAATACTTAAGACCACGATTCCTTATGCAGTGAATTTCCGAAAAGGGGGGCCAAATGGGTATTAGCCAAACTTCTCAGCCATTTTGGTTCAAAATCTAGATTTTTACTAGTAAATGTGTGACCAAAAGAGGGGCCCAGGCCCCCTGGACCCCCCTCTAAATCCGCCACTGTTATGGTGCGTGAACTTGCAGTTTTGATAAACGGATTTGCGGGCAAGATTAGGTGCATTCCAGCAATAAATGAAACATATATTTAAAATACATAAGCATTAAGCAAACAGCCCGTTATATTACTTTACCTGTAATCTGTCACCAGGAAGCAATATCTACATTCTCTACAGCTCTCTCTCTCTCTCTCTCTCTCTCTCTCTCTCTCTCTCTCTCTCTCATTTCATCATATAGAACCGATTTCTACGTAGGTTGTGACAATACAATTTGATTTCTTTACCCGTCTTTCCATCTCTGTGTAATATACTGTCTGTGGATGTACATGTATATATGGTATTTCTTCCTTTGATGCAGGAGGCACTGAATCTTGCCAGCGGATTCGTTATCAAAATTGCAAGTTTAGGCAATTATCAAAATAGACACTCTTCTAACACATTCAAGTATATATAATCCGCTTTGATGTTTACCATGTTTACTTCTAAAGGTGCGTCCAATGGAATCTCCCTTCCTCATGTTCACTGACAGGGCCGGCTCCGGGAATGTGCTGCAAGACGCCAAGCTGTCCATCCAATGTGCAAGTTAATTACCCACCGGGATATATTGCACAATAAATTAATGAATCATTTAGCCTGTTTTGTTGTCTTTATCTGTGCTGGTACATCATATAAATCCACTCCTGGCATACATACTGCCTAATCACAATTGGGGCAGACTTGAATGGAGTCTCAACTGCTGACACAAATACCATATTATCCAGCTGGCTGTAGTGTTTGTACATCGTATGTACGACGAGGTATACAATGGACGCCGCCATTTTGGATTTCATGTTGAGAGAATTCAAAATATATTGATTCTTTGGCTCAATTTTACGACCAATTTTACGACCAATTTGGTTTTAACTCTGCTCCTCAAATATGTATGTATTATTAGAATTCCAATCATAAGGCCTTCAGCATGACTGAAGAGGCATAACGTTGTCGAAATGCGCATCTGGTGCACAAAAATAAAACTTTTATTAATTCTAATATTTATTATAACCACTAGGCCGGGGTCATTGCTTGTGGACTGATAGTTCCCGAGGGTATCATTAGTCTAGTTTTCAGTGTTTTTGTACTGACGTTATATATATACTCAAATTTTCAGTTATGAAATTTTGTAAATCACTCCAGAACTAAGAAGTATCTCCCTCATGCATATCACTGTCCTTAGATTAATTCTTTGGTTCTCTTTTTCGACCACTTGATTTTAACTCTACTCTTCAAATATTCATATATTATCAGAAATTCAATCATTCGGTCATGAGCATCACTGAAGAGTCACAGGTTGTCAAAATGCGCATCTGGGACACAAAATCATAACGTATATATTTTCTAATAATAAAAATAGCGAGCATATGATCTCATATTTCATTATTTTTTACCTTACCATGCCAGCTGAGTGATGATTTTCACTTCAACTGACCATCCAAAATCGGTATCGTAACTGCATTATAATCGCAGAGAAATCTGCATTACAATCAAGCATTTTGTGATGAAAAAATATTCATGGAATGCATAATTTAACAGCTTCAAACTTTGAATTCTTTTGTGAATTAGGAATTTACCCATTAGACTAATTACGAGCTGGTGTAAACGACATGAAGTTCTAGTGTACGTACTATGAAGGGTCAAAGTTTCCAACAATTTTATATCGGCGGGCTTTAAAAAATTAAACACCTTCGACATCGACAGTATGTCCCCGAGATAATCGCAAAGACCATAGGTTGTAGTTTTCTACATCATATGTATAAAACATATTTCATTGCCAGAAATATTACCGTTTTGCTAATTTGCATATATTCGCCATATCGGATTGACTATAGCTTATGGCGGAACAAAGGAATTTATAAGGAAAATATAATAAATGTCTAATTTCTATGGTACATACCTTGAATTTCTAAAACCCTATAGAAGAGCCATTACGTTCACAAAGGTACTTTTCCTTGACACAAAAAGAAATAAAATATACACAAAACCGAAGGTTCCCAGATAAGATGAAAGTCCGAAGCGTAAATCAGTACTATATATTTTCATTGATAATTCAAACAAAAAGATCGGAAAAAGCAGTTGAGTGTCAATTTCAATCCACCAAAACACGACTTCTGCTAATTTTCTGGAAAACCCTAAAGTTATTTTTAGACGTTGTAGCACGTCGGTTTCTTCGGTTTTGCCGATAAAAAATTCAAAAGTCCGATAGAAATGATCATCTTGGTCCAAATGTCCGATACGATATTTCCGAATTCTGTACACCTTTCTGACACGAACTAATACAATTCAATCCGTCGTGATCATACGAATGCTTTAAGCGAGCCTGAATACCCTGATCAGATTTAAAAGCGTCTTCGTTATTAAGATTTGTGTATCACATGAAGGTCAAAATGGCGGCCTCCTAGCTTATAAAGTATGTGGCTTCGGGGAAGCCGGGCCAAAAACACAAATACACATTCCAAAATGACGGAGTTGTTGAGAGTGAGCTTGGGGATGAAAGAGTTGAAGATGTTGAAAGTGTTGAAGGTGTTGAAAGAGTAGCAGATGATATCGGGAGGGTGTTGACAGGGAGTCAATGAGAGAGAAGGATATGCATGAAAGTGAGATACAGACTACAGAGGAAGATATGAGTGATGTCGAGGAAGATGACAGTGAAAATGATGATGAACAATCTGACGATGAAAATGACAGACAATGTTATAACAACATTATTTGAGCACTTTCCTTACAATATATATATACAAATTTTGTAATGGCTATAACGGCTACAAAAATTCTGGTTCGAGCTTCTATGTTACTTTCGATCAGTAAAGGACATCAGAGACATATATATATGTCTCTGAGGACATTGTTTAGAAAACCATTTTCCATTAAGACATTTTCCACTAGAAACCTGGTTCAAAACCGGAGCGCTAAGTGAGAGGTTGGTAGACTTGGTTATTTCGCGCCAAAACATTCTCGAGGAAAAAGTCACCCGACAATTGACTGATCGACAAATGCCCGACATCGCATCTTTTGGCATACTTTTTCATTATTACATCATACATGAATGGCCCGTCAAACGTGAATTCAACTGTGACGTCACAGTGAAGCTACGTAATGGGCGTGGTTAAAGCTGGATCTGGCGATTCCTCAATTGAGGGATCGCCAGATCTAACTTTAACCACGCCCATTACGTAGCTTCATTGTGACGTCACCGTTAAAACCATCTTTGACGGGCCATTTATTTATGACGCCATAATGAAAAAGTGTGCCAAAAGGTGCGATGTCGGGCATTTGACGATCAGTCAATTGTATGTACGGACAGAGACTTATGATGTAACTGCCCGTAGCAAAGAAACGAAGAAAATAAAAAGGAGGAATCAATCTTCCGACGAGTGCTTGACGGTCATTAACACTCAGTATGAAAGACTTGTGGAATTTACACAACAAATTCATGCCGACTTTGCAGTCAAGTTTATTGAACTCCTTTACATCTCCACAAAGGTTTACAATGAAAGTGACCTTCCTCAAGATACTGTTGTTGATAAGGCAACTGAATACACCATTGACTCTATAAATCTTCGGATAAGGGAAATAGATAGTACTTTCAGTGGCGTAGCTACCATGTATACTTGTATGCCAAAGCATCCACATTTTTTTTCAAAAAAAAAGAAGAAAAAGAAGAAGAAGAAGAAGAAGAAGAAGAAGAAGAAGAAGGAGAGAGAGAATGTTTCTGGAATTCCGTGTGTCATTCATACCGTTTGAGACCGTTGACATAGTTTGGAGTATGAAATTTCCGACTAGTGGCTGAGTTGGTCAATGCATAGTAATTCAATTTCCCATAGGGTCCCATGTTAAATTACCGAACTTCCAGCAAGATTTACACAACATCCTACATTTGAACTATATATAATCCAAATATCAAAATGTTTGTCAGACCCTCCATTATCAGAATTTTAACAGTCTACCATAGGTTATCCACCTTAATTTCGAGAAAATCATGCTGGAAGGGAGATACCGCCCAAAACTGGTCAAAATTCAAATGTAAACAACCCCCCTTTTTAAGTCATTAAATTTTTACATTAGCGAAATGAGATAAAAATTCATGATTTTACAGCAGAATCAATCTTTATTTATACATAGATCAAATAATTTATCCAATCACAGTTCCTGATACATTGAAATGGTAGTCCCTCTCTCCCTACACCACATCAGCCAATCACGGCTCTCGTTAATTACCTTTCTTTGACCAGTTGAGCGCAAATGCCTTAGTTGAAATTAACCCTCTACTGCCCAAGGTCAGTTACAGACATCATAAAATTATCATATTTTTAAATATTTTAGTTAGATACAACAATCTAAGTATAGAATCATGTAAAATATCTAAAAATTGACAGAAATGAGTATTTTATTGACTGTATCATATATGATATATCGGGCATCATCATGTGGTGTATCATATATGATACATTTTGATTTTTAGCATTTTTTGTTTTATGAAATCATAACTATAACACTGATTGTCAACGATTTTTCCTATAAATTCTACTGATATACTAAGAAGCAGTTTCGTTCCTTGTTTAAAAAGGGATGCAAATTGCATTTCAGACATTTAACGTATGTAAGGTTATATTAAAAATGGAACTTGCATCGCTGCCGTTTTTATCCCATAGCAGCAAATGACCTGTGCCGTCATGTCTGACGTCATCATATGGTCTTATTGAAGTAGTCTTTGGCTTTGAAAGGGTGATGGTCCAGATGGTCGGCCAAGTTTTGCCATATGTTCCATGAACCCTCAAGATACATCTTTGGTGAAATGGCATAGTTTCTTTGATTTGTTCACGTTCAATTTTTAAGTATGCAGTGTCCTTTGTTCTACAACCATGTACTTACGGTCGCAATGACAAGAGTATGCCAAAAAAGGTACATATGCCATCCTTTGGATATCATTTTTAGCTTATTGTGGGAAACAAGTGAATCTTGTAGTTCAACCCTCTATGAGCTTATTATTCAGTCCAATGACCTCCGGCCTATATTTTTTTCTTTGTTTTTGTTTGTATGTTTTTTCTCCATCTTTTAACTTCTCCCACAAGTTATACACGAACAATTAACGATACCACATCAATTGCCTTGTTATCATACCAACGTAAGGCTAGGATATTTGAGTTTTTCCACCTTAAAATTCACAGATCCCCTATCATTTTAAGTTCTTTCTCATTCTTTAATGAGCATCCCTTCAATCGATTAGACCTTACCGTACCAGCATACCAAATACGTTTTTCCTTTAGAACCTTTACTAAAGGAAGAGAAGTTAAGTAACTATCTGCCAAGATCTTACGACAATCGTAAAGCTAGACTTGAAGTTAGATTAAGAACAACATTAAATTACAGCGTTTCTATGCCCGCTGTCGCACATATGATATACACTTTTACCAATATTTCCTGCATGATAAAACCATTCTTCGAGCAATAGATATAAACTATGAAAATATACCTAAATATCATCAAGGTGAATGTCAAATAAGTATATGTTTCTGATCAAAATCAATATTTATGACTAATCAACATTTATAAATAGAATAATACATAGATTTTTAGTCATGCCCAATGTATCATATCTGTTTAAAAAATTAATACCCGATGTATCAGATATGAAACACGAAAATAGATACGTACCTGTTTTTACCTGTCTTTACCATATCCTATATCATTTTAAGTAAAAAAAAGATTGCAATACTAAGTTGTTTGTCTGTTTTTATCCTTTATATAATTCTTGTTGATTAATGTTGAAATCAATTCCATGTATCATATATGATACGTGGGGCACTAAAGGGTTAAATAAATATTTTAAGTTCACAAACAGAAGAGAAGGCGTGGATGAAGGAACTGATCATGCTTCTACTACTACTAGTTCTAGTCTAGGTAGTACGATTTTAAAGTCTACCACGGAAACGTTCGAGTCTTGTAGATCGAATACACCATTTTCAACGAGAACATTTCGTCAATATCGATGGATGACAATGCCAAACAAAGTCTTATAGATGGTGGAGTATTTTCAATTTCCAACGAGGTAAATTTGAACTCTGTTGCATAAAACATTACATATAAAATATCATAATCACTGCCACACAAGTGGAGATATCTATGATGTACAAATCAATTATCAATACCCCACTGTACACTGAAATTCAAAAAGTGGTGTTCATCGTCAAGTGGTGCAAACTTCAAGCGACGTCAAGAGGCATTATACCTTATCAGTTATAGTAAACTTTTAATCAAAGTACTGAAAGTACTGACTAGCCTTGACTTGCTTTTAAAAGATGTATTTTTTGTTTGATTTTATTTATCTTCACATTCAGCAATATTTTTCAATTTGGCTATATTGTGATGAGACATAGTCGTCCAGACCTTAGTTATTTCGATCTGCTGTCCGTCACCCACGCCATGGACAATTAGGGTCTTAAATGTACCAATCACTTATGGAATTTCCCCACAACATGCGACAGAAGGTACACTTGCACATGGTGACTAATGACAGTATTCGAACCACAAACTTTGCAGTCTTCAGTTTGGCCCGTTTACTTTGGTCGAACACAAGCAGAGAACCACTTTAGTACATGGTTCCAGGTATAAATACATGTATTAGAGTAAAACGCTATTCAGAAATTCCTTATTTCTTGATCACAAAGTGAGTTTTCAACCATGACAGTGATGTATATTATTTATATACAACAGAAATCTTTATGGACGGGAACGCAAGTTCAATATTGGATGGCTACGAGATCATACATGTTTGCGTTACTCTGTCTCCAAAGATGCAGTACTAGTGTTTTGTACATTTTGCGTTCTGTTTCGCCACAGAGATTCCCGTGATACTGCGTTTATATCACCAGTTAATGATTGAGTCAATATGTCCAAGCTTGTAAACCGACACAATGGAAGTAAAGCGGATAATGAATGCAAGTCCATGGCCGCCGATTTTCAGAAGGTACAGACAGGCGAGGAGAAGTCTATTGCGTCTAGCATATCAAAGAGTCACCACGATCAAGTTGTTAAAAACAGACATATTTTAGACAAAATAATCATAGTCCTTATTTTGTGCGGTCGACAAAATATCCCATTCGGCGGTCACACAGAGGAAAAGAGTAATTTCATGACCTTGCTCAAAGAGTTGGCAGCAGAGGATTCGATTCTAGATGATCACTTCAGAAATCCAAACGTAAAATACAAATATACATCCCCAGACATTCAAAACGAGTTACTATCGCTTTGTAGCAAACAGATTTCAAACAAAATCGTTCATGAGTGCAATACTGCAGTTTGTTTTGCGCAGCTTGCAGATGAATGTACAGACAAATCTACGAAAGAGCAGATTTATATTTGTCTACGATACGTGGACTCTTTTTGTAGTGTTCACGAAAAATTTCTGTCATTTTCGGAAGCTCCTCGTACAACGGGAGAAGAGATAGTCCGTGTTATTCTCCAGACGCTGGATAACGAAGGTGTTGATGTCGGCAAAATGAGGTCCCAAGGCTACGATTGGGCAGCTAACATGGCAGGAAAATTTCGTGGAGTTCAAGCCTTGGTGAGAGAGCGGGTCCCAGAAGCCACTTATGTACACTGTCGGGCCCATCAACTTAATCTGGCCGTGGTACATTCGTCAAACTTGGTATGTGCTCGATCAATGATGGCTACTGTGCAGGGCATAGCTTTTGCTTTTGACTACAGTGCAAAACGACTCAATATATTTTCTGAGCTAGAAAATTCGACCGCTGATGGAAAGAGGCAATGGACATAAAGACCAAACTTCAAACATTGTGCAAAACAAGATGGCTGAGTCGGGCCTTGTCGTTGACCACTTTCAAGGCCGCTTTCTCTGTCGTTGTCCAGAGCTTGGAGTACCTACAGATCGACGGTGATGAGAAAGCAAGCAGCAGACTTGCTGCCATCTCGTTGTTGCTAATAATATACTCAGTGGAACAGCATGTTTATCGGAGTTCCATCAAAGGGAATCATGTAATATGATCGACGCCATCGATGAGTGCAAAACTATTGCCGAGCGATTGACGAATGAGCGAAATGACCCAAACGTTTGGGATGCATTGTGCGACAGTGCCTTAGAAATCGCTGCGGAATTTGGCATTACATCCTGTGTCCCAGACGGCAAATTCACAGGGATAACCACCCACTACAAGATCCAAAGGACTACTGGCGCGTATCCCTTTTACTACCAGTTCCTCGATCACATGGTAGCTGAGATCGAATCTCGTCTACTGGACAGCGAGAACTGCATGACATCAGAGTATCTCCTGCTGAGAAGAATTCAGCACTTGTCTGATGAGAAAGTCCGTATTATTGTAAGAGCCTACGCCTCGAACATCAACGAGAACGAACTGACTCAGGAGATCACGAGGTGGAGAGTAAGATGGGGGATGGTACCTCCAGCCAACAGACCAGCCAGCCTGGTGGATACTCTGTAGTGAACCCTGACCTCTACAGAAATATCCATACCATTCTAGTCATCCTTCTTATTATACCACCATCTACAGCTACCGCTGAGAGATCATTCAGCACCTTACTTAAAGCGATTGAAGATCTACCATGACAACAGAGAGGCTAACGTCATTGGCCCTTCTCCATATTCACAGGGAGGAGTATATTGACAAAGACGGAGTGATAAATGACTTCGCAAACGTGAAATCAAGAAAACTAGCCTTTCTGCTTTAAATGTACAATAATGCTCAGTAAACTGGATCTTGATCTATTTTAACGGTGTTTAAAATTTTGATCACGCCAATGTGTTGTCGCTCCCAAGCAAAGAGGCGCATAGAGATCACTGAGCCCGGCTCTGTCTGTCCGTCTGTTTGTCTGTCTTGTAATCACACCTTTCAAGTGTAGTCACACATCCACATTATTATAATTTTTTAAGGCAACTGAACACTGTGTAGTTAACAATACTATATGAACTCAAGTTATCAATCATCAAAATAAAGTGAGAGTTCTCTTGGGCCTATAGCCAATGCTTTAAAAGTTCAGAAGAAAGACATAAGTAGATAAGTAGGGGCGCCGCTTGCTTCCTAGCAGTATCATCCAAATATATCTTGTTACTAAGAATTTTCGGAGAAAATCCGCAAAATGTACAAACTGACCATGGCACACGGGGCTCTGAATTTTCCACTAGATCTTTTCTCTGGGGCCGTCAAAAGACTCTAGAATTGCTATTTTTGCGGCCCCAGACCCCCTGCATCATAAAAAGCATTCACTTAATTTTGCTCTAGCTACGCCACTGACTTTAAAAGTAAATACTCTAAATTTTATGGAAAGCCAAAGGGTTCAATATTCTATCTATGTAGTTATGTATTTGTTGTTGTGAAATGCGTTACTGGGTCATTGTAAACAGTAAAATGTTAATCCGTAACTTGACTTGACATTTGTAGTACATAACTGTTCGTTTACAAAATGAAAATGTAAGATGTTGTCTGTGTAAATGTACAACAAGTGAATGCTTTATTCGTTCATTGTAATTCAAAATATATATCTCCTTCCGTAAATTGCAGTTGCGAGTTTTCAGAAACTTGTTATTTGTTGATCCGTGCAATGTTAGTTCGACATTCGTATTTCATCATTCGTGATTTGTTTTTCAACATTTGTACGGTAATGCTCAATTATGACTAGCCGCAAATAGTGCCCCTAAATGAATGATAGGGCCACAGTTCCTTACGTTGTGTAAACTTGCATTTTTTATAAACGGAATGGCTGGCACGATTCTACGCATTTTGGCATCAAAAGGAGCAAATATCTAACATAAAGCAAACGATCGGCAACGTTAACTTACCCCCGATCTGTCGTCTGAAGGCTCTACACACATTTTTTCCCAACCTGTTTCAAATTTGCCGTTTTCTGTGTCAGCCATTCGGTCTCGCGAGATCTCGTTAAAAGAAACATCACAAAAAGAGGCGGAACTGACGAAAAACACGTGGTCATGGGTGCGTGGTCATTGTTATTTTTATGTCATTTCGCTGTTTACATTTTATTTATCGGCTAGTTACCGCATTTCTTGTCATTTCAATTTAGTTTTCTTCCTCATAAATAATATCATTCATTTAGGGCCACTACTTGCGGCTACATTATGACGACATAATCTTTTGTGAAACGCACTACAGAATCTATAGGATAGTGTACTAAGCAAGGCGCATAAGAAACGCGGAGTGGAACATTAATCTTGAAAGTTGGTAAGTGCCATATATTTCAAAATTATGTGTGAAAATTGTAGATCTTATAGCTTTCGCAATTTAGGAGTAGAGGTCAGTACACTTGTGGACCTAAGCAGGGGCGGATCCAGGATTTTGTGTTGGGGAGGCGAAGTTAGGCGAGGGATCTGGGGACAGTCTTGGTCCCCAGCAAGGTTCTCAGCAGGTCCAGGGCGGAGCCCTGGTGCGGGATTAGGGGGGCGAAGCCCCCCGAAAGCTCCCGCAATTTGGCTATTTTGGGGCCTAAAAATTGGACATAGTCACTTCAACTGACCGTCCTTCACTGTATATAACAACATTATACTCATAACTGAATTAACTAAATTTATAGATAAACTCCAAGCGCTTAGAATCTAAGATGTTAGATCCGTCACTGATAGATGACACATGTTCTGTAATAGTTATACAGCGTGATAAAAATAAACACGTGTTTACAAATCTACAGTAGTAGTATACATATTAATGGGATACAATTTATTTTACAATTTTTGTTATCTAGTCGCCCCTGAACTTTTCTACGTTTGGACTGCGACATTGTAATGTTGATAAAATTTAAATTGATAATATTACACGCGCTAGGCACTAAGGCAATGTAAAGATTGAAATATTCTTGGAATAGAAAATTCAGGAGAAGTCGAGCAGACGTTATCGGTTAAATCTCTCTCTCTCCTTTTTTAGGGGGGGGGGGGCTAACGTCCCCTCCGCTTTTTTCGCCAGGGGGGTCCAAAAGGCCGGGGGTCTTGGGGCCGCCTTAAGGCCCCCAGTGGGTCAAGGGCGAAGCCCTGGTGGGGGGGGGGGTCCAAGGGGCGAAGCCCCCGGACGCTCCTGTATTTTCACAGAGAACAGACTATGCGAAATCCGTACCCAAAATTGATGTATAACAACGGAAAATAAAGGCATATATGTGGTTGTTTCAGGGGAGGGGTGTTTTTAATTTAAACTTGAATGAGCAATTTGCATGTTGAATGGATTGAAAAATAAGCAGATGTATTTGATGCTGCATGGTTTGCTATTGTTGTAGGACCAAGGAAAGCTGACTTATGAAGTTATGTGTGAGAATGTATGGAAAGCCTACTACTGTAGATTTGTAAACACGTGTTTATTTTTATCCCGCTGTTTAACTATTCCAGAACATGTGTCATCTATCAGTGACGGATCTAACATCTTAGATTCTAAGCGCTTGGAGTTTATCTATTAATTTAGTTAATTTAGTAATAAGTATAACGTTGTTATATACAGTGAAGAACGGTCAGTTGAAGTGACTATGTCCAATTTTTAGGCCCCAAAATAGCCAAATTGCGGGAGCTTCCGGGGGCTTCGCCCCCCCCCCTAATCACCCACCAGTGCTCCGCCCTGGACCTGTTGGGGACCTAGACTGTCCCCAGACCCCTCGCCTAACTTCGCCTCCCCCAACACAAAATCCTGGATCCGCCTCTGCTTAGGTCCACAAGTGTGCTGACCTCTACTCTTAAATTGCGAAAGCTATAAGATCTACAATTTTCAAACATAATTTTGAAATATATGGCACTTACTAACTTTCAAGATTAATGTTCCACTCCGCGTTTCTTATGCGCCCTGCTTAGTACACTATCCCTATAGATTCTACAGTCTGTTTCACAAAAGATTATGTCGTCATAATGGTGCATTACCGTACAAATGTTGAAAAACAAATCGCGAATGATGAAATACGAAAGTCGAACTAACATTGCACGGATCAACAAATAACAAGTTTCTAAAAACACGCAACTGCAATTTACGGAAGATCAGATAAGAATGGGACTATTTCACTGTACGTATCCGTTTTGGGTTTTACATGTTGCAGCATTCTTTTGTGAGTAAAGGCGGGAGGGATTCCGAATGCATGAGGGGGTATGACTTTGGTTTTATCCCAGGCCATAATGCAATTTTTCAGTCATTTTTACAAATCCTGTTATAAATATTTTGAAATCCACATTTGAAATCAATGAAGAAGTATACATAGATTATAAATATTTCCTTATTTTCTCATTTAAGATAATAATCATGGTAAAACAAAAGATTAAAAAGTAAGATTTTACTTAGAAATTGAAGATAAACCCCGAGGAGTATACCTCATAACAAATCACGAATCGGGATCATCTAAGAGTTTGTGAAAATTCCCCATTACGGAGATACACATTTTGAATTACAATGAACGAATAAAGCATTCACTTGTTGTACATTTTCACAGACAGAAACCTCGCAAAAGGAGGCGGAGCTGACGAAAAACACGTGGTCATTGTTATTTTTATGTCATTTCTCTGTTTACATTTTATTCATCGGCTAGTTATTTATGAAGAAGAAAACTAAATGGAAATGACCAGAAATGCGGTAACTAGCCGATAAATGAAATGATTGATTGATTGATTTTTGTTTTACGTCACACCAAGAATATTTCACGTATATGGTGACGGCATCTGCCTGATGCGGAACATACAAATTTTGACCTTTGCAACGGACCCACCCGAAGCAGTGAGGGATCTTTAACGTGCCATGCATACCACGACACGGGGCCTCGGTTTTACTGTCTCATCCGAAAGACATGACACCGGCATGACCAGAGCGGGACTCGAACCCCGGCCTCCCGATCAGGAGTCCGACGCGATTCCACTAGGCCACGCCGGCTTTAAATGAAATGTAAACAGAGAAATGACATAAAAATAACAATGACTACGCACCCATGACCACGTGTTTTTCGTCAGCTCGGCCTCTTTTTGTGAGGTTTCTTTTAACGAGATCTCGCGAGACCGAATGGCTGACACAGAAACCGGCAAATTTGAAACAGGTTGGGAAAAATGTGTGTAGAGCCTTCAGACGACAGATCGGGGGTAAGATAACATTGCCGATCGTTTGCTTTATGTTTATATATGTTAGATATTTGCTCCATTTGATGCCGAAATGCGTAGAATCGTGCCGGCCATTCCGTTTATCAAAAATGCAAGTTTACCCAACGTAAGGAATTGTGACCCTATCATTCATTTAGGGCCACTACTTGCGGCTACCATCAGGGACCAAAATTCCGTATATAAGCAAATACTTAAACTTCGAAGAAGTAGAGAAGATCAGCATTGCATGCATGACGCGCAGGAGGAACACCATGGGGAAGCAATCCATTATTCATGAGAATGGAAAGAGCCAAAAAAGAAGTTAGAAAAGAAACTAGGAGAGAACTCGCCATAGATAGTATTTTTTGCCAGGAAGAAAGATAACTCTAGAAGAGTCCGATACAGTTTCTTTGTGCCAGTTGTGTAGATTAGGAAATGATCATTTCGAGGATGTGCGACACTTACTAAGTTACTAACACGATGCTCAGAGACCTATCAGATTCGAGTGGAGTGTACACATGAACTAAAATCTCTCATAGTGAAGTGTATATAGTCTCTCTCAGTCTCTGATATCCAGGGAGATAATTTCCATTTATCGCTATAGAAGGATGTGTGAGGAAGTGTTGCATGCTGTTTTGGCTTCCTGTCCGAATGATAATATTTTATTCGTTTTTGACTTACTTTGAACTATGGTATTTTGATACAAAAAGTATTTCATAAATATTTTTGATATATTTGATATATTGATTTGTCACATTTCTTGCTTTGTATTCACTACTTCTATATTAAATTTGAGAAAGCTTGATAGATATTAAGCAAAGATATTCTTCATGTACAATTTTACATGTTTTAAAAGTTTTAAAGAAACTATAAAGACTTACGACCATCTAAAATCATTTTTCAATATCATTGTGCAATGTTTTCTGTGCCTCAGGTGAACAATATAGGCTCATTTGGGACTCTTTTTACTTTTGTTATCATGAATGTTAAGTGAAGATACACATTTTTGTTGTTTTACTTTTGTTCTCATTTTAAAGTTATGTTTGTGTTCATTTTACATTTGAATAAATGTGTTAAAATTATTTGACGAATGTCCTGTTGCACTTGCACTGATCTGAATGAAACTTAAAAAGAATAAAACACTGTCAACAAATATGGCAACCGTAAATTTTAAAATGCACATGATTTACATGTAATTTAAACATCAACTTTGCATATGTGCTCAGATGAGACATGAGACAAATTCAATTAAGACCCCTTTTGGCCACTCGTTTTAATGTTAAAATATTGGTGTGTCTGGCATATAAATGAGGGGCGGACAACACGAGGTGAAGTTGGGGAAAGGGACTGGAAATTGGCGGTGAGGGGACGTGAATGACACTATTCCAAACAAGAATCTGAAGAGAAAATCTCTCAGAAAGCAGATGGTAGAGCCCTTGTCCCCTATCTCTCCTCAAAATGGACATGCAAATATATTGTTAAAAAGCAACAATTCGATCAAGTTTTGTTGAACATATTGAATAGCACAATTTGTCCAACGCTATAAATTCTGCTGAAATATGAGTTACACGGTTAAACTACTACACATTATAGTATAGGGAACACTTTGGCGAGCAAAGCGAGCCGGAAAAAATCAACATGTTTTCTACAGAACTTCAGCTTTATATTTGCATGATCTGGTATATGTACAGGCTAGTATCCAGAATATTTATTTTCATTTCAGTCAAAGCCAGTTTTTTTTTAATCTCCAGCATTTTCAGGTTCAGAATATTTTTTTCGAAAAGTGCCAGGCCTCTCCCCCTCAGAAACAAATGGTCGTCCCCTTAGGAGAAGGATTCTGGATGTTGAACATCAAGATTGACGTGAATCATGTGCGCATAATCTTAGATAGCTCATTCTTCATCAAGGACATCAGGACAAAAAAGGAGAATCTGAGTCATAAGACAGAATTCATATCACGAACAATGTGTCACAGGATACACACACACAGATGTTCCCTGATACAAAAAACTGTTCATAAAACATCATAGAGTCAGTCTTATATATAATTCACTAAACGGAATTTCCAGAGCGTAGTACTTTTATATTGTCAAAGTTGTTGTTCACAAACATCACATCAATACATGTCCCAGGTGTAAACCTATATTTACGGTACAGTCTACTGTAATAACACCACACATTATTGTTAGGATTTTAATGTGGACTATAATAAATCTTCTAATTAGTCTATAAATCAAAAATTTTGAACACATCTTTTGAATCGAAGGCTTTGTGGCAACAATGCCATTCTCGAAGTCGGCGTGACATCACACTAAGATCTAAACAAGCGTAGCTTTTTAAAAAGCTTAGGTTGCAATCGGAATAGCATTAAATCTCCAAGCTGTTGGTCACAAAGCCAAATGGTTTTACGTAGATAGGAATTACATGAACTTGTTTTCGATACAATCTTTTTATGCGCAGTTGTGAATTTCCCGCTAAAATTTCGAAAGCCACGCCTAATTTTCCTGATTAGGAAAGTAGCCGCGCCTCTTTTAGGAAAGTCTCTCGGATATTATCGTTAATACTCGGAAATAAGTTGGGTTTTTACATATATGTCTCTGGTTTTTGTAGTGAGCAAATCTTTTTTTTTTTAAATTGTGAACATTTTATAAGATTTATTTCTAGAAATCTCAATATTTACAGCAGAATTATGTGCTAATATTGTTTCTTAGTACTAGATTATTATCCAACATGCCACGCTAATGGAGTTTGTACATGCGCTCTCAAAATTTACTATCGTAATATACAATCGGCCGAGGTCGATTGCAATGAAGATAATCTCCGAAACATTTCGAGTATGACCTGGGGGATAAACTCGGTGTTTATCATAGACCGTAATGCAACTTTGATGAACTATATTTTGAACACAAGAGCTAAATGAGTTTTAAAGCTTTGGAAATTTATTGAGGAATCTCACGACGATTGACTCTCTTTCCTTCTTCGAATTTTATATGACGGCACTTTGCAAAAATAAGAATCCAAAATATCGGATTCTTCGTAGACAGCGATGAGAAATCCCGAGACTTATCCCCCAACAAATATGATGCAAAGTAGGTCGTGTGACCAGTCCGACATCAAGAATATGAGTCTGATGCCAAACGTCATATAAACAAATACACTAGATTTATTACTTTGAAAAAATAATGGCTCAAAATACACTCTAACTAAACAAGGTACCCGGGTAATGTAATATGGTGTGAGTCAACAACAGACCTATTTTAAGTTAAATGTATGTATATTATTATCATGTACATTTGTATATAATTATCATATTCATATCAATGACCTTATTATAATGCTGTCCTCTTTTTAGATGTTCTTAGTGCTTGCAGTTTTGTTTTTATTTGTCTTTTACCGATAGAACATTACCTCGACAGAGGGTGCCCCAAGTTAGTGGGGGAAAATACCGTCAGAATAACTTTGTTTCTCCATCCGATTTTCGTTTGATTAAAACATTTTGATGAAAACAGGATTTCATATCCAAATTAATATTATACAACAGGTCAATTAGTGATCTACGGTTACGGGTAAAATACCATAGATAACTGTTTTGGGGGTTTTTTCCTGTTGTTTCTTTTGAAAATTAATAAAAAAAAATCACAATCATTTTTCTAAAATATGTCTCGACAGGCTCACATGGAACACTTTTTCTCCTATTAAATGAGATGATTATTTAAAAAACCGTTTTATTTCAGAAAATAATATGCTTAATGTACATGATGCTGATTGACATTAGCGGCGCTACCTTTGTGTAACTGTGCAGCGCATTCCGTTATCTAACTGACCACTGGGTCATTCCATTGTTTAACTGACCAGTAGCTAGCGCATTCCATTGTAATTAACCAAACAGCTAGATTATATCTCATTAGCATATCGGCTGGCCTAATACAGAGGTCGCGCTCAGCGTCAGTTTGTTTGTTTGACTTAAGTCAGAGTCGGTCGGGGACGTACAGCGCGGTTAGTCTTTTCCTGCCGACGCACCTCAGTTCAAATTCTACAGGCACCTATTACTTTTTTTTTCTTTTATCTTTTTTGTTAATTTTATCGATGTATAGAAATAATATTCTCCTGTATCTTTCTAACAAAATCGAGACAAACTTGCATCATTAATCATTATAAAAATAATTTTATTACCAAGATTTTTAATGAGACGCCCTCATTTCCTGCTTATTTTAAAAGTTTATTTCTCTTTATATATTTATTCATTTTAAACAGCAATTGTTGCCATTTACGAGTTGTTGATATATGCAATCAATGCCCATGCCTTTACTACTGTTTGTTTAACTAATCAGCATTACCACCCAAAGGGAAGCACCAGCGTCTGTTTTTGTCATTCATAGGCAGTAAATAACAATGTTGTGTTTATTTAAAAATTCAGATGGTAAATAGCAAGCAAAATAATGTTTTATCTTATATGCACTGTTGACGTGGTATGAGTTGTTTTACTCCCTTCTATGTAAAGAAGTAAAAAGAGAATGGCGATGCGGGCGGCTAAAGAAATTTCGCATTGCAATATGTCCAATTACGTGTTGGTACCTTCTTCAATTCGTACTTAAATGACAACTTTAATTTGTTAATGTGTCTGTGCAAGAGGAAGGCAAGATTTTAAGAATTAACAAATTCTTAAAACAATGAAAAGATCTGCTTACTTGAATAATGAAATTATTCTTGTTATCAAAATTAAAACAAACGATAAAAGATTGTTAGAAAAGAGACCAATGGAGCACTGTGCTCACATAACCTATGCATTTATTAAACTGAAAAGGGGAAAAATGTGAATGCGAATGTGAAAAAAGAATGTTTTGAAGTAAATTCAAAGTCATTTAGAGTTATTTGTCCCTTAATTGCCATAAAAAGAGTGGTTTTTCTGGTGTTCATCTGTCTTCATCTACGACTCCACTAAGCTGCCTGAAGACAAACAAGAGGCCCATAGGCCACATTGCTCACCTGAGCATCTACATGTAACTGCCCAAAGATAAAAGCAGAAAGGTATCTATAAATTTCTTTGATACTTTTTCAGTATGAATAAATATTCATGAGTAGAGTGAATACTGTGTCAGTATGTTGTCTGGAATAAGGGTGGGGATCTCAACACTTTTAAAGACATTAGACCATCTATAAAAATGAGGGGTCAGACATGACCCGAGTCCTCTGCAAATATGTCAATGAACTTTTCTTGACACAAGGAACAAAACATTACCTAGTTTGAGGGTGGTTTCAGTTGTTTCTAAAATAATTGGCCATTTTTACAGAAAAGACGTCAAAGTTGGCTTATATCGCTACTGTGAGACACCGAAAACATTGCACAAAAAATACCCACCAGTCTACACTTTTGCAATCTTAAAAAACCTCATTAAGAATCCTAAACTTAAAATGTTGTCAAAATCCTTTCATTACAAGATCCCTTACTTTGTCCTGGCTAAAATAAGCATAACAGTGTATCAATAGTCAACCATTGGGAAATATTGATGAAAACCATGCATTTTGCATGAAAATGCTAAAGTCCAAAAAGATGTTTAAAAAAAAGAAAAGAACATAAAAATTATCTGATTTCATTGAACAAACTTGAAACATACATCCTTACCGAACACTCAGATGCCATTAGTTTCACCATCCACACAGTGATTCTGGAGAAGAAAATTTTCAAATAGGGATACCATCTGAGACCTATTTTTAGCCATAGTGGTGCCAAATGATGGATATAGACAAATTAACAAACTTGGTAGAGGACCTATAGTACTTCATGTATACCAAGTTTCATTGAAATTCACCGAGTCGCTCCATAGTAAAATTTTAAAATGTGAATACATTCCCCCTCCTCTCTATCTTGTTTGAAATTTTAAGAAATTCATTAAAAATCAAAAAATTAAAATTTTGTCAAAAATATTTCTTTGCTATTATCTGACTAAAAGAAGCATTTCAGTGCATCAAAAGTCAACCATAGAGTAATACTGATGAAGAACATGCTTTTTAGAATGAATATATTTAAGTCCGAAAACATGTCAAAAATCTGTCATAAATTATTTATCCAATTTCAACGAAGTGAACATACTTTAAACATATATTCTTATAGATCATTCATATGCCATTAGTTATATTATGCACACAGACTCACAGTAGTTCTGGTGAGCTAAAACTCACATTGGTGGGGAGTATTTGGTGGAAGAGATATGATCAATGTTATGAGGTACTTTGGCAACAATTAAGTTACCAAATATGGATTCTTTATTTCTTTCAAATCTTCAAATCTAAGAAGTTTATTTTCATTTTGTTCAAAGAACAAGGCCACAGATGAAGAAAATACGGTATCAATCAAAGTTTCTAGCCACAAGGAATATACAAATTATATATTAACACTTTATCGTTTACAGCTCAGCAATTTGGGCAAATGCTAAAACATTTTGAAAATGAACTCCAAGACCAAGGTCAAGATCACAAAGAAAATTTGGTATAAATCACAAAAAGTAAAATTTTCTCTGAAGTCAAGGTCAAAAAACCCAAAATGCTATCAATTAGCTCTCCCAGACATTTGTCCTGACAAGATAAAGTCTGAATATCCAATCATACTTTATCACAATGGTGAAAAAATATTGAGTGAAAACCAAAACACGAAAATACAAAAACAAGAATGTCACTAAATCTGATGGGTGCTCCCCAAACTGCATCATACTGATGACAATTTGTGTGTAGAATCCTCATGAAATGTTAGTAAATTCCTAGAATAGAGGCCTTTCCTAATACCTAAGGCTGTGAGTATTATGACCTTAAGTATTGTCAGAAAATCCCTGGCCCAAAATACCCTATCACAAAGAACATTTGTGTGAAATATGATAAAATTCTGATAAATTGCAATGAAGTCTGCTGGAATAAAGGTGTTTCCTTATATTTTACAGATATGTGCTGAATGACCTAGATCTAACAGCAGGGACGTATATATCTAGATATCTACGTCCCTGCTAACAGCAATAACCTTATATGACTTTCATCGAAGAGTCCCTGTCCCGAGGAAAATGTGTGAATTATGCCATTCTGATAAATGGCTAAAGAGATATGAGCCCTTCCAAATATTTTTCGGATAAATGCGGAGTGACCTTAAAAAATTTAACTTATTTATTTTACAACGATTAAGAAACAAGTTAACAACTTATATAAATCTTGCTCGTTGGCACGGATCTTGGCGTAAGGGTGTCGTTTATGTGGGAGGAAACCGGATTACCCCGAAAAAACCCACGAAGCCAGTTTGGTGACAGCCCCACCATCTCACGTACCACACCGGGAATTGAACCCGGGTCGCACTGGTGAGAATCGAGCGCGCTACCGACTGCGCTACCTACCCCCCCCCCCCCCCGGAGTGACCTTGACCTTGCAGAATGACTGTGTCTAAAACCCCCAATCCCCAGACATTTATGTGAAAGACTATACAATTCTGAGAAATGGTTTAAGAAAAATAAAGCCTTTCACAATACTTAAGGGGCATGTGCTAAGTGACCTTAAACTTGCAGAGATGACTTTGAGTGACCTTTGATACAATTCTGATTTAATGGTTTAAGAGATATGAAGCCTTTCACAATACATGTATTTTAGGAATCTATACTGAATGACCTTGACCTTGCAGAAATTATAACCATGAGTGACCTTGTCTTAAGGTCCATGTCCAAAGGAATATTTGTGAGAAATACAATAAAATTCTAATGAAAGGTTTAAGGAATTTGACAGACAGATGAACAGACATGGCAATGACTGCATGCTCCCCCGAAGCATTTTTGAGGGAGCCTTGACAAATTCTTTTTTGCCAGGTTACATTAAAGTCCATAAAAGCTTAATCAACTGGACAATAGACTAATAGTTCTAACTAAGCCATATCCTGAAGTACTCTAGCTGAATTTGTTATTTATAGCTGACCCAATCTAAAATTAGCATACACATCACAGACGATAAAAAGACGTGTAGCATTTCCGTAACGGATGCATAATGTGTAGTAGTCTCCATGTGTATATCGTTTTGAGTACATTGTTACATCATAGTACATGCATTCATAAATCAATAGTGACTACTCGAATTTTTCTAATCGCAATTTCTACTTCTGTGTAGGTATTAAGGGAAAGGTAAGGAGCATTCTCCTTACTATATCTTGGCGTAGATTTTAGGTTATCGGTACTATCAGGTCACATTCCAGGCGACCTCATCAGAAAAGATGTGACAAAATTTTGTACCCATTTAAAAATCATAACAACAGCAGATATACTTAACAATTACCAACAACAATTTTTTTTTTAAAATAATGAGTCAAACTTGACTAATATATGTTCTATATTCACTGACCAGTAAGATTAAAAAAAGACTAATAGTAACCGAAAGGAGAAAGCCCTGCACTGAAACTCACTAAAGCCTATTTTTATAGATAAATGTATAATTTATTTCGGACTTGTAAGGATGTTTATGGGGTTTTTTTGTAAAAAACAGCGAGAAAAATAATCAGGGGAATAAATGTGTTAATTTACATGTGCATTTCACATCTTTTTATAAAATCACCGTGTCTAACTTCCGTATACCGGTTGGAACCAAACACTACTCAATTATTCCAATTCTATTCCACCCCACTACTATCAAACACTGCTCAATTATTCCCATTCTATTCCACACCACTACAACCAAACATTCCTCAATTATTTGCATTCTATTCCACACCACTACAAGCATACTCTACTCAATTATTCCCATTCTATTCCACACCACTACAACCAAACAATTCTCAATTATTCCCATTCTATTCCACACCACTACAACCAAACACTACTCAATTATTCCCATTCTATTCCACACCACTACAACCAAACACTACTCAATTATTTGCATTCTATTCCACACCACTACAAGCATACTCTACTCAATTATTCCCATTCTATTCCACACCACTACAACCAAACACTACTCAATTATTCCCATTCTATTCCACACCACTACAACCAAACACTACTCAATTATTCCCATTCTATTCCACACCACTACAACCAAACACTACTCAATTATTCCCATTCTATTCCACACCACTGCAAGCATACTCTACTCAATTATTCCCATTCTATTCCACACCACTACAACCAAACACTACTCAATTATTCCCATTCTATTCCACACCACTACAACCAAACACTACTCAATTATTCCCATTCTATTCCACACCACTACAACCAAACACTACTCAATTATTCCCATTCTATTCCACATCACTACAACCAAACACTACTCAATTATTCCCATTCTATTCCACACCACTACAACCAAACACTACTCAATTATTCCCATTCTATTCCACATTACTACAAGCATACTCTGACCATTTGAAACTCCCTCCAATTTTCCAATCACTTTGACAACTGACAATGTGGCATATTTCAATGTTTCTATAAAAGAGTAGATCTATCATGATAGAATTTGGAAGGCTAGAATAAGTATTTCTTATAGCTGTATCACACTTCTACATATATCAAGATTTAAGGATAATTTCATAATTGAATTATAGTCAAGAAAAAAACATTTGAAACCTTGGTATTAAAACAAGGCAGTTGGGGACAGTATATAGTAGCTATAGAGATCTGGCTGTTTTCGTCACAGCCAATGAAAATTGATGAAATAAAAAGAATGAGCTACAATTGTACATTTTTATTTCAATATATAGCATGTACATGCACAAAATATTTAATAATGACACAGGAAAATTCAAAATTCTGACTTAGTGGTTAACACATAATATAGATATAAATATATATATATACATGTAATTACATTGACTGATTGATTGATTATTGTTTTACATCACTTCATGATTATTTCATGTATATGATGACGGCATCTGCCTGATGCATTGCATACAAATTTAGACCTTTGCAATGGACCCTCCTGAAGCAGTGAGGGATCTTTTACGTGCCATGCTTACCGTGAGACAGGACCTTGGTTTTTACTGTCTCATCTGAAAGACAGAACACCGGTGCGCCAAAGGCAGGAACTGAACTTGTGACCTCTCAATCATGAGTCGAGCACCTTATCTACTAGGCCATATATATTTGATATATGTATTTGTCTGATATATATATATCAGACAAACAGACAATTTCTGACTTAGTTTTCAACAAATAACATATACTGCAGACATGTTGGCCATTCTTTTCTTCATCTGTATACTGATCACTAAGGTTAATTTTTACTGCATAACATATATAAAACAAGCTTACAGTCAGTACGTGTTGCATGCAACACTCATCCCTTGCCACAACCTGTACCTTCGAAATGACTGATACCTTGCAAGCAATATGAAACAGCTATGTGAACTTGGTAATTTTTTGCATGATTTAATAAGAAATAACATTGAATTCTGTGAAGTGTATATCAAGTTCTAATGAAATTGACAGCAAAAACATAGCAATGTTTTATTCATATCTGGCATCAGTATTTATAGTCATCATCTGGAAATTGTAAGTCTACAACTTAACTATGCTGATGTCTATTTTTAGTAACAATGACCCTTAAAGTTGACCTTTTGACCCCAAAATCTATCCCACCCTAGACCTATACATAAGCTAGCATTGTATGAAGTTTACAAGAAATTAATTATTTTTTACTCAAGTTATTATCTGGCAAATGAAATGCAGTGATAAATGTTTATTTTTAGTAACAGTGATTTATAGAATTGACCTTTTGACCCCAAAATCGATCCCACCCTAGACTTTAACATGAGCTAGCCTTATATGAAGATTGAAAGAAATGAATCATTCCAAAATCAAGATATCATCTGGGAACTAAAATACAATGAAAAATGTCTATTTTAAGTAAGAGTGACCCTTCAAGTTGACCTTTTGACCCAAAATCAATCCCACATTAGATTTTTATATAAGCTAACTTTGTAGGAAGTTTGAAGCAAACTGGTCATTCCTCACAGAAATTATTGTCTGGAAACCATCCGGACAGACAAACGGACAGAAGACGGACAACGACAACAAGCAGGTAAAGTAATGATAATTGAAAGACACATAAATTTATCACATTCTGAGAAATGTGAACTTTTTCTTTGACAAAACATTTCAGTTTATACACCAAATATTAATGTAGTACTTAATTAAAACCAAGAATGATTAATACAGCAGATAGTTTCCTTGCAATTTACCAATCTGCTTTACCAAAAAGAAATTGATGCATGTAATTAGCAGATTTTGAATTGTTATACATGAGATGTCATACCTGGATGCCTGACTGACATGACCGACACTAATATCAATTAAACTCAAGTTTTGTGCTACAATGCATTACACTAGAGGAAAATGGACTGGGGCATGCAAAACAGATTTCATTGGATGCAATATAGAAATGTACACATCATCACAGTTAAACTGATGGCCTGTACAATAAAAATATGACATAAAACTATTAATAAAAATTAGATAAAATTGTATATAAAACGTTTAACATACATATATATCTGCAACTTTTCTATGCAAAAGTAAACATTTCATGCCTCAGCTATGGTCATTCCACATATACATGACAGAGTTAACAAATACTCTGCCCAGGAAATATAATATGTTACATTGCATGATAAAAAACTTTTCTGAGATCTTTAAAGTATGTTAGGCATAGTAACCAATTATTACTGCTTGACATTAACACAGAAAACAAAATGTGTATTCTGATAAATCCTAAGTCACCAAAACAGAACTATTTATGTAAAACTTACTTTCAGATTAATTTATAAGAAAAAAATCATTAAAAATAAGAAAATATGTACATATCTTTATAAACTGTCATAGGTTCCTGTCTGTATGGGATCAGGTGATTATTCAAATGGCACATTCAAGGGCAAGACCTCTAAAATGGCAATCAAATACTATTGTGCATTTTGAAGGAAGTCTATAAATTCTATTTATCACCGAGTCCTTCTTGTACAAAAAGTTAGAGTCAAAATGTTCAAATATTGTGTCGTCTATTTATAAAATTACTAGAATGTACAAACAGCTGGACACACTGTTGTGCTGGGTACCCACCAAAGCCTACATTAAGATTTGGAAGGAAGTGTTATTTATTCATATCATTCTAGTCTTAGCACCTTAAACATTGTTATTTATAGATAACTTGTATAGGAAGCATTTTACATTTACACACAATTCAATTCTTTCTTGTAAAGGGATGGGAATGTTACACTTTATTTACTTTAACTCTGGAACCTTGTCATTTCCAATTAAATATAATACCACCTGTTTTCCTATTTACTTGTTGATAAAATCATAATAGACCTTTTTCCTATTGATATTTTATTTCATTCCATACCAGACATACAATTTGCCGTAAAAATTTGTGTCATTTTACTCTGAAATCACTATGCTAGCATTACTGTCATAATGAAAATCCCGGCAAAAAGTCGCATGTCTGGCATAAGGCCCCTTACATCATGTTAAACTGGAAAAACGTCTATTGTTGTAAGTATGATAAGTCAGATAACAACTATCATTAAATCATCACCATACGTGAAAACAAACAAATACTAAAAACTAAAAAAGGTTAAAAACATTAATAAAATGATAATAAAAAAGACATAATACCACAATTAAGATAAAAGGGAGGGACAAAACTTCCTCCTAAGCCACCACTGCATCAACAGATCTACTTATAAAAAAGTAAGTAAATATATAACTTATACACAACTTTCTGCAGCATTTACAATGTTAATCAAACTTGTATCATAAGTCATATTCTTACATAAAAGAGCATGACATTTTAGAACAGTTTTTAATCGTTACATTTATGACTTAATTAAGTAACGTATCAATTAGTAGATGCCAGATCATTACAATGCAAATTTCAGCCATATGAAGGGTAACTTTTAAATATTCAGAGACAGTGTCTAATTTCACATGTATCATACTGGTCACATGATCCTTGTGTTATAATACCTTTAGTTCATACTCAGTTAAAATCTTGACTGTGCTGTTATATAGATTTCCCAAGCAGCATAGCTTTTTGAAGGCACAATGTCATTTTTACTGAAAAAAAGAAAGAAAACTTACTAAACTTAAATGAAGTATGTAAAACCAGGGAATTTATGTTCACTTTTTTGTTGAGTCACTGTGATTTTGTCTTGGAAAAATTGACCTTCCAAACATGTGACACATGCCATGTTATCGTGTATGGACAGAACTCAAAATTGTGTGACCTGGACATAGAAAGTAAAGCCATGTGTCAAGACATATCTTAAATCATGTGTCACAAATGTGTGAAGTATACAGCAGACTCATAGTAATGGCAGATTTAAGGACCACAGACCAATTTAAGCTAAAGGCATGTCATGCACAAATTCTATAAGAACTGTTTTTTCCGGTACATTGTGCGTGATGTACTGGTTTGCAGTTCATTTACTTGTGCGTGATGTACTGGTTTGTGGTTCATTGTGCGTGATGTACTGGTTTGCGGTTCATTGTGCGTGATGCACTGGTTTGCGGTTCATTGTGCGTGATGTACTGGTTTGTGGTTCATTGTGCATGATGCACTGGTTTGCGGTTCATTGTGCGTGATGTACTGGTTTGTGGTTCATTGTGAGTGATGTACTGGTTTGTGGTTCATTGTGAGTGATGTACTGGTTTGTGGTTCATTGTGCATGATGTACTGGTTTGCGGTTCATTGTGCGTGATGTACTGGTTTGCGGTTCATTGTGCCTGATGTACTGGTTTGTGGTTCATTGTGCGTGATGCACTGGTTTGCAGTTCATTGTGCGTGATGTACTGGTTTGTGGTTCATTGTGAGTGATGTACTGGTTTGTGGTTCATTGTGAGTGATGTACTGGTTTGCGGTTCATTGTGCGTGATGTACTGGTTTGTGGTTCATTAATTTGTGCGTGATGTACTGGTTTGCGGTTCATTGTGCATGATGTACTGGTTTGCGGTTCATTGTGCGTGATGCACTGGTTTGTGGTTCATTGTGAGTGATGTACTGGTTTGCGGTTCATTGTGAGTGATGTACTGGTTTGCGGTTCATTGTGCGTGATGCACTGGTTTGCGGTTCATTGTGCGTGATGTACTGGTTTGTGGTTCATTGTGCGTGATGTACTGGTTTGCGGTTCATTGTGCGTGATGTACTGGTTTGTGGTTCATTGTGCATGATGTACTGGTTTGCAGTTCATTGTGCATGATGTACTGGTTTCATTTCCATAAACACCGACAAGACACTCATTCCTTAAATATGTTATGCCATAAGAAACTAATGTATAATTAGAAAAAAGAATCCTCTAAAAACTGTCTATAGAAGTGAAAATTGCATAAATGTTAAAAATATTTGGAAAATTTTAAGTTCTGTAGCAAAGGTTAATGTTACTTAAAAACAAATTATAACTGATATTCATTTTGAAATGAAAAAAATACAAGTGCTGAACAATAGTATTAATTGTGTTGCTTTGATATATATAAAAATTAATGTAAAATGTTATGCAGACTAGAAAGCTCTTGACATATGGAACCTATGTGTGAAGTATCAGATATTGATTAGTTTCTGAAAAGAAGGTCAAGGTGCAAGCTCCAGGATCATGGTATCAAATAAAAGCTCTTGACATGAGGGATATATGTGTGAAGTATCAAAGCCCTACCCTAATTGGTTCATAAGACATAGCCCAGGCTACAGTTTTTGAAAAATAGATAAAATTCGAAGGTCAAGGTCACAGGGTCAAAAGTCATGGTATTAAATGAAAGCTTTTGTCATGAAGAACCTATCAGTGAAGTATCAAAGCCCTTCCCCTATTAGTCAGAGATTCTATGCCCTTCTCCTTTTCTTGATACCAGCAGTTTGTGGGAGAGGGTCAGAGAGACTTTGTTCATCAAAAGTCGGAATGTCAGCGATACCAGATGGTATTGGAATGTACAAGCCTCTGGCGACAAATAAACACTTGCCGAGCAAACTTGCAACCTATAATCCAATAAATGAACATTAAACTTATTTGATCATAGCAATATCTTTTCCAAATGAGATCTATAACTTCTATTAGCTGCCGTTTTATCTGAAAACAAGACAAGATTCTCCATTTCGTCATTTGTGTATAGACTATGATGTCAGATCTCGCCGAACGCGACTTTGCTCATTCGTGACGAGGTTCCATCATGTTTTTCTTTACAAAAATGTGTCAGCTGCTGAAATGTCACGAATGCAAAGTCGTGTTCTGCAAGATCTGATGTTATGCTGTATACATATACACAAATGGTAAAATGAGAGTAATGTTGTGTTTGCAAATATAGTGGCAGCTAGAAAAAGTTATAGACTTTATGTGGAAAAGATATTGCTATGATCGAGTAAGTTAGATGTTCATTTATTGGATTATAGGTTGCAAGTTTGCTGTGCAAACGCTTATTAAACTGAAATTAAACTGACAGGGTATCTGTGCATACCCTGTCAGAAATTGAGTTTCACTGCCAAGCGTTAGCCGAGCTGTGATACAGAAATTTCTGACAGGGTATTGGCCGATACCCTGTCAGCTTTTGTAAAACACTCACATGGTAATCCCTAATTATTATTTGAGGTATATCAAATTAGCTGAAAAAAAATAATACAAAGCATAATAAGAACCAGGTGAACTTTATATTGATATGAAATTACAACACTAACATGAAATGCCATCGGATACCTCAGTTTATCTAATAATTATTTCACATAAATAGACTATTAGATTTTGCAGAATACACAGTAAAGAAACACTTTAGTGTCATACTTACTTATTGTAAAATGTTAAATGACTAATTTCTGATTGATTCTTACATAAAAAGTATAACACCTACCCATAAAGTTATCAAAAGACTTTGGTTTTGATTTCCACTGTACGCCAAGCCAGTAAACTGGTATGCCACTGACCATGATGCAGAGGGCTATCCCAATTTTTACAGGCTCCTCGATGAGAGCAAATAACAACAAAATCACTTGGACAAGGAGCTGTGTTACAGCATTTATTAAACTAACCTGCAAAAAATAAATAGTAAGTCATTCAAAACATTTCATAGTTTCTATACGAAAGTTCATTCAATGGCATTTCAAAACAGTTGACTTTCTTTCTTTCCTAGTGTAGCAGTTTACACATCTTTAACCTATCATGAGTTTTGCACCTATAATCAGGGACAAATATGTTTGGATAAAATTTTACATTACTGCCAACCTCTCTTTCATATAAAATTTAATGACAATAGAAGGTACAGTAATCATGATGTAGAAAACTTTGTAAGTAATTAATAATCAAACTAGGATGATAAACCATATTAATGTACTGCTCATTTGACCTTTAACCCTTGGTCTCAAACTGAATAGAATTTATTTTTATACCATAGGCAAGTGTGTAACTCAGTGATGATAGAGGAAAAGAGAAGTATTACATATGACCTGGAAATGGTTCTCTTTTATCAATGTCCAATTTCTTTAAAGTTTGGGGAATCCAAGTGAAAAAGGTGGAATGGTTATGGCCATTAAAACCAGGAAATCAACCTGACTAAACGGGGACACAAGAATATCTTAATTGCAGTGCAGCCACCCGTAGGTGTTGAGAAGGTATAAATACTAGTAAGTATACTTCCTGTTTGACAAAACCCTTTTATATAAAAGCTATTGTCTTACCTTATAAGGTCTGGGTTTATCTGGCTGTTTATATCTCACATACAATAAACCTGCAATGACTGTTATACTCATACAGGTGGAAAAAGCTTGTATGAATTGAATGAAAGTTGTAACACCTCCAGAATACAACATGATGAGGGTCCACAGAGTCTGCAAATAGTAAGAGGGACACAGAATACAACATGATGAGAGCCCACAAAGTCTGCAAATAGTAAGAGGGACACACAATACAACATCATGAGGGCCCACAAAGTCTGCAAATAGTAAGAGGGACACAGAATACAACATAATGACGGCCCACAGAGTCTGCAAATAGTAAGAGGGACACAGAATACAACATAATGAGGGCCCACAGAGTCTGCAAATAGTAAGAGGGACACAGAATACAACATGATGAGAGCCCACAGAGTCTGCAAATAGTAAGAGGGACTCAGAATACAACACGATGAGGGCCCACAAAGTCTGCAAATAGTAAGCGGGACACACAATACAACATCATGAGGGCCCACAAAGTCTGCAAATAGTAAGAGGGACACAGAATACAACATCATGAGGGCCCACAGAGTCTGCAAATAGTAAGAGGAACACAAAATACAACATGATGAGGGCCCACAATGTCTGCATATAGTAAGAGGGACACAGAATACAACATGATGAGGGCCCACAGAGTCTGCAAATAGTAAGAGGAACACAGAATACAACACAATGAGGGCCCACAAAGTCTGCAAATAGTAAGAGGGACACAGAATTCAACACAATGAGGGCCCACAAAGTCTGCAAATAGTAAGAGGGACACAGAATACAACATGATGAGGGCCCACAGAGTCTGCAAATAGTCAAAGGGATACAGAATACAACATGATGAGGGCCCACAGAGTCTGCAAATAGTAAGAGGGATACAGAATACAACATGATGAGGGCCAACAAAGTCTGCATATAGTAAGAGGGACAAAGAATACAACATGATGAGGGCCCACAATGTCTGCATATAGTAAGTGGGACACAGAATACAACATGATGAGGGCCCACAAAGTCTGCAACAGTAAGAGGGACACAGAATACAACATGAGGAGGGCCCACAGAGTCTGCAAATAGTAATTAGAGGAACACAAAATACAACATGATGAGGGCCCACAATGTCTGCATATAGTAAGAGGGACACAGAATACAACATGATGAGGGCCCACAGAGTCTGCAAATAGTAAGAGGAACACAGAATACAACACAATGAGGGCCCACAAAGTCTGCAAATAGTAAGAGGGACACAGAATTCAACACAATGAGGGCCCACAAAGTCTGCAAATAGTAAGAGGGACACAGAATACAACATGATGAGGGCCCACAGAGTCTGCAAATAGTAAGAGGGATACTGAATACAACATGATGAGGGCCAACAAAGTCTGCATATAGTAAGAGGGACAAAGAATACAACATGATGAGGGCCCACAATGTCTGCATATAGTAAGTGGGACACAGAATACAACATGATGAGGGCCCACAAAGTCTGCAACAGTAAGAGGGACACACAATACAACATGATGAGGGCCCACAAAGTCTGCAAATAGTAAGAGGGACACAGAATACAACATGATGAGGGCCCACAGAGTCTGCAAATAGTAAGAGGAACACAGAATACAACACAATGAGGGCCCACAAAGTCTGCAAATAGTAAGAGGAACACAGAATTCAACACGATGAGGGCCCACAGAGTCTGCAAATAGTAAGAGGAACACAGAAAACAACACAATGAGGGCCCACAAAGTCTGCAAATAGTAAGAGGGACACAGAATACAACATGATGAGGGATCACAGAGTCTGCAAATAGTAAGAGGGACACAGAATACAACATGAGGAGGGCCCACAGAGTCTGCAAATAGTAAGAGGGACACAGAATACAACATGAGGTGGGCTCACAGAGTCTGCAAATAGTAAGAGGGACACAGAATACAACATAATGAGGGCCACAGAATCTGCAGATAGTAAGAGGGACACAGAATACAACATCATGAGGGCCCACAGAGTCTGCAAATAGTAAGAGGGACACAGAATACAACATGATGAGGGCCCACAGAGTCTGCAAATAGTAAGAGGGACACAGAATACAACATGATGAGGGCCCACAGAGTCTGCAAATAGTAAGAGGAACACAGAATACAACATGATGAGGGCCCACAGAGTCTGCAAATACATGTAGTTAGAGGGACACAGAATACAACATGATGAGGGCCCACAGAGTCTGCAAATAGTAAGAGGAATACAGAATACAACATGATGAGGGCCCACAAAGTCTGCAAATAGTAAGAGGGACACAGAATACAACATGATGAGGGCCCACAGAGTCTGCAAATAGTAAGAGGAACACAGAATACAACACAATGAGGGCCCACAAAGTCTGCAAATAGTTAGAGGGACACAGAATACAACATGATGAGGGCCCACAGAGTCTGCAAATACATGTAGTTAGAGGAACACAGAATACAACACAATGAGGGCCCACAAAGTCTGCAAATAGTAAGAGGGACACAGAATACAACATGATGAGGGTCCACAGGCACAGAGTCTGCAAATACATGTAGTTAGAGGGACACAGAATACAACATGAGGAGGGCCCACAGAGTCTGCAAATAGTAAGAGGGACACAGAATACAACATGAGGTGGGCTCACAGAGTCTGCAAATAGTAAGAGGGACACAGAATACAACATAATGCGGGCCCACAATGTCTGCAGATAGTAAGAGGGACACAGAATACAACATAATGAGGGCCTAAGGAGTCTGCAAATTTTAAAAGGAACACAGAACTGTACTCTCATGCAAATATTATATAAACTGATGTCTGAAGAAAAAAAACAAAATCACTGATTTACAAGTCAGTGGTTTAGACTGTCATACAGCTTAAGGATGATTATTTCATGTTGATAGTATGTGTAAACATAATAATTAGAGTAACTCCCCAAGGGATGTATACTGAGTGTGGTCTCAACACTGTCAAGGGATGTACACCATGGTCTCAACACTGTCAAGGGATGTACACCATGGTCTCAAGACTATCAGGGGATGTAACCATAACCTCAACACTGTCAAGAGATGTCAACCATGGTCTCAACACTGTCAATGGATGTACACCATGGTCTCAAGACTATCAGGGGATGTAACCATAACCTCAACACTGTCAAGGGATGTACACCATGGTCTCAACACTGTCAAGGGATGTACACCATGGTCTCAAGACTATCAGGGGATGTAACCATAACCTCAACACTGTCAAGAGATGTCAACCATGGTCTCAACACTGTCAATGGATGTACACCATGGTCTCAAGACTATCAGGGGATGTAAATATAACCTCAACACTGTCAAGGGATGTATACTGTGGTCTCAAGACTGTCAAGGATTGTCAACCATGGTCTCAAAACTGTCAAGGGATGTACACCATGGCCTCAATACTGTCAAGGGATGTACACCATGGACTCAACTCTGTCAAGGGATGTACACCATGGTCTCAACACTGACAAGGGATGTTAACCATGGTCTCAACAGTGTCAAGGGATGTACACCATGGTCTCAAGACTGTCAGGGGATGTACACCATGGCCTCAACACTGTCAAGAGATGTCAACCATGGTCTCAAGACTGTCCAGGAGATGTAACCATAACCTCAACACTGTCAAAAGATGTACACCATGGTCTCACACTGTCAAGGGATGTACACCATGGTCTCAACACTGTCAAGGGATGTACACCATGGTCTCAACACTGTCAAGGGATGTACACCATGGTCTCAACACTGTCAAGAGATGTCAACCATGGTCTCAACACTGTCAGGGGATGTACACCATGGCCTCAATATGTCAAGGGATGTACACCATGGCCTCAATATGACAAGGGATGTACACCATGGTCTCAACACTGTTCAGGGATGTACACCATGGTCTCAACACTATCAAGGGATGTACACCATGGTCTCAACACTGCCAGGGGATGTACACCATGGTCTCAACACTGTCAAGGGATGTACACCATGGCCTCAACACTTTCAAGGGATGTACACCATGGACTTAACACCGTCAAGAGATGTACACCATGGACTCAACACTATCAAGGGATGTACACCATGGTCTCAACACTGTCAAGGGATGTACACCATGATCTCAACACTGTCAAGGGATGTACACCATGGTCTCAACACTGTCAGGGGATGTACACCATGGTCTCAACACTGTCAAGGGATGTACACCATGGTCTCAACACTGTCAAGGGATGTACACCATGGTCTCAACACTGCCAGGGGATGTACACCATGGTCTCAACACTGTCAGGGGATGTACACCATGGTCTCAACACTGTCAAGGGATATACATCATGGATTCAACACTGTCAAGGGATGTCAACCGTGGCCTCAACACTGACAAGGGATGTACACCATGGCCTCAACATTGTAAAGGGATGTACACCATCAAGGGATGTACACCATGGACTCAATACTGTCAAGGGATGTACACCATGGTCTCAACACTGTCAAGAGATGTCAACCACGTCCTCAACACTGTCAGGGGATGTATACCATGGACTCAACACTGTCAAGGGATGTCAACCATGGCCTCAATATGTCAAGGGATGTACACCATGGCCTCAACACTGTCAAGGGATGTACACCATGGCCTCAACATTGTCAAGGGATGTACACCATGGTCTCAACACTGTCAATTTTTGACTCAGTTACTGTTTGATACTTTATGAAAACATGTAAACAAGACTGAAGAGTAGGAGATAACATTCCTACCATAACAAAAACAGCTGTCCATGGAGTCATATACTTAATATGTAATGTGCCCAAAATCATTGGAGCTTGACCGTTCCTGGCTCCTGCAAAAAGGCTTCGAGAGTGTCCCATTATACTGGCATTCAAAACACCAACTGAGCAGAGACCGACAAACACAGAGAGAATATGAGTTGTCGAATGGTGTAACAGCTGGGTAAATGTCTGTGAATAAAAAGACACATTTCATTGTTTGCATATTTTCTCCAATAATTAATACTGACTATCTACTCAGCAAGGAATGGAAATATTAATTGAATTGAATGTTTCTGTGAAGAAGAAGGTAAGCATCTTCTTAAACATGAAGAAATAATCCATATTTGAACCCAAATGCACTACACCAAATCCAAGAGCTAAATTACTCAACAATGTCTGCCACTGAAAGTGAAGACACATCTGATGCTGCTACAACTTTTATGACTCCAATACATGTATTACATTTTCATATTTTAGCATTAATTAGAAAGCTGGCTTTATACTTTTCTACAGCGAAAAGCAAAATATTTCTTATTTCATAGAGAATTTAATACCAATTTAATACATGGTGAAACTGGTTAAATATGAAACACATATTGAAATTGATTGATTGATTGATTTCTGTTTAACGTTAGGCCACGAACATTTCACGTATATGGTCACGGCATCTTCCGGACAGAGGGTATACAAATTTTTACCTTTGCAACAGACCCACCCAAAGCAGTGAGAGATCTTTAACGTGCCATGCATACCACGACACAAGGCCTCGGTTTTCACTGTCTCGTCCAAAAGACAGGACACTGGCATGAAGCGGGACTCGAACCCTGGCCTCCCGATCAGGAGGCGAGCGCGATACCACCAGGCCACACCGGCTTAAAACACACATTGAAAACAAAACCATTATAACCAATGTATTTCTATAAAAATGTTAATTAAATTAACCTTCATAAACCATTGCATATTTTCAAGAACGATCTCATATGTAAATACTTACCACAGCAACTGCATCTGAAGATAGAAATTGTGCAGGTGTCATCAACGTGAAATAAGCAACATTAATCAGTAGATATTTGATGATCACTATACCAAAGGCTATGTATACTGCTTGAGGTATGACTCTATAAAAAAAAAAAACACTTTATAAATTTAACGTATAAAAACAAAACACTTCATACATTTACTCTTAAATCATGAGTATCATACTACTGCAGTTTCTATTATCATGATTATCAAACTAACTTACTGGCACTGTCCTTGCCACCTAATCTATGTGTCCATAAATTGAAACAGTTCCAATATTTCTGAAGACAAATGTAATAAAAAGTGATATAGAAAATCAAACTGATTTTCTTATAATTTCATAATATAAAAAATCAAAGACACATAACTCTGTAATGACAAAGGAGATATTTTTAAAATCAAAAGGCATCTTCTTTTATTTTATCAGAGTATTCTGTATGTTTTATGAAAATCAATTAACGATTAAAAGTTATTGGAACTGACATTATTCTATCCATGAAAAAATATCAAAGTCCCATAAATCTGCAACAACAAGACAGATGTTTTGTCAAAATCAAAAGGGCTCTTCCTCTATGTTAATTCAGCATTTTGCATTAGTGTTATGAAAAACTACTGATGTTTACTGAAGTTATCATGTCCCATAGAGACTGCCATTATCCTATCAAACGGATATCAAAATCAAAGTCCCTTAACTCCGTATACAACGAGGCCAATTTTTTTTCAAAATCAAAGGGGCTCCTCCTCCATGTTATTTCAGTATTCTGTATAAGTTTCATGAAAAACCAATGACGTTTACTAAAGTTATCACGCCCAATAGTGTACAGACAGAAGAACAGACAGACAGACATTGCCATACCATAATATTTCCCATCAATAACTGGCCTATAAAAATTAGGGGCAGACTTGGTGTAGTTGTTAAACGCTTGGATTGTGGCACCGACGATCCGGGTTCGATTCCCGGGTTGTGCCACTATGGTTACCTCCAACTTCCACGTCGCGATATAACTGATAAATTGTTGAATGTTATGTAAAATGCCAATCAAACAACCAACTAACCTACAAAAACTAAAATACAAATTAGAGAATATGAAAGAAATCTATTGCCATTTCTCAGAGATATAGTCTTAGGAATTTAAAAATTACTATTCACATGAAGTTATTGTTCTTGAACATATCCTATGAAAATTTACATTTGTCACATTACTTTCATTTTGTTATTAATCTGAACAAATGTAATGTCATTACTTACAAAATAAATTAATGAGATATTTAGTAAGTATTGTATACAAATGCAACAAGCTTCAATTTATATATAGAATAAGTGTCTTATTTTGTGTTTTCATGCAGGAATAAAGTAAAACAATGGTTGATGCATTTATTAGATATAATGCGCATTAGCCCATTATATCTCATAAATGCATCAGACATTGTACATTATTCCTACATGAAAACACAAAATAAGACACTTATTCTATATATATGTGCTTATAACACCAAGATATCATACTGGAAACTTCCATTTCCTATTTATAAACTGCATCATTAAATCATTCCGGAGGGAAGTTACAAAAGTCTGCCAAACATCGCTTTGTGTGTTGAAAAGTTGGTCAAATATGGGGCGTTATGATGTCACTGATCAATGTACTTTATACAGAAATAAAATACATAGGTCTTGAAAGATTTATCTCAGGCAATTACAGTGATTGTGCATATAGAAAGAAATTAATAATTTGTATGTCTTATAACTAATTAAAAGTTAAAGTTTCAAGATTTTGCACTGCCTTAAAAGATCTTTATACAGCACTGTTGATCAGAATTAAACTCTTGTTTCATATATCTTTTCAAAACACTCACTTTCCAGGATCTTTGACTTCCTCAGTTAATCCAAGTATAATCTGCCTGAAAAGAATGGAAATATGAATATGAATCCAGAAGTCATAGTGAATATAAAACACATAATAATATCTATAAATAACCATCTTGCTGTCATCCTACAGTCTATCATTCTGAAAAAAAAGTTACAATTTTACTTATAAATATACCCATCAATTTCAAACATTAATACTAAAACTTAATATAAGATGTACTTTTGGCCCCACGAGGTAGCAATAAAAGCCTTAAAATAACACTATCAATACAAAGAGTACTAGAATAATCTATGATTATCTTGGTTTAGTAAAGATACACTTAGAATTTTTTTTTTATTATAATTGATTACATTTTCTTGATATATGAGTTAATCATGGTTGAATACTCTTTAATAAACTGTATACATTGCATATATATTTGAAAACAGAAGAGCAACAACCAAAAAACAGAAACATTGAAAGGCATTAGCCTGTTCAGACTTATCCATAATGTTAGGAATTAATCCAGTAACAAGCAAAAATCAAAATCAGATTCATGTACAGGTACATATACATGGTCTTTATATTCAGAATTGAACTGATTATTGTATATGATTCAGGAACTATACAACAGCTATTAAGTATTATATTTTTGGAGATAAAAACCTTATCATGATAATTTGTAACTACATGTATATAAAGGTGTAGGGCATTATGTAGCTATAGTATACTCAAGGCTGGAAGCTTTCAGTGACAAAAATATCGTCAAACCGACAGACAAGTCTGGTAATAATGCTGCCCATCCTGTAAATAAGCAGTCGTTGTATGATTTTTGTGACCATTTTTCTAAAAATGTGCATTTTGTTTTCAGTCTGATAAAAGTTGCTTCAGTCTGGTAAATCAGTGGATCGGCTACAAATTCTTAGGAATGAAATTAACATCCCCAGCGTGCGTGACCCACAAGGTAGTTTTTGAACAGTTTTTGTTACATACTGCGTCACTATCACATTCACAAGAACATGACCCCTTTCGAGGTTTCGTCAGATCTTTATCCACAATGGGACAAATAGGGAAGCAGAATAAAGATATGGTTTTAATCAGATTGTAGTTTACCAAACCAAATGTCTTGTAAACTGTTTTACAATTTTATATTCACTGACCTTTAGGAGAAAGTTTATCTTGAGGGGACAACAGAACAACTTAAATTAAAGTGTCAAGTTTGTTTAATCACCTCACTAGAAATCTCTACATATACACTCTACATAAGTCTCTACACATGCACTCTAAATATACCTCTACACATGCTCTTAGAATATAATTCTCTACACATGCACTTTAAATATATCTTCACACATGCTTAAATTCAAACATCATGCAAATAAGTTAACATCAAATTTACTCTTTTTAATCTTTTTCAGTCTAAATACAAGTACTTGTAATACATATACCAATACTTTGAAATTCTATAGAATTCACAGTACACTGGTTAGATTAGTAAGTCTCCCCATCTGCTACATACGTACTTCTGAACATTAATATAATGTACATTTCAATCTACTCCATTCACCCAGGAAAGGAACTGATCGACATTCTATACATGTACATCTCAGTGCACTGTATCCAAGTCAGGACGGATGGTTACAGGTACTGACTGACACTCTATATATGTACATCTCAGTGCACTGTATCCAAGTCAGGATGGATGGTTACAGGTACTGACTGACACTCTATATATGTACATCTCAGTGCACTGTATCCAAGTCAGGATGGATGGTTACAGGTACTGACTGACACTCTATATATGTACATCTCAGTGCACTGTATCCAAGTCAGGATGGATGGTTACAGGTACTGACTGACACTCTATATATGTACATCTCAGTGCACTGTATCCAAGTCAGGACGGATGGTTACAGGTACTGACTGACACTCTATATATGTACATCTCAGTGCACTGTATCCAAGTCAGGACGGATGGTTACAGGTACTGACTGACACTCTATATATGTACATCTCAGTGCACTGTATCCAAGTCAGGATGGATGGTTACAGGTACTGACTGACACTCTATATATGTACATCTCAGTGCACTGTATCCAAGTCAGGACGGATGGTTACAGGTACTGACTGACACTCTATATATGTACATCTCAGTGCACTGTATCCAAGTCAGGATGGATGGTTACAGGTACTGACTGACACTCTATATATGTACATCTCAGTGCACTGTATCCAAGCCAGGATGGATGGTTACAGGTACTGACTGACACTCTATATATGTACATCTCAGTGCACTGTATCCAAGTCAGGATGGATGGTTACAGGTATTGATCGACACTCTATATATATACATCTCAGTGCACTGTATCCAAGCCAGGATGGATGGTTACAGGTAATGACTGACACTCTATATATGTACATCTCAGTGCACTGTATCCAAGCCAGGATGGATGGTTACAGGTATTGATCGACACTCTATATATATACATCTCAGTGCACTGTATCCAAGTCAGGATGGATGGTTACAGGTAATGACTGACACTCTATATATGTACATCTCAGTGCACTATATCCAAGCCAGGATGGATGGTTACAGGTATTGATCGACACTCTATACATGTACATCTCAGTGCACTGTATCCAAGCCAGGATGGATGGTTACAGGTATTGATCGACACTCTATACATGTACATCTCAGTGCACTGTATCCAAGTCAGGATGGATGGTTACAGGTAATGACTGACACTCTATATATGTACATCTCAGTGCACTGTATCCAAGCCAGGATGGATGGTTACAGGTATTGATCGACACTCTATACATGTACATCTCAGTGCACTGTATCCAAGCCAGGATGGATGGTTACAGGTATTGATTGACACTCTATACATGTACATCTCAGTGCACTGTATCCAAGTCAAGATGGATGGTTACAGGTACTGACTGACACTCTATATATGTACATCTCAGTGCACTGTATCCAAGTCAGGATGGATGGTTACAGGTAATGACTGACACTCTATATATGTACATCTCAGTGCACTGTATCCAAGTCAGGATGGATGGTTACAGGTACTGACTGACACTCTATATATGTACATCTCAGTGCACTGTATCCAAGTCAGGATGGATGGTTACAGGTATTGATCGACACTCTATATATATACATCTCAGTGCACTGTATCCAAGTCAAGATGGATGGTTACAGGTACTGACTGACACTCTATATATGTACATCTCAGTGCACTGTATCCAAGTCAGGATGGATGGTTACAGGTACTGACTGACACTCTATATATGTACATCTCAGTGCACTGTATCCAAGTCAGGATGGATGGTTACAGGTATTGATCGACACTCTATATATATACATCTCAGTGCACTGTATCCAAGTCAGGATGGATGGTTACAGGTATTGATCGACACTCTATATATGTACATCTCAGTGCACTGTATCCAAGCCAGGATGGATGGTTACAGGTATTGATTGACACTCTATATATGTACATCTCAGTGCACTGTATCCAAGTCAGGATGGATGGTTACAGGTAATGACTGACACTCTATATATGTACATCTCAGTGCACTGTATCCAAGTCAGGATGGATGGTTACAGGTAATGACTGACACTCTATATATGTACATCTCAGTGCACTGTATCCAAGTCAGGATGGATGGTTACAGGTATTGATCGACACTCTATATATGTACATCTCAGTGCACTGTATCCAAGTCAGGATGGATGGTTACAGGTAATGACTGACACTCTATATATGTACATCTCAGTGCACTGTATCCAAGTCAGGATGGATGGTTACAGGTAATGACTGACACTCTATATATGTACATCTCAGTGCACTGTATCCAAGCCAGGATGGATGGTTACAGGTATTGATTGACACTCTATATATGTACATCTCAGTGCACTGTATCCAAGTCAGGATGGATGGTTACAGGTAATGACTGACACTCTATATATGTACATCTCAGTGCACTGTATCCAAGTCAGGATGGATGGTTACAGGTAATGACTGACACTCTATATATGTACATCTCAGTGCACTGTATCCAAGTCAGGATGGATGGTTACAGGTAATGACTGACACTCTATATATGTACATCTCAGTGCACTGTATCCAAGTCAGGATGGATGGTTACAGGTATTGATCGACACTCTATACATGTACATCTTAGTGCACTGTATCCAAGTCAGGATGGATGGTTACAGGTATTGATCGACACTCTATATATATACATCTCAGTGCACTGTATCCAAGTCAGGATGGATGGTTACAGGTATTGATTGACACTCTATATATGTACATCTCAGTGCACTGTATCCAAGTCAGGATGGATGGTTACAGGTACTGACTGACACTCTATATATGTACATCTCAGTGCACTGTATCCAAGTCAGGATGGATGGTTACAGGTATTGATCGACACTCTATATATGTACATCTCAGTGCACTGTATCCACGTCAGGATGGATGGTTACAGGTATTGATCGACACTCTATATATGTACATCTCAGTGCACTGTATCCAAGTCAGGATGGATGGTTACAGGTAATGACTGACACTCTATATATGTACATCTCAGTGCACTGTATCCAAGTCAGGATGGATGGTTACAGGTAATGACTGACACTCTATATATGTACATCTCAGTGCACTGTATCCAAGTCGGGATGGATGGTTACAGGTATTGATCGACACTCTATATATGTACATCTCAGTGCACTGTATCCAAGTCAGGATGGATGGTTACAGGTAATGACTGACACTCTATATATGTACATCTCAGTGCACTGTATCCAAGTCAGGATGGATGGTTACAGGTAATGACTGACACTCTATATATGTACATCTCAGTGCACTGTATCCAAGCCAGGATGGATGGTTACAGGTATTGATTGACACTCTATATATGTACATCTCAGTGCACTGTATCCAAGTCAGGATGGATGGTTACAGGTAATGACTGACACTCTATATATGTACATCTCAGTGCACTGTATCCAAGTCAGGATGGATGGTTACAGGTAATGACTGACACTCTATATATGTACATCTCAGTGCACTGTATCCAAGTCAGGATGGATGGTTACAGGTAATGACTGACACTCTATATATGTACATCTCAGTGCACTGTATCCAAGTCAGGATGGATGGTTACAGGTATTGATCGACACTCTATACATGTACATCTTAGTGCACTGTATCCAAGTCAGGATGGATGGTTACAGGTATTGATCGACACTCTATATATGTACATCTCAGTCAATGCCATCCAAGTCAGGATGGATTGTTACAGGAACTGTATGACACTTTATATAAGTACATCTCAATTTTCTCTACCTAAGCCAGGATGGATTACTACTGGAATTTTGTTTGACACTTTATACATGTATACAGTCTACTCCATCTGACCCAGGGAGTAATTCACATTGTATACAAGTACTGTATATGTAGTTTTGCCACAGCACTTCCCTAAACATACTGGACTGTATTTGAAAAGAATAAATCATCATTGAAAGTGAATATGATGTTTAGAAATATTTTAAACTTGATCTCACATAAGATACATTCTTAAATTTACCCACCAACCTCCATAAGTGAAAATAGAGTAGAACAGCCCGAGGGAAATTCTACCAGGACCTTGAGAGGTATCAAAGAGGGAGCTGTCAAAGTTATCCTGTACCATGTCTCCTGCAATAAAAATAATATTATTGAACAAATACTCATTCATATAAAGAAATGAACTAGATGTGTATATGAAACATGAATGCCCTCCCCCTAGCAGCAGAAAAGTCCAAATAAGGCAAATTTATGCAATGTCCTGTATTTTGATTACACTCCATACCATGGGCATATGCAGAAAATATGAAAGCCCTAACTCTTACAATTCAAAAGTTCTAACCAATGTGAAAGTTTTTGAAATGTAGGTCAAAGGTCATGGTCAAGGTCATGGGGTAAAAAATTATTGTAGCGAAAGATAGGTCTTGTCATAAGGAATATGTATGTGAAATATGAAAGCCCTATCTCTTACTATTCAAAGTTAAAACCAATGTTAAAGTTTTTGAAATGTATGTCTTAGGTCATTGTCAAAGTCATGAAATCAATGTCCTTGGTGTAATTTGAAAGGGCTTTATTAATGGAGTATGGATGCCAAATATGAAGTCTCTATCTGAGACTCATGGTTCAAAAGTTATGGCGAGGTTAAAGTTGACAACAGAAAGACAAACAGACAAACAAACAAACAGATATACAGGACAAAAAAAAAATAATATGCCCCTGATCTATCGATGCGGGGGCATAAATATAGTGAGAAAATTTCAATTTCGAAGACAAAAGTCAGTTGGTTCAAACAAACGTAGGACTAATGACAAATGGGAAGTTTGCTATGTAATCAGGTTGTCCACATATTGTTCTCTTTGGGTTCTCTTGATTTCTACACCACCAAAGAGGGAAAATAATCCTGGTAATGATATGACATTTCACAACAAAAAAATAAGATGGTTCAATATTGCATTCATTGTAAAATACTTCTTGGTATAAAATATAACTCTGACATGGAATGATACATATTGCCCTGTGTGTTAGACTTGGTATAGGACAGCTCTGGGATTTCTTGAACTATTTACTTATTAAGATTATATAGCCACAGTTTTGTAAGAGATGTATTCTTCTATAGACTATGCATGTACAATGAATTTATCAAATTTCCTCTATTACCCTATTAAAATCTATAAATCATTTACCTTAATGTTCAACTAGCTGACTTTCTCTCAAAACTTGACAACAGAGGGTCAAGCTTAATGGAAAAGCTTTGATAAATTTTCTTACATCTCAAAATGCTAGTAATACATTTTCTTTTCACTTGCTACAGTAGTAACATTAATTTCTATCGGCTCACAATGTTGGTATATATTGTAAAAGTTTCTTTCAGCTCACAATGCTGGTAAACATTTCCTAATAGCTCAGTGTCAGCAGTAAATTTTCCTACAATACAAAATGCTTATAATAAATCTTATATAAAGTTCACAATTCTTATAATATTGCTTACCTTTGATAACAGTTATCATACCACCCAATATCACAAATGCTAGGCCTAAGATCTTGCACACTGACAGCAATGTTTGTACTTTGGTTACATATTTTGTATACACACAATTCAAAGCAACCAAAGTCACTACAAATAGAAAGGAAAAATGGTCACTAATTAAGCAAGACACAGTCATAAAAGAGCTGTAAGAATTCATTATCAGTGGGGTTTTTTGTTATTTTTCAAAGATACCTGTACCTTTTCATTTTGGGAATTTTCTGCCCCATTTGCATAATGCATCAATGTATGGGAAAGTTTACACAAATTTTGAGCAAATCAGAAAAATTTCCATTGGAAGGGATCCTTATAACAGACCTAATTTGAAGGGAAAAAAAACCCCACTGATTATGGTGCTGGTGAATCAATATGTGAGTCACAGATCTTCAAAAGTCAGTTATATCAACAACTAGATGTTCTAATCCTAGATTTTGATGGTTTTTTGTTCTTTGGTGATATTATTCAATTGTTACTTTTTCATTTTTATTTAAGCTATTGTGGCTCAGTGGATGAGGTGCTCCACTCATAACAGTGGATGAGGTGCTCCACTCATAACAGTGGATGAGGTGCTCTACTCATAACAGAGAGATCCCAGGTTCAGCTCCTAGCTCCTGTCATGGATTTACCAGCATCCTGTCTTACAGATGAGACAGTAAAAACCGAGCCTCTGTGTCAGAGAAGGTGTGGCACATAAAAGATCACTCACTGCTTTGACTGAGTTTGATGTAAATCTTTAAATTTCTGTGCACTGCATCTGACAGGCGCTGTCACCATGTACATGAAATAACCATGCAGTGACATAAAACAATAATCAATCATTTTTTCATTAAAATTATAACTGCAAAATACATTTTAAGTTGTCCAAAGAGGAATTTTCATGGATTAATTTAGCATAGACTTTTGACATATTTATTTTTGAAGTCATTCATCAAAATATGAAATTCAGATGGAAAAAAAAATTGAATAAAAATAAGAACATAAGTACATAAAATGGTCGAGTACCAAAATGTTCTTGAAACAGCTAAGCCAGGAACTCTATAAAAGACAGAGGACAGAAAATATGACAATATTTGTTGGGATGTGAAAAGTACTTTAAAATACATTCACATTCAACGATGTTGATTTCAAGTATTGGTATGGCGGTTAGTTGAAATGTGTAGAAACATTCACATACTATACAACAAACAGATAATACTTGTAAATAGCAAAATAAAAAGATTATAAGTCTTATACAATTTATAATTTGTGTGTGTGTGTTTGCATGTATGCAGAGACATAAATAATATACACAGAGACTGGAAACTCCCTGCTTCATCCAGCATATGATGCACATCCTTTTGTAATGCTCTACAATACACCCGATTTTAACCGTCGGATATCGCCCGGGGACGTATAGCGCAGTTGGTCTTTTCCTGCCGATGCACCTCAGTTCAAATTCTACAGGCACTTATTACTTTTTTTTTTCTTTTATCTTTTTTGTTAATTTTATCGATGTGTAGAAATAATATTCTCCCGTTTCTTTCTAACAAAATCGAGACAAACTTGTATCATTAATCATTATAAAAATATTTTTAAAACCAAGTTTTAATGAGACACTTTCATTTCCTGCTTTTTTTAAACGTTTATTTCTCTTTATATATTTATTCATTTTAAACAGCATTTGTTGCCATTTACGAGATGTTGATATATGCCATCAATGCCCCTGCCTTTACTACTGTTTGTTTAACTAATCAGCATGGGAAGCACCAGCGTCTGTTTTTGTCATTCATGGGCAGTAAATAACAATGTTGTGTTTATCTAAAAATTCAGATGGTAAATAGCAAACAAAATAATGTTTTATCTTATATGCACTGCTGACGTGGTATGAGCTGTTTTACTTCATCTTATGTAAAGAAGTAAAAAGAGAATGGTAATCTGGGCGGCTAAAGAAATTTCGGATTGCAATATGTCCAATTACGTGTTGGTAACTTCTTCAATTCGTACTTACATTTAAATGGCATTTTTAATTTGTTAATGTGTCTGTTACTTATCTAAGAGAGCTATATATATAGCTTTCAATGGGAGTTTCCAGTCTCTGATGTGTGAGGGTGTGTGTTTATATATGTGAGTATAATTGCTACTTAAAAAAAATACCAAAACATAACTTAATTGATAAGAAGTAATGTAATGAATTCAATTTCTTTAATTCATGTTCTCAAAATATATACATACACAAAATCCATCCTGCAAGTAATTTGACCCCTACATCTGGAGGTTTACAGTCTACAAACATTGGCTGCAATATGTACAAGGAGGCTGTATAAGAAACATAGGCCCAAAATGGACCACAGATCAATAGAATATAGCCCCATAATAATATGAAAGCTGCCTGGCGACCAAAAGAGATCAAAACATAGACGTACGGTCCACCAGCTGATGGATACATAGTTGCAAATTCGACATAACACAGGCATATGCCAAGATTTAGAATGCCACCACACAACCACAGTATCAAATAAACTCCAACTGATCCTGCATTCCGAAAAATCTCTGTCGGTGATACAAATACCGAGATATGTCCAGTTACAGACACAAGGATAGCCACACAATGTAACAGATTGATAGATCTTTTCATCTGAACATGATTGGTTTCGATTTTCACGTTGTGGGCATTCTCATGTAGAGTATGTCGCCCGGGCTTAGTACATTCAGCTTCAGTGCCGCCGCCCTCTAAATTTGTGTTTCCAGTACCACTAGGTAAACCGGGGCCTAACATTTTGATCTGGGATAAAATTGGATAGTAGTGTACTGCTACATCTTAGCACCAGCCTAAGCACCATGAAGAGCGCATGCGCGTAGCTTACTTTCGAATTTGAATAATAATATAAACAACACGTTCTCAGGATTCAGTTGGTAAAATGTTTTATTATTTCTTATAAATTCCTTTGACGAATCACAGCTTATTTCCCTATGGCCAACTATTTAAGGTATCAGTAATATTTGTCCCCAAGACAACTCGTCACAAGATAACTTGTACAGTGCAGTACTGTACTGTCAAACACCAGTGGCGGATCCATGATTTCCGAAAGCTTGGACCGCGTGTGAAAGTCAAGAATTACCCATAACACTCGGCCATTTTGGGTGCCAAATCTGGAGTTTTATTCATTGTTTGAGTGTTTCAACCTTATTATCAACCTGCCTTGTACATTTGTGGCTAAAAAGGGAGAGGGGGCAGGCCACATGGATCCGCCACCAAGTACCCTACTTATATCTGGTGGACACTACTAGAACTAGCAACATGCATATATCTGTACTATGTGACTACAAAATACATACAGTACTGTGGCAGATCCAGGATTTTTTGAAAATGGGGGCACATTTGTATTATCCAACCTACTCCCCCCCCCGCTCTAAATCTGAACAGTCAGAACAGACCTTCCCATCATGTCCAGTGCACATTGCAACTACATTTGCAAATCATCCAAACATAACATGACTGTTGCAGTTGCCATACAGTGTTACTGGCGCCATGCATATACATGTATCTGTACTATATGGCTAGCAAAATACAAATATCTGTATTACATCACTAGTACCATCCATACCGGTATATCTGTATACTACATGACTAGCACCATACAATATATGTCCTATACATGTGACAAGCAACATACATATATCTGTACTACAGGACTATATAGCAACATACATATATCTGTACTACATGACATTAGAACCATACATTTATCTCTAATTAAGTACTACATGCCTAGCACCATACATATGTCTGTACTACATGACTATCACCATACAATATATGTCCTATGTGACTAGCACCATACATATATCAGCACTATACATTAATCTGTACTTTGGGACTAGTGCAATACATTATATCTGTCTAAAGAACTAGCACCTTACCTATTTTATGTACTACATGACTAGCACCATACATACCCACGGTATATATACAGGACTAGCACCATACACATATCTACTACACAGCAAGCAGACTGGGATGATGCCACAATTATGTGGTCTTTCACTTTAATGGAAGAAAAAGAAGCACCATACATATACATGTATAAATAACTAGCACCATACATATATCAGTACTACATGACTAGCATCATACATATAGCTGTACTACAGGACTAGAACCATACATATATATGCACTACATGACTAGTACCATACATATATCTGTACTACATGACTAGACCCATACATATATCTGTGCTACAGGACAAGCACCATGCACATACATATTCTAAATGAGTAGCACCATGCATATAGATGTGTTGCTTGACTAGTACCATACATATATATGTAAAACATGACTAGCTCCATACATTTATCTGTACTACAGCACGAGCACTTGCATCATACATATACATGTTCTACATGACTAGCGCCATACATATACATGTGTTGCATGACTAGCACCATACATATATCTGTGCTACATGACTAACACCATACACATACATTCACTGCATAACTAGCACCATACATATAAATGTCCTACATGACTACTAGCATGTATATATCTGTCCTGCAGGACTAGTACATGTGACATGCTTATACATCTTCTACAGGACTAGTGCCAAACAATATATGTACTACATGACTAGCGTCATGACTAACACCACATTTTTTTATACTTAAGGACAAGTGCAATACAGATATCTGTGCTAAAGGATAAGCATTATACATATAACTTTCCTACACGGCTAGAACCATACATATATCTATACTACAGGACTAGCACCATACATATATCTGTACTACATGACAAACACCATACATATATTTGCACTACATGCCTAGCATCATTCATATATCTCTACTACATGAGTAATGCCCTACGTATGCATGCACTACATAACCAGTGCAATACATATATATGTTTACATGACTATAGTGCCATACATATATAGCTGTACTATAGGACCAGAACCATACATATATCTGTAATACAGGACTAGCATCATACATATGCATGTACTACATAGCTACACCATACATATATCTGTACTAGTACTACAGGACTAGAACCATACATATATCTGTACTTCATAACTAGAACTATACATATATCTGTACTACAGAACTAGCACTATGCCCATACATGTTCTAAATGGCTGGCACCATACATATACATGTTTTACAGGACTAGCACCATACATATATCTGTACTAGAGGACTAGCATAATACATATACATGTTTTACAGGACTAGCACCTTACATATATCTGTACTAGAGGACTAGCACCATACATATACATGTTCTACAATAATATATATCTATATACTACATAACAGACAGACTACAGGACTAGTGCAATACACTAGCACCATTCATATATCTGTCCTACAAGACTAGAGCCATACATATATCTTTAATACAGGACTAGCACGATACATATACATGTACACACAAATGTACTACATAACCACACCATGCATAGTGGTATCGCATCGGACTCCTGATCGGGAGGCCGGGGTTCGAGTCCCGCTCTGGTCATGCCGGTGTCATGTCTTTCGGATGAGACAGTAAAAACCGAGGCCCCGTGTCGTGGTATGCATGGCACGTTAAAGATCCCTCACTGCTCCAGATGGGTCCGTTGCAAAGGTCAAAATTTGTATACCCCGCATCAGGCAGATGCCGTCACCATATACGTGAAATATTCGTGGTGTGACGTTAAACAAAAATCAATCAATCAATCATACATATATCTGTACTACATGACAAACACCATACATATATCTGTACTACAAGACAAACACCATACATATATCTGTACTACATCAGTAATGCCATACATATGCATGCACTATATGACTAGCACCATACATACATATGTTCTACATGACTAGCACCATACATATAGCTATACTACAGGACTAGATCTATGCATATATATGTACAACATGACTAGAACCATACATATATATGTAATACAGGACTAACACCATGCATGTTTTAAATAGCTAGCACCAAGCATATACATGTGTTGCTTGACTAGCACCATACATATATATGTTCTACATGACTAGCACCATACATATATCTGTAATACAGGACTAGCACCATACATATATCTTTACTAGAGGATTAGCACCATACATATACATTTTCTACAGGACTAGCAGTATACATATACATGTTATACAAGAATATATATCTATATACTACATTTCAGACAGACTACAGGACTAGTGCAATACACATGTCTGTGCTAAAGGACTAGCACCATACATATATCTGTCCTACAGGACTAGAGCCATACATATATCTTTGCTACAGGACTAGCACCATGCACATACATATTCTAAATGACTAGCACCATGCATATAGATATGTTGGTTGACTAGCACCATACATATATATGTACTACATGACTAGCTCCATACATTTATCTGTACTACAGCACGAGTACTTGCATCATATATATACATGTTCTACAGGACTAGCACCATACATATACATGTGTTGCTTGGCTAGCACCATACATATATCTGTCTTACAAGACTAGCACCATACATATAGCTGTGCTACATGACTAGCACCAAACACATACATTCACTGCATAACTAGCACTATACATATAAATGTCCTATATGACTATTAGCATACTAGTACATATATCTGTCCTGTAGGACCAGTACATGTTACATACTTATACATCTCATACAGGACTAGTGCCATACAATACATGTATATGTACTACATGACTAGCGTCATGACTAGCACGACATTTTTTTACACTTAAGGACAAGTGCAATACAGATATCTGTGCTAAAGGACTAGCACCATACATATATCTATCCTACAGGGCTGGAACCATACATATATCTGTACTACAGGACTAGAACCATATATAAATATATATCTGTTCTACATGACAAACACCATACATATATCTGCACTACATGCCTAGCATCATACATATATCTGTACTACATGAGTAATGCACTACATATGGATGCACTACATAACCAGTGCCATTCATATAAATCTAATGTTCTACATGACTAGCATCATACATATAGCTGTACTACAGGACTAGCACCATATATATGCATGTTTTACAGGACTAGCACCATAGATATACATGTTCTACAAGAATATATATCTATATACTATATTACATACAGACTATACGACTAGTGCAATATACATGTCTGTGCTAAAGGACTAGCACCATACATATATCTGTCCTACAGGACTAGAGCCATACATAAATCTGTAATACAGGACTAGCACCATACGTGTTCTACAGGACTAGCACCATACATATACATGTTCTACAAGAATATATATATATACTACATTACATACAGACTATAGGACTAGTGCACTACACATGTCTGTGTTAAAGGACTAGTACCATACATATATCTGTAATACAGGACTAGCACCATACATAACTACACCATGCATATATCTGTACTACATGACAAATACCATACATATATCTGTACTACATGAGTAATGCCATACCTATACATGCCCTACATAAACAGGGCCATACATATATATGTTCTACATGATTAGCACCATACATATATCTGTACTACAGGACTAGCACCATACATATACCTGATCTACAGGACTAGCACCATACATATACATATTGTACAGGAATATGTATCTATATACATGGACTACATTACATGCAGACTACAAACTATCATTATAGATATAAATTAACTTCATTGCTAACACATCATTTTTGTACATATATCATTATTATCATTTTCATGAATTATACCTGTCTTCTCTACAATTTAATGATTTGTTTGCAGAAAATAGTGAGGGACAATTTTTCTAAATCTGAGAGTCCATTTTCCTAAAATTCAAGATTTCTGTATACAATAGAACTGGAGAATACTGGTGATGGTATAAATCCAGTATTATTTAGGATACTGGCACAACTAGTATCCATGCTGGCAACCACAATTTATGTTTTCATCTTTCTTGACATAACTAATAGAGATACAAAGTGAAATATTAAATTTTATAAGTAATTTCTTTTGTGTAATTGAAGCATTATGTTATAAAATTAAATAACAAATGTTGTATTTTCAGATCGTAAAACATAATCGAACAAGTATGGCCTATGCAAGTAAGTATTGAATGTAAATTCATTAAAGATAAAATCTGTAAATAAACATGTTTCTTATTTTGTTAACAGTGCAAAGAAAGAAGATGGGAATTACATGTATAATATACAACATATAACAGTGGGTGCTATTTTCTCATATCTGTACTAAAGTTCATCACTTGAATTTCCAATTTCCAGTCTAATTCTATTCCACAAATTTATCAATATATTAATTTATTTGGTGTAACTTTTATACCTTTCAGGTTTTACAAAAAAGAAGAAATGGAATAAGATTCAGTTCAACAGTATACACACAAGTGCAATACAAATATCTGTACCACATTACTAGAACCATACATATATCTGTACTACAGGAATAGCACCATACATATATCTGTACTACAGCACTAGCACCATACATATAAATGTACATGACTAGCTCCATACATTTATCTGTACTACAGCACTTTCATTATACATATACATGTGTTGCATAACTAGAACCATGTACATACATGTTCTAAATGACTAGCATCATACATATATCTGTACTGTAATACTAGAACCATACATCTATCTTTACTACAGGATTAGTAACACACAGGACATACATATATCTGTACTACAGGACTAGAACCATACAGATATCTGTACTATAGGACTAGCACTATACATATATCTGTACTATAGAACTAGCACCATACATAAATCTGTACTACAGGACTGGAACCATACATATATCTGTACTATAAGACTAGCACCATAAATATATCTGTACTACATGTATAAGACTAGCACCATACATATATCTGTACTATAGGACTAGCACCATACATATATCTGTACTATAGGACTAGCACCATACATATATCTGTACTATAGAACTAGCACAATACATACATCTGTACTATAGAACTAGCACCATACATACATCTGTACTATAGAACTAGCACCATACATACATCTGTACTACAGGACTGGAACCATACATAAATCTGTACTATAGGACTGGAACCATACATATATCTGTACTATAGGACTAGCACCATATATATATCTGTACTATAGGACTAGCTCTATGCAGCATTGACTTTATGTACTAGAACTGTAATAAACAACCAGGGTAGGTGAAAATATACTTCAACATTTGTATTTAGCGTTTTCATGTGTGTTTTAAGATTGATATGATAGTATAGGTAATGTTTTATAATTACATTCAGCAGTCATGATTGATGGATCAGGTCTCAGCATCAGGAAACAATTTATCATTAAGTCAAAAGTTCTTGGACTTTAACTTTAAGTGTGAAGTACTAGGATATTCTCATTTGCATTGTACAACAGTATCGGGTATTACATATTACAAATGTTAAATTTCAAGGTTAACTCTAAAGTTTAGAAAGAAGTTTACAATTGTTTCCCGATACTTGGACTAGATCTCTTCATCTACATGTTATGTACAGCTTGTTTCTTGAGTAAATTGTCAGTCAGGATTTCCTAGTGTATTAAGTGTCAATACATACACACATACACACACAAACACACACACACATTTTAGATCAGTGACTTGCATAATATACACTGTAAATAACAATAATACCATTAGTTTTGCTATTTACTTAGCACAAGAAAAGAAATGTAAGCTAATTAAAAATCAGCTACATGCATTATATATTTATATACCAGTTTATACATACACATACATATAATCTCAAATACTTCACTTAATGTGCTAGCTGTTTAAATGCATTTTCAAACTTCCGTAATTTTCCTTGAAGATGAAAATAACAACTGTTGTCTTTTATCTTTTCAGATCGGATTGGATGTTACAGTTTTTAATATTTTTGTATTCACTAAAAGGACTTTCCAGGCAAAACTTCTATAAGATCTCTGTTTCTGCAATTTTTCAAAAACTTTCCTATTGGATTTGTTGGTGTTGTGTACAGCTACTAAACTTGCCTCATTCTTTTTGTACGGCCACATAAAATGTTGGCTTATGCTATACCACTGTTGTCTGTCTGTCCCACCTATCTTGTCTTTGCAACTCTTCCTAAACCTGTGGGGGATTTAGATGAGACTTTGTACAATGAAAGAACACCATATAAAGATGTGCATATTGGAAGGGGAATGCTTGTACCAATAAATTACAGGATTTATGGCCCTTGGACTAAGATTTTCTTAAGATACCTTGTCTTCACAACTCAACCTCTAAAAGCTTTTGGGGGATATTGATGAAACTAGGTACAAAGAAAGAACACCCTATTAAAATGTGCATATTGGAAGGAGAATGCTGTCCAAAACATTACATATGACTCTTCGACTTAAAGTTATTCAGATCTGGTCTTCATAACTCCTCTTCAACCCTTTAGATGAAACATGGTATAAAGAAAAAATAATATATGAAGATGTGCATATTAGAAGAGGAATGCAGTTCAAAACATTTTACAGTAGTTATGACTTTTGGACTTGAATTTTTCTATGCAAGATAACTTGTCTTTGCAAGTCCTCCTAAATCCTTTAGAGGGTGTTGATGAAACATGATACAAAGAAAGAACACCATATGAAGACTTGCATACTGGAAGGGGAATACTTTCCAAAACAATTTACAGAGTTATGAGATTTGGACTAAAATTTTTCTGTGCAAAATATTATGCCTTCACAACTCCCCCTAAACCCTTTTTATTTGTTGAGATCCAATATTTGTTCTTTTTGTGGTCGTCATGAGTTTCTGGTAGTTCCAAACTACATAATAGCATTGTCATACACTTCTGATGGCCTTTCATGTATTCTTTCATTTTGAATCATCGAAAAGCATTATTTTCAGCTACAAATTATTTAATTATTTAGATGAATCTTGTAAAGACTTTTATCTTATTGCCATTAAACCATGTTAATTTGTTATGGAATGTTATTTCTTCATACAATGAATTTGAATGCATATATCATAATCTGTCAGATATCCGGAAGTTTAATTAAAACAGATCAATAAAAAAATCTCGCACACACAAAGGTGTTATTTTAATGAAATATAAGGCTATGAAAGAGAAGAAAGATGACATCTGACACAATTAAATAAGTTGCTACTGACATGGAAATAATAAAAGAATGAGCATACAAAAAGACATTACAGAAACATTCGTTTATATTGCAGTTGTGGTACCATTTTGGGACACTCAATTGATGTTACAGGTGTCGCTTAATTGGTGTGGTTAACCAGTTTACGAGTTCACCCTCCCACTATCCATAAAAGCAGTACTATCAAAAAGCAAACATTTAAACATTTATAAATATTCCTCCATATAGAGAACAAGGATCAATTGGCTGTTCAAGTTGAGAGGTCATAAAAATAGGACCTAAATATCATTATGAAATAAAGGTATAAAAATATTTCGTGACATCAACTTGAAGAAACCATGCTTTGCCTATTTGAAAGCTGTCTCTGCTCTGTTGGAGTCCCGACTAACAGGCAGAGAGGACGAGGATCAGGACTTTATCCCCTCTGAAATATTCTAGATAAAGGCTGTCATAGCGTCCCTTCGCCCCATTAATATATATATATATATATATATATATATATATATATATATATATATATATATATATATATATATATATATATATACCATTGATCTCGAGCACCAGCCAGATGAAAGGAGAATAATTGAAGCATTGGGGAAAATAAAATGCACCTATACTTCAAACATTGGATAGGTAAAGCATTTCTATTTCAAACACCGAGCATATACCTGAAATATACATCGAACATCGGGCTAAAATCACCTTTGCTTCAAACAACTGGCATGAATCGGCTTTATTTCAAACAAGTAAGGTAATTGGTTCGGGCATCTTTGCCGTTAATATATCAATACCGTACTGGTAAATGGCAAACCTTGGACAAGTTAAACAAGTATAAAAGAACCAGCAGGCAAATGAATGAAGTATATCTGAAGTTTGCATGCATTCATTCCTAACCCCCACCCCTTTAAGAGTGTTGGAGTATCAAGAAGAACGATTATGACGCATTTTGAGCTTAGATGACAATGTGAAGACTGGAATATTCGTGGAGTAGAAAAATCAGGAGAAGTCGAGTTAATTATCAGGTTATAAGTCTGTCATATTTCTCTCTCTCTCTCTCTCTCTCTCTCTCTCTCTCTCTCTCTCTCTTGTTTATGCACTGCATTATAAGTCGTGCGCACCAGCCAGTTTTTATGTCTTGCGAACGATATAATTATCCCGTGCGCACGACTTCTTGTGTCGTGCGAACGACATAACTATCTCGTGTTCAATACTTAGTAGGTCGTGCGCACGACTTAGTAAGTCGTACGTACGCGGTAATTTTTTTTCCACATGTCCCTTCCATACTTCCGTAGAAATGTATGTTTCTATAGGGCTTACGTGACCGAATGGTAAACAGCATCGCGCTTAAACGCATTTAGTCTCTCACCTCTAAACGGTACAGGTTCGAGTCTCGCTGGGTTGATAATGTGTATTTATACATAAATCAAAACCGTAATTGAAATTCTCCTCCATCTGAAGCACCCGGAAGATGAATGAACTATACCTACAGCTACACCTACAGATAACCTCTTGCAACTCCTGTGTTTACGAGTTCTAAAAATGTTTTAATGGCCCAACCCCACCACACAAGTCAAGTTCTTTTCTGTGGAATTTAGCCCAAATAGTCATATCCTCTTCAATAATAAGTCTACCCATGTGTGGACCTAATGGTGTAGCGCAGATATAAGTAAAGTTCTGCTTCTATAGTATAAATATATGTATGATGCTACTCATGTAGCAAAGCCAGTGTGGTCTAGTGGATGAGGTGCTCAGATTGAGACCGAAAGATCCGGGGTTCGATTCCCGCCTTGGGCACATCTGTGTTTTGTCGTTCGGATGAGACAGTTAAAACCGAGGTCCAGTGTCACGGTAGGCGTGGCACGTAAAAGATCCCTCCCTGCTTCGTGTAGGTCCGTTGTATAGGCAGAAATTTCGATGCAATGTATCAGGCAGGTGCCGTCACCATATATGTGAAATAATGGTAGCGTGACGTTAAACAATAATGAATCAATCAATAATCAACCACTCTTATAGCAAAGATGTATGTACGGTACTAGTCTTATGGACAAACGTATGTATGGTACGAGTCTAATAGTACAAATATATGTATGGTGCTACTCTTATAGAAGAAATGTACATGTATGTATGATGCTGGTTCGATAGTACAAAAATGTATGTTGACAGTCCCATGGAACAATGTGCATGGTGCTAGTCCTATAAAAGTGATATATGTATGGTGCTAGTCTTATGGTAAGGGAATTTGTATGGCGTTAGTCACGAAGTGCACATGTATGTATATCGCTAGTCCAATAGTGCAGGTATGGGTATGCCATTAGTCCTATAGATCTAGTATATATACATGTATGGTGCTAGTCCTGAAAACGAGAACAAGAGATTCGCCTGTTCGATGTCGAAAACTTCGTGTAGTCATTAATAAAGCTATTCTCGCCTCCTTGTCGTCCTTCATGTCAGTCCCGTAGTACAGATACTTGTATGGTGTTAGTCCTGTAGTACATATATAGGCATGGTGCTAGTCCTGTAGTAAAGATATATGTATGGTGCTAGTCTTATAGTACAGATATATGTATGGTGCTAGTCTTATAGTACAGATATATGTATGGTGCTAGTCTTATAGTACAGATATATGTATGGTGCTAGTCTTATAGTACAGATATATGTATGGTGCTAGTCCTGTGGTACAGATATAGGCATGGTGCCAGTCCCGTAGTACAGATGTTTGTATGGTGCTAGTCTTATAGTACAGATATATGTATGGTGCTAGTCCTATATTACAGATATATGTATGGTGTCAGTCCTGTAGTTCAGATATATGTATGGTGCCAGTCCCGTAATATAGATAATTGTATGGTGCTAGTCCTGTAGTACAGACATAGGCATGGTGCTAGTCCTGTAGTAAAGATTTATGTATGGTGCTAGTCCTGTAGTACAGATGTAGGCATGGTGCTAGTCCTGTAGTACATATATATGTATGGTGCTAGTCCTATAAAAGTAATCCATGAATGGTATGGTATTAGTTCTGTAGGACATATTTATGTATGTTGACAGTTCTGTAGTACATATATATGTATGGTGCTAGTCTTATAGTACAGATATATGTATAGTGCTAGTCCCGTAGTACAGATATAGGCATAGTGCCAGTCCCGTAGTACAACTATTTGTATGGTGCTAGTCTTATAGTACAGATATATGTATGGTGCTAGTCCTTTAGTTCAGATATATGTATGGTGCTGGTCCTGTATTACAAATATATGTATGGTGCTAGTCCTGTATTAGAGATATATGTATGGTGCCAGTCCCGTAGTACAGATATTTGTATGGTGCTAGTTATGTAGTACAGATAAAGGCAAGGTGCTAGTCCAGTAGTACATATATATGTATGGTGCTAGTCCTATAGTACAGATACATATATGGTGCCAGTCCTGTATAACAGATATAGCTATGGTGCTTGTCCTGTATTACAGATATATGTATGGTGCCAGTCCCATAGTACAGATATTTGTATGGTGCTAGTCCTGTAGTATAGATATAGGCATGGTGCTAGTCCTTTAGTAAAGATATAGGTATGGTGCTAGTCCTGTAGTAAAGATATATATATGATGCTAGTCCTGTAGTACAGATAGGCATAGTGCTAGTCCTATAGTACATATATATGTATGGTGCTAGTCCTATAAGAGTAATCTATGAGTGGCATTAGTCCTGTATGACATATTTATGTATGGTGCCAGTCCTGTAGTACATATATATGTATGGTGCTAGTTATGTAGTATAGATATATGTATGGTGACACTCCCATAGTACAGAAATATGTAAGCCGGCGTGGCCTAGTGGTATCGCGTCGGACTCTTGATCGGAAGGCCGGGGTTCGATTCCCGCTCTGGTCATGCCGGTGTGATGTCTTTCGGATGAGACAGTAAAAACCGTGCCCCGTGTCGTGGTATACATGGCACGTTAAAGATCCCTCACTGCTTCGGGTGGGTCCGTTGCAAAGGTCAAAATTCGTATGCCCCGCATCAGGCAGATACCGTCACCAAATACGTGAAATATTCGTGGTGTGACGTAAAACAACAATCAATCAATCAATCAGAAATATGTACGGTGCTGGTCTTGTGATACAGATATATGCATGGTGCCAGTCCCGTAGTACAGATATATGTATGGTGCTAGTCCTTTAGTTCATAAATATGTATGGTGCTAGTCTTATAGTACAGATATATGTATGGTGCTAGTCCTTTAGTTCAGATATATGTATGGTGCTGGTCCTGTATTACAAATATATGTATGGTGCTAGTCCTGTATTAGAGATATATGTATGGTGCCAGTCCCGTAGTACAGATATTTGTATGGTGCTAGTCCTGTAGTACAGATAAAAGCAAGGTGCTAGTCCAGTAGTACATATATATGTATGGTGCTAGTCCTATAGTACAGATACATGTATTGTGCCAGTCCTGTATAACAGATATAGCTATGGTGCTAGTCCTGTATTACAGATATATGTATGGTGCTAGTCCTGTAGTATAGATATAGGCATGGTGCTAGTCCTTTAGTAAAGCTATATGTATGGTGTAGTCCTGTAGTACAGATAAAGGCATGGTGCTAGTCCTATAAAAGTAGTCTATGAATGGTATTAGTTCTGTAGGGCATATTTATGTATGATGCCAGTCCCGTAGTACATATATATGTATGGTGCTAGCCTTATAGTACAGATACATATATGGTGTCAGTCCTGTATAACAGATATATGTATGGTGCTTGTCATGTATTACAGATATATGTATGGTGCTATAGTCCTGTTATACAGATATTTGTATGGTGCTAGTCCTGTAGTACAGATATAGACATAGTGCTAGTCCTATAAATGTAAGTTTTGAATGGTGCTAGTCCTGTAGGACATATTTATGTATGGTGCTAGTCCTGTAGGACATATTTATGTATGGTGCTAGTCCTGTAGGACATATTTATGTATGGTGCTAGTCCTGTAGTACAGATAGGCATGGAGCCAGTTCTGTAGTACATATATATGTATGGTGACAGTCCCATAGTACAGATATATGTACGGTGCTAGTCCTGTGATACAGATATATGCATGGTGCTAGTTCCGTAGTACAGATATTTGTATGGTGCTAGTCTTATAGTACAGATATATGCATGGTGCTAGTCCTGTTATACAAATATATGTATGGTGCCAGTCCCGTAGTACAGATAGATGTATGGTGCCAGTCTTGTAGTACAGATAGATGTATATGGTGCTGGTTCCGTAGTACAGATAAATGTATGGTGCTAGTCTTGTAGTACAGATATATGTATGGTGCCAGTCCAGTAGTACTACAGATATATGTACAGTGCTAGTTCTGTTGTGCCAAATTGGGCATGGGGCTAGTCCTGTAGTACGGATATATGTATGGTGCTAATCCTGCAGTACAGATATATGTATGATGGTCGCAGTTCGGGGGTTCGAGGATATATGTATGGTGCTAGTTATGTAGTATAGATATATGGATGGTGATCACAGTACCGTAGTACGGATATATGGAAGGTGCTAGTCTTGTAGTAAAGATATAGGCATGGTGTTAGTCTTGTAGTAAAGATATATGCATGGTGCTAACCCTGTGTTACAGATATATGTATGATTGTAGTCCCGTAGTACAGATAATTGTATAGTGCTAGTCCAATAAAAGCGATCTATGAATGGCATTAGTAGCACATATAAATGCATGGTGCTAATCCTGTAGCAGAGATATATGTATGGTGCCAGTCCCATAGTACAGATATATGTACGGTGCTAATTCTGTAGTACAGATATAGGCAGAATGCTTAAGTCATGTAGCACATATACATGTATGGTGCTAGACCTGTAGGACAAATGGCTCTAATCCTGTAGCACAGATATATGCATGTGCTAGTTCTATATTATAAATGTATGGATGAGATAGGGTTAGCTTCTACCTTAGTTTAATAATTTTTTAACCCAAACATATGGAAGCTCTGTCCGTCAAGTCTTAATTTAATGATTCCACTGAAGCTGATAGGATATTACAAAGACCATCATCAGACCTGGTCACACGGACAAAATATTTATCAATGCCTCTACCAGAAGGCAAATTGTAACGTAAAATGACATGCAGTTCTTGATACGTGGGTCTGAAGCCAATTTAAGTACACTAGACCATTTTCCAAGGAAGCTAACCAATGAGGCAATTCAAATGGCTTACAAACATACATATGGTGCTAGTCCTACACTTCCCTTGCAGACATATGTTCCAGTGCTAATCGGACTGTAGTACTGATATTTATATGGAAGACATATCCTGTAGCAGATACAAGTAGGCTCATCCTACCTAAATTAAACTTTGAATTTGTCAGAACCCTGACAAACTGCATCAAGGATGACTTTAATCGATCTAAATGTTAAAGATAATTAAACCATGCACTCTCTCTTGAATTGAAAACCTTGTATATGAAATGAAAATTCAAGGAAGATAATATTGCAAGATAATCTAATTTCTGTGGTGGCGCTGAACCCAGATCCACTCGACATCAAGACATTAAGCACTTTGCTGATAACCACAAATATTGGATCCCAACAAACAAAAAGGGTTTAGAAGGAGTTGTGAAAGCATAGTATTTTGCATCATAAAATCTTAAAGCCAAAAGGTCAAAACTCTGTAAATTGTATTGGAAAGCATTTCCCTTCCATTATGCATTAGTCTTCATTTAAAGAGTGTTCTTTCTCTGTCCCACGTTTCATCAAAATCCCCCAGAGGGTTAAAGGAGGACTTGCATAGACAAGCTTGAGATATCTTTCAAAGAAAAGGTTGATTCCAAAGGTCATGACTTCTGTAAATTGTTATTGGACAGTGAGCATTCCCCTTCTAATATGCACATCTTCATATGGTATGTGTTCTTTAATTCTTTATTCAAAGTTTCATCAAAGTCATATCTAAAGGGTTAAGAGGAGTTATGAAGCCGAGATATTTTGCATAGAAAAATCTAAGAAACTTAAAGTCGAAAAGCCAAAACTCTTGTAATGTTTTTTCGACAGCATTCTCCTTTCAATATACACATTTAACAGGGTGTAGCGTTCTTTCTTAATTGTACACAGAATCCCCCCAAAAGCTTTAGGAGGATGAGTTGTGAAGACAAGGTATCTTAAAAAAATCTAAGTCCAATGGCCATATGCATGACTCTTGTAATTTATTGGTACAGCATTGCCCTTCCAATGTGCACATCTTTATATGGTGTTCTTTCATAATATGCCAAGTCTCATCTCACAGGTTTAGGAGGAGTTGCAAAGACAAGATAGGTGAGAGTCAGACAGACAATCGTGGTATAGCATGAGCTCACATTTTATGTGGCCATCCAGAAAGAATGAGGCAAGTTTAGTAACTGTACACAACACAAACAAATCCAATAGGAAAGTTTTTATTTTAAATTTACAGAAATTTATTTCACATAGAAACAGAGATCTTTTAGAAATTCTGCCTGGAAAGCACTTTATGTAAATCCAAAAATATTCACAACTGTCACATACGATCCAACCTGAAAAGATAAAAGACAACAGTTAATTATTACTTTCATCTTCAAGGAAACTTACAGAAAAATGCATTTTTAAAAACAGCTAGCACTTTAAGTGAAGTATTTGAGATTACCAAATGTAACTGTCCTGTCCCTTTGGTTTGCTTAATATATGCATGGTGATAGCCCTGTAGGACAGAAAATTTGTAAAGTGCTGGTCCTGTAGGACAGATATATATGTATGGTGCTAGTACTGTAGGACAGATATATGTATGGTGCCAGTCCTATAGTACAAATATATGTATGGTGCTAGTCATATAGCACAGATATATGTATGGTTCTAGTCCTGTAATACAGATTTATGTATGGTTCTAGTTCTGTAGTACAGATATATGTATGGTGCTAGTCATGTAAAACATATATATGTATGGTGCTAGTCAAGCAACACATGTATATGCTTGGTGCTAGCCATTTAAAACATGTATGTGCATGGTGTTAGTCCTGTATTACATATATATGTATGGTTCTAGTCATGTTGTACATATATATGCATAGATCTAGTCCTGCAGTACAGCTATATGTATGGTGCTAGTCATGTAGAACATATGTACCGGTATGTATGGTGCTAGTCATGTAGTGCATGCATATGTATGGCATTACTGATGTAGTACAGATATATGTATGGTGTTTGTCATGTAGTACAGATATATGTATGGTGTTTGTCATGTAGTACAGATATATGTATGGTGTTTGTCATGTAGTACAGATATATGTATGGTGTTTGTCATGTAGTACAGATATATGTATGGTGTTTGTCATGTAGTACAGATATATGTATGGTGTTTGTCATGTAGTACAGATATATGCATGGTGTGGTTATGTAGTACATTTGTGTGTACATGTATATGTATGGTGCTAGTCCTGTATTAAAGATATATGTATGGCTCTAGTCTTGTAGGACAGATATATGAATGGTGCTAGTGTATTGCACTAGTCCTGTAGTCTGTCTGTTATGTAGTATATAGATATATATTCTTGTAGAACATGTATATGTATGGTGCTAGTCCTGTAAAACATGTATATGTATGGTGCTAGTCATCTAGTACAGATACATCTTGTATATGTATGGTGCTAGTCCTGTAAAACATGTATATGCATGGTGCTAGCCATTTAGAACATGTATGGGCATGATGCTAGTTCTGTAGTACAGATATATGTATAGTTCTAGTCATGTAGTACAGATATATGTATGGTTCTAGTCCTGAAGTACTACATGTAGTACAGATATATGTATGGTGTAGCTATGTAGTACTTGGATATGTATGGTGCTAATCCTGTAGTACAGATATACCAGTATGTATGGTTCTGGTCTTGTAGTACAGATATATGTATGGTTCTGGTCTTGTAGTACAGCTATATGTATGGCACTATAGTCATGTAAACGTAAACATATATATGTATGGCGCTGGTTATGTAGTGCATGCATACGTAGGGCATTACTCATGTAGTACAGATATATGAATGATGGTAGGCATATAGTGCAAATATATGTATGGTGTTTGTCGTGAAGTACAGATATATGTATGGTGCTAGTCCTGTAGTACAGATATATGTATGGTTAAAGCCGTGTGGGAAAGTTATATGTATAATGCTTATCCTTTAGCACACATATCTGTATTGCACTTGTCCTTAAGTGTAAAAAAATGTGGTGTTAGTCATGTAGTACATATATTGTATGGCACTAGTCCTGTAGGAGATGTATAAGCATGTCACATGTACTAGTCCTGCAGGACAGATATATGCATGCTAGTAGTCATGTTGGACATTTATATGTATGGTGCTAGTTATGCAGTGAATGTAGGTGTATGGTGTTAGTCATGTAGCACAGATGTATGTATGGTGCTAGTCATGCAACACATGTATATGTATGGCACTAGTCATGTAGAACATGTATATGTATGATGCAAGTGCTCATGCTGTAGTACAGATAAATGTATGGAGCTAGTCATGTAGTACATATATATGTATGGTGCTAGTCAAGCAACACATCTATATGCATGGTGCTACTCGATCATTTAGAATATGTATGTGCATGGTGCTTGTCCTGTAGCACACATATATGTATGGGTCTATACTTGTCATGTAGTACAGATATATGTATGGTACTAGTCATGTAGTGCATATATATGTATGGTTCTAGTCCTGTAGTACAGCTATATGTATGGTGCTAGTCATGTAGTACTGATATATGTATGCATGGTGCTAGTTATTTATTACATGTATATGTATGGTGCTTCTTTTTCTTCCATTAAAGTGAAACACCCCATAATTGTGGCATCATCCCAGTCTGCTTGCTGTGTAGTAGATATGTGTATGGTGCTAGTCCTGTATATATACCGTGGGTATGTATGGTGCTAGTCATGTAGTACATAAAATAGGTAAGGTGCTAGTTCTTTAGACAGATATAATGTATTGCACTAGTCCTGAAGTACAGATTAATGTATAGTGCTGATATATGTATGGTGCTAGTCCCATAGGACATATATTGTATGGTGATAGTCATGTAGTACAGATATATGTATGGTGCAAGGCATGTAGTACTTAAGTAGAGATAAATGTATGGTTCTAATGTCATGTAGTACAGATATATGTATGTTGCTATATAGTCCTGTAGTACAGATATATGCATGTTGCTTGTCACATGTATAGGACATATATTGTATGGTGCTAGTCATGTAGTATACAGATATACCGGTATGGATGGTACTAGTGATGTAATACAGATATTTGTATTTTGCTAGCCATATATAGTACAGATACATGTATATGCATGGCGCCAGTAACACTGTATGGCAACTGCAACAGTCATGTTATGTTTGGATGATTTGCAAATGTAGTTGCAATGTGCACTGGACATGATGGGAAGGTCTGTTCTGACTGTTCAGATTTAGGGGGGGGGGGGGGGGGGGGGCTTAGGTTGGATAATACAAATGTGCCCCCATTTTCAAAAAATCCTGGATCTGCCACAGTACTGTATGTATTTTGTAGTCACATAGTACAGATATATGCATGTTGCTAGTTCTAGTAGTGTCCACCAGATATAAGTAGGGTACTTGGTGGCGGATCCATGTGGCCTGCCCCCTCTCCCTTTTTAGCCACAAATGTACAAGGCAGGTTGATAATAAGGTTGAAACACTCAAACAATGAATAAAACTCCAGATTTGGCACCCAAAATGGCCGAGTGTTATGGGTAATTCTTGACTTTCACACGCGGTCCAAGCTTTCGGAAATCATGGATCCGCCACTGGTGTTTGACAGTACAGTACTGCACTGTACAAGTTATCTTGTGACGAGTTGTCTTGGGGACAAATATTACTGATACCTTAAATAGTTGGCCATAGGGAAATAAGCTGTGATTCGTCAAAGGAATTTATAAGAAATAATAAAACATTTTACCAACTGAATCCTGAGAACGTGTTGTTTATATTATTATTCAAATTCGAAAGTAAGCTACGCGCATGCGCTCTTCATGGTGCTTAGGCTGGTGCTAAGATGTAGCAGTGCACAACTATAATACCTCTAAAATTTTAAATCAAGAAGGATATGATGTCGAAGATAATAAATACTAAACCTATACTGTACTGTAAATAATGGATTCAGAAGCGTAATGTCATTGAGGAACTTACGTTTGGATTCGATATGTATACATATAACAAAGGAGAAAAAAAAAGACGTTTAATTTAAAAAAGATGAAACGTAGGCTTATACAGTGTAGATATGTATTAAACTACATGTATTTAAAACTTTCCGAACAACGTACTAACAAAGATATATACACAATCTTCTTCCAATACGAAGTTTACGAAAGTTGAGCGTTATACTTCAATGTCCTCCCTACTATACTATACTATACTGATATATAAGGCGTTTGATTTTAAAAAGATGAAACGTAGGCTTATACTGTGTAGATGTATATGTAAAAAAAAAAACAAAAAACAAAAAACAAAAAAAAAAAACTTCCGAAGAACTGGCATAGACTTACGCAATGTCCACCCTACTGATCTTGAAAGAGCACGACCATTTCATTAAGTGGTGGTGGAAGCAGGAGGGGGTTGACATATATTCTTCGGTAAAATTAATAGCCTGGCTTTCGTTTAATTGTTATCTGTTATTGAAACATGTTTATTTGAAATAAGAAAAAAAGATGACCGTGTAATATAAACATGCCGACCACCAACATTTACCGAGTGAGGTAGATCTGTACCAACATTTACCGAGTGAGGTAGATCTGCACCAACATTTACCGAGTAAGTAAGATCTGCACCAACATTTACCGAGTGAGGTAGATCTGCACCAACATTTACCGAGTGAGGTAGATCTGCACCAACATTTACCGAGTGAGGTAGATCTGCATCAACATTTACAGAGTGAGGTAAATCTGCACCAACATTTACTGAGTGAGGTAGATCTGCACCAACATTTACCGAGTGAAGTAGATCTGCATCAACATTTACCAAGTGAGGTAGATCTGCACCAACATACCGAGTGAAGTAGATCTGCACCAACATTTACCAAGTGAGGTAGATCTGCACCAACATTTACCGAGTGAGGTAGATCTGCACCAACATTTACCGAGTGAGGTAGATCTGGCATCTGCACCTTCGGTCGACAGACCCACACGCTTTATCGAGACATTAAAATGAATGTTATAGTTATCCTTTCAAATATCTAACATTTAAAGCCCCATTCAATGTCTACGTAGATCAATTCAGTTTAGTGATCCTAGCGGAATGTTTATCTTCTACTTTTAAAAGAGAAAAATCAATCAAAAGAAAGTAACTTTGTAATGCTGTTTCCAATAGCTAATTTAGTGCCAAGTTTCAATTTGATTTTCAACCTTTGAATTGTTTATCAAGGTCACTTTGCTTGCTATCTAGGATTTGTTAAACATGACGACAGGACTCCCATGCTTTTGACTATGGTTGCTATCTATTGAAAAAAGAATATAAAATTAGGATAAAATAGACGATGCACACACAAAAGAGGAACAATTACTGACTTCTTGATTAAGGACTCCACAATGGCGGATTCAACTGCAACAGATTCGACTGCATTGAAGAGAATGGAACATAATGACATGGACGGGAAAGAGCAGAAAAACGAATACATTGAGAAAGATTATTTAGATAAAGATACAGTTGTAAAAAATAACGAAAAGGAAAAGTTACACAATTTTGTGCAAATTCCAGAGGAAGAGGAGATGGTCACGTGTTATTTATGTAAGAGATGGTTCACCAAACCTCGTGTATTGCCTTGCATGCACTCTTTCTGCGAAACATGTCTTGAAAATTATATCATGGAAGAGTTACCATCTAATGATTCCGGAAAAGACCATGCCTTTCGGTGTCCAAGGTGCAAATTTAAGGTAATAGTAAAAAACCAAGATATTCCGAAAGAGTCATGGATCAAACTGATGCCTCCTCACACGCTTCTGGTGAACATTGTAGAAAACCTTCGCATGGAGAGGATTAAAAATTGCGATCCTTGTCGTCGAGGAGAAGAGGAAGCAGAAGCGACGTCATGGTGTCGGGACTGCGGCGAAGCTCTGTGCGAAAAATGCACAATCTACCATAAACGTGTAAAACTCCTCATGGACCACATTGTGTCTTCATTTGACGAAGTCAGAAAAAAGCATCACAAACTGGCTGATAAGACTGAAATATGTCATCAACATAAAGGGAAAAATGTGGAAGCAGTTTGTCTATCACATGATAAACTCTGTTGCGTTGACTGCGTTGCATATATTCATCAAAAATGCAAACGAGTTTTGCCGATAACAGATATAGCTAAAGATATAAAAAGAAGTAAGTACATTAAAGAATTAATGGAACGCATGAAAACTATAGACGCGCATGTCATTGGAGTTGTGCAAAGTCGAGAGGGTAATTCCGAGGATCTACGTCATCAGCAACATAATATTCTGACCGAAGTTGTGACCTTGCGAGACTCCATAAAACAACATATTGACACCATGGAGTCAAGGCTGCAGCAGGAGTTTGACGTAATGCACAATGCTCTCTTGGAGAAATTGGAATTGCAGAGCACAGAGTTCCAGTGTCGTCATTCCTCGATTGCAAATGGCCAGAAGGTCCTGAATGCATCTTTATTACACGGCACCGAAGAAAACACATTTGTTGTTTCCCATAAACTCAAGAAACTTTGCGAAGAACATGAACAATTCATAAAAACGGAAAGTCATAGGATATACCGTCACGACTACAACCTCAATATTCATGACGTACTCAGCACGTTTAGGGAGAAAATAGCGGACATTGCCAAGATCAATACTACAAAACAAGCAACCAATGTCATACCTGCTTTTATGAAAGATATGGTAGCATTAGAAGTAGGTGAAATTAACGGACGAGTAGCTTCCGACAAATTCCACCCTTGGTTTACCAGTGGTTTGTTTTTACCAGATGGCAAACTTGTACTTGTAGACTTCAAAAATAAGAAAGTAAAATGTTTCGATTTAAACAATCAGCTCACGTCTGAGCTCTTCATGGAATCACAGCCGTGGGGCATCATGCAGATTCGTCTGAATGAGTTGGTCATTACCATGCCAGAGGAAGCGGAAATGATATTTATTGTCGTAGACGGCGATGGAATATTAACTTTAGTCAACGATAAAATAAAGACCTTACCCGGATGCCATGGTATACATGGGTACGAGGAGCGAATGGCAGTCGCTTGTTCATCAGAAGTTCGCATTATGACAACATCTGGGGAATTCGAACGAAAGATTTTCATAAATGATCGAGGGACCCGGTACGTTAATTTGGATGCGGAAAATATGATTTGTTACACAACTAAGAAATCTATCGTCTGCGTAAGCTTAAAAGGAAAGACCGAATTTGAATATAGCGACAAGGAACTCAAATCACCACGTGGTATTGCACGCGACAAAGAGGGAAATTATTATGTTTGTGGAATGGATTCAAACAACGTTCATCAATTATCGTCAGAAGGAAAACTGATTAAAGTCATTTTGTCATCCCCAGAACATTCAGTCAGAAATCCCTATGCCATAGGATTCGAACCCCGAACCACCAGAATGTTTGTTACACAGATGGATTGTGACGTCGTGAAGATATACAAGCTTGTCACCATGTGGCACTGATTTTGTATACCTACTCCTATTAACTCCAGCGTGAAGTCGGGCAGCATTACGGATTATAGTATTTTGTCGTCTGACAGATTGTTATTTGGAGTTGGCGTTAGTTACCTATGACATCGAAGATAACGGGACATATAAGATTTGGACTGCGTATCTACAAATCTTAAGCGTTGGCTATAGCGACTATAAAGACATGACTTTATATTTTTGTGTGTACTCGGCAGTTTCCTTGAGACGCCATATTTCTATCGTTACCAAATTTGATCATTGACGTACTTTTAGGAATATTTGCATTAGTCATAATTTTTTATTATATTTTAAAGGGATAGGGAGACAAAGCTTCAATGGGACTACACGCGTATGTTCTCTAGGACTATTACGAACCAACCTGTACGTTACCATGCAGGTCAGCACTGTTAGGAGGATGTTACGAGGATTACATGTGGGACTACACGTGTATGTTGTATAGGACTATTACGGACCAACCTGTACGTTGCCATGCGTGTCCGCACCGTTAGGAGGATGTTACGAGGATTACATGTGGGGCTACATGTGTATGTTGTATAGGACTATTACAGACCAACCTGTACGTTGCCATGCGTGTCCGCACCGTTAGGAGGATGTTACGAGGATTTCACGTGAGGCTACATGTGTATGTTCTTTAGGACTATTACGGACAAACCTGTACGTTACTATGCAGGTCAGCACTGTTAGGAGGATGTTACGAAGATTTCATGTGGTTTTCCTATTTTTATTCGGTTAACATTGTAAATGTATATGCAGAGAAAAAGACGATTCTGCGGGGAGCGATGATAGAGCGAGACTGGGGTAGCAATAAGATTTGCTCATAGTGTTTACGACTTACTGTAGCATTCTTTCCTTGTAAATTGTTTTGATGACTGCATGGTTAAGTACATTAACTCATGTATATTCCCTGTAACTTCTTCATTCAGATGCCTTATGTCATATTTGTTATACCCCCGCAAACAAAGTTTGAGGGTACATAGGAATCACCCGTTTGTCTGTCCGTTTAAAAAGTTTAACAAAGTACGTTTCTCGAACTGTACAAGTGGGACACCAATAATACTTATAACAGATGATGTATCTTGAAATGAATTATTGCATGTTTCAACCTATGTTGCCACGGGGGAGGGAGGGGATAGGTACCGTTAGGACAGTTCGTTATGTTTGTTGGCAGAAATCTCGTACATATCAACATGACATTGTTGATATATATATATATATATATATATATATATATATATATATATATATATATATATATATATATATATATATATATATATATATATATATATATGCACAACCACCGTAATTGCCTGAGATAAAGCTTTCAAGACCTATGTATTTTATTTCTGTATAAAGTACATTGATCACAGGGGTGACCTTACATTGAGAAATTCATTTCATAAGACGTAATTCGTAATAGACTACTGCAGTAGTAACACGTCAATAGGTAAAAGGGATAACCTCGATATCTCCGCTAATTTTGCACGCTTTGACAAAAACCTGGTACCTTTCGATCGGGGAGAGTCTCTTCTCTTTGTATATATACGCTTTGTTACTGTTTACCCATATAATCCATCTTTTTTATGAAGAGTCTCTCCCCGATCGATCGGTACCAGGTTTTTGTCAAAGCGTGCAAAATTAGCGCAGATATTGAGGTTTGATGTTGGTAACCCTGTGATACGAGCCATCCCTTTTACCTATTGACGTACTACTACTGCAGTAGTCTATTACGAATTACGTCTTATGAATTTCTCAATGTAAGGTCGCCCCTGTGCATTGATCGGTGACGTCATAACGCCCCTTATTACATATTTTGAAAATTTTACCAATAGTTTATATAGAAAATTTCCGGGCTGATATAGAGTCATAAATGCCCGCAAACTTCATATCAACCCGGGGACTATTTCCAGCTGTGACGTCATACTTATTTTTGACGTCATACCGTACGCAAACAAACATGACGGACAGTACTATTAACGAAAATACTTCGATTTATAGGATTAAATGTAGATGGACGGTTAAATGTGTAATAAAAAGGTTATTGACTGAATACGACGAAATATGACCGCCCTCGGTCTTTCAGCGGATGCGGCCCTCGCAAGCTGGGGCCGCTTTACCGCTCAAAGACCTCGGGCGGTCATATTTCGTCGTATTCAGTCAATAACCTATAAATATTTGACCCACTTTTCAACACAGAAAACGATGTTTGACAGACTTTTGATTGTTAAGCTTAGGACGTCATAATGGAAGGCTCGACATTTCCAACCTTGAGTGACGTCATTAAAGTCGTATATTGCGCTAAAGTGCTTGACATTCGACGAAAGTATGTCATTCTGGATAAACGTTACGTTGTCATGGGACACCGGCTGTTTCTTTCAATTTATAACTTCCCCTCGGAATAATTTAATGATGCAGTTTATAAATAGGAAATGGAAGTTTCCAGTATGATATTTTGGCGTTAAAAGCGCATATATATAGAATAAGAGTCTTATTTTGTGTTTTCATGCAGGAATAAAGTATAATGGCTGATGCATTTATTGGATATAATGCGCGTTACACAATAAGACACTTATTCTATATATAAGAGATACTAAACTTATGCATCCATACCTCTATTTAGTGTTACAGATTTCGAAAACTGTTGACGAATAGATGCCAATAAATGGTGACATATTATGAATAAGGGGATAGGAAACGGGGTTGAGAGGAGGGCCACACACCCTTCCCCAAACGTCTTCACAATAGGTAGAACAACGCATATTAACTGCAATGTAATAAGTATATACTCCGTGTAATAAAATCATGGCTAAATACGTCCTAACATGTCTCATGTTCCGTGTATGTTACCACGGTTAACTACGTACCAACATGTCTCTTATTCTGTGTTTCTTACCATGACTACCAACATACCAACATTTCTCTTGTCCCGTGTATGTAACCATGGGTAACTACGTACCAACATGTCTCATGTTCTGTGTTTGTTACCATGGCTACCAACATACCGACATTTCTCCTGTCCCGTGTATGTTACAATGGCTAACTACGTATCAACATGTCTCATGTTCTGTGTATGTTACCATGGCTACCTATATACCAACATTTCTCCTGTTACGTGTATGTTACCATGGCAAACTACATACCAACATTTCTCATTTTCCGTGTATGTTACCATGACTAACTTCTTACCAACATGTCTCATGTTCTGTGTATGTTACCATGACTAACTACGTACCAACATGTTTCATGTTCTCTGTATGTTACCATGACTAACTACGTACCAACATGTCTCATGTTCTCTGTATGTTACCATGGCTAACTGCGTACCAACATGTCTCATATTCTCTGTATGTTACCATGGCTAACTACATACCAACATGTCTCATGTTCTCTGTATGTTACCATAGCTAACTACGTACCAACATGTCTCATGTTCTGTGTATGTTACCATGGCTAACTATGTACTAACATGTCTCATGTTCTGTGTTTGTTACCATGGCTAACTACATACCAACATGTCTCATGTTCTCTGTATGTTACCATGGCTAACTACGTACCAACATGTCTCATGTTCTGTGTATGTTACCATGGCTAACTACGTACCAACATGTCTCATGTTCTGTGTATGTTACCATGACTAACTATGTACTAACATGTCTCATGTTCTGTGTTTGTTACCATGGCTAACTACGTACCAACATGTCTCATGTTCTGTGTTTGTTACCATGGCTAACTACGTACCAACATGTCTCATGTTCTGTGTATGTTACCATGGCTAACTACGTACCAACATGTCTCATGTTCTGTGTTTGTTACCATGGCTAACTACGTACCAACATGTCTCATGTTCTCTGTATGTTACCATGGCTAACTACGTACCAACATGTCTCATGTTCTCTGTATGTTATCATGGCTTACTACGTACCAACATGTCTCATGTTCTGTGTATGTTACCATGGCTAACTACGTACCAACATGTCTCATGTTCTGTGTTTGTTACCATGGCTAACTACGTACCAACATGTCTCAAGTTCTCTGTATGTTACCATGACTAACTACGTACCAACATGTGTCATGTTCTCTGTATGTTACCATGACTAACTACGTACCAACATGTCTCATGTTCTGTGTATGTTACCATGGCTAACTACGTACCAACATGTCTCATGTTCTGTGTTTGTTACCATGGCTAACTACGTACCAACATGTCTCATTTTCTCTGTATGTTACCATGACTAACTACGTACCAACATGTCTCATGTTCTCTGTATGTTACCATGGCTAACTACGTACCAACATGTCTCATGTTCTGTGTTTGTTACCATGGCTAACTACGTACCAACATGTCTCATGTTCTCTGTATGTTACCATGGCTAACTACGTACCAACATGTCTCATGTTCTTTGTATGTTACCATGGCTAACTACGTACCAACATGTCTCATGTCCTCTGTATGTTATCATGGCTAACTACGTACCAGCATGTCTCATGTTCTCTGTATGTTATCATGGCTAATTACGTACCAACATATTTCATGTTCCGTGTATGTTACCATGGCTAACTACGTACCAACATGTTTCATGTTCTCTGTATGTTACCAGGACTAACTACGTACCAACATGTCTCATGTTCTCTGTATGTTATCATGGCTAACTACGTACCAACATGTTTCTTGTTCTGTGTTTGTTACCATGGCTAACTACGTACCAACATGTTTCATGTTCTCTGTATGTTACCATGGCTAACTACGTACCAACATGTTTCATGTTCTGTGTATGTTACCATGGCTAACTACGTACCAACATGTCTCATGTTCTGTGTTTGTTACCATGGCTAACTACGTACCAACATGTCTCATGTTCTCTGTATGTTACCATGGCTAACTACGTACCAACATGTTTCATGTTCTCTGTATGTTGCCATGGCTAACTATGTACTAACATGTCTCATGTTTTCTGTATGTTACCATGGCTAACTACGTACCAACATGTCTCATGTTCTGTGTTTGTTACCATGGCTAACTACGTACCAACATGTCTCATGTTCTGTGTTTGTTACCATGGCTAACTACATACCAACATGTTTCATGTTCTGTGTTTGTTACCATGGCTAACTACATACCAACATGTCTCATGTTCTCTGTATGTTACCATGACTAACTATGTACTAACATGTCTCATGTTCTGTGTATGTTACCATGGCTAACTACGTACCAACATGTCTCATTTTCTCTGTATGTTACCATGGCTAACTACGTACCAACATGTCTCATGTTCTCTGTATGTTACCATGGCTAACTACGTACCAACATGTCTCATGTTCTGTGTATGTTACCATGGCTAACTACATACCAACATGTCTCATGTCCTGTGTATGTTACCATGGCTAACTACATACCAATATGAATGTTACACTGGACTAACATATCTCAGAGTTTAGGTTACACTGGTTTATAATTATTATTGACTAACATATCTCAAACTACCTGTATATGCTACCATGCCATTTTTCCGGACTTACCGTGTATGCTACCATGGATGATCACGGACCAACATACTTCATGTTCCGATTATGCTACCATTGATGTTTACGGACCAATATATCTCATGTTGCGTGTATGCTACCATGGATGATCACGGACCGACATATTTCAGGTTTTGTGTATGTTGTCATGAATCTTTAAGGACCAGCATTCCTCATGTTTTGTGTATGTTGTCATGAATGTTTAAGGACCAGCATTCCTCATGTTTTGTTCGTGTTATCATGAATGTTTAAGGACCAGCATTCCTCATGTTTTGTGCATGTTATCGTAAATGTTTAAGGACCAGCATTCCTCATGTTTTGTGTATGTGATCGTAAATGTTTAAGGACCAGCATTCCTCATGTTTTGTGTATGTTATCATGAATGTTTAAGGACCAGCATTCCTCATGTTTTGTGCGTGTTATCATGAATGTTTAAGGACCAGCATTCCTCATGTTTTGTGCATGTAATCATGAATGTTTAAGGACCAGCATTCCTCATGTTTTGTGCATTTAATCATGAATGTTTAAGGACCAGCATTCCTCATGTTTTGTGCATGTAATCATGAATGTTTAAGGACCAGCATTCCTCATGTTTTGTGTATGTTATCATGAATGTTTAAGGACCAGCATTCCTCATGTTTTGTGCATGTAATCATGAATGTTTAAGGACCAGCATTCCTCATGTTTTGTGCATGTTATCATGAATGATTACGGACCAACATATCTCACGGTACACGTTACACATGTTACTAATGATGACCGTTTTAACCTCGGCCGAGGTATATGTTACCTGATAGTTATATCCTCTGATACAGAATATCACAAACTATAAATATGTTGATGAAATCATCGTAGAAAATAAATTAGAACACTAATGATAACACAAAGTCAAAGTATTTATTTTTAAAGGTTTTCTTCAGCACCAATGAGTTTAAATATTATCAAACACGTGACTAGTACAAGAAGATTAAAGTCCTCTTCTACCACTCATCATCTTTCTTTTGATATCAATAAAATAAAATTAATTACCAACAGGTCTTTTAACAGCAACACATGAGGAGAATTCAAAATAAGATATTCCAACATTAAGCCTCACAAACAGGAGACATGCCGGTTTAAAGCTTTACTTCTAACAAAATGTGTCTGTGTATTTCCTTACATACAACTACTGTGGTAGTGGTGCATAGTGATTCTTGGTGGTTACAACAGATTGAAAATTACCACTACTGTGGTAGCTTAGTGTAGTGGTCCTTAGTGGTTACAACAGAATGAATATCATATTATACCAAAACTGTGGTAGCATGGCATAGTGGTTCTTATTGGTTACAACTAACTAAAGCTTATATCATACCACTATTTTGGTAGCATGACAAAGTGGTTTTTGGTGCAACAAAAGTAGTCATGTGTTCACTTTAAATCACAAAAATTAAAAGTTAGAAAAAGACACCACTACTTTGGTAACGTGGCATATTGGTTCTTGGTGGTTACAATAAACTGAATACTATATCATACCATTAATATGGTAGCATGGCATAGTAGGTCTTAGTGGTTACAACAAATTGAATATTATAACATACCACAATTGTGGTAGCATGGCATAGTGGTTCTTGGTGGTAACTAGAAACTGAAAATTATATCATAACCTGCAGCAATAATTATCTACAGTATTCAAAACAAAATTCTACGAAATGTCAAAAGGTAAAAAAAAAGTGAACATAAACATTGTATCGAAGGGCAAACTATATTGCAACCTTTCAAATCAGGAGTTCTCAAGTTTTGTCAATACTAACTATTTCAAAACACACTAATCTACTAAAACTAATACATAAAGAACGATAATCTATGCTCATGTCAGAGAAACTGGTTTAAAACAAAAGACGTAACACTATACAGTAAATAAAATAAATATGGAAAATATATGCACCAAAGAAATAGATCAGCAATACTTATCGTGGTAACAAACACAAAACAGAAATAAAATCATAATGGTTTGAAACAAATAAATATGCAGCAACGTAGTTCTCACGGAAAATATCTCAGTCTTGATCCCATTCAATATGATGTATGCGGATTAGAAAACAAGTTTAATGACGCCATAGTGTCTATGGGCGTTAATACCAACACGTAATAATCATCTTGCTCATCTGCAATTCACAGTACCTCAAACTTAATCGGCATTGGATTCTCCCAGCTTAATGGTTCGATAAGGACCGATGAATTCGGCTCACTTGATTCAATAGCACAGTCGGAAGTGGTGTCAGTAGATTTGCTGGAACGGAGGTCCATCGGCTGCTGACTGGTCTGTGATAGATGCGAGTCGTAAGCTGACATGGGATAAGGCAGTCCATTAGCGCCTGCGATATACGGTGGCGAATAATGGGCGGACGGTATGTACGGCGTCAGGAAAGGGTGCTGATATGTCGTCACTGGAGTAGCAAATGAATATGCACTGTAATGACCCGGATAGAAATAGGCATTCTGGATGGGATAGACAGGGTCTGTTGTCATGAACGCCGAGCTGGATAATGGACTGCTGGATGTCGGAGTGCAGAAGTCAATATTCTTGCAAATGTCACTGAGGTTCTGTAATGCTTCGCTGGGGGTGATCTTGTCCCGATCAACATTGTCGGAATATGGTCTCCATGTACGATTCGCCTTCCACTTTGGATAAGAACGCATGTTGGCCGTCTTCCGCTTGATCCGGATGGGACCAATGCTGCGTGTGTCAGGAGTGCTAATGCTCGGCGAGTTGTGACGATTTTCATTCCAATCATCCAACGTCTGGTCATGTGACATATCCTCCTGTGTGGACATAGAACCGTTTTCGCTGAGGACTGAAAGAGGTGTTCCGCTAGAAGCTGTAGGTTCTGATGTCACAGATATGGCGTCATTGTTGCTGTTAGTTTCTGAACAGTAAACTTTCGCCTGGGAAGGGAGATGTATTTCCGGCACACCTAGATGGATATGCAGTTCTGAAGCCCAATGTCCACATTTCGCTACGCTTGTCTCCTGGCGTTGGAATGCGTTGTATGGAACTTTAGCTAAATCAACACTCCACAAACATCCTTTCAGCTTAGGGCTATATGTTGTGGACTTGACGAAACACTCATTGTGAGATAGATTGTGACGAACTGAGTCTTTCCAACCTTCATAAGGACCACGAAAGAACTCGAACATGGTCGACATCTTGTCTTTGATCTGACTCAGGGTGAGGCTTTTTTCTGGAGAGGACATGATGGCGTGGACTATGATACCGACATAGGGATACGGTGGTTTAGGATGTCGCTTGTAGTTGGAGTAACGGAGAAGACGTATCTCACGTGCGCTAAGACACGTCTGTGACTCGACAGGTTTGGACGAGGTATGTGTCGCCCCTTGTTCATCATAGGCAAGGTCGTCATACTCATGCGTGTTCAGCAAGTTCCGATACTGAAGAAACGGAGAAGCGGTCCCGTCATTCTGTGCAAATGTCATGGTTACCTGTAAACATAGATATTCAAATTAGACATATGCATACTTTAACGATGATTAGTTTTCTTTATGCAAAAATACATTACTGCAATACTCAAACCTATTAAAATGATGGAATAACTAAGATTAAATTTATCTGTTGTACATCTGCTGTTTAGGCCTAATGCTATTTTATATAATTAGTGTATCTGGCAGTTGCGGATTCAGAGGGGCGCCCCCTTTCGTGACATATTTACAAGTAAAATTCCATATTTAGCACCAAAATTGGCTGAGTAGTTTAGCTAATATACATGTGTCCCCCTTTTTTCGGAAATCCTGGATCCTCTACTGTCTGTAAGTGTTACTAAGTCTTGTATGGGAACACTATGGGTAAGTTTGATCAAGTGAACTTGGTTTTGTATATAATATAAAAGAAACGATAACAATTTTTTTCGAGGTGGATCTATACATACAGGACCCTGTCTGGCGCAGGTCCAGAATTATTCGCCCAAATCAGCTGGGTTGTCCGCCTAATAGTTCGACAAATGGAAAGGAAAAGGGCATTGAAGGTACATATAACGGTAGGTGGTGGATCTAATGTTTTTTCATATGTCTTCTGTTTTCTCTCTTAAAATACAGTTGAAGACAAATTCGAATGAAACAAGAAGTTACACATTTTACTATTGAAGAAGAATGTAAATTCGTTTTTAAAAGTAATAGTGAAATAAAGTTTTACCGGTATCATTGGTTAACTTTGATAAAATATCTCGTGAGGCATGGCATCTTATCCCTGATCATGATGAAAACTATAGATTCATGAATGTTTTAAAAATTACACTGCTCATGTCATGCTTTATATTCTAGAACATAAAGACATGCGAGCTCTGCACTAGGCTTATCATTTTCACAATAAACTGATTAATTACATCCTATAGATATACAGGGCAGTGGAATGACCTTTCTTCCAGATTAATTGTTTTAGTACAATAATTTCACTACTTGGATTGACAATCCATGCTCATTAAACCTACTCAGTTTAGCAGGATATTCTATATATTCTTGAAAAGTTCAACAGATCTCGTATAGAAATTCAGCATACCTTGACAGTAGCCGATGGCTCGAAAAGTAATGCATGAAGAAAAATTCAATTATTGCCAAAAAATTATAACATGACACTTATGGAGGATTGTAAAATTGCAACTAGAAAACTGACAATGTCAGAAGCGTCCCGCAGGATGCCTGTCACCATGACCTTGACCTTAATTTGGTACCTGCAGAAAGGCCTTGTCATAAGGAACGCAGATTCCAAATATGAAAGCCCTACTTCTCACAGTTCAATAGTTATGGTCAAGGTAATAGTTTTTCAAATGCAGGTAAAAGGTCACCGTCCAGGCCACCTGATCAGAAATTTTGCTACCAACAAAAATATACACACATGCCAAATATGAAAGCCCTACTTCTTACTGTTTAATAGTTATGGCCAATGTTAAAGTTTTTAAAATGCAGGTCAAAAGTCACGTTCAATGTCACATGGTCAGTCTAAATTTTGGTACCCGCAGAAAGGTCTTGCCATAAGGAACACACATGCCAAATATGAAAGCTCTACCTGTGACAGTGTATTAGATATGATAAAGTTTTTGTTGACGGACGGAAAGACAGATAGACAGACTGACAGACAGGCAAAGTGATTATTATAGGGCAGATGTTATCTCATTTACCGAGGTAGAAAACCTGAAACGGTACTTGGTTTATTTATCTCCATACATGTTTTACATATAATTAATATTATTTATCATCTCAAGGCTAGGTTAAAGAATTTAAAAGTTAAAGATTTTTACAATACAAAATAAAATCACAGGGATTGATTTTGATGAGAGTGCGTTTACTTTGGCAGTTGTAGGGTTATATTCCGGATTACTACGCGCATATAGGCAATCGCTATAACCGGGTCATTGTTTAAGCAATAGAGCTATAGAGATAGTACCCATCAAAAGGTCTTTCATACACACGTGAAATATTAAAGCCCTGTCTCGAAAGATTCTTAAATTATGATCCAGGTTTAAGTTTTTATCTGAGTAAATCAATTTTCAAGGCCAAGGTCAAAACGTAAAAAATCGATACATAATGAAAGGTCTTGTCACAAGAAATACACACACACACACACACACACACACACACACACACACACACACATATATATATATATAAAAGAAGGAAAGGACTATTTCTGATAACCTACTCATTCCAATCTTCTCTCATTCACAAATTCATAGATCTACTACTAGGAAGTGGGATAAAATATCATAAATATTAGAATAATTAGGTTATCACTCTATCAGGACATTGCTGAGAAAAGTATTTACGCCCTTTATGCTGTTAGTTTCTTTAGTTCTATGCATGTCGATCTTTTCATAAATAAATTGCTGGGCCAATGAAATCCGAGTTATCTGAGTTCATTTAACGAATTACTGGTAAATGTAATAATGATTAATATCCATTTATATTTATTGATATGTACATGTATAAAGAGCAAATATGCTGTACTTCAGAGGTACTTGTAAACTTGTATCTTAAACAATCTTGTTGTTCCAGTCTTTGTCCGTAGGAAGAACACTTCTGACAGAGTGAACAAGCTTATGTAATTTTTGTTCCTGGTTTAGCTTGACGTAATAAAATTGTTATAAAATACAAAATGTTCTGAAATGAAATTTTCAAAGTATTGCTTAACAATGTACCAAAATGTCATAGGAAGAAGTTTAAATAAATGATGTCAAAATGAGAAAAATAGTTAATTAATTATGATAATAATAAATATATGTTTCATTATCATGGAGTTACTTCACTTTTGATAAGTTGTCCGTCATCTTTACGGTATATACCTGAATATTTGTTCATAAATCAGCCAAGTTATGTAGGTAATTTCTCCAAACTAGGGATACTGTGTTTTTGCAATACCTATGTAAATTCTGAGGTATTAGACAATGTAAAAAAAAATTTTAAGTCACTTAGTGTAAATATTAACAACTTTCAAAACAAAATTCATTAAACTTAGTATGAATATAAGGCAAAATATCATGCTTGACCACAAACATGGCCGGCAACGGGAGATAACTCAACTTAATTTTACTAATGAAACCTATCTATTAAAGTTCTTTCAAGAATGGTCGATTTCTGTCGAAACACTGAAACTATCTTGTGTGCTTTCCTGGCCGGTTCTGGTTTACGACAGTGTTTTAAAAAGCTAAAGGTTATATCGAATATATGAAAATAATATGTTTATAGAAAAACTATATCTATAGATATCTATATATAACAAAACGTATCTACTACTTCAATTTGCTCATTCATGTAATACCATGTGTCATCTGGTCGTAAAATACCGCCGTTCCTGAAAACCAAAATTTTTGTTTTTCCAACATTAACAGTTAAAGCCCATTTTTCTGTGTAATTTTGCAATGAATTCAACATAAGTTGTAAACCAGAAGCCGACTGGGCTAACATAACCATATCATCGGCATATATTAATAAAAAGAGGGATAACTCTTGGAGTTCTATAGGAGCATTTCCCTTAATCAAAAATTCATTCTCGCAGTCATTGACATATAAAGAAAAAAGGAGTGGAGAGGTTATCTCCCCTTGTATAACGAATATATCAAATCATAAGGTAATCAGGTGTTACCTTTATATGTAAGGTTATTCAATGCTATTTTAATCAGGAAACTTTCCCAGAAGCTGGTTGTGTGGGAAGATAATCCCTGTTTATAAAAACAAGAAAGACATATCCATTCCTTCTATTTATAGACCAATAACACTTATCACGCCTTGGAAAATTATTGACATTTATTACAAAATGTATAAACCAAGAATTAAATAATTATGCTGATAAAGTTTAACTTACACTAAATAATCAACCTAATTTTTTAAAGAATTTTCCAACACTTGATCAAATTTATAAATATACATGCATATATATATACAATATATATGAACAATATTTTATCTAACGAATTCCCATGATACCGGGTAAGTAGGAGTTCGTCAGTGATAGTTTTTGCTCACAGCGCTGAAGGAATTCCTCTTATGGAAAAAGACTGGAAGATGCATTTTCTACCCAGAGTTAACGCTATGTAGTGGCTTTAGCGCACGGAACTCTGGGTAGGGAATGTAGAAGATGAATTAAAAACCATATTCATTACTTTTATTTTATGCAAATTGTACAATTATTTTATCTCAGTCAGAGATAGACCTACAAAATAAATTAGATATTTTTAAGACTATTGTATATTTTATGACTGTTGCATAAAATGGCGCCTCAAGAATTATGTTAAGATAACTAAAGGATTGTTTTGGTAAAAGGACTTTGTCTTGAAACAAATTTGTATATGAAAGCAAAGAAGTTGAAGTTGTTGATGAACTTAAATATCCTGGTATTTTTAAAGCAATAGTTTCATTTAAAAATAATAAGGAAAAAAGAGGAGTTACCGGCTCACTTATGTGGCAGAAGTCACCATGGAGCTATACAGTACATGAATATAAATAATATAATAGAAAGTTTAACACATTACAAAAATATTTGATTGTAGTGCAATTACGATACCGACTTAGGACGATCATTTAATTTGACAAAAGCCAAACAAATGGTGTGGTTAAAAAAATATTTCGTAAAGCAGCTAGAGCAATTTTTGATGCGCTAAAAATGCAAAAGAAATAACAACCAAATGTCAATTAAATCTCTTTGACAATGTTATTCAGACATTTTTATTGTAAGGCTGTGAGAGCTGGAGTCTTCTAATATTTCTTTAATACAAAAATAGCATATTAGATACTATAAATATATAGTTAAGTCGAATCAAATTACTCCAAAATATTTTATATATGGAGAACTTTGAAGATATCCATTGTCAATTAAAATATGAATTAATGTAAAAACAAGAATTTTTAAATTCTGGTCAAGAATCACTATTAGATAACAAAAAAACTTGCAAATTTTTTTAACTCACATGTACATGTAAATATAATAATCATTCATTGATTAGATTTATTAGAAATATTTTAAACGAATGTGGTCTGCCATATGTATGGGAAACTCAGACATTCGTAGGTAAAGATGGGTTAAGTACTTATGTATCAAAAACCTTAAAAAATCAACATTTATAGAAATGGAATGAGCTCCTATCTAACTCATCAAGAGCAATAAATTATCCAATCTGATTAAAACCAAAATCCGTACTTCGCTCGTCGTTTCTGATAATCGCGGTATCTATCGCGACTTATCAGTAAACGGGAGCGAATTAGAGGTCTGATTTCTAAAAATGAATTGAAATTTGAATTTTACCTTAATGAATTACCAAAAGCAAAAGAGAATTATTCTGTAGATTTAGAACATATATTGTTGTGAGATCCAATATTAGTGGTTATCCAGAGAATAGATTGCCGGGGTGCGGTGTCATATGAAAAAAAAAGGGGGGGGGGGGGTTCCTGGTTACCATGACGCCTGAAAATCGTCTCTGTCGATAGGGGAACGGCGGCTCGTTCAATCCGCCACAGAGATGCATTTTAAGGAGACGAACATCATTTACAATATCTAAAATGGAAAATTTCCAAATTTTACAATAAAATAAACATGTCGGCAATCAGACAACCCTTGTTAATGTACGGATTCCTCATAACTATTAAGGTTATGTTGATTTAGAGTTACCAATAAAGTTATAAACACCCAAAAGTAACAGACAATGCGTAGGTTACAAGCGGTCCTACACTAAAAAGAGAACTCTAGCTTTTAAAACCACAAGATTGATCGTATTGGTTTTATTTCGCATTAATCTGATAAAATAAAGATATATAGATTATTTATAACCAAATTTATCATTGTTATCCATGTTTACAGTGGGAGGGGCGGAGGGGACGTTCAACCCCCCCCCCCTTTAAAAAGATGAAAAAGAAAAACAAAGTGGAGAGAGGGGAGTAGCCTCGTTGATGGATTTAAAAGGGGAAGAAGGGTTGCACCCCCTTTTTGGTCGGAAAATTTTACCAAAAAAGGGTCATTGTCGACCATTTTAGGGCTGCAACCCCACTTCCTTTCCCAGACATATAGTACAAAACATTTGTCATGGAAGACTGCAATCCCCCCCCCCCCCCCATTTTAAAAAAATTCTAGACCCGCCTGTGAGCCTCTTATTATCCGACAGATAGTAGTACATCTACTCGACTTCTCCGGAGGGAAAATTGCAAGTGTGAAGTGCGCGCCAGTGGCTGATTGATTGATTGATTGATTGATTGATTGATTGATTGATTGATTGATTGATTGATTGATTGATTGATTGATTGATTATTGTTTTACATAACTCCACGATTATTTCAAGTATATGGTGATGGCATCTGCCTGATGCATTGCATACAAATTTAGACCTTTGCAACGGATCCTCCCAAAGCAGTGAGGGATCTTTTACGTGCCACGTCTACCGTGACACGGGACCTCGGTTTTTACTGTCTCATCCAAAAGACAGAACACCGGTGTGCCCAGGGCGGGAGTCGAAAACGGGACCTCTCGATCAGTGGCATGTCTACACCCTCATTGTTGGTAAAGAGTCCATCCATCCGTAAAAAAATGATTTGTTAATGCGACTCCCCTCAGATTTGATTGTGGGCTAGAAGTATGCCTTATATGATCTATATGATGTGTAATTTTGAACCTGATCCCAGCCTTCGGGAGTGGAAATACATGTAGGCGTGGTCTTCGAATCTTTTTATGGCTTCTCTTCCAATATATGCTTATTATTGTATACTCTAATATGACTTGATTCCTATCCCTACTTAGTCAATAGAATTCATCCGAGTGGAAAAAACTAATACAAACCATCATTCCTGCAGACGGACAGACAGAAGGACGGACAGACTAACTGACATTACCATTTCATAGACCAGATTTTGCATCGGAATTCGGCCAATAAAGGGAAAATAAAGTAGTTTTAAAAATATCAAGGTATTCAAAGCAGGAAATGATTTTACATAGGTTCTTAGCATATATTTTTTCATTCCTGTCCATTGCATATGTGTAATCCTGTATAATGTATTTTTTATGAACAATAAAATACAATTAAAACTAAAAATATCAAAATAAAGATGCTCTCTCTCTCTCTCTCTCTCTCTCTCTCTCTCTCTCTCTTAGAGTTGGGTAACATACCACGGTAATCTCAAAGTTAAAAGCGAAATAAATGGTTACTGGTAGGTATTTTAATATCATAGTACGACATGAATGGTAACAATGCACGGAAATGCGACATATTATGAAGATCTATTTGTTATACAAAACGCTTGTGTTTATGAAGTATTCGAAAAGGTAACAAATTGACATAATGAATTCTTTCAGTCTACCCGTATTGTAAATTATTAAGAATACTGTATTTCTATCGCTTTACAAATATGATTTTTAAAACTATCACTGAAACTGGAAATGTTATACGATGGTGGATGGAAGTTAAGTCACATGTGTAAAGGATGGAAAACGACTTCAATTCCTTATCGGTTATCTCGTTAACTGGGTATTCAGTATTTGTGTCAATAAAATACTATAATAGAAAAAAGGGAAAAGTTAAATAACATAAGAAACAAGGGTGGATTGAGGGGGGGGGGGGCCTGGGAACATCCCCGGGGTTTCTTTTCTATTATTATTATAATTATTATTTTTTATTTAGTTTTTTTTTTACCTTTTCCTTTCGACGGAGGTCATTTCATGTCTTCGAATTTTTGCCCGACCATACTCTATTTTTATTATTTGTTACCTTTCCGATTTTTTCATACCTACACATGCTTGTGCATAATGTATTTTGCTATATATATGACTGCATGGTGCTTACTTTGAAAGTAACTCATACATTCCAAATCTATTTTTTTTTTCTTTTGCATGAAAATGTTGTTATTAATTTTATTCTAATTTATATTTGTTGTTAGGTAAAATGTTTGTTCAAAGTTCTATGATTATTTATATATATACTTGCTATTACATTAGATCAAGATTGATTTTAGAGCTCATCTACATGCAGTATTAGTACTACTATGTACACGTATTTATTATGACATTGTAAATTTACTTTAAGGGAAACTATGTGAAATATATGCAATTTCGGTACCATATCAAAGGTAATAATAAAGAAATAAAGTGACAAAATAGATATGTTTTGTGACTCTGTTCTTCGGCACAACGAAAACAAAAATCTTGTGTCATTATTGAATAAAAAGGGCTGAAAAATGAAAATGTATCAGATTGCACCATTTTATTCGAAAATTTAATCTGATTGGCTTAATTGAAGAGGAATTACTTTTTTATTAATTCACTTGAACATCCTTGTTTACCAATCATAATAATTGATCATTTTGATTTTGCTTGCCTGAATTTAAGTAGATCCTCTCCAATTGATGTTGTTATAATGATTATATAGTAAAGACCTAAAGCTTTGACAAATTAACCTCATAGTGCATTACGAACCATATTTGACTGCACTGCATACTTTATCAGTTTATGACACGTCATGGAGTATACACAACAATTAATGTTATATCGATATATTTACAATGCTAGTCTAATTCCTTCGATGAACCGTGCTAAACTGACTCGGTTCATCAGCCCATAAACTTGGGTCATGGAAGTAGTACCCGGCATATGGCAAATCACATGCGATGATGCGTAGTAATATAAAAAGAGGCGGGACTTGCTCTAGTTAACGGCCGATGTTCTATCATTGTTTTTTTAATTGAATGAATGAGTGTGATTCCTCTGTTTGCGATATCGTATAATTCAGTTTATGGTGCAAGAAAAGTATTTTTCTAGCAATCTAGACACGCGCTATATTGCGTGGCGGAAGTACTTTTCTACTTCACGAAAATTTCTTTCCTTGCCAGTTTGATAACGGGGAATTTGATATTTTGTTTTCAAAAAGAACCTTTTAAAATGCATTGTAAATATAAGGAATGACTGTCTTTTTTTCTAGGTTCATGGGGAAAGTTCATTCCCCATGAACCTAGGGAAAAAAACAGTCATTCATTAAATATACCGGTAGGCAAAAATAACAGAATATACAACGATATAAATTAGATATTTAAAAGTATGCCATTATATATGTCCCCTTGAAAATTTATTAATTATGGTAGATTATAGCATATTTTACCAAATTTTAACAAAATGTAACCATTCTGGCCGCTACACTTCGTAAACACACTCTCTAAATTCAAATTCAAAATTATACGCCCAGGCATATTTCCAGAGGCGTATCACTGTATCCATGATATTTTAATTAATCTTGATCAATATATATGAACAATAGCTCATGCAAAATTTCAGATAAAAATTCTTCGTTTTTATTTACTTAATTTGCGAGTGAATTTGAAGAGAAAGGTCACTGGGGCGTATGAGAATCTAAGAAAGATAACTCTAATTTATTTGGAAATGAATTATGATGAAGTATGTCATGTTTATAATTTCTTCTTTTAATCAAAATGTGCATCATGACATTAATTTGAGTAGAGAATTACAAATTATGATATAAATATGCCAATCAAAATTATTTGCAGGATAATTATGAGAGATAGCGTTCTTAGATTTTCATACGCCCAGACGAAATCATCAAATTCACTCGCAAATTAAGCAAATAAAAACGAAGATTTTTGTCTGATATTTTGCGTGTGCTATTATTTCACAGATATTGATCAAGATTCATTAATTTGATTAAAATATTATGATTAAAGCGAATGATAATCTCCAGCAGCATCTGGACGTATGCCTGGGCGTATAATTTATCCTGGGCGTATAATAGCAGGACCCCATTCTCTAAGTCTAAGGTTCCTTGGAGTTCTCCGCTACAGTACATATTATGCTCCCCCACCTTTCCAAAGATTTAAAAGCTAATAACCCCTGAAATTTATAAATTATGGCAGATTATAGTAATATACTGATGTGTGACTACTTTGACTGCTACTTGATGAATACGAATTAAATTCTCTACTCTGGGGTTCTTTAGTTTTTTCTGTTTAAACTTTAGACTTGGATGTATAACGGGTGCTACTAAATGAAGTCCGGAGAAGTCCGAAAGAAAAGCACGGGGGTGAGGGGTTGGAAAGGGCATCCAGAGATAAATTATGATAATATCTAATATATATTCAAGTTTCATACAAATATATTGAGTAGTTTTGATTTTATAAGCTCACAAATTTTCCCGGGTGAATTCCAACCACCGAGCGCCGTGATATTGGATCGGGATCTGTACTGTAGTGTGGTTATATACTTATACCCTATACACGATGCATTGTAAAATCTTACACAATTTGACAATAATATTTTATGAATCAGAGCATTGGCGGATCTAGGGGGAGGGTTGCGGTTGTTTGGAATTAAAATTTTTACCAAAAAAGGTCATTTTCGGCCATTTAATGCTACAACTTATTTTTACTTAACTTTACCAGCTCTTGTCACTTGGAGGCCACCTCTATAAGGGCCTAAAATAAAACTGTTAAAAAAAAGGGGGGGGAGAAAAATGAAAATACAAAAATGAAATGAAGAAAACTTAAGATATATAAAATTTACAATTAATTTTAAAGCGAACGTTATACTTAATAAAGGAATTAAGAGTAAAATATTGGAAAGGAGATAATTTAGATGTCATTCATATTCATCTGAACGATAAAATAATATATAAATATTATAATTTTATACTTAATAAATGAATGAAAGACAGAACTGGATAAAAATATGAATACACGTATGACAATATTTACGTATGTTCTTCAAAATATTACATACATAAACGGTGATAATTATAAAGAAACTAAGAACGAAATGTAGAATGCTATGGGTATATAATCAAATACAAATACATTCTAAATAACATAAATGTGCTTCAATCAAATCGTTAAAGATTTCTTTTTAAGTAATAAAACCTAAATGAAGAATGACATAAAGATATATACAAGATATATGCAAAAATGAAAAACATACAGAGAGCGAGATAAAGAGGAAGTACAGATCGGTCCTCCTAAATGGAGAACTCTAAAGAACTCTAAAGAACTCTAAGCTTAATTTCGATATGGATGGGTAAAATGGAAAAATAAATTGATATTTAGGTGTATTATGATCATACAAACTTAAATATATAAGGTTTGTTGGGGTTTAGATGAAAGGAAAGTGTCATAATTGTGAATTGAATATAGCTGGGTTTACGAAGCGCGTTGCGCGTATAACGCCATATTGGAAAGTTATTGCGATCGCTGGTGACATTTTTTTTTTTGGAAGTGTTTTTGATTGATAATTATTATTGATTATATATTAATTATTCATCCTTTATTTATTAGCGGAGCAGAATGGAAAAAGCATAAAAGGCGCTGTTTTAAAAGCAACAAAGAATGGATGCATTTTTTTCATGGACATTATCTTTTAGTTTTAGATCTACAACTTTTTAAAGTTATGTTTTACTTATTATTTCTCTGAAATACTATTCACATTTAAATAAAATCATATACATATATATTACTTGCTACCTCTTTTCTAAGTGATAATGTATGACCTTACAAGTTACGACATATAATTGATACAATTTATTTCCGAAGGTTTTAAAAACATATTTAATATATGGTAAGGTTTGTGTCGCCTCAAATGTATGATGAATACATGAATAAATTTATTATTTGAATAAAACATTTATTCATATATTGTAGTATCTGAACAAAAATACTACAATAAATGAGTGGTGGACAGGTGGTACCCCTCTTCAGCCCGCCCCTACCTCCCCCTCCCGTAGTATCCGGTGTGATATTTTTCGGGGTTTTTTTTAGTATAAGACCCTCCTCCACTGTATAATTTTCTTCCTCTCCCATCCCGTCTCTCATCCCCCTTCTCTGCCTCTCCCCTTCCCTCTCCAGCCCCTTAACCATACCCCTTCCGTCTTATCCTGTCCACCCCCACCCCCCTTACATGAATAAAATCATTCTTATTATTATTATATATATCTTATACAGTTGCGCAAATCCTTACCAGAATAATTACCTTAATCGATTTTAAGGACACGTGGTCTGCGAATAGAATAGCTCTCAGTGTATTGCTGTCTTAATATATAGAGTAGTAAGGACATACAAGAATGAAATGAAATTCGTCCTCAATTTCATTGAGTTTACAATGATTACATATACGATTGACTCTAGCCAATTTCAAGTTAAAGAAATGAAACCTTTTTCCCATTGACACCTCACCTAATCAGATGATTAGGATCCGATCTATTCATTCATTCATTCATTGATTCATTCATTCATTCATTCATTCATTCATTCATTCATGTTCGCTTTATCAAGTTGTTACTCTTTCTTACATGTACATAGGACAAGGGGTAAAATAACACATAGACGATAGTAATATCAGCACAATATTATTCTGTACTGAAGCCACCTTAAAATGACATAGATGATGAGTAGATCTCATATGATCTAATTAAAAATTGTGCCATATAACTGTTATATACATAACAATGTTATGCATAACAGTTATATCAGAAGTCGACATGGGAAACAAATTCAAACAACAATCATATGGCGGGTCTGTACGAAGCCAATAGTCAGGGGTTTCGTTGTTACACGTTTTATGTGATGCCTTCTCAATCTGAATGATATACTTTCAAATAGAAGATATGAGCAAATTGAATAAAGATAAATATTGTTGTTGATGACTTGTTAATCATCTGGATGCAACAAAATTTTATCTGGTTATCTAAAACAATCGGTTAAAACACATTACAAAAGCAATCATGGCATTCAGATATTTACAAATCATTGAACTATCGTATCTATAAAATACAACGTTCACTCAAAAAATATATTCAAATTCTGAGAGAAAAAGACCCCATTGTGTTTAGCAAATTTAGACTCGCGAAAAATAAATTGCTTTCGAGAAGGGACGATGGCAAATTATTATCCTCTTCGCTGGTATGTAAAAAGAATCCGTGATTTTTTTTATTCCGATTTTTTGTTGCACTTGACTCTTTTTTCTCATTTATTTTATGCAATATATCTATTCAATTGTAATTCATTTATTTTTTATCTCTCTATCTGTATTTCTAATAATTTATTAGATCTATGGTATTTTCCTCTCTCTCTCTCTCTGCATCTGTATTGCCTCATGTATACAATGTTCATCTATTGTTGACTAATATTGCCTCCCCTCTTCCGCCCATCACCTCCCTCCCCCCAACCCCTTACCATCCCCTCCCCCCTTACCTCCCATCTCCCTCTTACCCTGTCCGCCCCCCCCCCCCTTTTGATAGCTTAATGAATAAATATGCCAATTATTAAATTCAAATAAGAACAATTACAAGTATTTCAAATATGGTACATGTTGCGTAGCTAGCACATAAATAATTAATTTTTCAAATATAAAAAAATACTTTCTAACACTAAACCCTTACAAACTATACATTTTAAAAATTGTATGATCCCCCTCTATCAAAATATCAAATAATTGTAAACTTTGACCACACATATCGAAATAAAACCTATATTTCTTTTGTTAATAGTATATCTAATTTCTAGTTCTACATTTAAGCGGACTTGCTTTAAAAAAAAATAAATATATATATAAAAAAATCGATTATCATTCAAAAACCGATCGCAACGTCCAACTTTAAATAACTTTCCAATATGGCGTTTTACACGCAACGCGATTCGTAAACCCAGCCATATTCAATTCACAATTATGACACTTTCCTTTCATCTAAACCCCAACAAACCTTATATATTTATGTTTGTATGATCATAATACACCTAAATATCATTTTATTTTTCCATTTTACCCCTCCATATCGAAATTAACCTTAGAGTTCTTTAGTGTTCTTTAGAGTTCTTCATTTAGGAGGACCCTAAATAATATGTTAATATTTCTAGATCTGCAACATGTAGGAAATACAAACTTTCTACCATACATGTATCTGAAACTTCATTTTTAAACTGATTTATTGATTTACGTAATTTTTTATTCAAAATTATTTATCACATTTGTAATTTAATTTCTTTTTCTTGCTTATTTATTTAAATTACACTATTATTGATTCATATTTTAAAGTTAATTAAACACAAGAAATCATTGTTTTAATATCTAAGGTATCTTCTTTATTTTGAATTTCTCAATATCATATTAGGAATTTATCATTGTAACGTTAAAATAATTAATCATTAATTAATTTTTATACTATACTTGAGGCATGTTTTTTGTGTAAAGAATGGATTATTTCATGTTATCACCAAATTATTTTTATTCAATTTTTTTTATTTACCTATTTACTTATTTATTCTTACAGAAGTGGCCTCCCCGCAACAAGAGCTGGAAATGTTGTTTGTCTGTTTGTTTGGTTGTTTTTCCGTAAACAACAGCTAATAACCTCAGTTTTTATAAAAATGTTTCCTTTTACAAATTGTTGGAAAGTCAACATCAGCTTGTGCGAAGAGATCTTACATAAATTGAAAGTTAGATACGGGACTTCCATATGACACAACAGATACCGATCCAGTATGCCGGCGCTCGGTGGTTGGAATTCACCCGGGAAAATTTGTGAGCTTATAAAATCAAAACTTCTCAATATATTTGTATGAATCTTGAATATGTATTAGATATTATCATAGTCTATCTCTGGATGCCATTTCCAAACCCCTAGGCTAACCCCGTAGTGTTTCTTCCGGACTTCATTTAGTAGCACATTAAAACTTAAAAGTGATGGTAGATTATAGCTAAATGATCAGTCATAACCACATTGATCTTTACATTTGATGAAAACGCTACGGTTTTCTGTTTAGTAAGTTACAATTGATATTTATGGGGTTAAACAGCTGTCTTAGATTATGACGTAAGTTATAAGAAGGGCTTATATTTGACATTAATGGTGCTAGATTTGTTCAGTCTTACAGAAATAAAAACTTAAGCAAACAAGATGCACAGAAAAAGCACATAAAAGACATAAAACGGCTTCATGCTTGTTTATTTACAATCTTATGTTTACTATAACATATATTTAACAAATATTTTAATTTAACAAAAATTTTAAGTTATACGTGTATCTGTAGTTAAGAAGTATCAGAGTTAAAATATTTGCGGAATCTTTTTGAAAAATAAACATACATACCTTTATATTTTGTACGCGCTCGATAAGTAAGATATTGAATGTATTATAAAGTAACTAATTTATTTAAGTTGATCCAATTCTTAAGGTTATTATTTAACAAAAATACTTACATCAAAGTGAAGTATCTTGATTCTGCAGTCGTCTAAATTATAAATGAATTAATTCCATTAAATATCAGTTAATATGACGTCTTAGACTATTCTATTTTTGGTGGACTACGGAAACATTGAATTGAAAATTCTGCATATCAAAGTGACCGTAAGCCTGATTTCCCTACCAATAAACTCTTCCAAATAACAGAAGGGAGTATGGCTTCAAAAAAACTTTCACCTGTTTTAGTCACGTGATACACTATTCGTCCTGGGAAATAACATGTTATTTCCTGTCTGTTATCACAGAACTTGTAATTTCGTTGTTTTCTTTTTGATATACAGTGTCTGAATATAAAAATTATAACAGAGACATATATACATGTGTATGAATGTTTCTGATTATAATAATCAAAGTTTACAGAATACATCACAAATCAACGCATTACTGAAATATGATTGAAAGTTTTCCATAGCATAAGTGTAACACTAAAGTTTTAAACTTTTATTATGTTTAAACTTATACATAAATTATGACAATCTTGTCATAATAAATGTTTTAAACTTTAGTGTAACGTATGTATTTTGCTAATAGAATTGTTTCGGTCCTTTCTGGGTTTTTTTTTCTGACTAGGGGGAACATGAATGGTTGATTGTGTATTAAAATAAAACATGTAGTTGTAATGAGCATTGCAGTTACTTGTTCTGGTAAGGATTACTGAGTAGGTTTTTTTTCTATTATTTTCTTTTAACTAAACTGAATTTATTTGAAATGAAAATATTTATAGGGATTGCTAAATATCATCAGAGACATAGACTACTTTGAAAGTAATATACGTAGCGGCATTTTAGCGGGAAGGGGTGGTTCATGAGCGTGTGACACGAATAGTGTAATTTAAAAGAAAGAAAGTAAAAAAAGATATAGCAATATAACATTGGAAACGTAGGATACCATGGTAATATGTCTCTTTCTAAGATTTCCAAGGATATGAACATTCAAGAAAATATTTTGTTATTGTTTTATCACTAAACATTCTTAATATTATTTAATTTTGTTGCATGAAGTCTATATTTGGAATTTTCACTTGATGGAATTTCTTGATCAAATGATGTTTCAAAATTACTATGATATGCATTTCATTGCATTTACATGGATGGGCAGATTTTGCAGTTCTTCGAGGAAATCTATAGTTACGTCAGCTGCCGTCTTTGCAATTCCCAACCCCTAATTTTTTTCCTCCGATAAGTCAAACGGGTTTAAATAGAATATTTATGGTGGATGGCGGCACACCATACATCGGAGAAGTTCTGTTCATGGATGAGGAGATGTATGCGACATGGGGATATGGGGTGTAGTGTTATATTAGATAATCAAAATACTCATTATTAAGATACAGTTATAACTGGTTTTTGAATACTGTCAAACTCAGATTATCTGATCACGCGTAACAGAGTTGGAATAACAGGGTTAATGATTCACCAAAATGCATTATCTATAAAATTTTCCAGGAAAGTCTTTGTCAATAAAGTATTTGTCCATCTTACCAAAAAGCTGTCGTATCATTTTTACAAAATTAAGAGCCATCAGCAACAGATTATCTATAGAAAGTGGCAGATGGATGTCTATTGAACTGTCTGAAAGGAAATGTTCACTTTGTGATAAAGATGTATTGGGTAACGAATATCATTATTTATTTGAATGTAATTACTTATCTAATTACCTATCTAGTTACTTATCTAATTACATATCTTGATCCTTATTTCTACATTCGTCCAAACATTATAAAATTTCAACAACTTTTCAGTTCAAATAACCAGAGACATATATACACATGTGCATATATGTCTCTGAAATAATCTAGAATTATTATCAAAACTATGGAACGCCATAGCTGTCTTAAGATTACATTATTAACCAAAAATAGTCATTTCATAATAGCATTACATCAAGATAGTAATATTATTTTTCCATAGTTTATAGTTTATTTTATCATAAGCAATACTGCTCATAGATATACAACACAGATAACATATAAATGAATATATAAAATATTAATATTTGTACTCAGTAGAGAAAATAAATATACATATAATATAAGTATAAAGATAAACAGATAAACATATTTTGAATTGGCATGTATATAAATCAATTATGAAGGTTTCGAACAATAAAGGCATGTCTTATATATTTACCCAGATTACACAGTTCTTTTACATTCTGAGTAGAAAATAGTTGAACCAATTTAAAGACAGAGGGTCTGAAATAATAGTATTTTTTCAAAAATTTTGTTCTGATATCATTATAGTGGGGACAAATTAACACAAAGTGATATTCATCTTCTATGTCTGTGAGACAAAGAGGGCATTTACGTCTCTCAATAGGGATATTCTTATACCGACCAGATTCAATGGATAAACAATGAGAAGAAGTACGTAATTTACATATTGATTTCTTAAAATGAATCGGGAAAGGCTTTAATAGATATGATTGGATTGTAAAATTATCCGAAATGTGTTTGTAAATAAAACACTTCGAAGATTCGTTGATATCAGCAAAAATATTTTGTTTACAAATATCAAATATGCGTTGCTTGGCAACTGCTAAAATAAATTCTGTTTTATCACAATGTTGGTTTTCCCATAAATGATATAAACCCAACGTAGATAATAAATTACAAACACTTGCTGCCCAAATTTTAGAATAAGGTTTTGCAGTTGTTCATTAAACATGAAATCAAAGCAGCCTTTCAAAATACAATTATCACTGGAAATAATTTTAATCCAATATTTCAAAATTCTTAATTTGCGTATACATTCTAAAGGGAATCTACCAAGTTCGCTGTAAACAACTGCATTTGGAGTTGATCTTTTAACTCCAAGTATATTTTTACAAAAGTCGATGTGAACTTTTTCAACTTCTTGGGCTGAGTGAAAACCCCAAACTTCACAAGCGTAAAATGCAATACTGCCGACGTAAGTATCAAACAATGATAATAGCATTACAAAATTCAAATTCATATTTACACATTTCCTTTTCAGTGCAAATAAAGCCTTTTTACATAGATCGTCGTTTCTAAGAGTACCACCATTTCTAAAAACAATAATTTTAGTTTTTTCTACATTGACTGATAGTGACCATTTCTTTGAGTACAGTTCAAGTGAATTTAACATAGATTGTAAACCTATTGCTGATTCGGACGAAATAACCATGTCATCAGCGTACATTAACAGAAAGAGCGATAACTCTTGTAACTCGATGGGAACACGTCTTTGAAATGTATAAAATACTCATTAATAACAGAATCGAACCCATGGCTTTTACCAGCACGCAACTTTTTAATAGCATCTTCAATCTCTTTCACACTAATTTCTTCTTCAAGTTCAGTAAAAACAACATCATTAGTTACATTTACACTAGTATCAGTATCATTAAAATTTACATTACTTGCAAGTGACTTAAAATGATTATGCAATTCACTGAGGTCAACATTAACTCGATTCGACTTCTTTTTGACAAATTTTTAATAAACATAAACATACAAAACTATGTGAATATTTACACACACACACACACACACACACACACACACACATATACATACATACATACATACATACATACATACATACATACATACATACATACATACATACATACATACATACATACATATATATATATTGTGAAATTATATTCTTTAACATCCTGTTAAGCATGCTATTACTTTGTATCAAAAATGTCCTCGACATGTCATGTGACCTCGAGTGTAAATAAAGTTCTGTTCAGAGAAAAGGTCTGTTACAATGTAGAGTACAGACCTTCCAAACCATATGTTATACAGGATTTTGAAATTCCTACAGTATGAAAATCATGAAATTGAATTTAATGAATTTAATAGACTTGCAAATTATAATTGTTATAATATGACATAACAAAACCAATTCCCGTAAGATTTCGATTCACAATATTTTTATACTATTGTAATTTCCTCTCTTTCAATTTTGACTATTGAAAACTGATCACATAAAATTCAAATCACATTACGAACATTTCAGTGTTCTTTATATCAACTACACGATATAACTACGTGGTAATGGTGTGACTCAATGCGTGCTACACGATATAACTACGTGGTAATGGTGTGACTCAATGCGTGCTACACGATATAACTACGTGGTAATGGTGTGACTGGTGTGACTCAATGCGTGCTACACGATATAACTACGTGGTAATGGCGTGACTCAATGCGTGCTTAATGTTAACTACACGATATAACTACATGACAATGGCGTGACTCACGATATAACTACGTGGTAATGGTGTGACTGGTGTGACTCAATGCGTGCTACACGATATAACTACGTGGTAATAGTGTGACTCAGTACGTGCTTAATGTTAACTACACGATATAACTACGTGACAATGGTGTAACCCCATGAGTGCTTAATGTATTCGTCTCAAGATCGGAATTCAGGTACTGGGTTCGACTCCTGTCGGTTTCCTGTGGTTCGACTATGACATCACAAACCAAAGAAGCGAATGGGAAAATTTCACTTACTGGCCAAACTTGATTAAATAACGCTACAGACTGGTGCTGTCATCCTATAGATGAAATACTCATGACGTGACATAATACACTAATCAGCCAGTGTACCTAAGATATACAGGAATCTGTCTGTCCGTCTTTAGAAGGATCTTTTTTTTTTTAGGTTAAAGGCCAAGATCACAAGATTTCATTCTATCAACAGCGTTACCGCACTGTAACTCATTAGCTTTGCATCTAGATTCATAATGAAACACAAATAGGACGTCAGAATAATCCATAGTACAAGGATGTATTATAACCTTGACCCAAGGTCATATCTCCATGTTCACTGTGAACCTGTGGCATTTTTGTTAATGTTTTGCGACTTTGCCATCGATAGTGGGTTTTGTCTTGTGAGGACAGTTTCAGTTATACCACTGCAACAAGTTCAAGGGAAGGTATACTAGAATCAGGTTGTCTATTCGTCTGTCTGCTTGTCGGTCTGTAGACGTACACATTTTCTGCAATTTTGATTTTTTCTGCGATTTGATTTTTTTTCACAAACCTTTTGAGATATCAGATTGAAGCTTATTACACATCTGTAATACCAACAACTAGAGGTCAACTTTGAATATTGTCAGAACAGATCTACTTTACCCGGAGTCACGACTTTTTCCGTAGTTTTTTTTTCACATCCTTTGAAATAGTGGACTAAAACTTGATACACTTCTTTAGTAGCAACAACTACAAACCGAGTTTAAATCATCTGGGGGTGGTTGGCATTCTTTTAAAGAAGTTATGACTCATTAGAATTAGTTTTCCACACGTCTCCGGACTTTAACTCAATGGTATTTTATTACGGAGTGGTGATACTTAGCTTTTAGGATACACATGACTTAAAGAGGATCACCTTTTCTTTGGCGGATTAACGTTTCATTAAGTTTTATGTATCTATTTATTTATTTTCATTTATTATCATTATCTATTTTCTGTATTCATTTATTATTATTATTATCATCATTTTTTTTTATTTGGAATTGCAACTCGTTAAGATTTCAGCGTAGAATCATAAAATGTCCCAATTGTTACCCATGACGTAAGTGTATATGTTGACCTTGATTCAAGGTCATAACTCCTGGATAGTAAAACCTGTGAACAAATTTGTCGTTTTAATCAGGAAATGTAATTCAGCATTCTTAATGGTCTCAGTGGCAAATGACATGAGAAGCGTGTATGAGAAGTTTGATTACTAGGTGAATGGTGACATAGAAAGTACTGTAATGTCGCCTTTAATCATAGTATCATCATTTGCTTTTGGGCTCCGGACTGTAATGTCGCCTTTAATCATAATATCATCACTTGCTTTTGAGCTCCGGACTGTAATGTCGCCTTTAATCATAGTATCATCACTTGCTTTTGGGCTCCGGACTGTAATGTCGCCTTTAATCATAGTATCATCACTTGCTTTTGGGCTCCCGACTGGTGCATCCCACTAATATATAGTTTTAATACGTTGGTTAAACGATTGATTGATTGATTTTTGTTTTACGTCACACCACGAATATTTCACGTATATGGTGACGGCATCTGCCTGATGCGGAGCATACAAATTTTGACCTTTGCAACGGACCCACCCGAAGCAGTGAGGGATCTTTAACGTGCCATGCATACCACGACACGGGGCCTCGGTTTTTACTGTCTCATCCGAAAGACATGACACCGGCATGACCAGAGCGGGACTCGAACCCCGGCCTCCCGATCAGGAGTCCGACGCGATACCACTAGGCCACGCCGGTGTAAAGCCGAATAATGACCCCCGTCGAATTATGACCGGATAGGTCATTATTCTACGTAGAAAAATGACTCCCTAGCCGTAGAATAATGAGTCAAAATCGTAGAATAAATACCCGGGGAGTCATTTTTCTACATGTTCGATCTATAGGAAAATGACCCCCATAGAAAAATGACCCTATATTGTACTTAATAATATTTGGTATTTTCTACAACATGATAAGTCTTTGAATCACTATGCTGACGGGAATAATACCCCGTGGCAACAATATTTTGTATGCTCAAATTGAATATCAAATGTTCTAACAGGATCTTGACAATAAGGTTGTGACCTTGACCTTTCGCACACGACCTTGATACACGTTCATAACACACTAGCATACTTAAAGGAACAAATATACCGAAAATGATATATACCCATTCATACAAGTAACAGATATACACTGGACAAGAATTATGCAATAGTTACCTTGACCTTTGACCTACAATTTTGGTTCAAGGTCATGGCACATTGGCATCTCCATGGGAAAAAAATGTACCAAGTACATGTATGATTATTACCAATTCATACAACTGAAAGATATCACATACACAAGAATTTTACAAAAGAGTTAATAGTGACCTTTGTTCAAGGTCATGACACATCGATAACTAAAAAGGAACAAATATAACTAGCACGATCATTACTCATTTATACAACTGAAATATATAGCTCGAACAAACATTTTGCAAGAGAGTCAATATAGTGACCTTGATCTTCGACCTACGATTTTGGTTCAAGCATATTTGCATCTCCAGATAAGCAAATGTACCAAGTATGAACATCTACAATCGGAACATCGTCGCATCTTTTTTTAACAAAAATCGTTGTTTTCGTATTTGCATTATGATTACATCATCTAATATCATGGAAAAACACACAAATCTATACCATAACGGATTCAGTCATGCAACCAATGCAAAGAGTTAATTGATAAAATGATACAAAATACAAAAGAATCTAGCAAAATTTTCATAAAACCTTTTAAGATAAATGCAAGATTGGTGTGGGTGGGTAGGGGTACTCCGATTTTATGATCAGCACTAGTGTTTACACATTTGAACCACGATTGGCTACAAATCATTCGGTTACTATTTCTATATTTCATGGACTCGTATTTTAACCAAAGATGCAAAAACATGCGCACAAAACATGATGATAATATACCAAATTCTATAGGCACTACACTGATCCTTACATGAACAAAATCTATTCGAATGTTTCTTTAAGCTCGCTGAAGATGCATTGGATTGCAATTAGATGGATTTTAAATTATTGCAAGCACATGTGATTTATATGCAGAACTCCAAATTCATATTCATTGCTTTGAGGAGCCATATTTGCATTTTTTTGTAAGTTTCCTAATATAGCTCCGCCAAATTTTAAGATTTTTTTAGCAAATGCTAGAGACTTAAACACTCTTTCAAGCTCCATTTTTTTATAATTGTACTCAAATTGGAGAGCTAGCTATCATGGGACTTTGATTCGAGACTGTATTTCATTTCATACTTCGAAGCAGCTAAAGCCCCAGTGACACCGGATCGTACGATTTCTATATCGTACGATTGATGGAAATTTGATGACATTGCGATCGATCGTCGATGTTTGCTACGATCTCAAAAGGTAATCGCATACTGCGATTAATTTACGATCGGTGGTAGGTCATCGCACGACATGTGGCACGATTGGTCATGCGATTACCATAATATTGATCGCACGATCAGTCGCAGGTGATCTTAGGACCGGTCCTGAGGATTAGCAACTGATCAGGCGAATTAAACATGGTCACCTACGATCAGTTGCATGGCCAATTGCAACCAAAAGCAGCACGTCGCAGCTAGAAGGTACGACCAATCGCTAAAATGTACCACCAGTCGCACAACCAACCACGTGACCACTTGCATGCGATATCTTATACGATTGGTGGTGCGTCCATGTAGGACTAGTCGCACGACGATACAAGACCTGTCTGCGACCAATGAAACTTCTTAAATGATTGTTCAATCGCAGGTGGTTGTAGGTAAATTTTGAACATGCTTAAAACTTGGCTACGACTTATTTTGATCGTGCGATCACCCAAAATCTTTTCCGATTGGTCGCACGGCTATTCTACGATTTACATCCGATTTCTATTTTTTCAGTCGCAGAAAGGTTGTATCCTGGTCGCAAGCCCGGTGCGACTGGGGCTTTAATCATCGCGATTCGTTTCTTCATAAACTTCGTATATCTGAAGTATGAAATCAAACTTAAAATTAATAATTGAAGCCCCTTTTATAAGAAAAAATAAAAATTTCTTTATAATACTTCATTACTGTCATCAAAATCAAAAATTATTTTAAAAGTGAACAATAATGAAATCAAATAGTGATTACAGGCGAGTTTCTTTAGACATACAGGTAACCCTTGAAAACCACCACGCACTATTAAACTCGGCGTTCTTATTCAACTATGACTATTAAAGTCACGATTCATATCAGAACTGTGTGTTCTGTTTCACGCCCATAATTTTCAATATTGTAGACTGCAATATTCTTCTCCAAATTGACTCGGAATGAAACATTTTGCGTAAAATTGTAAACAATTTTCCGGGGGGTTGGGATGCCCCCGAACACCCCTAGCAGGATCGCGCCTTAAGCGCTTCGCGAATCGAATCCCTCTCTCATAGTTTCTGGCTATGGCCATGGAAATTCATGTTGAACAATCATAATTTGGGATTTTTAAATGTTGGACAATTATGGGGCACTGTTTTAATATTTTTAAGCTATTTCTGATATAAAAAATCATTTTGTGATATAAAAAAAAAAACATTTTCTGATATCAAAAATCAATGTTTTGATATCAGAAAATAAACAAGAATATTTTATATCACAAAGTCGAATTTCTGATATAAAAAATGTAAGTCATTTGCTGATGTCAAAAATTGATTTTGTGATATATTTTTGTGATATCAGAAAATGATCGTAATTTTTTTGATACCAGAAAATGATTTTCTGATATCAAGATATCGAATTTATTATATGAAAAAAAAACTTATTGGTGTGACCGGGAATCGAACCCCGGCCGTCTAACCCGAAGTCAATGTGAAAGTTAAAATTTATAACAAACAGTAAGTCGGTCCGAGTGATGTTGGATACATCAATGGCTCCCGAAAACCTTTGAAGTTCCGACATGGTATATGCCGTTAAGGCCATAGAATATGAAGGTTGTGTTTATCATGAGGGTGCAGCAGGGGCGTGTCTATTTCTTCTATTTTTGTGAATTGATTGATTATAATAATAGGAGTTTGTTGACATTTAAAAAAGATACAAAAGGCAAAAAATTGTCGACTCGATTCACTATAAAATAGTCAATGTGCCGACATAAATGAAGTTCTGAAAAAGTAACTTGAAATGTCCAGAAACAAACTTTCATTTTCCTTCTCCTCTACCCGCTCAGAACTTTCAGGTTTTGCACTACGTTCATCAGTTCATTTCGACAGTATATGCCCTCGGAACAAGATGGAGGAGTCCGAGTATAAAAAAATTGAAAGGTTTCTCTATAATCACAAATATCCAAAATCGATGTCAAAGTCAAAGTTGTTAAAACGGAACTTTCGACGAAAATGCAAGGATTTTGTTCTGATAAATAGAACATTGCATTACCAGGGTAAATTTAAACATACTATGAGAGTTGTGAAAGACAGAGGTGGAGTACGTTCTTCAAAAGATCCACACAGATGAGGCTGGGGGCCACCTAGGAATTAACAAAACGTAAGTTATAATTTTAAGTAAACCCACTATTTTCATATATATATATATATCAAGTATAATGCAATATATAATTTAGAAATTCCTCGTCTTTTTCAATTCGGGTAAATTTACAAGGAAATGCGGAGTCGAATTCAACTTGTCTGAATGATATATTGTTGTTTGTATAAACGTAATTTTGTTGGGCTACTTTTTCGTTATGTCGACTTAGTAAGCGATCAAGCTATAACGTTTACAAAGTTAGCATGTCATGACACAAGATGTGTTCAACTGAAAAAATCAAAAACTTCATTTGAACGTAAGTTAACGCCAGCGCCAGCTTTGCTTGACATATTGCAGTTTTAGCTTAACGTCATTACATGTCAACTTCAAAATGCAATGAGATCTAAAATAAAGCTATGGCGTTCCATACACTTTGATGCGCGAAAAAATCATTAGCGTGATTATATATATATATATATATATATATATATATATATATATATATATATATATATATATATATATATATATATATATATATATATTTATATATATATTTTTTTTTTTTTTTTTTTTTTTTACTTTTTTTAAGTTGGATAAAGGTGAGGGAGAGATACTATTGGAAGAATTCGTACCAGGACGTGAAATAGTATATCGATGAATGCGATATGTGCCAACGAAAAGCTCCGTTAAAGAAAGCCAGCAAACCTCTCAGGCCTATACCGGTGAAATCCACTCCATTTTCGCAGATCGGCATGGATCTCGTGGGGCCTTTGGAAAAGACTGAAACTGGTAAGTATGTAGATCTATATCTTTAGGAGAGAAATTAACGATTAACAGCTATCGATGATGTTATATGCATGCAACACGTTGACCTATATGGTACATTACCATATTTGTTATCTATGGACAGCCGTTTTAACATAAACCTATTTAAATAGAGATATTTTTTCAATAAAAAGATATCTCTATTCCACTCCATTTTCGCAGATCGGCATGGATCTCGTGGGGCCTTTGGAAAAGACTGAAACTGGTAAGTATGTAGATCTATATCTTTAGGAGAGAAATTAACGATTAACAGCTATCGATGATGTTATATGCATGCAACACGTTGACCTATATGGTACATTACCATATTTGTTATCTATGGACAGCCGTTTTAACATAAACCTATTTAAATAGAGATATTTTTCAATAAAAAGATATCTCTATTTCTCCACTAATAGGGATGCATCTAAATTTATCTCTATTTATATTAGAGATATTTCTATTAAAATGTGATGTATCTATCAAATAAGAAATTGAGGTATCACTTATTTTATTTGAGATATCTATATATCAAATAAAGATACCTGTACCTCTTTTTTGTATAGAGAAATCCTTGTTTACTGAAAAATAGAGATACGTCTATTTAAATACAGATGTCTATTTTGATAGAGATATCTCTGTTTAAATAGAGATATCATATCTGTATTTAAAGAAAAGAAGAGATATCTTTATTTCAAATAGAAATATCTGAAATACCTGTATTTGAAATAGATCATAACTTTATTATAAATAGAGATATCTCTATTTAAACAGATTTATGTTAAAACGGCTGCCCATAATAATTCTCTACTCTTCCGCGAGGGGAGGGTGAAATTCAATCGTTTGTATATTTGTATGTCCACATGTCCGTCTGTGCTATATTTTGCAGAATTTATGCAAGAGCATTCTTATTTTGTATGCATGATCATTTGCCAAGTCTTTTGATAAAGTGTCATGCGTTAATTAAGCCACATTGCTATGGTAGCTGATTTGTGCCATTTCGCTTTTTCGCGTTTTCATACTGCGAAAAAGCGCCAAAGCGACTTATAAACGGCGCTTTTTCCCATTTTTTGCAAGGCGAAAAAGCGCCAAAATGCATGCAAAAAAAAGCGCCACTTTAAAACGGATCACATACTGGCGCTTTTTCGCGTTGTATTAAATGCGAAAAAGCGCCGTTTATAAACTTGTCGCTTTGGCACTTTTTCGCCTTTCCCCTTTTTCGTTTTTTCGCAGAATGAAAGTGAAATGGCACAAATCAGCCACCATAAATTGCTTCTGCGCATGGGACTACTGCAGAACAGGTTCCAGAATTTTCTTGACAATATATACAACTAATACATGTACAACGAAAACTAACTGGAACATGGAATCCGGATAGGGTCATATATGCAACATCGAATTGTAAAGTTGGATAACTGAAACGCGATGTTGCGATGGCGATGACGCAATAATGTGATAGTGCGATGGCGATGATGCGAAAACGCGATGGCAATGAAGAGACAACGCGATGGCGATGACGCGAAAATGAAAATGCGATGGTGCGATGACACTTGTTAAATTAATGCGATTGGGATGACGCGATAGTGCGATAGCGATGACGCAACAGAGCACCGTCGCTATCGCATCATCGCCCCATCGTTATTGCTCCATCGCAATCGCATTTTCGCATCACCGCCATAGTAACATTGCATCATTGCCAATCTTATTTCATCATTGCGTTTCAGATCCAACTTTACAATGTTATGGTGTATATATATTTATGTATATATGGCCTTATCCGGATTCCGTACAATGCAGCTTTAAATGTCTAGAATTGAATGCATACTTAATAGTATTACAAAAAATGCAAAATCTAACATAGACCCAAACTTTATTTTTACAAAATAAACATATTTCCTTTTATACAAATTGTGGTATTAGCAAAACACAGATTGGGCAATCTAGCATTGTCATAAGAGTTGCTTAACATTTTATGCGCCTGAAGGGTCGGATTATGATATGGTCGATATCGTCTGTATGTCCGTTCGTCTATCCGTCCGTATGTCCGTTAACAAATTTATGTCCTCAACATAACTTTGAAAATATAAGGCCCATGATCTTGAAACTTCACAGGTGTGTAGAACTCATGGCTATGCCTATGGTGTGCAGAGCACAATAATCTTTACCATACCATTTATAATTTTGGAGTAATTACTCTTTGTTAGATTTTATGCCCCACCCATAGTATGAGCATCTGGCTTATAATGCCACGCGTCGCCCAGCGTTGCTCTTGTTTTGTTTCAGTGCAGTACATGTTTTATTTTTCCCTCTATTCATATAAGGTTTCATGAATTTACATATTCGGCTTTCATATTTTACAATGAAACATTTTGATATTGACAGGCAATCGGTACATAGTAGTACTAACAGAATATCTGACGAAGTGGGTGGATGCAGAACCAATCGAAGAGAAAACAGCTGAAAATGTTACAAGAGTTCTTACAAAATTTGTGGCGAATCATGGCGTCCCAGAAGTCTTGATAACAGACCAGGGACGCGAGTTCTGTAATCAGTTAAATGACAAGTTATGTTACCAATTCGGAATGCAACACCGCGTGGCGTCACCTTACCATCCGCAAACGGGCGGCCACACAGAACGATATAACAGGACATTGTGTGAAATGTTGTCAAAATACGTAAACGACAGACATACCGATTGGGATACGAAATTATCATCCATGCTGTTTGCATATAGAACTGCCGTTCACGCCTCAACAAAGATGAGTCCATTTTACTTAGTGTACGGTAGGCAAGCCAGATTACCCGTGGACTTAGATTTACCAACAGAAGTAGATGCAAACGAATCTTTGGCAAATGTTTTAGAGAGAAGATGTGATGCTTTTGTTGCCTTGAATTGTAACAGAGAAGAGGCGGCTGCAAACATAAAAAAGGCACAAAAAAGACAGAAGAGAAACCATGACAAACGAACCTCTGAAACTGAGTTTAATGTTGGCGACCTAGTGCTGGTCCATAACACAAGAAAAACCACAAGGAAGGGCGGGAAACTTGAAAAGAAATGGATAGGTCCATACACTGTCAAAGAAGTCCTGAAAAAAGGCACGTACAAATTAGAGGAACTAAAGAATACAATTAATGGTAGTCGCTTAAAATTGTACCAGATTAGAGAAGAGTTTCAGGGTGTATCCAAAGATGGTATTAAAAAGAGAAAGACGGCAAGTAAAGAAGCTGAGAAACCCAGACATGTGTTTTCCTACTCCGAAACCGATCATGATGGCGGTTATGGTGCTCAAAATTGTTTTCCAAAGGAAGACACATGTATATCTCGGGACCCAAGTCCGTGTAGTGACAATGATACCATCATTATTGGAGAGGAAAACGATCTGGGTAAATCCAAAAATGGTGATAATAGGGGAAAGAATGCTAACAATGAAGAAGAGAAACCCAAAGATGAGTTTTTCGACTCTGAGACTGATGGCGAATATTGTGCTCGTTTGCCAAAAGAAAATACACGTAGATCTCGCAGCTCCAGTGCATGTAGTGACAGTGACACCATCATTATTGGAGAGGAAGAGGGCGTCAATTTGTTTAATTTTCGTCCGGTTACAGGAGACTGGCAGAGAGAAAACTCAAACAAATTTGATTTAACCGTAAAAAATGGGTACATCAGTGGGAGAGAAAGAAAAATAAAGCTGACATCCGAACCAACAAAAGTGGTTTGTATGAGGGGTGACGGAAACTGTCTCTTTCGAACATTCAGTTTCGTTTTGTCAGGCGTACAGTCGTTTCATAAAAATGTGAGGGACAAAATCGTATCCTATATGGAGGAAAACGATGCCATCTTTTCTAAGATCGAAAATACCTCAATGGAGCAATATCTTTCTGTATCAAAAATGAAAAACCTCGGAACCTGGGGAACTGAGTTGGAGATTATTGCATTTTCATCAATCTGCAATACCCCTGTCCAGGTCTTTTGTGAAGCTGGTCGTGGGCAGTACAAATGGTTAGTCTACACGCCTGCAAGCGGTGAAAGCTCATCTAATTGTTCTGTCTTTCTGCAGAATATTCATGGACATTTCGAACCGGTGCTAGATGTGAGTGAAGATGTGTATAGTAGAACACCGTATCTTAGAATAGCAGATTATGTCGACAAACCTCTGCAGAATTACGTTCCACAAGACATCCTGGAATCTGCATTAGTTAATTCGAATGTAGACGAAATGAAGGTGAGATCTATCGAGGACATAGAACCTCCCCATGTGATTACCAGAAAATTCACCGACAAATTCTGCACCAATTGCAGATTCAAAATCGATCCGAACATCTTTAACACCCTTTGCGATTGGGCCAACTTTGACCAGTTAATAAGCTGACTTTGACAAGATATTGTGGCATGTATCCACTTTCAACAGGATCTGCAAAGGTTTCCTTATCAAGGGATGCTAGGTCTTTTATGACATTTGATTGATTTCAAGCGTCAAAGACGTACTTGAAAACGTGAAAAAACAGTTCGGTTTAATACAAAATGTAATGCATGTAACACGCAATGTTCAATTATGTTTTCTTTACTTTTTTATTATTATCTCAACTGACATATTCGTCTAAGGAAAAGACGTACAAGGTGGAATTTGCCTAAGCTGAAAATTATCTACTTTATTTCTTTATTATACTTCTTTTTATTAAACTATATTAAAAGTATAAATCTATGGTGTCCTTCATTGGAAAGAAGATTGAATAAATGTTCAAACAAACGCTCTGTTTGTCTGCAAATTTTCTGTCACGCGGCCTGTATCAATCATAAAAGGAAAACAATAGACGTGTTCAGAATTCCACCTTTGGCAACAATTTGGCACATGTGTCACCGATGGTTGAAATTGGTCGCCAACGCCAGTATCATCAAATTTGAATTAAGTCACCAAACTTGGTCAAACACGCCAACACTATACACCTGTGGTGGAATTTGCCACATAAGTAGAGTGTTGGCGATTTTTACTAAGTTTGATGACCTATTAATAGGCTAATTCAAATTTGATAGTGCTGATGTTGTCGACAAATTTTAACCGTTGGTGACAAATGTGGTAATTTATTACCATTGGTGAAATACTGAACACGGCTAGAATATGTTATCTTACATCTATGTTAACACGCTGATGGCTTCAGCGCTAAAGTCAGCATATTAACGTTATAAAAAATAGACATTGTATTCCACTAAGGCTTGATAATGGCCGTGTGGCCGGAAATTTGCAAAAAGAGTTTGTTTCATTAGTCCTACCGGCAAATTCGCCGAAGAGCATTTTAAGTTTCCACTCCGTTAGTGTGTCAGTCTGTCTATCAAGATTCTGTTCCGCTCTATAATGCAGTCATCAATAAACATATCTTCATCAAACTTGGCACGAATGTTCCTTATGACTCAAAGGTGAGTCACAAAGTTCAATGTCACCAGCTAAGCATGGATTTTTCTGTACCGCTCTACAATTCGGTTATCTATCAACAGATCTTCATCAAACATGGTTCGAATGTTTCTTATGACCCAAAGGTATATCATGACCGTGGACCGAGGTCATTACTCTGATTTCAAGGTCACCATCTGATCATGTGTTTCTGTTCTGCTCGAATTCAGTCTTCTATTAACAGATATTCATCAAACTTGGCAAAAATGTTCCTTATGACTCAAATGTGTGTCATGACCTTGACCCAAGGTCATCGCCCTGATTTCAAGGTCGCCAGATAAGCATGGCTTATTTCATGTTCAGCTCTATAATTCAGTCATTGGAATGTAACGTTTTCAAATGACACCAAGATCATTTACCTTGTGACCTTGATGTCAAAAATATTAGGATGTTGGAAGGTCAGAGAGTTATCGTGCGGAAACACCTTTTTCCACAGACACTTCGTTTGACTTTGACCTATTGACCCCCAATCAATAGTGGTCCTTCTCAGGTCATGGGCAACACATGAGTGAAGTATCAGTATTGGATGTGAACAAGTTTCAAATGGCACCAAGACCATTTTCCTTGTGACCTTGACTGTGGCCTTTATTTAAAAAATATTAGGATGTCTAAAGGTACTGTGAATGACCTAATATTCATGTGGTACCAGTGTTTGCGGTTTTCGTGGATAGTTCTTCCCACGAACTAGTAAATCTATGTATATTTGATAAAGACAAATTTATATATCCACGAATTTTGAACCCCAAAAATAAGTTGTTTTCGCCCAATCCACGAAAATTGGTATACACGAATAAAAAGCCATTCGTAGTAATAGAGTTATCGTGCGGAAATAACTATTCACAGCCACTTCCTTGATCTTGACCTTTGACCTATTGATCCCAAAATTGATTGCCTGAGATCATGGGCAACACATGTGTAAATGAAAGGGGGAAGGTTACTGGCTCAGGTATATGGCGGAGGCTACCACTGAAATATGAAATTCAATGATAAAATAAACATATAAAACATAAAAAAAATATTTGATACTAGTTAGTACAACTACAGTACCGACTTAGGACGGTCATTTGATATAACGAGTGTCAACCAAATGGTGTGTTTAACCGGTTGTGAAGTATCATAACCAGGTGTTCAAAGGTAATAGATTTATCTTGCAGAAACCACTTTTTCAACAGACACTTCGTTTGACCTTGACCTTTCATCGATTAACCCCAAAATCAATAGGGCTCTTTTGAGGTCATGAGCAATATATTTGTGAAGTATCATCAATGGATGTAAAATGGTAAAAGAGTTACCGCAAGAAAACCACGTTTTCCACAGACAGACGGACGGACAGTCTAGTTGAAACAGGTATACCCCCACAACTTCGGTGGCGGGTATAAAAAAAAACAAACTCTTTTTGTAAATTTCGGTCAAGCGGTCTTTATCAACAGATAAAGGATAACGATGACATTTTCAATGACATATATGTTTAGTATGTACCAATAGGCGCATCCGTCGCAAATGTTCTATGGAACACTCTCTGAATTGGTAAGAATTGTCATTTTAGGTAAGGTCATGATTAGGTGTAATGTCTGATTGATTCAGGGTTTTAATGTGTATTGTCTTGTCCCAGAATGCCATTTACATTTCGAGAGAGGGGGACTTCATATTGTGTTGTAGGGTCCTCGTATTAACCATAAAACGTCATAAGTGAGGATAATAATGACGCAAATTTACAAGGCACTTTAATTAGTTATGCAAATTATCCCTTAATTAGGCATATTCTATATAATGTCCTGGATCGTGGGAAAAGGTTTTCGTTTTATACTTCTGTCTTTATGGAAATCTCATTCTTCTCTAAACAGATGAAATAGTTCTCTTTTTCCACACCAAGTGTGCAAACTCAATTGTCATTTTATTTTAACATCTCAGGATGATAATCTGAATACACTAGGAAAAAATTGTTTGACTTCCGGTATGAACCAAGTTCTCCTGTAGATGTAAAGACTCGGAACGACTTGTCCAAGGACGCGTGTACGGGTCTAAAACACATAATTTACTTATGTTATAAATATTATAACATCCGATAAGTCACAAAATGAGGCGATATCCAGGTTTCGAAGGTCATCGGGTTTATTCAATTTATGAATCAGAATTACATACATATTAACTCTACCGATTTCGGCAAAAGTCTTTCGCCTACCGCTTTACAACTCAAATCTTCCGATTTCCTAACTTTCTACCAATTTCTCCCTTTGGATGTTTGGCTTCGGAAACCATTGTTGTTTACGAAATAAAACTTCGTTTATCCATTTCTCGTTTGATCTGGATCTTGATCGTGATCAATGAAAAAATTAGGTGGTTGAAAATAATCTCAAAAATGCATACCAGAATTATCTGAAGTATTATAAGCATCAACATGCACCATATCCACGAACTTTCAGTACACCAAGGTATATATATATAAAAAGTACACATTGAAAACATTTATCAAGAAATCAAGTCGGTTTGTAGGGGGTCATTATTCTGTGGGGGTCAATATTTTTCACGAGGGGTTTGCAATTTTTGGGGCTGGTGCCACTTATTCTACGGTCGAATAATGACCCCCTTGGTCGTGGAATAATGACCGGGTGGTCATTTTTCTATGTAGAATAATGACCCCCGGTCATTATTCGACGGGGGTCATTATTCGGCTTTACACCGGCTTTTGGTTAAACGAAGCCAATATATCTAATAAGGGAACCACTATGGGGATATATACATATAATTATTGAAAACAATATACCAATCTGATTAAAACCGGATCTTTATTCCGCTTCTATATTTGGTTTTATTCAGATTGAACAATATAAATTCTAACATTTTGATAAATGCGGCGATTTTTTACTCATTGTAGATTTTTCCAGGCTGAATCGATGGTGGTGTCCATAGATTCCCATATAAGGTATATATTCAACAACTGGTTCAATATGCTATCTAGAGCCTGTATCAACGTTTTGATTTTTTTATATTAACAATTAAAAATTACTTTCAAAGAAATGTTTGACTCAGGTTTACAGATACTACATACTTCAAAAGACTTTCATAAAATTCTATAGCTCTTATTCAAATCTGTTATCGAAATTCTGAAAATTGACTCTTCAGCTTAAGAGAAAGAGAGAGAGAGAGAGAGAGAGAGAGAGAGAGAGAGAGAGAGAGAGAGATGGGGCGGGGCGTTAAAAGATTTCAATAATGTTCTCTCCTTGGGTTAAAAAATAGTGTCTTTTTCTAACTTTAAATTTTTATGATTTAAAGTAAGCACATGAAATAGTCATGTGTTCACTTTTTTTAAAAATCATAAAAATTTAAAGTTAGAAAAAGACAATAGTTAAACGCTTTCGACATAAAAAGTATAGCACTGAGATCATCGCAAAGACCATAAACTCTTGTAACTATTATCTCTGACTTTTAATCGGGACTCTTACATATCAGGGACTTTATCTTGCTTTCAAACGGGCAGAGCACGGTTGGCTCACATTGATGTATTAATATAACATTAAGGTTTAATCCATAAAAATATTTGTTTTATGACGTTTCAACAAGTTTAGCCTGTCAGTCCTTGTTCTCTATACATATTCTTCGATACCGCTTTTGTGGCGATTATGACCGTCCTATGTAATTAACAACAATGCATTGTATTTGAAAATTCTGTGTCCGTAGCGACTTTTCGCATGCGGCAGATTCAGATAACTTCGAATTCTTTCCTTTATCAGTTGATAATTTTTTGAAGGGGGGGGGGGTGCAGCGGCCCATGACTAATGTTTTGCACTAATCGGTCCAGAACGAGGATTGCAGCCCTTTTACTACATTTGCAAGGTGTTCTTTACACCTTTCTAGTGAACCCTGGCTCAGTCCCTCTACTGCAATAATATGTGGAATGAGTAAAAGGTAGAGTTCACTCCCTCCATTAAGTATTACTACACTATTATTTCCAAAAAAAACCCAGTTTTTGTATCATCTCTTCCTTTCTGTAGCCTGGATTCGCACCTGTGTCAATTGAAAATAAATCACAGATACTAGAAATCAGCCCAACGGCTGTTGTCAATACTACTTCCAGGCCATCATTGGGGACGATCTCAAACTCAGGAAAGTTACATGGAACATATGTTTTACAAAATATACCTCTGTCATAATATAAAATATTAAATATAATAATAGGGCATCTAACGAATTTATTTATTTGTTTAGTCGTTCCTGAAGCAGGCAGATCCTGAAGTGGTGTTCGAGTTAAATAAATTAAATCTGATTCTAACCCTGTATTACTGCTTTCGATTTCACAAAGAACCATAACTCTTTACTTCGTCGTGGCATGTTTTAAACTGTGTACTACGTCAAACTGCAATATGATATATTCCTGTTACATACAGCATTTACTATTACACAACTTATAGGATTACTTCATCAAAGAGAATCGTACGTATGGCTTTATTGATTAGCTTTAGTTTCACGAATGTCTGCACCCTCGAATCTGTTCCTTTGCATGTAGTAGACCTCTCTCATCCTATACCAACGTCTGTACAGTGTAACAAGCTGTTGATCAGCATGTAGATTCATACAATAGATAACATTTTACACTACTGTATGAAATATTTTGGAATAATCAGATTTATTTGTGAATTTTTCCCTATATCTTGCAGTTACAATATGATACTGATGATGAATTTTACAGTGCAGAGCTGAGGTAATTATGATTTATTGTATTTAAAATGCATCAGAATGGTAAGAGAATATCACATTTATACAGTGGTTGTCTTATATCTACAATATTTTGCAATATCTGGCAGTCAAAATAAAGCCTTACAGAGCATCCTCCAGGGATCATACCATGTGAAGGAGAATTGTACACGAGTCCCTTGTTGTTGATAAAAATTACAGAGTGTATACTAACCTGTGCTGTCAAAGTCAGAGTGAATTGATCTGCTGGAATGGTCACTACAACAACTGCCTGAATTTTATGTATCAACAGAAGGCAGATGTCACTCTTATCTGTGATGGTTTCCATCCCATTGAGTTGACCATGTTTAAGGTAATGTAACACTGCCTGATTATCTGTCCATTTAGTGGTTGCTTGCTGCCTGGCACGGCATTTTTTCTATCTGGTTTATCTGTCTGGTGGTAAGAAGGTCCCATATATAAGTGGCATACTCCAGGATTGAGCATACAATGATTTCATATGCTCTGGCACTAACTGATGTTCATAATACCAACTGAGATTTCACTGAGTGAAGTGGAGAGGCCTATATCTGCTTTTGCTTTGATCATGGTAACAACATCTTTGTTCCAATTGATCATGTTGATGTTGTCGCTGATTATAGTTCCACTAGATCATGTTGATTTTGTTGCTGATTGTAGTTCCACTTTATCATGTTGATGTTGTCGCTGATTGTAGTTCCACTTTATCATGTTGATGTTGTTGCTGATTATAGTTCCACTTTATCATGTTGATGTTGTTGCTCATTATAGTTCCACTTGATCATATTAATGTTGTTGCTGATAATAGTTCCACTTTATCATATTGATGTTGTTGCCGATTATAGTTCCACTTGATCATATTAATGTTGTTGCTGATCATAGTTCCACTTGATCATATTGATCTTGTCGCTGATTGTAGTTCCACTTTATCATGTTGATGTTGTTGCTGATCGTAGTTCCACATGATCATGTTGATGTTGTTGCTAATTGTAGTTCCATTTATTATAGTTCCACTTGATCATGCTGATGTGTTTCGCTGATTATAGTTCCACTTGATCATATTGATGTTGTTGCTGATCGTAGTTCCACTTGATCATATTGATGTTGTTACTGATTATAGTTCCACTTGATCATGCTGATGTTGTTACTGATTATAGTTCCACTTGATCATGCTGATGTTGTTGCTGATTATAGTTCCACTTGATCATATTGATGTCGTTGCTGATCGTATTTCCACTTTATCATGTTGATGTTGTTGCTGATCGTAGTTCCACTTGATCATATTGATGTTGTTATTGATTATAGTTCCACTTGATCATGCTGATGTTGTTACTGATTATAGTTCCACTTGATCATGCTGATGTTGTTGCTGATTATAGTTCCACTTGATCATATTGATGTCGTTGCTGATCGTAGTTCCACTTGATCATGCTGATGTTGTTGCTGATTATAGTTCCACTTGATCATGCTGATGTTGTTGCTCATTTATTCGCCAACTTTTATATGAAAAAGCTATTTTGAAGGTTTTATGTCAAAATTAAGCTTTCTGAATATTTTCATTACTCATTTTCTATTACTGATTTAATGTAGCTGTGGCAAACTGAAGGGAAAGCCGTTCAAACCCTGCTAAAAGCATTATTTAAATTCATATTACACCGAAAGAAGATTCTAAATGTTTTGCAGCATTCACTATGTAAAGTAAGTTAAGAAGAAAATATAGAAAAAGTATTTCTGACCTGGGTAGAAAAGCAAGTCTTGTATCATATTTGTCATAAAGTCAACAAGCAAGGTATACATGCATGTTTCTGCCAGTTCTTCAAACAGTCAGTTGTTTGTGCATGAGCAAATTGTGCTCATGCAGGTATACGATATAGGCCCATTTTAGCCTCTTGTTTATGGGTTTTTTTTCTATTTTTGATATATTGCAGTATTCAGTATGCTAACATTAAAAAAAAAAGATTAGAAAAAAGAATTTTAAAATCACATTTTGCAGATTTAAAGTTTTTTATTCTGTTAGTGTTACTCTGTTTCGACGTTTTGACCGATGGCCTTTTTCAAGAAAATATGAAATTAAAAGTATCTCACATCTTGGCTCTATGTAAATTCTATAAAGAATTCTTTATAGAATTATGATTCTTTACAGAATTTACACAGAGCCAACATGTGAGATATTCTTAAGGTCATGTTTTTTTTTTAAAAAAGCCATCGGTCGAAACAGAGCAACACGAGCAAGATTTATTGCATTCCTTTTGGAATATTTAGACTGTTTTAGTTTTTTATATTGCATCAAAACAAGTTGTCAAACATTTATTTTCTGTAAATCATTATAATTTCTATCTATAAATAAAATTTACAAGAGGAATTTGAAAATGTTCTGACATTCTTAAGGTTGATGGTTAAAAGTTTACAGCTAGTCCTTTGTTAGAAATTATAACACAATGAGCAAGAGAATGTTTGTCTGCAAATTTTTTCATGCAGTCAGCTTTTACTGTACTCAGATGAGCAATATAGGCACACTTAGGCCCCTTGTTTATAGTCTGTTTGAGATGTTATCCCAGAAGCAAACATGATATAATGATTATTATGTATCATTTACTGAATGTGGTGCAGATGATCTAGGTGTTATCTGTGTTTTGTGCCGTTATGTGATGCAGTAGATCCAGGTGTAATCCATGTTTTGTACCCGTATGTGATTCATATGATCCAGGTGTAATCCATCTAGGAGTAACCCATTATGTTGTGCAGATAATCCAGGTGTAATCCATGCTTTGTGCCATTTTGTTTAAGATGTTGGTGATGCTTTTAAAGATAAGTATAAGCACAACCAATGTAATTTGCTGAGATGAAGTGTTTAAACTAGAGTGTAATGCTATTTCCAATGATAACATATGTGACGTCGTAGCGCATTTATTATGCACAATTATGCAAGACAAAGTCAAGTCGACTGTTCTGACCTTCAAACTAAACCCTAGACGACCTAATAGTTGTTGTATCTTTAAACTGGAAAGCAGGAATTTCAGAAATCAAAAACCGAACTGACAATGATGGTGGTTATATATAGAATAAATCCCATAATATGTGTTTTGTATGCAACACAAATTAAGACACTTACTGTACATATACATTGTTAATTAAATAATACAGTGCAAAGCACATTGACTCGCATAACCTACATGTTTCTTACAAACTATCAAATTAATAAACTCATCAGATACATAGCTCTCATTTCTTGTTGCTGATCAAGGTAATGTGGTCTAACATATGTTACTAATGAAATATTGATTATAAAATAGCTATTTAAAATTATAATGAAAGGAATCTTTGTTACTCATACTTCACAAAAATCATTTTCCTCGCATTGAACCATTTACTAAGGTAACATGCACATTTGGAAAGATTAGTTGTTAATATTCAAAAGAACTTAATGTTTTATAGAATTACAGGCATTCAAACATGGGAAAGAAGAAAATTGTTATGAGAGATCTTGAGAATGCTATACGACCTAAAGCAAAAGAGGTCAAGAGCTCATTATGTGCAGCATCGTTTCTCATTATGGCAGTGAAAACATTTGGTTGTGTTATTTTCTACTATTGTTTCTCTATTGGTCTCACATTCTACAACCAGAGATTTATACATGTGAGTATGATAAATTATGTTTATAATTATATATTTTGTTCATGAACACACATCCTCACCACATCAGGCATTGTTCTAGCTTCCACTACTTGTGTATAAAGAAGTGGAATCACAACACCTGGCGTAGTGAGGATGATGAACACAGATTTTACATTCTAAGGTACTTTTGATTCATTATTAACCACATGTATAATGCTTGACTTGTATAGGGTGAGGATATCTACATTCCTTACCTGTTTTGCTTTGAGGTAGACATGGCATAAGCATAAAGGCACAATAAGTCAAGAACATTTTGGAAAAACCCCAGGGAAAGAGGAAGTTTTAGTACAAATCAAGTATTCTCTCAGATGGAAATACAAGTGTTAATAAAAACACCATATAATTCATTATAATTATAGCTCACCGAAATTTGTCAAAGAAAAATATACAGAAAGATTATCAATCCTTGGCTGATATCATAGATATTCCATCCGTGTCTGGTTTTATTAGGGAGGATGGGGATTTATGACTTTGGTTTTTGGTTAATAATTAGTCGAGGATATATGTATGATTTCTATGTTCAATAATAAATATGTTTTGTATAATTAAAGGAATGTCATACCATGAGCATCACTCATATTTCTGTGTAATCAGAGTTTCCCATTGACAGTTTTTGCAATATTTACATTCAATAAAAGAGGGGTGTACTACTTTGTTATTTTTGGGTTAATAACTCAAGGATATATGTGTGTACATTTTATTTAAATAGCATATATGTTATTGCATTAAACGGGAATGTAAGAGTCTTAATACATATTTCTGATTTATGAGAACTAACCATATTATGTTTTACAACCAAAAATTGGGGGGAAAGGGGCGTATGTTAGAGTACTATTGTGTTGCATATCTTAAAATGTAGCATGGTTACACATGAATTTTCCTTATTAAAATAAGTATTTGATGTTGTAATTAGGGTGTAAAGTAATTTAATGAGCCACACAGAGAATTCAGCTTCTTGAAGGTTGTCAACTTGTCAATATATTGTTTTACAAGAATTTAGGGACAAAAAATAAGGAGAAGGAATATTATAATCTTGCATTGCATGAAATCTAACATGGATACATACATATTTTCTTTATTAAATTGCATATAATATTGAAGAATGAAAACAAATCGTTAAAACAAATTTCACACATATTTTATCATGACTTTAGTATCACGTTTTAATGTAAATGTACATGAGGTATATTTTAGTGCCACTAGTACCGTCAGTCTTTTACATCGTTTTAGGGATTCTAAAAGAGATACTGAATAAGGATATCATTTTACAAAAAGGATTACTTAAATACTGTTTTTATTTACTTACAGTTGAGCTCGGCTCATGATCGACAGGTCCCAGGTTCGACTCCTGCCCTGGGCGCACCAGTGTTCTGTCTTTCGGATGAGACAGTAAAAACCGAGGTCCCGTGTCACGGTAAGCGTGGCATGTAAAAGATCCCTCATTGGTGGGTCCATTGCAAAGGTCTAAATTTGCATGCAATGCAGATGCCGTCACCATATATGTGAAATAATCGTGGACTGACTTAAAACAATATTCAATCAATCAATCATTTACTTACAGTTTAATCTAATAGACAATAAACATATATCAGTCATGACCAAATAAGGCAATTTACATCTTTTAGACTACATCATTTCATGATTATTTCATGACAAAATGAAAACGAACATGGTATTTGAATGCTCCCAGTTAGTTGATATCATTTTTTTTTTAACAAATAAAAAGGAATTTTGAGAAAAGCACATATTTTTCTCTGAAATTCTCTTAAGGATCAATAACTTTCAAATGTTTCAGCAATTTTGAATATTGTGCAGTGACCGCAAGTTTGGGTACACAGTTATTTATTTATAGCTATCTACTTATAAAGAGTGCTTTTATAACATACAAAAGCAATGGAATTGTAGGATCTACAGTTTTCAATTAGATTTGATCTAGATTAAATTTGGTCATATTAGGAAAACATACGTTCAAAGGTTGCAACATTTTTTAATTGCATAAACACATGATTATTGTACAGAAACTATGTGTATGTGTATACAGTTGTATTTCCCATAACTATTTATTTATATTGAATAACATACCAAAGCAATGAATTCATAGTTTTCAATAATTTTTGTCATATCATTACCTCAATAATTTAAGATACACACAAAATAAGTAATGTGAAAATGTGAAAGTTAAAGTTTTGACTGGTATTTATTCTTCTGGATAAGCAATCCTCTAAAATCCCAGCAAAGAATTACATTTGCACAGATTTATTTTCTTCGATGTACATGTGTTTGATTTTCAGGATAATCTTTTGAAACCATACAAGTCAATATTATTTATTCATTTATATATTTATCAAAAATACTATTGACATAAACACACCATGTAATTTTCTACATTAGTCTTTTTAACTCTGTAGTAGTGTTCAGAAATCAGACAGAACTTTACATATATCTAAGTTGTAATCATGTTTTCATACTGCTGTTGTGTAAACTTATCTTGTTTGCCATTACCTATACAATATATGTGGTACAGTTAACTTGTATATAATATTGTGCATGATACTTTGTTATCGTCGTCATTTGTTTTGTTTTATTTTGTTTGTACATTTATGTATGTCATGATTGATGAAAATCAATGATAAATCATTTGATATACTGTTATAATTTTATTTCAGCATTTCAAACTTCCATTATCTCTTACCATGTCACATTTGGTTGTCAAATTTATGTTGGCTGGGATGTTTCGAAGTTTTTTAGAATGTCACAACAAAAAACCCAGAATTCTGCTGGGATGGAAAGACAATTTGAAAAGAATAGCTCCAACTGGTAAGTATAAACAATGTTATGAATATCAGTTTTGACTGCTGTTGTTGTAGATGTGGAATTAATCATGCATGTAGAATTATACACAGATTGAAACTATTTATATGTTTCTTGATTTCTATAAAAAGCATATTGGTTTGTAGGTGTTTTAAAATACTTTCAATAATTGTTCAGTCATGTAAAATCAAGGAAGAAGAAGGTAATAAAATGTCAAGGGCACATATAAGTAATATATGCTGATAATATACAATACTATCGTTATAAGTAGTATCATTCATGAAAGAGCATGTATTCTCTGCATTGAATGTGTTCATATCACAAGGTCAGGTTTGATTGCTGCTTGTATATCCTCAGATTTGTGTCCTTCAGATGAGCATAAAAATCAAGGTGCAAAGTCACTCAGTATGCATTGTCAAACAGAAGAATTTCTAATGCTTTGTGGAGGTCTTTTTTGTCAGTATTGTCATTACAATATCAAAGTGCCTTAACCACAAAATGCAAAATAGTTTGGGAGTGGCTTAATTATCAATCATTTATCTATTGATCATTCTGGTCAACTATCATTTCTATATTGTATTATATACAGCCAGAGTAATTCATTCAGTAGTCTGTTTGGCTCGATGTTGAAAAGTTCTCACCTGACGAGCAATCTGTGTTCTGTATTTCGGAGAATATATATACAGTAAAATCTGAGCCCCAATGTCACAGTAAAATCTGACGCATTAGAGGTCCCATACAGCTTTGGGAAGATCCATTGCACTGTCCAGAATTTGGCTGCAATTTATCTGGCAGATGCCATTGATATATACATGAAATAATCTTCATATTCTACAAAATATTTCTATTTTCAACATGTTTCTCTAAATGAACTATACAAAAGATGCTGGATTTTTTTTTTCATAAATGCTACTATGGCACATGCACAATAATGATGTAATTAATGGGTGGAGCTAATACGTAAAGTTTTGCTTAGTAATATAAAGTGGGTGTGGCTTTTGCTTCTGCCAACAATGATGACATGGTCTAGCAGATGATCAAATGCTTACTGCTGATATCAGCACGTTTGAAATTGAAAAAAAAGTGTGACCCAATGAACCTTTAAACCGTTTTCAATTCTTATAATGTACATATTAAGGCATATCAGGATCAGACATTTATCTGTTATTAAGGTATATCATTGATTGATTGATTGATTTTTGCTTTACGTCACACCACGAATATTTCACGTATATGGTGACGGCATCTGCCTGATGCGGGGCATACAAATTTTGACCTTTGCAACGGACCCACCCGAAGCAGTGAGGGATCTTTAACGTGCCATGCATACCACGACACGGGGCCTCGGTTTTTACTGTCTCATCCGAAAGACATGACACCGGCATGACCAGAGCGGGACTCGAACCCCGGCCTCCCGATCAGGAGTCCGACGCGATACCACTAGGCCACGCCGGCTTTATTAAGGTATATCAAGGTGGGACATAATTAATATGTGATATTAAAATAAATCATGGTGAGACATTCATGTCATATTAAGGTATATCAGGGTGGGACATTCATGTCATATTGAGGTATATCAAGGTGGGACATTCATGTCATATTGAGGTGTATCATGATGGGATATTCATGTGATATCAAGGTATATCAGGGTGGGACATTCCTGTCACATTAAGGTATATCAGGGTGAGACATTCATATCATATTAAGGTATATCAGGGTGGGACATTCATGTCATATTGAGGTGTATCATGATGGGATATTCATGTGATATCAAGGTATATCAGGGTGGGACATTCCTGTCACATTAAGGTAAATCAGGGTGGGACATTCATATCATATTAAGGTATATCAGGGTGGGTCATTCATCTTATTTAAAGTATATCAGGTTGGGTCATTCATATCATATTAAGGTATATCAGGGTGGGACATTCTTCTCTTATTAAGGTATATCAGAGTGGGACATTCATGTTATGTAATGTATATCACAGTGGGACATTTATCTTATTAAAGGTATATCAGGATGGGTCATTCATATCATATTAAGGTATATCAGGATGGGTCATTCATATCATATTAAGGTATATCAGGGTGGGACATTCTTCTCTTATTAAGGTAAATCAGGGTGGGACATTCATGTCATATTTTAAATTTTTTTCTTTCGGAGTTGACTTTCTTTTTATTTCATTCAGGGTTTGCCAGTATATTTGACATAGCTCTGTCAAATTGGAGTTTTGAATTTATTACTGTGTCACTGTAAGTAACAATGGAGGATTGTATTACTAGATCTTAAATGCTTGTAAAAGTGGTTTTACCATAAGGATGCAAATAATTTTGAAACAAGTTGCAAAACATTTCTTTTTCACACCAATTTTGTTAAATACATATATATATATATATCAGAGTCAGTTTATCTGTTATGGTGTATTCATGTATGATAAATATTTACATTATCTTGATCTAAATTTTGCGCACATAAGTACAATATGACATTGAATTCACGTATTTCTATATTGACTGTGTGCAGTAATACAAGTCTGAAGCATAACCTTATGGGTGATGTATGTTTAAGCAGCATTAACTCTCCTCCATAGAATATGGATTGTTGTTTTATGTCAGTGTAAGGAGAAATAGAGTAGAGGAAAGTTAGCTTACTATCTGATCTGTCACATAAAGATAATAACTTGCTACCATAGGCATGATTACATTGTGTGAAACCCAGAGGTTTGTGAGGTAAGATCTATCCCATGGGTTTCACATGATGGCATGATTATTTAATCAGTGAAAATGTATCAATTTAGAGGATAGGTGATGTGTCTTGTATCATATTTTTTACAATTCCTTTTTTAGGTACACAATGACCAAGTCAACTGCTGTGATATTCATTTTAGGATTTTCTCTTTTATTCCGCCTAGAAAAACCTGTAAGTATGTGTGCACTTTTGACATGTTTGTACAAGGAATTATTTAACAAAGAAAGTCATTTATAGTCTCATTTTGTCAAGTATGTGGTCTATATAGTCTTGTTTGTACTCCTTTTTTCTGCAGTGAGTTAGATGAAACCTTTATAGGAATCATACATAGGAAACATACAAGATACATACAATACAAAAATGATGCTCTAAAATACAATATGGCCACCAATGTAGCCATCTGAAAAATATAAGAACCAAACTGACTGCTTTATTTAAAAGAGTTTTACATGAAAGATCTACTTAAGATAGAAATTATACTGAAACTTTCCTGCAATATATCCTTTATGTTCAATATGGCCATCATTACAGACATATTGAAAATAAAGAAGTAAATTCCTCCTTCTTTTCCATTGTAATATTGATGAGCTTTTACGGCAATGATCTGCTGATGAAACCTGAAAAATGTATATATGAAAAAATAATTATTAATGATCTAATGTAGCCACTTCAGTCGACTTGAAAAGCTTAAACTTATTTTCATTACAATTTTGATGAAACCTCACAGGAATAATCTACTCGATATATCTGACTTTTGTTTCAGAAAAAATGGTATTATGCAATCCAGTATGACCCATGGAGGCCTACTTGTAAATCTTAGATGTAGATTTTTATACCCCAATATCGATAGATCGGGGGCATATCATTTCATCCTGTCTGTTTGTCTGTCTGTTTGTCTGTCTGTTGTCAACTTTAACCTTGGCTGCTATAACTTTTGAATAGTGAGGGATAGAGACTTCATATTTGACATGCATACTCAACTAATTAAGGCCTTTTCAAATGACACCAAGGTCAATGACCTTTTGACCTTGACAATGACCTTTACGCTAAAAATAACATTTTGGACTTTAGTGCCACAGGGGGCATTAGTGTTTCACAAACACAGCTTGTCTTCCTGAGTTTTGTAGCAGTTATGATGAACCTTTACAGGTATGATTTACTGATGAAGTTGAATTTGAATAAAAAGTTTTTCTATGCAGTTACAACCCACAAATATTTCTCCCTTCTTATTTAGTTAAAGGGGTTAAGAGCTAAATCTCACTATAAATTTTGAGAAAAAGAATCATCTTTACCCAATTTCTTTCAGTGGCTATAGACAAGTAGAGCTACAGCATTGACACTGCCTCTTGTTTAGAATGTATTTTGATTGAATATACAGTGGTTTATACTGAAATAAAAAACAAATGAATTGGAAGAGAACTAACAATTCATTATATTTGTCCAACATTTCATAGGAGAATATTCACTATACTGAAATATGTATTTGAATGAATAATATCATGCATGCAATATGAATACAGAATGCAAACTCCTTAGAACAAGAAACCACCAAAGACAGTATGGCCAGATTGCAAAGCAAATTTGTAACAAGGTTAAGGTCACAAGGTCAAAAGTCATGGAATTAATTGAATGCACTTGTCATAAAGAACTTATGTTGTAAGTATCAAAGCCATACCCCTATTGATTCAAAAGATATAGATAAGTTAAAGTGTTTTTTTCAAAATAGGTCACTAGGCCAAAAGTCTTAGCATAATTTGAAAGCTCTGGTCATAAGGAACCCATGTGTGAAGTATTATGTTTATACTCCTCTTAGTTGCTGAGATTTTGCTTCTGCCAGAAGCTTTAACCAAAATGTTGATGGATGGATGGACAGACAGACAGACGAAGAGTGCCAATCTATAAACCCAAATTGCTTTGCAATCCCGCCAAAAATACTGATGGCATATTTATAGATAAATATTATAGAATGATAGAATGACTACTGATGACATAATCCTTACAATAATATGATGGTATGACTACTGATGACATATTCCTTACAGTAATATTATAGAATGACTACTGATGGCATATTCCTTACAATAATATTATGGTATGACTACTGATGGCATATTCCTTACAATAATATTATGGTATGACCACTGATGACATATTCCTTACAATAATATTATGGTATGACCACTGATGACATATTCCTTACAATAATATTATGGTATGACTACTGATGGCATATTCCTTACAATAATATTATGGTATGACTACTGATGGCATATTCCTTACAATAATATTATGGTATGACTACTGATGGCATATTCCTTACAATAATATTATGGTATGACCACTGATGGCATATTCCTTACAATAATATTATGGTATGACCACTGATGACATATTTCTTACAATAATATTATGGTATGTCTACTGATGGCATATTCCTTACAATAATATTATGGTATGACTACTGATGGCATATTCCTTACAATAATATTATGGTATGACCACTGATGACATATTCCTTACAATAATATTATGGTATGACTACTGATGGTATATTCCTTACAATAATATTATGGTATGACTACTGATGTCATATTCCTTACAATAATATTATGGTATGACTACTGATGACATATTCCTTACAATAATATTATGGTATGACCACTGATGGCATATTCCTTACAATAATATTATGGTATGACTACTGATGGCATATTCCTTACAATAATATTATGGTATGACTACTGATGTCATATTCCTTACAATAATATTATGGTATGACTACTGATGTCATATTCCTTACAATAATATTATGGTATAACCACTGATGACATATTCCTTACAATAATATTATGGTATGACTACTGATGACATATTCCTTACAATAATATTATGGTATGACCACTGATGACATATTCCTTACAATAATATTATGGTATGACTACTGATGTCATATTCCTTACAATAATATTATGGTATGACCACTGATGACATATTCCTTACAATAATATTATGGTATGACCACTGATGACATATTCCTTACAATAATATTATGGTATGACTACTGATGTCATATTCCTTACAATAATATTATGGTATGACCACTGATGACATATTCCTTACAATAATATTATGGTATGACCACTGATGACATATTCCTTACAATAATATTATGGTATGACTACTGATGGCATATTCCTTACAATAATATTATGGTATGACTATTGATGACATATTCCTTACAATAATATTATGGTATGACTACTGATGGCATATTCCTTACAATAATATTATGGTATGACTATTGATGACATATTCCTTACAATAATATTATGGTATGACCACTGATGACATATTCCTTACAATAATATTATGGTATGACTACTGATGGCATATTCCTTACAATAATATTATGGTATGACCACTGATGACATATTCCTTACAATAATATTATGATATGACTACTGATGGCATATTCCTTACAATAATATTATGGTATGACTACTGATGGCATATTCCTTACAATAATATTATGGTATGACTACTGATGTCATATTCCTTACAATAATATTATGGTATGACTACTGATGACATATTCCTTACAATAATATTATGGTATGACCACTGATGACATATTCCTTACAATAATATTATGGTATGACTACTGATGGCATATTCCTTACAATAATATTATGGTATGACCACTGATGACATATTCCTTACAATAATATTATGGTATGACTACTGATGGCATATTCCTTACAATAATATTATGGTATGACTACTGATGGCATATTCCTTACAATAATATTATGGTATGACTACTGATGGCATATTCCTTACAATAATATTATGGTATGACTACTGATGTCATATTCCTTACAATAATATTATGGTATGACCACTGATGACATATTCCTTACAATAATATTATGGTATGACCACTGATGACATATTCCTTACAATAATATTATGGTATGACTACTGATGGTATATTCCTTACAATAATATTATGGTATGACCACTGATGACATATTCCTTACAATAATATTATGGTATGACTACTGATGACATATTCCTTACAATAATATTATGGTATGACTACTGATGGTATATTCCTTACAATAATATTATGGTATGACCACTGATGGCATATTCCTTACAATAATATTATGGTATGACTACTGATGGCATATTCCTTACAATAATATTATGGTATGACTACTGATGACATATTCCTTACAATAATATTATGGTATGACTACTGATGGCATATTCCTTACAATAATATTATGGTATGACTACTGATGGTATATTCCTTACAATAATATTATGGTATGACCACTGATGACATATTCCTTACAATAATATTATGGTATGACCACTGATGACATATTCCTTACAATAATATTATGGTATGACCACTGATGACATATTCCTTACAATAATATTATGGTATGACTACTGATGGCATATTCCTTACAATAATATTATGGTATGACCACTGATGACATATTCCTTACAATAATATTATGGTATGACTACTGATGGCATATTCCTTACAATAATATTATGGTATGACTACTGATGGCATATTCCTTACAATAATATTATGGTATGACTACTGATGGCATATTCCTTACAATAATATTATGGTATGACTACTGATGTCATATTCCTTACAATAATATTATGGTATGACCACTGATGACATATTCCTTACAATAATATTATGGTATGACCACTGATGACATATTCCTTACAATAATATTATGGTATGACTACTGATGGTATATTCCTTACAATAATATTATGGTATGACCACTGATGACATATTCCTTACAATAATATTATGGTATGACTACTGATGGCATATTCCTTACAATAATATTATGGTATGACTACTGATGGTATATTCCTTACAATAATATTATGGTATGACCACTGATGGCATATTCCTTACAATAATATTATGGTATGACTACTGATGGCATATTCCTTACAATAATATTATGGTATGACTACTGATGACATATTCCTTACAATAATATTATGGTATGACTACTGATGGCATATTCCTTACAATAATATTATGGTATGACTACTGATGGTATATTCCTTACAATAATATTATGGTATGACCACTGATGACATATTCCTTACAATAATATTATGGTATGACCACTGATGACATATTCCTTACAATAATATTATGGTTAAGAAGTTTTTAGAATTACTTTGTCATCTAAATACAACTGCTATATTATGAAATCTACTTCAGATTTCACACAGTTTTTACCTGTGACACTAAGATGCACTAAGCCCTTGATACAAGGTCTTGCCTCCACAATCAAGGTCAAAGGGAGTTTATGATCAAAATTTTTGTTCAATCCAAAATATTTTAATATGGATCTGCATCATAGTTACGTCATTCAGTAGAATATCTTTTTAATTTCTTTTCTCATTAAATGCCAGACTTACAATGTTTTGCAGCTTAAAGTTATATCCTTCATTTGTGGTGTAACCGTTCAAGCATCAATACATGCACTGTATGAATATTCCAGCCAAATATAGTTTAAAGGCATGAGGACCTTGTATCATGTAAAACATTAAATTTGTGTGTGTACTGTTACCCTTGATACAAAGGAATGTCTTGACTGTTATCTATGGCCGTATATCCAGAGCTAAAGTCAAAGTCTATGACCATGGACAAAGCTCACCAACAATCAATGTCGGCCTAAAATTGAAAACAGCTGATAATAAACGTTTGTTTGTTAATAGGGTGATATTTCTTTAATTTATGAAAATGTGCAATTGATATACATATTTAACATTCTCATAGGGAAACAAATTCCATCGAGTACCCCTGAAATTGGCATCTTAGGCAAATTAGCATAACAATGGAACATATTCTTAATTTGGATATGAGAACATGCAAGACCCAATGTGATTTTTTGTCACAAATATCTATTCAAACAACAAATGAATCCAACAAAAAAATAAAATGGGGTTAAGTTTGCACTCTCTCTTAAACTGATACAGAAGTGTTGAAATTTGAGCATTTTAGGCCATTTTGCCAGTTTGGTATGTGTTTATGACATCATACAGACATTAAATGATGTCATTTTATAAAGTAGTATTTCATGTGTCATTTAGTGAATATTCATAAGGACAAAATACAAATAAAAATACCATTCAATAAATTTTGATTTTTTTGCCAAAGTCACTAGACTTGAAGTGAAGTTTTGCTACTAGCTTTGCTGTCATGAGGGGATGGTATTAATTCCATTAAATGGTTCTTATTTATTGTTGTTTCCTTTTTTTTCAGAGGTTTCTTCTCATATTTGTGGTATTGTTTATATCTGGAGGATTATTCATGTTCACATATCATTCCACACAGTTTAACACAGAAGGTTTCCTCATGGTGTTATCTGCATCTCTATTGTCTGGGCTGCGATGGACACTGGCTCAGATTGTCACACAGAAAAATGAAATCGGTATGAGAAAAATTGCTATGGTGTGATTTTTTTTATTGTATATATCATTGATTATGAGTACACATCATTAATTCAGAGTAAAGTTTTAATTATTGAAATGAAAATCCATGTTTTCATGTAGATCTATAAATTAAAACTTGTAAGCATTTGAGGTACTGTATCTCCTCATCTTTCCCATTTCTACAACGAGTATGTATTTTTGTAATAGAATTGAATTAATCAGTATAACTGTTCAGAATGTGTTGTAATAAGTCCATCATTTCTATCATGGAGTTTACACTATTAAATTCAGATTTCAAAACACCTAACGTAAAAATGAATGTGTTGTACAGCTGATCACATGATTAAATGGCAAAATTGTTTTGAAGGATTACATAATCCCTTGGACATGATGTATCATGTACAGCCGTGGATGATTGTGGGATTAATTCCTATTGCTGCTGTATTTGAAGGTTAGTTTTATTACATTTGTGCATGGTTTCTTATTATGTTTTCAGTTAGACTTATGTCTAAATGCACAATTAGTTGTGCCATCAGTATTGTTGTTGTCAGAAGTACCAACTAAACCTACCAGATTTTTATGCCCCCTATCACCGTAGTATTGCTGGGAACATTAATGGTTTGTTTTGTATATCATTCTGTCAGTCCATCTCAACAGTGTTTGTCAAACGTCAGAAATGTATTCCAACTCTAGATCTGCATTATGGGAGATATATATGGTTGGACAAATTTTATACATGCCAATTGACCCTTGACACTCTGAATTTCTGCATGTTAAAACTCTTCATCACATTTCCTTCATGATTACACAGAACTAAACCAAATTGGCAACAACTGTGTACAACAAGGGTAGATGTGCCAGAAGGGAGGTCATTCTGGATGGACAAGTTTCAGGAAGTTTCAGCTCTTGACAATTAAAATTTTTAAATTGATTTTTGCTCATATGTGTGATTTTTCAAGTCTTAACAGATTAAATTTAGATAAAGAGATAGGATGAATGTTTTAAATGACTACAATGCAATTTGTAAAAATGTTGCAACAAATAAGTTCAAATCAAGATAACTGGGTAATGCTTGTGATTTAAGTCAATTCTTACAATTTATTAGTGGATTCTACCAATAAAAGTTGTCTCTTGGGATATGTTTATCATTGCAGCAGTGATATGTTAATTTTTCACTAAAATTATACATCTAAAATCGTATGTAAAAGTATGCACTTCAAATATATTTCAGGTATGGAATTAGCAACAACAGAGAACTTTTTTCGCTACACTGATGTAAATCTAGTGTTACAGAATATCGCTTTGGTACTGGCTGGAGCTCTACTTGCTTTTTTCTTGGAATTTAGTGAATTTCTTCTTCTTGCCAATACATCAAGTTTGACTCTATCTATTGCTGGAATCTTCAAGGTTAGAATAGAAATATTTTTGAGTTTTTTATCTTTGGATTCTTTTCTATTAGAACACCTTTCATTACTGCATGTTACTATTCTATCTACATGTTAAGCAAAAATAAAACATAGTCTTGTTTTCTGCCTCATGGTTGAAAAAATGTGAGAAGTAGGTAAGAAAATGTTTTATGCCCCTAATCATTTAGACAGGGGCAGTGTTTGCTTTTTATGCCCCCACCATGAAATGGCTGGAGGAATACAGTGTTACCCTGTTTCGTCATTCTGTCATCACTCAGTTTCCACTCATTTCCTCTTTGACAGTTTGATGGATTAAATTGATATTGGGTATACAGATGTATCAAGGGAAGATGCAGGTCAAGATCGAATATGGATTTGGTCGAATTATTTTAGACATTATTTTAGAGTTATTGCCCTTGAACACAGAAAATTTCTTAGAAATAACAGTTTCCGCTCATTTTCTCTTTGAAGGTTGTTTTCAAAACTGATGATGATTTCCAGAATTCTGTTGGTTGGTTGGTTGGTTGGTTGATTAGTGTTTTACGTCGCTCTCAACAATTTTTCATTTATATCACGACATGGAAGCAGGAGGTAACCAACCTCTTAAACATAGTGGCGCAATCAGGGAATCAAACCCGGATTGTCGTCGCCGCAAGCCAAGCACTTAACATGAAGTATAACGCTCAACTTATGAGTACGCTTCGTATTGGAAGAAGAAAGAGAACCACTACAATTTTAATTGTGATCAATGGATTACTGTTTTATGTCAGTCTGTGATTATTTCACCTATATATGGTGACAACACCTGCCTGATTTGTAGCATAGAAATCTATACCTTTGCAACAGACCCACCCAAAGCAGTGCAGTGCTATATCAGTGTTCTGGCTAGGCAGAAATAGAAGGGTGCCGTGCCCTTGATGCCCTCCCCTGCGCCCTTGATGCCCTCCCTCGCGCCCTTGATGCCCTCTTTTACGCCCTTGATACCAGCCCTTAATGCCCCGGCCCGTGTACTATCGTATCGCTTTTTCATACATTGCCCTTTATTATTTACCTGTGATGTTTTGTTTGATTGTTTGTACAATCAATTAATACCTTCATGCGCAATACAAGCTTCTGGCTAATTAAGGTGTTTATACCAGGTATATCACTGAATGATATCAATCACTTGGGGAATTTGCTATTATGACCCAATTACCATAATGATTAAAAGAACGGTGACTGTCAGTTTAAGATTTGTTGAAAGTTTGTGAATGGTTTTCACTTCTTGAGTCTGAATACTGTGAAAAGTTTTACACCTGATGTTTTTTGTTGGCTGAAGAACACCGACAGTATGCCTACCACAAAAGGCAAATTGGCCTAGATAGAAATTGAAAGGTCTAAAATAGCAAAGACAAATCGATCAATAACATCATTTTTAAGTAGTGCCAGTAAAGCCTCACTTCAGTAAGTAAACAAATATTTTAATCCTTATGGAGTTGTAAAGAAAAAAGCATGTTCAATTCGATTAATCATTTGCCACCTCTCTGCCCATCCCGTAGGCAATGATAAAATTGATCGATTTCAATCAAGTCCTATCAGTAAGGGAAGCAACTCTTATTGAATGCTAACTACCAAAGGCTTATACTACACCGTTGGTAAATTACGATGAGGGGAGGGGGGGGGACACCTACTTTTATAGTTGTGCTGACCCATCCTTATTTTCCTGTGACGTCTTTACACGTAACATGAGACCCAAACTGTACCTTTTTACACTAAAAATTTGTATTTCGTGAAAATAGACCCTCCCTGGCCCACCGTGCACAAAAGTGCCCTACCTGGCGCCCGGCCCTTTTCATTTTCTAGCGGGAACACTGTATATGCCTACCATGCCACGGAACCTCAGTTTTTACTACACATCTCATCTGAAAAACAGGACATTAGTGCACCAATGGCAAGAGTTGAATTTGGGACCTTTCAATCAGGAGCCAAACACCTCATCCACTGAGCCACACCAGCATTTTCTTTTATTGTAAAGGCCATCCTGGGCTATGACAAATTGTTGGGTCAAAAATTTTGTTTGTGCCACTTAATCTTCTAAAGTAAAAATGATAAAACTGATCTAGTGAAACTTAATTAAGCATCTCTTTCTGTTGTGCATATGGTGTGTAAAGTTGGAGCTTGGTGGTAGCTATAAGGTACTCTTTAGCTGTACCCTATTTTTTTTTGTAGTTTTTTAATGTTTGTCTGTTGCAAGTTCTAATGATGGAATCTTTCTAATGTCTAACCCTAAGACAAAAAAGTTTTTTATGAGTTGTATATCCACCTAGTTATTTAATGCATATTCAAGGGTTCATTTCAATATTTTTATGTACAAAATTGCAAAATCTAGTAATAGGATCTTTCTTGCGTTTTAGGATGAAAGGCTTTTATAAGAAGAATTTTACAGTCATTATGGTGATTTATGCATATACCCATCTGTGCTAAGATTTATGCATATACCCATCTGTGCTAAGATTATTTTACATATATTCATGGGTTCATTCTTAGTTACTTTTGCTTGATCCTAATCTTATATGTCCCACCAAGAGTATTGCACTTACATGGTGTCTGTCTAATGAAATGCATAGAAATTTATACCTATGCAACGGACCCACCTGAAGCAGTGAGGGATCTTTTATACCTATGCAATGGACCCACCCGGAGCAGTGAGGGATCTTTTATACCCATGCAATGGACCCACCCAGAGCAGTGGGTGATCTTTTATACCCATGCAATGGACTCATCGGAAGCAGTGAGGGATCTTTTATACTCATGCAATCGACCCACCCAGAGCAGTGGGTGATCTTTTATACCCATGCAATGGACTCATCGGAAGCAGTGAGGGATCTTTTATACCCATGCAGTGGGCCCACCCGGAGCAGTGAGGGATCTTTCATACCCATGCAATGGACCCATCGGGAGCAGTGAGTGATCTTTCATACCCATGCAATGAACCCACCCCGAGCAGTGAGGGATCTTTTATACCCATGCAGTGGACCCACCCAGAGCAGTGAGGGATCTTTTATACCCATGCAGTGGACCAACCCGGAGCAGTGAGGAATCTTTTATACCATGCAATGGACCCTCCCGGAGCAGTGAGGGAACTTTTATAACCATGCAGTGGACCCATTAGGAGCAGTGAGGGATCTTTTGTACCTATGCAATGGACCCACCTGAAGCAGTGAGGGATGTTTTATACCCATGCAGTGGACCCACCCAGAGCAGTGAGGGATCTTTTATACCTATGCAATGGACCCACCCAGAGCAGTGAGGGATCTTTTATACCATGCATTGGACCCTCCCGGAGCAGTGAGGGAACTTTTATACCCATACAGTGGACCCATTTGGAGCAGTGAGGGATCTTTTATACCTATGCAATGGACCCACCTGGAGCAGTGAGGGATCTTTTATACCCATGCAGTGGACCCACCCAGAGCAGTGAGGGAACTTTTATACCCATGCAGTGGACCCACCCGGAGCAGTGAGGGATCTTTTATACCCATACAGTGGACACACCCAGAGCAGTGAGGGATCTTTTATACCCATACAGTGGACCCACCTGAAGCAGTGAAGGATCTTTTATACCCATGCAGTGGACACACCCAGAGCAGTGAGGGATCTTTTATACCCATGCAATGGACCCACCCAGAGCAGTGAGGGATCTTTTATACCCATACAGTGGACACACCCGGAGCAGTGAGGGATCTTTTATACCCATACAGTGGACACAGCCGGAGCAGTGAGGGATCTTTTATACCCATGCAGTGGACACACCCAGAGCAGTGATGGATCTTTTATACCCATGCAGTGGACACACCCAGAGCAGTGAGGGATCTTTTATACCCATACAGTGGACACAGCCGGAGCAGTGAGGGATCTTTTATACCCATGCAGTGGACCCACCCAGAGCAGTGAGGGATCTTTTATACCCATGCAGTGGACCCACCCGGAGCAGTGAGGGATCTTTTATACCCATACAGTGGACACAGCTGGAGCAGTGATGGATCTTTTATACCCATGCAGTGGACCCACCCGGAGCAGTGAGGGATCTTTTATACCCATACAGTGGACACAGCTGGAGCAGTGAGGGATCTTTTATACCCATGCAGTGGACACACCCGGAGCAGTGATGGATCTTTTATACCCATGCAGTGGACCCACCCGGAGCAGTGATGGATTTTTTATACCCATGCAGTGGACCCACCCGGAGCAGTGAGGGATCTTTTATACCCATGCAGTGGACCCACCCGGAGCAGTGATGGATTTTTTATACCCATGCAGTGGACCCACCCAGAGCAGTGAGGGATCTTTTATACCCATGCAGTGGACCCACCCGGAGCAGTGAGGGATCTTTTATACCCATACAGTGGACCCACCCGGAGCAGTGAGGGATCTTTTATACCCATGCAGTGGACCCACCCGGAGCAGTGAGGGATCTTTTATACCCATGCAGTGGACCCACCCAGAGCAGTGAGGGATCTTTTATACCCATGCAGTGGACCCACCCGGAGCAGTGAGGGATCTTTTATACCCATACAGTGGACCAACCCGGAGCAGTGAGGGATCATTTGTATCCACCATGACATGAGACTTTACTTTTAACTATCTCATCCAAAGATAGTAAACCTGCGAGCAACAGGGGGAGTAAACCTTGGACCTCTTGGTCACAAGTTGAGCACCCAACTTATTCGGGCATCTGTCCCACTTGGGGTTCATTCAAATATTTGTATTTACAATTGTGTAAATTGTAGTGATAAGATCTTTCTTGTTTCTTTTTTGATTACATAAAACAGTGACTGCAATACAGGATTTAATGTTTCACATCTTTGCTTCTGAATCAGTAAAATCAGGTATTGATTTCATTCGTATGCAATAATTGTATAATCGTGCATGTATCAGCATTGTCTTTGTTTATCCTTCTTTCAAAAGATTTGGGCTTACTGTGGCAGCATTGCTAATGCATCATGCCAAAATGCCACTACCAAGCAACGTTTTACAATTGGAAGGTCCTATAATATAAGTACATGTAATTGTGTAGCATGAGGTTGGGTCTGTTCTTGAAAAGCTTTTAGGATTTCTTAAAAAACAAGTGTTACAGTAACTGTTGCATAAGTATTTGGGTATAATTTAGTCTCTAATGGGGTTTATTAGAGGGTATTTCACTACATGTATTGTTCTCATTTCTGAAAAAGTTTTGCTCAATGTCACAAATGAAATGTATTCAGGAATTTCATTATGTTTTTGTGGTTAACTAGTAGTAATTCAATTTTCTAAAGTTCAATTTACAAATGATTGTAAGTGGGAGTTAGGTAATTTTACACGTAGGTGTTTAATTCAGTATGGTCTGTTTGGGACCAATTTCCATTTGTGGTATGATGTTTAAATTGGATACTTTCTTAGACCATGAAGTAAGATGTTAATTTCTGTCTTGGTCTCTTGTTTACAGGAGGTGTGTACTCTGTATTTAGCGGCTACTGTTAATGGAGATGAGATGAACCTTATCAATGGTCTTGGTCTTGTAGTATGCCTCCTGGGTATATCACTACATGTGGTGCTGAAGGCAGTTCATAGTAAGTTACAGGATAAAGAATAATGTCATTGGTGGAACTTGCCAATAAATCAAACTTATTTTAAAGTTAAGTTACTTCAGTGTACTGAAATGTCATTATATGCTTATGGTAAACTCCTAGTGTGACCTTAGAACCTGCTCTTAGCCTAGGTGGCTCATGACTAATTAGACCTGAAAACCTGTCTAGTGCTGTTCTTAGTGTACATAGCTCATAACTAACATGACCTGAGAGCCTGTCTAGGGTTGTTCTTAGTGTACATAGCTCATGACTAATATGAACTGAGAAATGTCTAGTGCTGTTCTTGGTGTATGTAGCTCATGACTAACATGACCTGAGAACCTGTCTAGTGCTGTTCTTAATATGACCTGAGAACCTGTTTAGTGCTGTTCTCAATGTACATAGCTCATGACTAATATGACCTGAGAACTTGTCTAGGGTTGTTCTTAGACTAAGTGTAGATAGCTAATGACAAATATAAACTGAGAACATATCTAAAGCAGTTCATTGTGTACATAGCTTATGACTAATATGACCTGAGAACCTGTTTAGTGCTCTTCTTAGTGTACATAGCTTATGACTAATATGACCTGAGAACCTGTTTAGTGCTGTTCTTAGTGTACATAGCTTATGACTAATATAACCTGAGAACCTGTTTAGTGCTGTTCTTAGTGTACATAGCTCATGACTAATATGACCTGAGAACTTGTCTAATGCAGTTCTTAGTCTATGTAGGTCATGACTAAGAGGACCTAAGTTCAAGTCCCACTAGCTTCTGGACATGATCTTTCTTTTTGGATGAAACATTGCAAACAGAGATCTCAGGCATCAGACTTGGTATTATTCTGAGAGCTACATGTTTATTTAGTCTAACTGAGAGAGCTACATGTTTACTTGGCCTTACTGAGAGAGCTACATGTTTACTTGGCCTTACTGATAGGGCTACATGTTTACTTGGTCTTACTGAGAAAGCTACATGTTTACTTAGCCTTACTGAGAGGGCTACATGTTTACTTGGCCTTACTGAGAGAGCTACATGTTTACTTAGCCTTACTGAGAGGGCTGCATGTTTACTTGGCCTTACTGAGAAAGCTACATGTTTACTTGGCCTTACTGAGAGGGCTACATGTTTACTTGGCCTTACTGAGAAAGGTACATGTTTACTTGTCCTTACTGAGAGTTAAATGTTTACTTGGCCTTACTAAGTTACATGTTTACTTTTCCTGACTGAGAGGTACATGTTTACTTGGGCTTACTGAGAGTTACATGTTTACTTGTCCTTACTGAGAGGTACATGTTTACTTGGGCTTGTAAATGGAATAAAACCCCACCTATATTGTGACAGAACTATGCATGTTCACATTTGAACTAGATGTAGATTTACCCAGATAGAGATTATTCTCAATGTCATTAGCTTTGCGGTAACACTTGTTTGGTAATGGTGCTATCACAATCGTTATCGTAATCAGTACTGTCACACTCAGTATCTTTGCCAGTGTTATCACACTCGTTGTCGTTAATGGTGCTACACACTCGATATCCTTAGCTGTGCTATCACAATCAGTATTGTTAATGGTGCTATCACACTCAGTATCATTATAGGTGCTATCACACTCAGTATCATTATAGGTGCTATCACACTCAGTATCATTAGTGTGTTATCACACTCGGTATCATTAGCGGTGCTATCACACTCAGTATCATTATTGGTGTTATCACACTCAGTATCATTAGTGGTGCTATCACAATCAGTATTGTTAATGGTGCTATCACACTCAGTATCATTATAGGTGCTATCACACTCAGTATCATTATAGGTGCTATCACACTCAGTATCATTAGTGTGTTATCACACTCGGTATCATTAGCGGTGCTATCACACTCAGTATCATTATTGGTGTTATCACACTCAGTATCATTAGTGGTGCTGTCACACTCAGTATCGTTAGTGGTGTTATCACTCTCAGTATCGTTAGTGGTGCTATCACACTCAGTATTATTATAGGTGTTATCACACTCAGTATCATTAGTGGTGTTATCACTCTCAGTATCGTTAGTGGTGCTATCACACTCAGTATTATTATAGGTGTTATCACACTCAGTATCATTAGTGGTGCTGTCACACTCAGTATCGTTAGTGGTGCTATCACACTCAGTATTATTATAGGTGTTATCACACTCAGTATCATTAGTGGTGCTGTCACACTCAGTATCGTTAGTGGTGCTATCACACTCAGTATCATTATAGGTGTTATCACTCTCAATATCATTAGTGGTGCTGTCACACTCAGTATCGTTAGTGGTGCTATCACACTCAGTATTATTATAGGTGTTATCACACTCAGTATCATTAGCGGTGCTATCACACTCCGTATCATTAATGGTGCTGTCACACTCAGTATCTTTAATGGTGCTATTACACTTAATATCGTTAGTGGTGCTATTGCACTCAGTATTGTTAATAGTGCTGTCACACTCAGTATCCTTAGCCGGTGTGGCCTAGTGGATGAGGTGCTCGGCTTGGGACCTATCTAGAGATCCCGGGTCCGATTCCTGCCCTGGGCACACTGGTGTTCTGTCTTTCACATGAGACATTAAAACCGAGGTCCCGTGTCACGGTAGGCATGACACGTAAAAGATCCCTCACTGCTTCGGGGGTTCATTGCAAAGGTAGTAATTTCTATGCAATGCATCAGGCAGATGCCATCACCATATAAGTGAAATAAAGGTAGTGACGTGAAACAAAAATCAATCAATCGGTATCCTTAGTGCTGCTATCACACTCAGCATCATTAATGACGTTGTCACTCTTACTATCGTGAATGGTGCGGTCACACTCAGTATCGTTAATGGTGTTGTCACACTCGGAATCCTTAGCGGTGCTATAACACTCAGTATCATTAATGGTGTTGTCACTCTTAGTATCGTGAATGGTTTTATCACACTCAGTATCATAAGTGGTATTGTCACACTCAGTATCATTAGTGGTGATATCACACTCAGTATCGTTAGTAGGCTATTACCTTCGGTATCATTATCGATGTTATCACACTCGGTATTGTTAATGGTGCTGTCACAATTAGTAACATTAGCAGTGTCATCACACTCAGTATCATTAGCAGTGACATCACACTCAGTATGGATAGCAGTTCTCTGACTGTTAGTGGTGTTATCACACTCAGTTTCATTAGTGTGTTATCACACTTGGTATCATTAGCGGTGCAATCACACTCAGTATCGTTAGTGGTAATATCACACTCAGTATCGTTAATGGTGCTTTCACACTCAGTATCGTTAGTGGTGTTACCACACTCAGTATCATTAGCAGTGCTGTTACACTCAGTATCGTTAGTTGTGTTATCACACTCAGTATTATTAGCAGTGATATCACACTCAGTATGGATAGCAGTTCTCTGACTGTTAGTGGTGCTATCACTCTCAGTATTGTTAGTGGTGCTATCACTCTCAGTATTGTTAGTGGTGCTATTACACTCGGTATCATTAACGTTGTTATCACACTCAGTATCATCGAAGGGGTTATCACACTCAGTATCGCTAATGGTGCTGTCACACTTGGTATTCTTAGCGGTGCCATCACACTTAGTATCGTTAGTGGTACTGTCACACTCAGTTATGTTAATGGTGCTATTACACTTAGTATCGTTAGCGGTGCTGTCACACTTATTATTGTTAATGGTGATGTCACACTAAGTATCGTTAATGGTGCTATCACCTTCAGTATACTTAGCAGTGCGTTCACATTCAGTATCATTAGCAGTGATATCACACACAATATGGATAGCAGTTCTCTGACTGTTTGAAGGATTTTGATGAAACATGCCAGAGGAGCATAAAAGTGTTACTGCATTTTGACTAGTGAGGAAAAGTAGATCCAAAATAACACACTTCTTTGTAAAGAGAATCTTTAAGTTTAAATAAATAAAGATCTAAATTATCATGCTGTTTCAGAAGAATGTGGTTTTGTTTGGGGTAGATTTAGAATATAGTTGTTGCTTCTGTTACATACATAATTCATTTTGAGTTTAAGGTGCTCAAGAGAGCCATGTCAGTCAGATGGTAATCTTGCTGAAGATATGAATTTCATTTTGTGTCTTACATCTAGGAAATAAATCAAACAGAATGGATGGAAAGATTTCCCAGGGAGAAGCAATGGAAATGTTACAATCCAATGGTACAGCAAATGATGGGTTTTCTGAGGATGATGAAGAAGATATATTTAATGTTCATAGAGATAGATGACATTAAACGTCTACTTATTTATGTTTTTGTTTCTGATGTATCATTGTTCATAATTACATGCATTTCATTTATTTTATTAAAAAATAATTTTCTCGAAGTGATATTCTGAGTTTTAAGATTATGAAGATTACAAAATAACTTCATTCCTAAATTTGAAGATTGCAAAATAACTTTATTCCTTATTATGAAGAGTGCAAAATAACATCATTGCTAATTATGAAGATTTCAAAATAACTTCATCCTTGGGATGAAACAGTATAATGTAAGGACTGTGTCAGGATATGCCATGCCATGTTATGTCTCATCATGGCACATCCTTGGGATAAGACAGTATAATATAAGGAGTGTGTCAAGGTATGCCATACCATATAATGTCTCATCATTGCACATCCTTGGGATAAGACAGTATAATATAAGGACTGTGTCAAGGTATGCCTTGCCATGTTATGTCTCATCATCGCACATCCTTGGGATAAGACAGTATTACGTAAGGACTGTGTCAAGGTATGCCATGCCATGTTATGTCTCATCATGGCACATCTTTGGGATAAGACAGTAAATGTAAGGAGTGTGTCAAGGTATGTCATGCCATGTTATGTCTCATCATGGCACATTCTTGGGATAAGACAGTATAATGTAAGGAGTGTGTCAAGGTATGCCATGCCATGTAATGTCTCATCATGACACATCCTTGGGATAAGAGAGTATAATGTAAGGACTGTGTCAAGGTACGTCATGCCATGTTATGTCTCACCATGGCACATCCTTAGGATAAGACAATATAATGTAGGGACTGTTTCAAGTTATGCCATGCCATGTAATGTCTCATCATGGCACATCCTTGGGATAAGACAATATAATGTAAGGAGTGTGTCAAGGTATGTCATACCATATAATGTCTCATCATTGCACATCCTTGGGATAAGACAGTATAATGTAAGGACTGTTTCAAGTTATGCTATGCCATGTCATGTCTCATCATGGCACATCCTTGGGATAAGACAATATAATGTAAGGAGTGTGTCAAGGTATGCCATACCATGTAATGTCTCATCATGGCACATCCTTGGGATAAAACAGTATAATGTAAGGACTGTGTCAAGGTATGCCATGCCATGTTATGTCTCATCATGGCACATCCTTGGGATAAGACAGTATAATGTAAGGAGTGTGTCAAGGTATGTCATACCATATAATGTCTCATCATGGCACATCCTTGGGATAAGACAGTATAATAGAAGGACTGTGCCAAGGTATGCCATGCCATGTTATGTCTCATCATGGCACATCCTTTGGATAAAATAGTATAATGTTAGGACTGTGTCAAGGTATGCCATGCCATGTTATGTCTCATCATGGCACATCCTTGGGATAAGACAGTATAATGTAAGGAGTGTGTCAAGGTATGCCATTCCATATTATGTCTCATCATGGCACGTCCTTGGGATAAAACAGTTTAATTAAAGGACTGTGTCAAGATATGCCATGCTATGTTATGTCTGATCATGGCACATCCTTGGTTTAGTTGGCAAGATTCTCCATTTTGCCATTGGTGTTTACATAAATCTAGCAGATGCTATAGACCTTTGTTGGAAAAGATATCGCTATGATCAAGTATCTTAAATATTCATTTATTGGATTACAGGTTGCAAGTTCGCCGTGCAAACTTAAAACGTTTACCTCTTGTCAGATTTTTGCACTTTTGATGAATAAAGTCTCTCTGACCTTCTCCTACAATCTGCCTTGACATGTTAAGTCTCATCATGGCTTTGCCATATACGAAACAGTCTATTATGTGTGTTACATATTACATGCAATAGTATACAGGTATAAATCTTGGTCTGGCTCCGTTTTACACGCATAAACTTTAAGTCAATAATTCATTAGCTTCAAACTTCAAGTCATTATGCTGATAAACATGAGTTATTGGCGTTCTCTGAGTACGACGAAAAGAACGATGGTGTTCTCTAAGTACGTCAATAAGGACGATGGTGTTCTCTGAATACGTCAAAGAGGATGATGGCGTTCTCTGAGAATATCGGTAATCTACAGAATGTCGACAGTGTTCTATGAGTACATCAGTAATTTACAGATTGTCGACAGTGTTCTCTGAGTACATCAGTAATCTAAAGAATGTCGACAGTGTTCTCTGAGTACATCAGTAATTTACAGAATGTCGATGGTTTTCTGAGTACAACAGTAATTTAAAGATTGTCGACAGTGTTCTCTGAGTACATCAGTAATTTACAGATCGTCGACAGTGTTCTCTAAGTACATCTGTAACCTACAGAAGGTCGACAGTGTTCTCTGAGTACATCAGTAATCTACAGAATGTCGACGGTGTTCTCTGAGTACATCAGTAACCTACAGAATGTCGACGGTGTTCTCTGAGTACATCAGTAACCTACGGAGTACTTGTAATGCTGTTCTCGGAGTACATCAGTAACCGACGGAGTACTGGTAATGCTGTTCTCTGAGTACATCAGTAACCTACAGAGTACTGGTAATGCTGTTCTCTGAGTACATCAGTAATCTACATAATGTTAATGGTGTTCTCTGAGTACATCAGTAACCTACAGAGTGCTGGTAATGCTGTTCTCTGAGTACATCAGTAATCTACATAATGTTAATGGTGTTCTCTGAGTACATCAGTAACCTACGGAGTACTGGTAATGCTGTTCTCTGAGTACATAAGTAATCTGCATAATGTTAATGGTCTTCTCTGAGTACATCAGTGATCTACAGAAGGTCAATGGTGTTCCCTGAAAACAGCAAGTATCCTCAATGAGTCTGTGATGTCCCTTGGGTACATGAGTTACCTGCAGTAGATCGGTAGTGTTCTGTGATTACACCAGTTACCTGCCGAGAGACACTGGTGTTCTACGAGTACAGCAGTTACCTGTCTATAGTCGATGGTACACCAGATACTTTGCGGTAAATCGGTTATGTTCTCCGAGTACAACAGTTACAAAAGTTGGTGGTGCACTTTATTCTCCCTACCGAATGTAGGTTGCGATCTTTAAGTACTCTAGTTATGTGGTATGGTGGTATTCTTGCATTTTCTAGTGTTCTTGCTAAAGGTCTGTGGTGTTCTCAGAGTATTCCTATTACCTGCAGAAGTTCGGTGGTGGTCACGTAGTATCAAGTGCACCTGACTCAGTAATTCAATTATCTGCTGAATATCATCAATGAGTACTCCAGCTACCTGCGGGAGGTCGATGGTATTTGTCTTAGTACACGCACCATCTGCTGCAAGTTAGTGATCCTTTGTAAGTTCACAATAATGATAATGATCTCAGAGGACACCAGTTAAATGTCGGAGGCTGGTATACTTTGAGTTCAACAGAGAACTGTTGAAGGTGGGCGGTGTAATTTGAGTACACCAGTATAACTGAATAGGTCGGTGGTGTTCGTTAAGTACTTCAGTGTCCCTACAGTAGGTCGATAGCGATCACCTAGTACACCTGTTATCTTCAGGTATTCGGTGTTCTCTGAGCACGTCCATACTTTCCGAAGATCAGCAGTTGACTTACTCGTTGAAGATGGATGATTTTCTGTTAGTTGTAAAGTGTATTTGCGGAAGGTCGGTGGTGTTCTTTGAGTACAATTCGGCAGGTAATTTTCTTTGAGTACTCCAGTAAATCTGTTTGAGATCTGTGGTGTTTTCTTAGTACAACACTTACCTGTCGAAGGTCGTTGATGTCTTTCTGCAGGAAGGAAGAAGTCGTTTATTTCTGCGGTTAAAGTTGGATCCGGCAATTCTTCAATTGCGCAGTAACTATGTATACAGTTATTCATAAATACATATATATGTGGCTCTCTATAACGAGTGTTATATATAACATAAAAATTACAAGGCTCTGTAAACGCTAGATTCGATTCTGTTTTTAAAGATCCTGATGTTGTCAGAGAACTTACCTTCCCCCAAGAGCATTATATCATTACACCAGCAGATAAAGCTTCTAATAATTCTACATTTACTTGTAAGAAATATTACTTTGACAGCTTAGTGAAAGAATTAGGATTAAATTCAGCCCCAGGAAATCCTACTTATACTCTCATGAACTTTTCGGTTTCAGAAGTACTTGAGAATCATAAATCTGTCTTCAATACGTCTGGTATTGATACAAATAAATTAAATTTAGAATTTCCATATTAGTACAGTGTTGCAAAAATGCACAAATCCTTACAAATAACGCTTTATGGCTGGTTCCTCGATGTGTTCCACAAAATCTGTATCGATGCTACTCACAGAAATATAATCAGAGATTAAATCTGGCCTTCATAGGTATTGCGAAACCGCATATTCCAGAAGTGGCATTAATCAAATGTGGATCCTTAAAAATTCAAAAGAGTTGCTAGAACATCTAAAATCAAAAAAGTTTTACTAAAATTCACTCCATCAAGTATTTTGACTTTTCGACGCTTTACAACGATCCCTTGTCAGAAATTAAAAAACAGATTAGCAGAAATTATCCAAAAAGCATTTACTAGTAAAAACGGAAGCCGCAAATTCAAATATATAGTTATTTGCCATGAGAAAACTTACTTTTCAGGGAAAATTCTGATTTCAAAACTAAATATACTGAAACAGATGTCATCCAGATGTTGAACTGTGTTATCGATAACATTTTTGTCTGGAGGAATGGTTTTTCAACAAATTGACGGCATTCCAATGGGCAATAAGTGTGCCCCGCTTCTGGCCGACATATTCCTATGCTCATACGAAGCTGATTTCATTCAGTCTTTGCTTTTGCAAGGAAAGAAACAATTGGCTCTTGGCTTCGGTTTCACATACAGATATATAGATGCTTTGCTTTTAATGAATAATCCTTCATTCGCGGATTACCTCAGCGTCATCTATCCAAGTGAACTGGAGGTCAAAGAATCCACAGAAAGTAGTAATTCTACTTCGTATTTAGATATTATGTTGTCTTTCGACATTAATGGTCAATTGAACACCTTACTCTATGACAAACGTGACGATTTCAATTTCGCTATCACAAACTTTCCTTTCATAAGTAGCAACATTCCATCATCGCCTGCATACGGCGTATTCGTATCTCAGTTTATATGTTATTCCAGAGATTGTTCAAATTACAATGACTTTGTTCTGAGGGCAAGGCGACTTTCAGATAAGCTACCCAAACAGGGTTATTTATGTGCTAGACTAACAACGTCACTGAGGAAGTTCTATGGTCGTTACGAGACTCTTATTACTCAATATGATATCTCGTTATCCAAACTTTTAAAATGATATTCTGGACTGAGACCAATTTCTATCATTTTATACGGATTTGACACCTTCTATACTAGAAACTTACCTACTTTGACTTCTCCATATATAAATATATATGGAATTTACACGATTTGACTCTTTCTACTGTATATATTTGACAGGTGTTGCTAGCAAGCAAGAGATGCTCACTCTCCCCAGGCACCTGATCTCACTCCATCATAGGGGTTCACATATGCTCTCCAAGTAGACATTTTTCGTTATCTTCTACTTGGTTTTCATTTTCACTGATTCTGTATGTCCTCGTTTCATGATTTTCGGACTTATGGTTTGGATTTATCCATCATCTTTACATATACACAAGCAGTGAAATGGCAAGATCTTTTTAAAGTAGTTTTCATTTCTGGCTTATATTATTGTCTCGATGATTGAAAATACACTCAAAGTAAAATCTGTATATACTAGTACTCTTCTGGATAAGCAGTTTTCTTACATCCTGCCAAAGAATCACATATTTATAACAATCTGAAGAATACAAAATGGAGAACACTTATGGACATTTAGCTAAACCATAATAAGCACATCTTTATTTCCATCCTTATATTTGATTTTCCCTTCCAGATCCCTCTTTAACCGCTACATTTACGTAGTTTCTTGTAACGTTACAGTTAAATTCAAGTATGATGGGCTATTTATTCATGATGTCACAATGAGAAGGTGTGCCGACATTTCATCATCAGTCAATAATCATGTGTTTATGCACTTCAGAATTATTCATTCATTTAGATCTTTTTTTTTTTCTTATCTCGCCAAATTTAATTCAAATAATTTCTGATCGAAAACTGTTTAGAAGAGATCCTGCAATTTTATTTCTTTTGTATGTTATAAATAGCACTCGTTATAAATAGATAGCTATTAATAAATGTGTGCACATACAATGGTTACTGCACATTAATCGTGTTTTATGTACTACATGTAGTATTATATTTATATATCATACAGAATCAGATGTTTTTTTCAACACTAGTGCACTACTTTCCCAGCAGGGAAAACTTTAGCTTTGCTCAGAATTCCACTTTCCCATGTGAATATACAAAATTAGGCTTGTGCCTTAAGGTCTGGGATTGCTTATGCAATTTAGACATAAATAAAGTTAACAAATAGAAGGGCAGATGTACATACAGATGCCACAAAAATAGTGATGACTGTAACTTATTTGAGTCTTCCGCTGGATCCACACTGTAATGGACTAAACAAGAGGCCCACGTGGGCCTATATCACTCACCTGAGTACGTAAATGATCAGTCACGCACGAAGAAGGAAGCCATTTAATTTTGCATTACTGTAACTAAGTCAACACAATGTTGAAAATATGTCAAATTTTATTTCAGACCAGAATAAAAAACAACAACACTTCTTTGCACATCAATTCAGATGATTTTGATGCTTTGTCTCTGCAAAATGTGATTCAGAGCAACAAGTTAGTCATTTTCTTTAGGTGGGGCCTTTTGCTGACTGATTTCAAGTCTGGGTCATGAACAACAATTGTTTCAAATATTGTCAAGACACAACTTAAAATGGCCTAATTTCAATTGTTGAGACACAACTAAAACTTATTTAGATGTGTAAACAAATGAAACATGAGTATCAGTAAAACTGATGTATGTTCCCCGAATGCCAGTTATAATGCAGGAAATTGACGACTCAATTCATATACAAAAAATCAGTAAAACTGATGGATGCTCCAAGAAGCACAGCAATAATGAAGGAAATGAATGACTCAGTATAGAGAAAATCATTGTATTAATGACGATTTCAAATCTCAATGTATCATATGGATATCCAATTGAGTCAACTGTAGAACAAGTGATCATAGAATCTTAAACTGAAATGAGTAAGCTTGACCTTGATTAGTTATGAAATAAAACTTTTTATCGTGAACATGACCGTTCAGAAATGACATTAAGTGACCTTTGTCCAAAAGCTATTAACGTTAATAACATTTTGGTGAAGTATGATCAAATTCTGATGAAAGGTGTAGGAGAAATAAGAACTTCATAGTATTTTAAGTCATAGTTAATAAGCTACCTTGACTTTCAGAAATGACCTTGAGTGACCTTTGTCCCAAAATCCATAACCTAAAGAACATTTTGGTGGAGTATGATCAAATTCTGATAAAAGGTGTAGGAGATATAAGTACTTCATTTCACTAAGTCATAGTTGATAAGTGACCTTGACTTTTCAGAAATGACTTTTGCCCAAAAGCCTTTAACCTTCATAATATTTTGTTGAAGTATGATCAAATTCTAATGAAAGATATAGGAGATATAAGGACTTCATGTTACTTTAAGTTGTAGTTAATAAGTGATCTTGACCTTTCAGAAATTACCTTCACTAACCTTTGTCCAAAAGCCCTTAACTTTAATAATATTTTAGTAAAGAATTATCAAATTCTGATGAAAGGTGTAGGAGATATACATACTTCATGGTTTTTTGTCATAGTCAATAACAATAATATTCCTTACCATATTTATGATCAAAATAGTCCATAAGAACTCATCATCATCAATTAACTGAAAAACATGATACTTTTCTGCAGTGAAAAAAAAGTCGAAAGATGTCAGAAATTTGATTCTGGAACAGAACTAAAATTAACAACACTTCTTCACATATCCCTGCAGATCATTCCTGTGCATTCAATTTGTCTCTGTATACACTTAGTCTGAAGAAGTTTGTCAAAAAAGGATAACCTTTGTGACCTACTTTTGCCTGTGGTGGCATCACTTGTTGACGAATTGGGACAAGAGGCCCAAGTGGGCTTATATCGCTCACCTTAGTACCTAGGTTATAAGTCATGCAGGAAGGAAGAAGTTATGTATTTTTGCATTACTGTGACTTAGTCAACACAAATGTTGAAAATATGTCAAATTTTATTTCAGACCAGAATAAACAAGAGGCCCAAGTGGGCCTATATCGCTCACCAGAGTACCTAGATTGTCAGTCATGCTGGAAGGAAGAAGTTATTCATTTTTGCATTACTGTGACTAAGTCAACACAAATGTTGAATATGTCAAATTTTATTTCAGACCAGAATAAAAAACAACAACAGTTTTTTGCACATTCATTCAGGTGATTTTGATGTGATTCAGGGCAACAAGTTGGTCATTTTCTTAAGGTGGGGCATTTTGTTGACTAATTTCAAGTCTGGGTCATGAACAACAATTGTTTCAAATATTGCCCAGATCCAACTTAAAATGGCCAAATTTCACATGCTGAGGGTTGAGAAACATCTAAAAACTTATTCAGATGTGTAAACAAATGAAAAAAATTTTTGACCACAGCTGGATTTGAACCACTACTCTCCATATATTAATTACCAATCGAACAGTTTTGCAGAAAAAGTTGAAAATATGAAAAATGGCCAGCCCCCACCCCTTTTTTTTTGGAAGTCTTAAAAAATTCATAAAAAATCCAAAAACTAAGATATTGACAAAATTCTTTCACAATAATATTCCTTACCATAATTAAGATCAAAATAGTCCATAAGAAATTATCATTATCAATTAACTGAAAAACATGTCATTTTTCTGCATTGAAATTACTAAGTCCAAAAAAATGTCGAAAAAAACATCAAAACTTTGATTTCGGAACGGAATCAAAAACAACAACGCTTCTTCACAGATGCCTATAGATCAATCGTTATGCATTTGGTTTGTAGCTGTAGCCATCCAGTCTGAAGAAGAAGTTTGTCAAAGGACCTACTTTTGCTCATGGTGGCACCATCTGTCTATGGATCCGGACAAAAAATAACAACACTGGTAGGGGACCTTAAGTACTTTGTGCATACCAAGTTGCATCAAATTCTGTTCCGCAGTTCTGAAGAAGTCGATAATGTGAAAAGTTTACGACAGACGGACAACGGATGGTGCACTATCACAATAGCTCAATTGAGCCTTTGGCTCGGGTGAGCTAAAAAAACAACATCTGTAGGGGATCATGAGTACTCTATTCCTATCAAGTTTCATAGAAATCTTTTTAGTGATTCTTGAGACGAAGTCAAAAATGTTAAAAGTTTATGACGGATGGATGACGCACAGCACACTATGACTATAGCTCACTTGAGCCTTTGGCTCAGGTGAGCTAAACACAACACAATTGTAGAGGACTTGGAGTGAATTCTCCCTACCAAGTTTTAAGAAAATTCTACCGGTGGTTCTATGAAAGTTGAAAATGTGAAAAATTCAGGATTCTTGACAAAGTATCCAAAGGATAACTCAACCCTTCAGCTGAAATAAACTTAAATGACAGTAGATTCCATTGACTACCAAGTCTTATAAATATGTCTTAAAACAATAACACTGTTATAATGGCATACTTTAATTCTAGATAGCATGTTATAAAACATCACTACACACAATTCTGTGAATGTATTACTTTTGGTAGAACAATAGTTTTGACACTTTAATCACTTCTTTAATATTATTCACATAATTGTTTTATCATAGCTTTGCGCTCTTCTACTTTTTTTCGCAGTTCTGCTGTCTCTTCTGCTATGGCAGCTTGTGTCCTTTCTGCATCCTTCTTCGTTTTACTGGTCTTCAAGTTTCCAGATAGCTTTTTCAGACCTTGATAAACTAGGAATACAATAAGCAGAGTGGCATACGTATGCTGAAAAAAAAAACCCAAAACATCAGTATCCCTTATAGAATTCATGAACCAAGATAGTCAGTATACAAAAGACTCAACTTCTGAAATGATGTTAATGTCACATTCAATGTACATGTATTGTATTTGACCCATATAAGTTGACTATCTTAGTGTCTGAGTCTGACTCGCCATTGTCAAAAGTGGCGAATCCCTAGACTCGTCATACCAAAAGTCTACCAAGAAATATTGGATGTATTTACTGTCAAGATTCTGTATTCAAGTGTGTATTTCATACTATCTATTGTATTATAAAATAACACTGTAGCGTGTAGTATATACAAGTGTATATTTATACTGTGTGGCATGGAGATATTGCAGAATGGTGAATCATATTTGTTTGCCAAGTATGTTTGTATACTCTTTTTGCATGTATATTTATAAATGTATTATTCTGTGTGAGTTTTATATTCATTATATCTACATATATGTCAATCTTTTCCATTATCAGGCATTATTACCTGTGCTGTCAATTAAATATGCCAAACCAAAACTTACAAGTACCAGGCATTGTGTAGATATTAAACCTTTCCCTGAGAAAAATGGATTTCATAAACTTACAGTGTGTCAAGTGTCTCTCATCTGATCTAAACACTTTAAAACCGTATAGTGTGTCAAATGTTAGTCATGTGAACTGTACATTTGGTGTGTTAAGCATCACTCATTTGATATTGAACTGTATACTTATAAAGTGTCAAGCGTCATTCATGAACAGTACACTTGTAGTGTATCAAGTGTCACTCCTGTGAACTGTACACTTATAGTGTGTCAAGCTTCATTCATGGTAAAGTATGATCAAATTCTGATGAAAGGTGAAGGATATATAGATACTACATGGTATTTTAAGTCATAGTTAATAAGTGACTTTGACCTCAAAAATTACCTTGAGTGACCTTTGTCCCAAAGCCCTTACTCTGAATAATACTTTCATGAAGTATGATCAAATTCTGATGAAAGGTATAGGAGATATAAGTACTTCATGGTACTTTAAGTCATAGCTAATAAGTGACCTTGATCTTTCAGAAATGACCTGAAGTGACTTTTGTCCCAAGCCCTTAACCTAAATAATATTTTGGTGAAATATGATCAAATTCTGATGAAAGGTCTAGGAGATACAAGCTCTGACAGACGGACGGACAGACACGACAGTGACTATATGCTCCCCTGAATAAAAAGTTGATTTTAATATGAAACATCTCATACCTTACACACACACCAAGTTTCATTTTAATATTACTTAGTATGGCTAAAAAGTTTTGGGAAAACTGATTATCATTAAAAGGCAATCATTTTGGAAATGAGGATTAATTGCACAAAAAGTTAAATCTCATATGTAGGGCCTTGCACTGCACATACAAAGTTTCACTTCAATATCTCAAAGCAAGGCTGAAAACCTTCTGGAATTCTGATTTTTATTAAAAGGCAGTTATTCTTGTAAAATGGGATAAATTACTAAAAAAAAACCTAAAAAAAAAATAGAGGCCCAAAATGTCTTAATTGCTCACCTAAGTATATTGTACCTTGAGCACATGGGAAGGTATCAGAATGTTCCTTACCAAAAGTATCCTTTTCAATTTTGTTTTGAAACTGAACTAAAAAACAATATCTGATCATTCTGAAACAGTCATACATTAAGAAAATCAAACAAAACACCAAACAAGAGGCCTAAGTGGGCCTATATTGCTAACCTGAGTACAATTTGCCCATTCACAAACAAATGACAGCTCAATTTTGGTAGAAGACCTAGAGTACTTACTTTCTATAAGAATGATGAAATTCTGTGAAAGCAGTTAAGGAAAAGAAGTTGAAAAACATGTCTGGGGACCAGGTAGCTCAGTCGGTAGCATGCTTGCTTCTCACGAATACTACCCTGGTTCGATTTCCAGTGTGGTATGTTAGTGGGGCTGTCACCAATCTGGCTTCATGGGTTTTTCTTCGGGCACTCTGGTTTCCTCCCACACAAACAAAACCCTTATGCCAAGATCTGGGCCATAAAGCAGGATTAATATAGTTGTAAACTTGTGTCTTAATCATTGTAAAATAAATAAAGTTTAAATTTTATATCTTGTAAGATTTGGGGAAATTCTGTCATGCGGTTAATGAAAAGAAGGTGAAAATATGACAGTCATTCAGAGCCCTTGGAGGCCATCTAGAATGATGGATCAGTTAGAGAGATACAACTTTGGAAGAGGACCTGGTATTGAATTGGTAAAATTTTGTACAGCAGTTAATGAGAAGTTGAAAATGTGTCAGTTGATCAGAGCCCTTAGTGGCCTTCTTAAATGATGGAACAGGCTGAAAGATACAATTCTGGTAGAGGACTTTGAGTACTTACTTCCTGTCAGGTTTGGTGACATTCTGCACAGCAGTTGAAGAAAAGTCAAAAATGTGTCAGCCAATCAGAGACCATGGCAACATCTTGGATTAAGGATCCGATTGAAAAATACAAACTTGGTAGATGACCTTGACTACTTGCTTTTTGTAAGGTTTGGTGAAATTTTGTAAGGTAGGTGTAGAGAGGTCAAAAATGTGTCAAGCAATCAAGACCCATGGTAGCCACCTTGGAATACAGATCAGGTCTAAATCCACAAACTTAGTACAAGACCTTGAGTACTTGCGATGATTTTTAAGTGCTGACAAAAATATCTAAAATAGGCTGGGGGTTGAGGGGGCCACCTTGAGCCCCCACTGAAGGTCTGGGGGCAAAGTCCCCTTCTGCACAACTAATTTAGCATCCAAAAGGATAAATTGCCTTAAATTTGCTCAGGGGTGAGGAAAAAAAAGGGGTAAAAACAACTTAATCTGAAAAGATGTCAGAAAGTGTCAAAACTCGATTTCAGAATAGAATAAAAAGTCACGATACTTCTTTTAAAAGTCACCCTTCTAGATTACCTACGTTGCCACACCCTGGAAAGCTGGTGTGGCCTAGTGGATAAGGTGCTCAGCTCGTGATCGATATGTCCGGGTTTGACTCCCGCCCTGGGCGCAATGGTGTTGTCTTTCGGATGAGACAGTAAAAGCTGAGGTCCCATGTCACGGTAGGCAAAAGGTCTAAATTTGTATGCATTGCATCAGGCAGATCCCATCATCATATACGTTAAATAATTGTGGAGTGACGTAAAACAATAATCAATCACATCCTGAATCCATGACTTGATGGATCTGGTCAAAAACAGTAACATTTGTAGGGAACCTTGAGTACTTCATACCTCACCAAGTTTCATCAATATCCATTCATTAGTTCTGAAGAACAAGAAGTCCATCTGAGTTCATATTCTATACTAATAATATATTCATCCCCCTTTTCAATCACTGTTAGCAGCTTACAAGGAGAAAATCTAACAAATTAGCCGAAAATAGGCAAAAATCACAGTCTAAAAAAATATCAAAAATTTGGCATATATGAAAAAGTACAAAAAGACATGAAAAAAAGAAATATTTTGGAAAGGAACTAACAAACAACACTTCTTAAGACACCCTTAAAGATCACCCTGATACATTCAGTGTGATGGTGTATGTGACAGGTCTGAGGAAGTTTGTCAATAGAGGGTACCCTCTAGGGCTTAAGTCAACCCATTCTGGATCCATTCCTTGACAGACTTGGATAAAAAGTAACAACACTTTAAGGGGACCTTGAGTACCTCATCAGTATCAGGTTTCATCAAAATCCCTCCTGCACTTCTGAAGAAGAAGTCCAATAATTTATGCCGGACAATTAGACCACCGGACGCCAGACAGTGATCACAATAAATCACTTGGGCCTTTGGCTCAGGTGAGCTAAATATTAAACTAAATATTGTACATCTTTATCAAATTTCACTTCAATTTTTCAAAGCATGAGTGAAAACTTCCAAGAATGAAATGTCCTCAGACGAATGTACAAGGCTATATCATAGTATGTCCCTTATACCAACATGTAAATAAAAGAAGAGATTGAATGGGACAATTACCATCATGAATGCAAAGGGAAAATCTGTTCTTTCATAGTAAAGAAAGAGGCAGATGACTCATCAGTATATACTTTAAAGTAAAGTTTATTCCAGATTGATATTTACCCCTACAGCTCCTCTAGCAGTTACAGAGTTCAAGTTATACTCAATGAGACCATATCTTCTCATGGCTGATGACGGTATATTTCCAAATGGGTCTTGCTTAGCTGTTTCTGTAAAACAAAATTAAAAAGAACTATTGAGTGTTGTCTTAATGTTGCATTTCTACATCCAAATTATATGTATTCATTACAAATGTTAAAGGAAATACAAGTTTTGGTGAGTCTCAAACCCATTTTGGCGAGTCCAGGGCTCATCTTGAAGAGTTAATGAGATTGCTGGATTCATAATCCCCCCCCCCACTCTCCAACTCCCTAAATTGGCCTAAAATTCAAAACTTCTAAGAAATAATTTTTGCTCATCAGAACATATTTTTAACTGAGGATGAAATGAAAATGGGTTAAGCTTGTACTGTTGAGTTAGGTAAGAAAAGTTCAAATATGAGCATTTCTTGGACTATTTTGAACATCAGTGCCAATTTGGTGCATCTTTAAGAAGTCATATGGACATATGGTGATATCGTTATATGAAAAAATAATTCATGTTTCATTTGGAGGTTATCCATAAACACAAAAATGCAAATAAATTTATCTTTTAGCAAACTGTATTTTCTATGAAACATTTGGCTGAAAGTCGTAGCTAGTGACCCTGTCCCTCTGGGTAATCCACTACAGCATGGCTGCGCATATTCTCAATATCTGCTTCATTGTTCTATTTTGACAGACATTGGTATGGCACATTAATACAAATTCAGTTTTGCAGCATATAATCATGTATATATATGCCTCAAATTTCCTCTCTTAAACCAAGGATACGACTAGCGAGTTGACTAACTTTACGCAGTACAAATACATGCATGAAATATATTGAAATATTACTTTAAGTTTACTTTTTATTTACAGAAGTTTAACATAAAATACATTTATTTTTCAACAACACACTTACATTTTTTATCTAGATGATCTAAAGGACACACGATGTGCTTGTAAACATGTACTGCAGTAGTATGCAATACTTGAAAATACGTCATCAAATGAAAGAGATTAATCGATAAGTACATATGTGTCCAGTGGACACATAGATACTAAACACATAGATCTAAAATGTCAGGCGGATCACGAATTGCGATGAAAAAAACAAAAGAGAATCCCCCCTTCCCCTTTATGTCAGTCTAGTATAATAATGTATTAATATTCAAAACGACTAACACCCTCCTCAAGTCCCCCCTAAAAATAAAATTAGCAAATTCATGTAAGGCAAACTATGTTTCTGATTAAATGTGGATAGTATATTGTACTATTTACTGAAGGGAAACATTAAAGAAGGCTAGAAGTCATTACCTTGACTTATGCCAACACTTAGTAGAGGTAGGAGGTTGGCGTGGAGTTTCGACTTAATCTATGCTAATCGTAGAGTTACGCCGTTTGATGAAACGCAGAATAGTTGGAAATTTAGTCTAGTCGGTTATTTACGCCAAACTAAGCCTATGCCAGGAGTTACGCCGTTTGATGGCACGGGCTCCTGGCTATTAACTCTGCTAACTCTGATGAACTAAGCGTTATACTTGTTACAATGTACATTGTATATCAATAAAAATTGAGGAAAACTCATCATTTCACTTTCATTGTACAATATACATTTAACTTCATAAATTTTACATTATTTGATAGGTAGATATTACTTCTCTCAATATATTCGAACACATTTCTGACATACAAGTATCCAAGTCTGAAATTATAACATCAAACAAGTGAAATCCAATCAAAAATTTGTGCGTTTGCAATGTTAATGCAGTGGTAATTTTGTCGGTCAATGGTACAGGTAATGTGAGATTAACCGGAAGTGAAAAGTTTTGCAAGACATGCATTTGGGTAAAGTTTGAAAATTTACCAGACCGACACAAAATTTACCAGACCAACACAAAATTTACCAGACTAGGTATCATTTGATAAAAACAAAACAAAACCAAAAAAACAAAAAACAAAAAAAAATAAAACAAACCCCAAAAAAATAATCATTTAAGTTTATTCATCATGAAAAAGCATCAATTTATTCCTAAAAGATAGTTTATCTGTATACATATATCTCAAGAATAATTTATGACTACAATACTTCCACATCTGGTCAGGTATCATTACCTATCAGCACACTGTAACACAAGTGGACAATACTTACTCCATATTTCTTCGTAATTACACTTTTCTGGTAATTTGCCATAATAAGCAATATCCTCTGGGCTGCCATATGCGAATTTGGGAGGAGGACCACTAAATATATAGTGGATCTTATCCATCCCTTGTTTGATATATTGCAAAACCATCTTCCTTCCTTAACCTGAAATACAAAATATCGTAAGTCTCATAAAATCACATCATATTCATTTATTTTTATTGCATTTCAGTTTTGAAGAGTTTACGAAATACATTTGTGTGTGAGAAAATGTGTTCAAGTCTTCTAAAGAATAAATTCACAAAATCTGAACCATTTCAGGCAGTGGATGGAGGATTTGACCAGTAGGGAGTGTTCAACCACTTTAACATTGGGCATCATCTACAGAAATGACAAGTAGTTGTGTTGTCTTATCTCTTGAAAATTTATCTGCTTATGATTCAGTCTTACATTTTCTGCCAATATCTGTGAATATAGCAGATATTCAATGTCACAAAAAGCAAGTCAAAAGCATTAGGTACATGTAAGAGTTTTTGTATCATTTCTCATTTTGAGTATCTCCTGTAAGAATTTGGATGATGTAGGTCCATTTTAAACAAAAAATAGGTATTAAATCCATAAGGACTAAAGTTTTCTTAACAGGGCAAATTAGGGTAGGTAGGTAGGAAAAACTTTTTATTTCATATTTTTATTCTATTTTGACAAAACTGGCAAGAATATATATAGCTATTTAGCTGAAACTATGTATAAATAACTCTACAACCTCTAACAAAGAGTACATGTTGAACTGTTAATGAAGAGTGCCTTTGATAATGAAAAAAGTTAGAACTGCAAAACCATATTGAGAATATAGTTAAGTTAATCTTTTTTTTCCATAAGGTCTTACAGTAATAATTTCTTTCCCTTCTGTAGTGCAAGCATCACATGCAGTTAACACAGTTTTGAATTTAAGGAACAGTTCACAGCCTCATAGGTTCCTGCAAATAAAATAATTATAACCCACCCCCCCTCTGACTCTCTCTCTACTCAATGACTGCACTCGTGAAAAAAAAAAAATAAAGATAGAATTTTTTCACTTCACGAGTGCAGTCATCATTGAGTAGAAAGAGAGTCAGAGGGAAAAAAAAGGGGGGAGGGGGGTTATAATGATTTTATTTGCAGGGACCTGTGGAACAGTTTACTCCTTACTTGCACCTAACCACAACAATAGCAATATATACCGTATATATATCAGGGACACCTAAACTTCTGTAATAATATGAAAGCTCAACTGACAATTCACATGACAGAGCTGATTGGCACATTACACTTTTAAACAATGGATTGGATGGGGACAAGTGTGGTGAATCTCATATGTAATCGGACTCACTCAGTCCATGTGCCAAGGAATATTCTGTCTTCCAAAAATTGTCTCACGTGTTAATTGCTAAAACAACACTTTAATTAACAGAGGTAAAACAGAGCATCGACCTTTCACCGACCGGCATACTTAAAAAGGAACTACTTCTTGCACCTATATGAATGCTAGCGGAACAAGGGAGAGGGGATAAATACAAAAGCCGTTATTTTAAACAATGTTTTTTACAATGGCATTTTACAATTTTTTTTTTTTTGTCATAATGTCTCTTATACATATATCGGGGCAAACTGACTGAAAATATCACAAGTTAGATTTTACTATGGAAAATAAATAAAGAACAATGGCATAGTTCAGCAGTGAAAAGTGGGGGCACAACCTTCCAAAAGTGAAAAGCAAACAACAGCAGCAGCACGGCGGCAGCAACAAAGTCTGAAAAAAGCTACTTTTTTGCACAAAGGTCACAGTGAAGGTCTCAAGGTCATTGACCTTGTCCCGTGTCAATTGAAAGGGCTTCATTAGTGGAGTATGCATGCCAAATATGAAGTCTATCTTTTAGGGTTCAAAAGTTATGGCGAAGGTTTACAACAGCCACCAGACAGGACAAAAAGAAAATAAAAAACTTCAGTTTGAATTTATTCTAATTTCTCTCTCTGAATGATTAAATTTATGACGAGTTACTTACTTTTAGTGCTTTAGTGGCTACTATGGCTACTAATCAGCAACAAAACATGTTACAGTGTGGTTATTTTTTATTTCACACTTTTATTCACAAGTTAACTGGGTGGTATGCAATTAAAGGTCCGTGGCTGCTCATCATGTTACAAAGTTCACACTTTAATACTTTCCAAAGAAAGCTTCACTGTGCTCGTTCTTTATGACGAATTGTCTTGCAATTTGATTGTCAGTCATGTTATCAGTCAGAGTCTCATCCAAAAAACAAAGCATCGGTATGCCCCTGACGGGTGTCGAACCCGGACCTCTTGGTCACAAGCCTAACAACTCACCCATTGGGCTACACCCGCTTATATTTTTCAGATAAGAGCAAACTACAATAATGTGACTATTGCATAATCTCGGACTTGTATAACATCATTCAAAACATAATAAATACTTTCAATGGATGACATCACACTAATGCATAAGCTATTTTGTTCGCGAAACTTTCTATTGTTGCAACATATTGCATAATCAGGATACATCAACCCCCAGTAAAACAGAAAACCTTATCCGTAATTTTGTAGTTACGGAATAGAAATCAGACATTAAAAATATAAAAGAAAATAGATTTACTTCGCTTAAAATGTCTTATTTAAGTTTATTTAAATTTAAATATTACTCTAAAAGTGGGGAGCACAAACATGGTTGTGCCCCCCACTTTGAAAAGTGGGGGAGCACGTGCCCCTGCTGCCCCCCTATGCCCTTGAAGAAATAAATACAGTATTTACAAACGAGTATATTAGCATTGTTGATAAGGACGCGACTTTCAGTATTCTCGTGATTTACGCATTTGCTGTATGAAGATCAGAGAGTACCGAACATCGCGAGATCTCATTTGCATAACAAAAGGTCATGCGAGATGTAAGTAGAAAAGCCGAGATTCCAATCTTTCTTGTTTATAAGTCCTTTCCAAACTGAGAAAAGACCTTGTTACTCATCTGAGCTTTTATCTCTCAAATCACTAGTTGTCCCCAACCTGTTGAAGTCTGTCTGGAGAATAATATAAAGTGACTCCCCGTACACAGGGTTGGGTATGACTATCCCCATGGCTAAACGTACACAGTAAAAAAAAAAAAGCCTTACCAGTCGCAGCTCATACTCAGTGACCCCAATGTTCAGTCAATGACACAATAATTAAACGATTTGTTCTCTTTTTCTTTTTTACTGAGTTGTACTTATACACAGTATACTGAGAGTTCATATGACTTGTTACAATGGACACGATGGATGAAGATCGTGAACTGAAAGTTGGGTTTTCTTTTAAGTCATATAACGGCATTGATAAATATCTAAAGAGCTACGAAAAAAGAGAGTTTGTTCAGTTATATAAGAGGACATCTCAAACAATACAAAAGCGCTTAAAGACTATATGAAAAATGATGAAAATGTGAATATGGACTTGCAGTACTGGAGACTAGAATATGCGTGCATACATGGGGGAATGGGGTATTTTCACAAACGCTTAGATGATCCAGATTTGTTATTTGTTATGAGGTATACTCCTCGGGATTTATCTTCAATTTCTAAGTAAAATCTTATTTTTTAATCTTTTGTTTTACCATGATTATTATCTTAAATGAGAAAATACTTAAATATATATCATCTATGTATACTTCTTCATTGAATTCAAATGTGGATTTCAAAATATTTATAACCGGATTTGTAAAAAATTACTGAAAAATTGTATTATGGCCTATGATAAAACCAAAGTCATACACCCTCATGCATTCGGAATCTCTCCTGCCTTTACTCATAAAAGAATGCTGCAATATGTAAAACTCTAAACGGATACGTACAGTGAAATAGCCCCAATGAGTGATCGTCAAATGCCCGACATCACACATTTTGGCACACTTGTTCATTATGACGTCATAAATAAATGACCCGTCAAACATGAATCTGACTATGACGCCACAATGGAACTACGTTATGGGCGTGGTTAAAATTGGATCTAGCGATCCCTCAATTAAACATTCAAAACAATAAAAAAATATTTCACAAAAGATAGCTGGAATTTGCTGAAAAAAATGATGTTAAAAAAAGGAAAATGACATGTGGATCTCTTTCTTGTGCCGCACAGACTTAAGTGCATGTGATTGAATCTATTGGATGCAGCAGATGCCTCAAATGGACCAATCTGAAATGTGCAGGACTAAAACACATACAAAAGCAAATGTATTGGTTTTGTAAATCATGCAAATAAATCAAAACCTATAATCTTCCAGAGTTTACTTACACAAAGATTTAAACTTGCCTATATAAGTCTTTAGCTTACACAAGCATCATATGGACACATGTATATTGCAAGATAAACAAATTGAATGTAAAAGTCAGAAAACAAATAAAGATAATGCCATATATGTACTGTGTACTGATATGGCGTGAATATTCTTTTTCTCGGCCTATAAGGATACTGTAATGTTTATTAGTTGAAATCCGGATATGCAAACCTGGTTTTGGCTCTTTTTTACCCTGTGTATGTATAGCCATCGGGATAGGCATATACAATCCTGTGTATGGGGAGTCACTGCCTTAATAATATGCTCTAACCAGTACATGTACTGGCAGTGAATAATCATCAGAATTTAGAAAAAATTGAATCGTGATTCATGTTCGCTCCGTAATGAGGAGTTGAAGTATAGTCTTGACCTTGAAGACCTAAATGGACAACTGAAAACGTCAAAGTAGCTACGACTCGGGTGGGCAGGTAGGGGAAGATTTGAAGTCGGTCCCCAACATGCTCACGGCCTGTTGTTACAACTATGTCAGTAGTGTAAATGTATACTATTATTAACTTTTCTTCTACTTTTTCTAAATCTAAGGAAAATATATATATGTCTATACCCAAGTACTAAACTCTAGTAAGTATATTAAAAGCTTTCATGAAAATACAAACGTGAAGAAGATGTTCATTCGGCGAAGGTCAACCACTCAGAAAGACAACTCTTCAACACAAGAGTAGTCGAACTTTTGTATAATTAAACATCAGAATTGGAAACGGATTTGTAACTTTCGGATTGTTTTTCACAAGAAGATAATTTGCTAATTTTTTTTTCAAACGTTCAAAGAAGTACGCAGATGTCCAGTAAACACTTTATCAGTCTTTGAACTACTTAAGGCAAGGACGTAGGAACTGACAGGGCCGGATGTTAAATTGTGGTTTAATATGTCCTTAGTTTAATAAAGTTGGGAAGTTGGAGTTCTGGAGGGATGTCTCTTCTTCTTCTTCTTCTTCTTCTTCTTCTTCTTCATCTTCTTCTTCTTCTTCTTCTTCTTCTTCTTCTTCTTCTTCTTCTATTTTATTACATTATTTTATCTATTTTTTAAAAACCTTTTTGTCAATTTACATGATGTAAGGGGCAATACCGGACAAATATAAAATTGCCGCTTAGATTTGCGTCACATTCCACCGGATCGGACCAAAACGGACATTAAATAGCGATGTATTAAAAAAATTATGCCACTGATTTTCTTCTATTTACACAAATAAAATCTTTTTTGGTTATGAAAAATATGTTTAACGAGTCCGTTCTCGGTACGAGTTTTAATGCGCTGCGCAAGTTTTAGCGCATGCCGATCGATTGTAATCGGCGTCTTAAAAACATTAATAATATTTAAAAATTATCAACAACTTATCAAATCAGCATAGTTTAACCGAAAGGTATCTACCCAACATTAATATATCGAAATTAATTCCCATAATATCTGATTACGACATTTCAAAACGTTCAAAATAGTGTTTTTGAGATTTTCCCCCAAAATTGAACCAAGCGGTGAATTTTTCTACAATTCTCTGAAAACTATTTTTATTTAGCATTTCATCACTGACGAAAAAATGATCAATTTTCCTTTTGTAGTTTTTGAGATATTTTTACCCAGAACGGCCTCGTTAAGGGCTTAATTTCGCGTTTAAGATCTCCTTTCCGGTTATTCGTCATTTTTAACATTTGCGTTTTCCAGTTGCTATAATATTTTTACTTTTGCTGTAATATTTTAAATGAAATTGTCTATTAACATTTTACGTTTCAAATGGTTTATAGGACATTTAGTATAAAAAAGGAAAGATTATGGTAGGAAGGTGTGTTTAACGAGCCCTTTTTGTGCTCATAATCTCCGATCCGGTGATTCGTTATTTTTGAAATTGCGTCAGCTCTTCGCTATGATTCCGAGTTTTCACGATAAAAAGCCAAACTTACACTTACTTATGATTTATAATTTCAGTAAGGTTACAGTAATATCAGTGTATAAAAGAAAGGATTATGATAGGTAGGTGTGTTTCGTTGCTCATAATCTCCGACCGGTGATTCGTCATTTTTTATTTTAATTACGTGTTCTTTTTTCTATAGTCACGGCTTTTCATTACATATAGCCCAACTTACACTTACAATTTACTATTTCAGTAAAGTTACAGTAATATCAGTGTATAAAAGAAAAGATTATGATAGGTAGATGTGTTTAACGAGCCCGGTTTAGTGCTCAGAATCTCCAAGCCGGTGATTCGTCATTTTTGAAATTGCGTCAGCTCTTCTCTATGATACCGAGTTTTCATGATAAAAAGCCTCACTTACACTTATAATTTATTATTTCAATAAGGTTACAGTAATATCAGTGTATAAAAGAAAAGATTATGGTAGGTAGGTGTGATTAAGGAGCCCGTTTTGATGACATAGCTAGGAAAAGGCTCGACAGGAAATGTCGCAGTCGTTGAATATTTAGGCAAATTTCCTGGACTTGTCAAACATGGAAATGCGAAACGTGGAAATGAATATAACAGAACTAACAATGAAGTGATGTCAGAAATTGCAGTACTGAATAAACACTCTAAGCCAATTATCCATCAAATTAGAGATAAAAAAAGACATGAAAAGCAAAAAATTCAAAAACAGACACAAGGTACCCATATTTGTGGAAATAATATAGCAGACCAGTTTGTAGCGATTAAGAACATGGTTTGCCATCCATTCATCAGACAAATAATTCATGGACATGGTAGGGTCCCGTCGATAATTTTATGTACTGACGAGCAAATCCAAGATCTGAAAACGTTATGCTGTTCAGGACAAACAGTTCTTGGTTTTGACAAAACTTTCAATTTATGCAATATGCATGTCACAACTTCATGTTATAAACAGCTTTCAGTAATTCAACCGAATTTAGGGGAACCCCAATTATTTATCGGTCCACTTTTCTTGCATGATTCCGGTGACTTGGAAGCTTACAGCTCTTTTTTCACACTTGAAAACGAAATTAGTAAACGTCGATCTGTCCAAACTCATAATAGGCACTAACGACGAACAAGCGCTAAAACTCGATCACAAATATATTCTCATCATCTACTCATGTTTTGTGTACAAGACACTTAAAACAAAATGCGACAGATAAGTTATTGACTGTTGGGGTTCAAAAGTCGGACCGAATTAAGATTTTGAAAAACATTTTTGGGAAGAAAGGTTTGGCAAATTTAGATGATAGTGTCGTTTTTGATAATAGATGCAGTGAAATAGAGGAAAATAGCCAATCAATAGTTCCGGGGTTCCTTAAATATTTTAAAAATAAATTAAAACCATTAATCGAATAAAAAGTGAATGCCCCCCCCCCCCCCCCAAAGACATGGTAAAATTCAAGCACTCTGGACAAACAACAACTGTGAATCAATCAATCATGTACAAAAGCAAACAGTAGACTGGAAATCAAAGCCCCTAGTAGAATTTATAACTTAGGTTCACGGCCTGATTGATTCAAAATTTAAAGATTTGAGAAGGGCGATCGTTTCAACGGGCCAGTTTAGGTTAGCTGAGGCTTTCATAACATTCAAAACAGAAAAAAATATCACATGGTCTCAAATGCAGGAAGATGAAAGAGATAAAATTTATAATAAATTTAGAAAATTCATCCCGAAAGATAAGGGGCTGTAATGTCAACAAATGGTCGATCACATTTTCAGGCCCCCCAAACACGTGGCAAGAAACCAAACCAACTTAAAAGAAAGAGAAGCGAACGAACACACACAATTAAATTTAAAAAGTAATTGTAAATGCAGCAGAGAGCCCCTTTATCCCAATGGTTCAATTAAATTTATGAATGAATCTCAGCTTCCCCTCGTCGGGAGCCAATTTACTTGGTTGTCTAGAGTCTGACATAAATTTTAATTTAGTTCCGAGTTCTTTATACCCAACATTGTAGATTAAAACTTCGTAAGATGTAGTTCTCTGTAACGTACCTTCTTCACATAGGACACAAACATCGTTAATCGTATAGCTAAAAATAAAAAACCAAACACACCTCATTGTATATATTCCGCTTTTCTGTAATTTGAAGTGTTATTATGTGCTGAAATGTTTTAAATTAATTTATTTGGATTATTTATTTATCTATTATTGTCATTATTTTCTTATCATTACTATTACTTTTATTATTATTACTTGATTGATGATGATGATAAAGTGGATGATGGTGATGATGATGATGATGATGATGATGATTTTAAAAGTTATAATGATAGGGTAAATGCAGCAGAGAGCTCCTTTATCCCAATGGTTCAATTAAATTTATGAATGAATCTCAGCTTCCCCTCGTCGGGAGCCAATTTACTTGGTTGTCTAGCGTCGGACATAAATTTTTGTTTAGTGCCGATATGTTTATGTCTAACATTGTGGCTTTAAAACTTGTATGGTGTGATACTCTGTTATCCTCTTCACACCTTTAACCTTATCTGGAAACCAAACACACTTCATTATATGTATACCGCTTTTCTAGAATGTTAAGTATTATTATTTGCTACTATGTTTGAAATTAATATATTTGGTTTATTTATTTCACTATTTTCATTGTGATTATTTTATTATCATTACTATTATTCTTATGATGATGATCAGCTTGAAGATGTGTATTTCGGTTGATATCGCTGCATAGATTCCAAGTGTGTGTGTGTGTGTGTGTGTGTGTGTGTGTGTGTGTGTCATTATCATTACTTATCATTTTCATGAAGATTCAACGTTGGACTACATGTATATTAAATATGTTTTATGATCCTCTGGGTTTATTTTACGATATTCATTGTTGCTCTGTTTTTAAGTGAATGGACCGTCGTCCCTGTTCTTGATAACACAAAATGTATATCTTATCTCATATTTTGACATGATTTTAAACAAAATGCTTTTTATGAGCTACAACTGCCGTGCTTAGTTGTTTTATTAGTTTAAGCCTTGCGCTATCGGTAATCTCAACTAGTTTCTAGGACCCTTGTCAAATACGGAATCACTAATTGCTTCTGGTGAGTCATTTGCAAAGGTAAATTTCTGTTCCATGAATGTATAGGAGACAGATGCCATCACTATATACTAGTAAGTAAAATAATAATGGATTGATTTAATAAAACACGAAATTCACAAAACAAAATGACGAATCACCAGTTCGGAGATTATGAACACTAAAACGGGCTCGTTTATACACCTACCTACCATAATCTTTTCTTTTATACGCTGATATCACTGTAACCTTACTATAATATTGAATTATAAGTAAAAGAAAGGCTTTTTATCGTGAAAAAAAAACGGTATCTCAGAAGAGATGATCAATGCAATTTTTAAAATGACGAATCACCGGATCGGAGATACTGAGCACCAAAACGGGTTCGTTTAACACACCTACCTAGCATAATCTTTTCTTTAATACACTGATATTACTGTAACCTTACTGAAATAGTAAATTATAAGTGTAAGTGTGGCTTTTATTGCTACAGTTTTAGATATGACTGTGATTAGCGACTTGGCTTAGAAAACCATAACTCTGTGCTTCTAGTTGTAATTATTTTTTATCAAATGCATTAGAATGGGTACCATGCTTGTGTTTTACAAAAACTGACAGGGTATCGGCAAATACCCTGTCAGAAATCTCGAGGCAAATGAACGTATAAGACGCTATATACTTGTCCCTAGTAAAAATGTCAGATACCTTCGCAATCTGCTTAAGGTAGCGATAGCAAGAAAAATGGCCCATTGGATTTTGGTTTTATTTATTTATTTATTTATTTTGATATGTCATTTCTGGATATCATGTGAGATTCTGGTTGAAATATAAATACACCATTCAGGGTTGGTTTGTCCGCTAGAGTTATCTCCCTTTCTAAACCTTTACATATCAAGTAATAAGATAAACATGAATATTTGAACAGGCATAATTTTCTTTATCAAAAATAATGAAATGACAGATAATGTCTCATATCACAGTTACTACTTGATATTTAAAACATACAATACTTGAAAATTGGTTCCATATATATAGTCAGAAAAAAAACCTGTTGCAGCAAGGTATAAATTTAAAAAATTTGACATTTTCCTAAAATATTTTTATAATACAACATTTCCGATCATATTTTATTAAGATAATAAGGCACTAAGTCCTAGACTTTACCCTCCCCACCACGAGGTCACATTATGCCAACCTGAGACACATTCACTATCACCCTGTTATAGTTGCTCTATGTACGGTACGGTCTCACAGTTATCGTAAACGGTTTGACGTTCAGTTGTAGCAAAGTTCATCCGGGGTCACTATTGATTGATTGATTGATTATTGTTTTACGTCACCCCACAATTATTTCACGTATATGGTGACGGCATCTGCCTGATGCATTGCATACAAATTTAGACCTTTGCAACGGACCCACCCGAAGCAGTGAGGGATCTTTCACGTGCCACGCCTACCGTGACACGGGACCTCAGTTTTCACTGTCTCCTCCGAAAGACAGAACACCGGTGCGCCCAGGGCGGGAGTCCAATCCGGGACCTTTAGATCACGAGCCGAGCACCTTATCCACTAGACCACATCGGCTTCCGGGGCCAGTAAACGGATTGTATTACTTAACATTTGTTGCTTCAATAGAAGGGTTGGTGAACTATCACTTCTACGGTCTAGTTGTGAAGTGGACAATTTTAATACGGGTCCATGTTTTTATGAACTGGTATCATGCCTATTATTTAAATCATATCCTTTACAATGCGTTGGATCTGAAAATTTATTTTCATGTGTAATGAGAGATGATTGAATGAGGATACTTCGTTAGGTTTTTTTTAAATTCAATTTCACAATTAAAAAAATACCATAATCTTGGGCGGAGTCAGTTTTGGGAGTTGGGGCGATGTCAGGGTTGTCCTATGGTCTTATTTTAGTGAGTCCCTGGGACCCACAAAATTGAATTGAGTGAGTCCCAAAGATAAATTTGTGAGTCGCTTTGAGCCTGAGTGGTTAAGTATAGTCACTGAACCTATATAAAATAATCAAGCGAGAAAAAATTATTTACAATATATGTTCTTGATACACGTATAAACATGAAGTTGTGTCATGATTTTGGCCTTTGCCGCTGAAATAACTGGCTATCGAGAGCTGCATAGACCGTTTCACGTTAACTGTGGGACTATTGTTTTAGGGAAAGAATAGTTACGATTCCCATAAAATTTTTAAGTCATAATCAGATATTGATTGTGTCTTACGTCATTTTGCGAGAACAGTGACCATTTCCTTTTCCCAAGACGCCAGTCTAGCAGTTATTGTGAAAGGGTATATAAATATATAAATATGGGTCTGGGGACCACTAAGATCCCCAGCTGGTTCAGGGCGGAGCATCCTCACTATACGTAAGGCGTTTTGATTCTGCTGCTCTATACGTGTGTAGAGTAGCGGAATCGGGGCTGGGGCGAAGCCATAGAGAGCTCCTGCTATTTGATAGTTTTATGTCCTAAATTCGCACATTTTCATCCTCGTACAGTATATCAGCTGCCGGATAATCGAACCATTTTGTGATGTTATTCTTGTCTTTTCTATATCTTGTTATTGAGGTTGTACCTTTGTTTCATTCTGTCATACAGCTCATTCTGATCTAATTCTCGAATGAATAAAGCTGACTTTATGCCAACTTAAAGCTGCCATATATGCTTTTCAGTTAGGACAGAGGTTGGGTTGGATTTGAAGCCTTTAAGTTAGCCAAAATGACCCAGAGAAGACATGGAGGAGTACGATTATCTGCAGGTATTAACTATCGCTTTTTTAAAGATACATTTGGTTTTGAAAAATACTTTTTGAATCTAACTTTAAACAGTGGCACGATTTTTGTCGTTTTAGAACAGGGAATTGTAAACTCCCATAGAAACAGGCAGATGGTCAAATACTCCTAGAGAGGAGTGCATATGTAATTTATGTGATATGAATGAAATTGGTGATGAATTTCATTATATTTCAAATGCTCTGATTTATCCATAAAAACTTATAGAATAGATAATTTTCCCAAATATTTCTCTTCAAACCCAAATTGTTATAAATTTCATCAACTTTTTAATTTTTAATACTACTAATAAAAATTTATTGATAAAAATTATCAAATTTATTGAAATTATTCTGAGAGAGTTACCTCTCCTGGTTAGTAACACAAATACACAACTGTAACTGCATCACTCAAACAGGCGCATGAAGACATCGTAGAGTTTAGGTGTGAAAACGCTATGCTTCGGTCAAAGTTGGATGAGACGGAGCAGTACAGTCGGCGGAACTCCGTCAGGATCTCTGGGATCAACGAATGTGGGGAGGCCGAGGATACCACCGAAGCCGTGCTAGAGGTCATCTCACGTGCCGGAGTTACCCTAGCCCCAACTGACATCGAGAGCGTCAATCGGGTAGGACGTCGTCAACAACACAAAAGCCGTCCCGTTCTCATACACCTCACTAACCAAAGTGCCAAGAAAAGGATTATCAAGGCTAGGAAACATTATCTCAGAGGTGTCTTCGTAAATGACGATCTGACAAAGATACGGAGTGAACTTGCCTACCGCGCTCGGTACCTCGTGAAGTCGGACTTTCAAAAAGACTTGGACAGATGACGGCAAAATCTTCATAATTGACCACAACGATACCAAACACCGCGAGGAAAACACACCTCTTTTACTTAGGTTATAATTATGGTTATTATATCTTTTGCCAACCACCCCTCTTTTTTCCTACCATGATTAAGTACATGGCTTCAACACATGTTAGTGATATAGTGTATGATTTATATATATACTAGAATATTTTTTTGCCTCCCCCCTTAGTCACTTAGTACATGGTATCAAACAATTGTTTGTGACATAGTGTCATATCATATATGCCATTTAGCATTAGATTTACTTATGTGAATGTATAAAATACTTAGCATTACAATTTTCATGTTATAATTATGATTTTTTATATATATGGTATCAAACACTTGTTTGTGACATAAGTGTTATATCATGAAAGCCATTTAGCATTAGATTTACTTATGTGAATGTATATAATACTTAGCATCACAATTACTTATGTAATAATTATCAATTTTATATATATTTTTTGCCACCCCCTCCCCCTTTTCCTGCCATCATTAAGTGCATGGTTCCAAACACATGTATTGTGGTATAGTGTATGACCCATTCTTTCTTTCACCTTACATCATGCATTTTGTCATCCCTTACGGCTTATTTTTGTATTATTGCATATTATTCTTAAAGTATCAACATTTAAGGGTCACTGATGACCACACGATATTAGCTTTACATCTATTAAGTCTTGGCTGATAACCATAACTTTACATCTATATCCATACATAGTATTTATTAACGAGTGGTTCTGTATTCCCATCTGAGTATCAATCTTATCACACTTGCTGATGTTATCCATTAGTTTATCATGTCCACCAAGCTCTTCAGTCTTATCACACTTGCTGATGTTATGCATTACTTTATCATGTCAACCAAGCTCTTTGTTAAGCACTGTTTATTTTCACATAAACCAATTCTTAATGTTCGATACGTTTCTGGGCATTTTAGTTGCCCACCTATACCCATACTTTGTTATTCAATTTACATATTATCTGTCTATTTCTCCTCGTAGTCATATCAGGGTATCCATTTCCCTATATGATATTGCATGTCCTTGTTTGAGCAGACCATACCTTACGCATGATCATCTATATCCATCTTCTATAACATAATGCTAGTCTGTCCTATAGCTGTCGGTGTAGGGATTGGTCTGTTCTATGGCTGTGCAGTTGTCAAGTCAATCAAGATAGATCTTTTCACAATTTTGGCCGTCAATATCTTGTTTTTGACATATTTTAAAGGATTCCACTTTGTGCTTTTACTTTCACACTTATCTAACTCAAGTCCCCTCTCAACCCAAAATAAGATCATCCATAACCCCATCTCCAATGTTAATGTTTCCTCATTCAGGAAATGTAACGTAACCTTGGATTTTACATGTATGCCATTTATCTGTGCCCTAGTGAATATTGCATTGCTCATTCTATCAGGAGACGTCGAAACCAATCCCGGTTTTCTCACCGATTCTCTTTCCAATGCATCCTTTATTTCCCAAAGTTCTGAAGAAGACCCAGCTATCTCTAATTTATCAGCAGAACTCAAATCAAAACTATCCATTGTCAAATTGAAAGTTCAAAGTCTGATTTCTAAAATCGACATTTTACAAACGAATCTTAGCGACTTCGGTATACTTAGCTTTACTGAAACCCTGATTCAGCCTTCCATCTGCACAGAAGATTTCTTATTCCATAACTATAACAAGCCGCATGACTACGTTAGACCCGGTCAAATAGGTGGTGGTATCTCGGTATACGTAAAACCACATATTAATTCCCGACGCAAAGAAGATCTCGAAATACCCAATTGCGAGTGTGTGTGGTTAGAAATCAACATTAATCATCGAATTATCTTACTTGGTACATTTTACAGGCCCCCAGCTCACCCTCACGAAATATGGGACCTAACCAAACACTCAATAGAAAATGCACTTCTATCTTAACATGATTACATCTATGTTACAAGTGATTCTAACTGTAACCAGCTATTAGACAACTCAAACGTAATATCTGAAATATGTAGTACTTATAATCTGTATCAAATGATAAAAGAACCGACACATTTTACCTAAACTTCTTCCATTCTCGATTTGATCCTCATTAATGATCTTGACTTGATATATAAATCTGATGATTCTGAGCACTTCTTGGCAAATGATTTTAGATACCACTGTCCTACTTTTGCACTCTTAAACATATCAAAACCACGTTCTAAATCCTTTAAACGCAAAATCTGGCTACATTCGCATGGAGATTTCGAGGCTTACCGTAACGATATTACTAACAATGACTGGTCCAACATTATAATTGATGATCCAAATTCTTCGGCAATATCATTATCACAAACAATATTGCAAACTGCGGCTGCCCATATACCATACAAAGTTGTACCAATAAGGAAATCTGATCTTCCATGGATTAACAATGACATATGTAAACTAATCCGTAAACGCAAAAGATGTCATAAGCGGGCTAAAAATTCAAATGACCCCCTACACGGTGACTATTCCGAATCATTAGAAACAAATGCATAATACATATACGTGAATCTAAAGTTATTTATTATTAGAAATTGTCCGATAAATTAAACAAGGAAAACTTGAACCCTAAAGAATGGTGGAAAGTCTCTAAATCTATTTTCAACTCAAACTCAAACAAGACTGAAATTCCGCCCCTCAAACATAACAATGACATTCTTAACACCGATACCGACAAAGCAAGAGTTTTAAATGACTACTTTATGACATAACAGTCTGTTGGTGACATTGGGAAGCCCCTACCAGACACAACCGTTCCTAACCACGAACCATTAGATCGTATAACAATTACTGATTCCGACGTCCTAGATGTCTTACGTCTTCTAAATACTTCTCAAGCATCAGGTCCGGACACACTTAACCCTTTATTGATTAAATCTGCTGTAAATGAATTGTTTACCAAGTTTACGAAACACAGAACCATCACAAAACGGTATTACGGAGGACAGTGTACTTCTAGCAGTGTTCACTGCGCTGTATCCGACACGATCGGCCAAGTCTGCCAAGAAATTGCTTATTTGTTCTTGATGCAAACAAGTCTATGTCAGTGTCATATTTTAACTGCTTAAGGCTATTTTTAAGATATGCACTGTTGAGCTGGCACTCAGCTTTCGTGTTCAAGACACCTGGTATCGAAACGCCTGTTATGAAAATTGACTCTGAGATACACCATTCCCAAAGTCTTGGTCAACAAATTACACGACCGGGAATGACTTGTGCCCATGTGATTGATACAATAAACAGCAGTTGTATTATCAACCATGACTTTAACATGATGTCCATGTAATTGTTGTTTAAAAGACTGGAGAGATAAGTAAACAGCCAATAGTTCTAAATAATTAATATGGACCTTGGCTTCTTCATCTGTCCAGTTATCACCGGCTTTACAATATCCAAGTACTCCACCCAACCCAATTTGCTAGAATCAGTGTAGAGGGTTTTAGTGGGTTTCTGTCTGCAAATGGCATTGTAAGCATTCGGTAAGGAATCAATCCACCATTGCAAATCATTCTTTGTGTCAGAGGACAAAGCCATCATTGCATCAAAATTGCCATGGTTTATTTTCAAATGTAGAAGCTTTTCGACCTCTAATTGTTTAGAGTATAATGGACCGTACATTACTCCGGCAAAACTGGCGATCATACAACCTAACAATTTGGCAACTTTTCTAACTGTCACTATAGAGATTTTACTTTCAAGCATAATTTGCGTAGTGCATTTGCTTTGTCTTCTGTAGGACGCAATGTCATTCGCTGAGAGTCGAATAAAAACCCCAGAAAAACAATTTTTTGTGTGGGCTTCAGAACTGACTCATCAATGTAAACACTCGAATTTGTCGAAATTGCAAAGTTGCAAATACTGGTTTCAGCAGTTTTGTAAACTTTCTTGGACAACAGGCCAAACCATTTGGAAATATAATAAATTGTTTCCAATAAAACTTAAGATATTTGGTCAACAGAGATGCCATCCAACACCATATCTGTATGAGATTAATGACAGAATTAAGCGAATCCATTTTGAAATGGCTATATTCAACAAACTGATTAAGGGGTTTGACTGTTGCAAAGTTTAATGTCCTGCCCCCTATAGTAACGATCAATGGTGTTCCATACAGGCGAATCGACATGGGGCACATTGAGGCTAGTGCAATTCTCTGGTGCAGGATATTTGTCCATTTTCTTTTTTACCATATGAACATCCATCTTTATGGCCTATCTGTCATTTACAGTATTTGCCACGGATTCGGACACATTTGGTCCCTTGTCGTTTGCAACAAATTCCTAAGCCACTGTTTCCATTAAACTTGCCCGTTATTTTTTCCCTCCCATGCCTCTTTGTGCACGCTTTTAGAACATGTTGCAGCATTGATGATGGAAGCTGCATCTGATGCTCGAGATTCCGTCACCATTTATATAATTATCGTCACCATCATCATCTTCTTCGTCATTATTATTAGACGACTCATCATTTTCCGATTCGGAGACTCGTGCCTTGGAGGTTGAAGGCTGTGGTGACCGTCCTCGAGTGTTGCTACACTTGGCATCAGCTGTTGACTGCCATGCTTTGCTCATAGTTTCTATTGACTTTGCCATGTTCATTTGAACATTGACCCAAGGGGCAGTGGTATTTGCAAATGATGCTTCTGATTTCATTTGTTGCATAGTTATGGACGATTCGTCTGTTTGAAGTACTATTTCAGACGGTTCGTCTGATAGTAATTTTTCTTCGTCATTCATTTCTGATTCAGAAAAGACAAAACACGAAAAACCTTGAGATTCTCAAGACAACAAATAAAACGTGTGATTCACACGAAGTAATCAAGATAAATCTCCACATCGGATTAATAAAGGAGACACTAATTCCAGCATAAAAACAAAAACATTAAACATAACAATACTCCTATCTATAAAACGTCTGACGCCGTCAAACACATCAGCACAACTGACCCGTACTTCACACTCGCGCGTTCTCCACATGGTTCCGTAGTAACGTAGCTATGCCGAGATAAAATTGCCTATGTATCCCCAATTTATAAAAAAGACGACCCTTCTCTACCAAGTAAATGAGCCAGTATCCCATGTCAAAATATGTACGTCCGAAACAACGCTTTTTCCAAATTTCAAATGCATTAAATTGTCAAACTTGTAATTTTTACAGCACAATGTGGTGTTATACACGATCAAATAAAATAAAAGATAGTTCTGTGGAGGATATTGAAGAAAGCATGCGTTTTCTTTGAAGCCTCAAGATGTAACAGGACACCGAAAGCAATTTAATTCAACCACATTTTTCTTTCTACCAAAATTTCTCTGACTGAATGCATAAAAACCTTTATGTTTTCCTGCCATTTTAAAAATAAGACAAATGCTAGTGTTCGGTGTCAATAAAATAAATTTTCACCCTTAAATAACATACGGACGTAACCAGGCACAATTCTGTAACATTTATAGTATTTTACACAATTACTTATGTTTATATATGTTTTGTTCAGAGATATTTTGGAAAGGGTAACCTCTTGAAGTCTTTAGTGTATGTAAGTGATTTGCTAGTTAAGCCACTACTATAAAACTCAAGACTTGAATTTTGTGTCCCATGTTGCATGTATGTGTCGTAAGTCGGTATCGTAATTGCACTACAATCAATTATTTTTATTATCCGTCCAGGATAGATTTCAATAAATGCCGTGACGTTATAGAAGATGCTTTAACTACATATTGTAAACGTTGGTGTAAAAAAGAACAGGTAAAGGTTCATGCTCTTAATGATTGGAAATTCGAGATTTTAGGAATTGTCGATATCCGTATTAAGAACATTACGGAAAATCCACATTTATTTCAACAGCCTAAAACATTGACGACAAATTCTATTAAAAAGAAGATAGCTGACTTACATGCTAAATATGTCTTTGTTCCCGCTGATAAAGCAGGTAATAACATAATAGTTGTTTGAAAACTATTTTATATTGAAGTACTTAAAAACGAATTAAACTCCACTCATACATATGTGGAAAGCCCTACCTCAAAAGAGAGCACCTTGCACGATCACCTCATGACCATGTCCGACTTCAAAATTAAAACTGATAAATCTGATCTACCAACCATGTATTGGCTCCCAAAACTACATAAAAGTCCATATAAATCACGTTTCATATCTAATTCTAGCCACTGCTCTACTACGGTACTATCGAAACATACTACGTCTGCTCTAACTGCTATAAAAGATCATATTATCAAATATTGTGATGTCGCATTTCATAATAGTAACATCAATTACTTTTGGTCGATTAAAAATTCTCATGAAGTTATAGACAAACTTCTTTCGCTAAATTTCAAAGCGACTCAAATTTCTACATTTGATTTTTCTACACTTTATACATCTCTGCCTCATGATTTGATTAAAAGCAAGTTGCTGTCTCTTATACAATGGTGTTTTCACAGAGAATCTAAAACTTACATATGTACTTCAAATAACTCTGGATTCTTTTCCAACAAACAATATACTTCATATAAATACTGGACTTGCAAGGAATTATGTAAAGCACTAGATTTTCTCATGAATAATATTTTTGTGCAATTTGATGGCAAGATATATCAACAAATAGTTGGGATTCCTATGGGTACTAACTGCGCGCCTCTGATAGCAGATTTATTTCTTTATTGTTACGAGAGGGATTTTATGGTTTCTTTTCAAAAATCAAAACGTTTTGACCTCATTGACAAATTTAATAATACTTGCAGATATCTGGATGACATTTTGGTTATCGACAACCCAGAATTCGAACAATTTATATCAGAAATATATCCACCAGAGCTCACATTGAATAAAGCTAATACTTGAGATAAATCTACACCTTTCTTAGATTTAAACATCAAAATTATCAACAACCTAATATATACTAATATTTATGATAAACGTGAGGATTTTGGATTTCCTATTGTAAATTTCCCTTACTTGGATGGCGATGTCCCTCGACTCCCATCATATGGTATCTATATATCTCAATTAGTTCGATTTGTCAGAGGCTGCACCGATGTTTTGGACTTTCATAAACGAAATTTACAAATTACTACTAAACTTTTAACTCAGGGTTACAGATATCACAAGCTAAGAAAAACATTCGGCAAATTCTTCAGATCTTATTCAGAACTTCTATCTAAATTTGGAAATATTTCTTTTCAACCGTATGTATCCAATGGAATTTCCCATCCTAATTTTTACGGTGATCTCGTATATAAACTAAGGAAAGTAAAAGGCTCCGATAACGTTATTTTATCATGTAATAAAATAGTCAAACGTCTCCTAAATAGACAATATGATATTGAGATCATCAAAAATACTATAGGTCTTGTATTTGGCCCCTCTACCGCCTTATGCAGACTTTTACTTGAACGTTGCACGCTGACTAACATGGCGGTGGGGACTATATGACGGGCCTTGTCCAAACCTCTTTCAGAGGAGACATGGTCCTGAACCTCGTCCCCCTGACTGTTATTCGGGACTCCTACAGATCTAGGGTCTTAGCTCGCTTTCAGACTGGCAGAGCACGGTTTATCATGTTGATGTCGCATATATTTTTATACCATTATGTGTTTTACAATACCTTACGTGTTTATATTTTTATGACCTCTCAATATGCGATACCTGTTGACCCTTGTTCTTTACATGGAGGATTATTTATAAATTTTTAAATGTACGTCTTTTGATTGTTCTGCTGTTACGGTGATTGGGAAGATGGGCCCGTAAACCGGTTAACCACACCATTTGTTTGGCTTTTGTCAAATTAAATGACCGTCCTAAGTCGGTATCGTAATTGCACTACAATCAAATATTTTTGTAATGTGTTAAATGTTCTATTATATTATTTATATTCATGTATTGTATAGCTCCACGGTGACTTCTGCCACATAACTGAGCCGGTAACTCCTCTTTTTTCTTGTAATGTGTTATATGCGCTAGTATATTATTTATATCCATGTATTGTATAGCTCCATAGTGACTTCTGCCACATAACTGAGCCAGTAACTCCTCTTTTTTCTTTCATATCTGAAATGTTGTGTTTGGTAGAACAATTTTGTGTATTCAGTTTCTTAATGGCCATATTTAAGAATAAAGAATGGAGCCAGGACGGCATCGACTATCGCCTGAAGTATACGTCAGAACAGACGGAGTACTTTGTGTCAGAGCTCGAAGCTATCAGATCAGAAAATGTTCAGTTACGGAGTCAAGTGGACCTGTTAAAAGCGGTTGTTATCAGGATGGACAACAAGATTAACAACATGGATAGAGAAATAACAGATCTGAGAGGTACATCTATGCGAGACAACATAATCGTACATAACTTTCCCTACACGCCTAATGAGGACCTGAAACAAGCGGTACCGGAGGCAATAAAAGCCCATCTTGGTGTAGAGGTTGACTTCGTTCGTATCCACAGAAATGGAACACGTCACTTTAATAATGGGAAACCTGTGACTATCACTGGAAAATTATCAAATGGAGGTAAAAAAGAGGAATTACTCCGCGCACAGAAGGAGAAAAAGCTATCCAAAATCCAGTTACCATTCTTCATTACAGCACAAGAACCACTGAGCGTATCGGAAGAGCGCAAGCGCCTCTATGAGATCTCCGACGCATATCGCAGGCAAAATGTAAATACCCGTGTGGCTGGTCATAAAATTATCATGCCGAATGGAAACCTGTATGGAGATCCTGTATCGCACATCACAAATGCAGACGTATTACAAATGTCTCAAGAGGAAATCGAATGTAATAAATTCATGGATACGGTATCGACGGAACCCGTGGAAAAAGAAAAAAGTGTGTTTTTTGCCAGCGGTGCGTCTGTGTCAAATGTCGAAGAAGTAAAAAATGTCTATATGAAGGTGTGTTGTGATCCCGACTCAGCGAGTTCACACCACAGGATTTTAGTCTACCGCTTCGTGGATTCAAACGGAAAACTGTGCGAGGGTTTTCATGACGATGGCGAGCACGGGGCCGGGAGGAGACTGATCAACTATATGCGATCCAACAATATTAGAAACACTGCGGCCGTAATCACAAGATGGTTTGGTGGACGTCACATAGGGTACGAACGATTTCATATAATGGAAAATCTGGTGTGTGAGGTGGCCAACATGCTAGATCGCTAACCTACATGTATGTACTGCACAATTTCTTAAAACACTAACACTAAAAGTGAACTTGTATATTAAAACATAATTAAAACTAAAAGTTGAATAATTTAATTTTGCTACCATTTTATTTAGAATTGTGAAATGCATATTGTTTATATATACGAATTTATTCACTATACTGACGCATTTATAATGCGACCCAAAAATTCCGGATTTTATTACCTATCCTTATCCGTAATCACTTTCTATACAATGACACTAATAATTGTTGAGTTTCCGGTTTTGACTGTTCCGATTCGAACACACGATACAGGTAAAACTAGCACTTAATAGTTAAAAAGAGAAATATATCTCCTATTTCCTAAATTGATATATGCAATCATAGCATTGTATTTATTAATATGATAATTATGGATGACGATTAAATCGCAAAACATGAAATAATCTAAAAAATTATCACTATGAAGAGAATCAAAATGTTCTTGCAGTTGGTATAATGTAAAATTTAATTAGAGGATGTCATTTGATGGCAGCGTAAAGTTTGAAATGCACTATAGTAGAATTTACAATCTGAATCACTCAAGAATTTTTTTACTGTTTGCAGTTGATCTAATAGAAAACATATGAGTGATCATACATGTACATGTATACCTTGCTTTTAGAAGTCTTTTTAGGATACCCGTAATATGTCTCCACTTCACAAAATAAAGGAAAAGGGTATATGTATAAGTGTGTTGCAAAAATATACAGGGTATATAACAGGTTGGGGACGCTGCCTCTCATTTGGATGATGGTTGCGCGGACGAGTGGCTGTCACTGTCTTTTGTTGGTCAGTTTCAGGGAGTGGGCGCAACACTTGTGCAGCTGTGGACTCCGATGCGGTGGGTTGGGGGTATCGACTTGTTTTGTAGACTGTGCTCAGTATGTTGTATATATGTGCCCTTTTGTGTTTTGTGAAATTTTGTGCTTTTAGTACTTGCTAATTGCTACTGTTCATTCCTTTGGGATTGATTGCTGAGAGCGGTGATAGTTGCTCGTTTGAGTGATTGCCTCTCAGATGAGAGATTGTCCCCTGCCTGTATGATGTAATTTGTACATGTGTGTCTCAATTAGTACAGTATGTAGGTATATACGTATGGGTATGAATGTGTGTATGTATCTGTATACAATGTATGTATATGTATATGTGCATGTGAATGTATGGATATATGTAAATGTGTTATATGTGCATGTGTACCTGTATGGATATGTGTATATAAGTATGTATGTGTTTGCATGCAAATATTTATATGTATGTGCATATGTGTGTAGGTGTATGTTTGTGTGTATACATTTATGTATATATGTGGGTGTATGTATGCATGCTGTATGGATTATTGTAAGCATACTGTTTACTCAAGTGTATACAGAAGTAGCGTATTATTGATATTTAGTGCTTGTATGTTTATATATATATATATATATCATTGTATGTACTATGTTGATCCTACTCCCTTGATGTGAAATTATGGCATTTGATCCAATGAGGGATTGATAAATTACACAAAGTCTATTGATTTCTGTGATAAATCAAATGCATTATTTCCTTAAACTATCTTTAGCCTTAGAAGTTCACTTATTTTATCTTTGTTATTTTGACAAATCTTACATTGAAAGTACTGTCAGCATGTACTTTACGTACTTATTTCATTATTATTGTTCATTTGTGTATATATATTGGCAAGGTTTATCATTATTTTCATATCACCTGATTGATAATGGTTGAAATAATTTCAGTTAACTGTCAAGGACTTGGTAATTTTGAAAAACGAAAAGATGTTTTTAATTATCTGAGAAATTTCAATGCTAATATATACTGTCTCCAAGATACTCATTTTACACAAGCTATGGAAAATAATATCAGAAATGAGTGGGGATATGAGTGTATTTTTAGCTCTTATAGGTCAAACGCAAGAGGGGTTTGTGTATTGTTTAATAATAATTTTGAATTTTCAATTAATAAAATAAATAGTGGGGATAATGGGAACTATGTCATAATAGACATCAATATAGGTGATAGACATATTTGTCTTTGTAATATATACGGACCAAATGATGACTGTCCTGAGTTCTATGAAAATATTATACATCAGATACAAGTGGGTGATAATGATAACGTTGAACTGATCCTGTGTGGTGATTTTAATTTGGTACAGAATCCCGAATCTGATTACTTTAATTATAAAAACATTAATAATCCTAGAGCTAGAGAGAAAATCTTACAAATAAAAAATGATTTAATGCTAATAGATCCGTATAGAGAAAAACATCCTGAAATACATAGATATACCTGGAGAAAAAAAACACCATTAAAACAAGCCAGACTTGATTTTTTCCTAATTTCGGATACTCTTCTTCCAAGTCTAAAAAATTGTGAAATTGAACCCAGCTATAGGTCAGATCATTCAATTGTAAAGCTGAAATTAGAATTTCATAAATTTAAAAGAGGTAAAGGATTATGGAAATTAAATAATTCACTCCTTCATGACAAAGATTATGTTAAACTTGTCAATGAAACAATAGATAATATAACAAAACAGTATATTGTACCAATTTATAACTTGGAAAATATTGAAAATATACCAAAAGAAGATTTACAATTCACAATAAATGATCAATTATTTGTAGAAACTATATTAATGGAGATACGAGGTCGAACCATATCCTTTTCAAGTTATAAAAAAAAACAAAAGACAGAAATTGAAAATTCTATCAAAGAAAAGATCAAAACGTTAGAGGCAAATATAGATGTAAATAATGAAAAAGAATTGGAAAATAATAAATCATTATTAGAAGATATAAGAAAAGAGAAACTTAAAGGATCCATGGTACGCTCGCGTGTAAAATGGATAACTGAAGGTGAAAAACCAACAAAATATTTTCTCAACTTAGAAACTCGAAATTTTGTTAATAAAATCATATCGCAAATAGAATATAATGACAAAATAATAACAGATCAGAATGAAATATTAAAAGAAACTAAGAAATTTTATGAAAATCTTTATTTAGACAAAGATACTGCTTTGAATGATACAGTGAATTTGCACACCGAATTAGATAAATTTAATGTACCTAAACTTACAGACTTAGAATCAAATTCATTGGAAGGACATATAACATTATTAGAAGCCAGTAATGTGCTTAAAGAAATGAAAAATGATAAGAGTCCTGGGTCAGATGGCTTCACTGTAGAATTCTTTAAAATGTTTTGGAAAAAATTAGGCTGTTTTCTGATAAGGGCAATAAATTATGGATATGAGTTGGGTGAATTCTCAACGACCCAAAGGGAGGGTATAATAACATGTTTACCAAAAGATAATAAACCGAGACAATATTTGAAAAATTGGCGCCCAATCACATTACTAAATACCGTATATAAAATCGCGTCAGGGGTGTTAGCAAATAGGATAAAACCGCACTTAAATAAGCTCATAAGTAAAGAACAAACAGGATTCATTGCAGGTAGATACATAGGAGAAAATACAAGGCTGATTTATGATATTCTTCAATACACAGAGGACCAAAATATTCCAGGATTACTATTATTCATTGATTTCGAAAAAGCGTTTGACTCTGTATCATGGAAGTTTTTAAGTAAAGTTTTAAAATTTTTTAATTTTGGTAACTCCTTTCGAAACTGGATAAAGGTTCTTTACAATAATATCATATCAAGAGTTAATCAAGGTGGAAATTTATCGGAAAGTTTTTCACCAAAGAGAGGCTGTAGACAAGGGGACCCCATTTCTCCATATTTATTTATATTATGTGCAGAAATCTTATCTATAAAAACACGAAATGAACCAAATGTTAAAGGTATACTAGTCAATAGAGTTGAATACAAAATTTCACAATATGCTGATGACACCTCTCTCCTTTTAGACGGTTCAGAAAAATCGCTTAATTCAACTTTGAATTTACTTAAATGGTTTGAAGAAATATCAGGTCTTAAAGTAAATTTTGAAAAAACTCAAGTAATATGGATAGGAAGTACAAGATATAGTAATAAAAAATTATGTAAAAAATGGGGACTGCAATGGGGTAAAACTAGTTTTAAGTTGTTAGGAATAGATTTTGATATTAATTTACAGAATATTTGTGACACAAATTATAAGAAAAAGATTATCAAAATGCAAGCTATTATTAAACAATGGAATAAAAGAAATATTTCCCCTGTTGGACGTGTCTCTGTTATAAAATCTTTATTAATATCCCAATTCAATCACTTTTTTATATCGCTTCCAAACCCAAATGACTGTATTTTAAAAGAAATTAACAATTGCTTGTTTAAATTTTTATGGAATAATAAAAAAGATAAAATAAAAAGGGAAGTCATAACAAAAGAAATCAGTGGAGGTGGTTTAGATATGATAGACCTTAACGCCTATATAATGGCATTGAAAACAACTTGGGTTAGAAGAATTCTAAATACGGAAGGTATTTGGCAAAACTTAATTTTTCAAAATATAAATAAAAAATTTCTGTTACAATGTGGAGAGCATTATATATTACAACGAATTACAACTGAGAAAAATAAATTTTGGAAAGATGTGTTCATATCTTGGAAAGAAATGATAAACAGACAAAATGTGATTTATAATAAAGTACAAAACATAGCTGAATATCCACTTTGGATGAACAATGATATAAAAATTAATGGAAAATGTGTACTTTATAATCATTGGTTTGAAAAAGGTATTATATATGTTAATGATATTCTGAAAAATGACGGGACATTTTATTCATACGAAGAATTTAGTGAATTATATAATTTAAGATCAAACTTTCTTGAATATAATGGAATTATTAGATCAATTTAAAAAAGTTATCAGAATACTGGAAAATATAATATGGAAAAAATTAATGGACCTTTGATACCCAATAATTTGAAATATATTGTTAAAAGTGATAAAGGATCAAAAGAAATGTACACCGTGTTAAGATGTAAAAAAGTATTAGTTAAGTCACAGCTAAAATGGTTAAATATATTTCAAGATTTAGACGAACATGATTGGAAAATGATATACAAATCTTTAAAGGATATAACGGATCAAAAATTGCAATGGTTTCAATTTAGAATTAATCATTATATACTAACTACGAATAAAACAGCTTTCAAAATGGGTCTTCAAAACAATTCACTCTGTACTTTCTGTAATAATCAAGAAGAAACTATTTTACATATTTTTTGGGAGTGTAATTAAGTTCAAGATTTACTTCTAAGAATTAACAATGAGTTTTCTGGTTATTCTATAAACATATATTTTACAAAAAGAAACTTTATATTAGGACCATATAAAAAAAACTGCTGATAGCATTATTTTACTTAGCATAAAATTCTATATCTACAAAATGAAATGTCAAAGAACACAGTTGTCTTTTGAGGGTTTAATATCCTATCTTAAATATGTGTTTTCAGTATATGAAACTATGTATAAGATGAAAGGGAATTCAGATATATTTGTAACAGAATGGAGAAGATATATACCAGTCCTCAGTAACATTTACATACAAGAACATTAAATACATATAATGATATATTGAAACAAAATTTTTTTTATGTAACGAACATAAGTACATGCTGCAAAAAGAGAAATTTTCAATCCTGAAAAAATTTGACTGATATTAGATGTATTTATATAATTATATATGGATATATGTATGTATTCCAGAAGTTCAATGACCTACAGAATATAAATATTAGATATGCTTAGGAATCTTTGTGAATATATTCATTTTTAGTTATTGATATTTTTTATTTTTATATGAATATTGTTGTCAAATTTGTAACCTTTGTCAATGTTCAATAAATGATTGAAAAAAAAAAAAAAAAAAAAAAAAAAAAAAAATAAAGAGTGTCTAGATGCAAGTTTGTAGTTCACTGCTATGACGAATACCACTTATCTTAAACTGTAGGCACGAGAACATTGCAGAAGTAATTGTGGAATGCTATCTTCCAATTCACAATTGTGAAAATAAACTGGTTATGATCTCTCTTTTACACATTTCATCATAATTTGGTGTTGATATCCATCATAAATGCAAAAGTATTATATATATTTTACAACATACATATGAAATGATAATAATTTGTTGCTTTCTTTATCATTCCCTGAGCTTCCTAGGCTACCTTGGCGCTAGGATAGGATACCAGTCTAATAAAAATCAGACCTACTCTTCTATGGGCAATTTGTTGGGCCGCAATGAACTGGTCACGGTTCATGTCGAAATGAACTTTGTAATGTGGTAAATTTAAATCGCCAGTACACAGTGCAGGATCGAATCGCGGATACTGCGATTCCTTATTTTCGGATACTACGATTCCTTACGGGAATTTATCATGGGAGAAGAGACTTGGCATTCTCATATGTTATTTTCTCTTCTAAATGGGCATTTGCCAAGAAAATGTGTAGAAGTTGCAGTAGGACATGGTCTAAGGAACCATTCCATGCCATACAGTCTAGAGATCGTCTTCTTGGAAAACATACAGCGATGTGAATGATCATATTAACCGCATGGCAAAGCTCATCCTGACGTGACAAACAGGCTAGCTGATTAAGACCTACCGAAGTACCGATATAGAAGCCTAAGTCTGATTTTCATAAGACTGGATGGAGTACCCCGGAGAACTCGACAGCTACAATGGTTCGAACCTATGATGTGTGCAGTTCAGCCGATCATATAAAAACTAACATGATCAGTTTAAGCAACTAACAATATTATGGCAACACCGTGTTACCCTAGAATTAGGTAAAACTGTGGATTTAATACTCAACAAAAACCCAATCTTTTTCTCTCTCTCATTTTATGAACATTAAGTTGAAAACATACACTTCATTATGATTTTTCTTAGAACAGATTTGAATAGGATTTCTAAGGCTCCAGGCTGACATCTGCTTTCCTAGGCCATTTGAACCATCCCTTAGTGGCTTGCATGTACTGCACATAGACATCCTCCTGACAGACCTCGAGAATCTGAAGACAGATAGAGAGTACAATTAAAGTCCGACTGAAACTTTACTATTCAGTCTCAGAATTTCCTTCGTTGGGTTTCAAGAATTATAAGCTGATTATATTCAGATATTGGAAGCTATATTGAAACACTTCCTATGAGAATATGTAATGTCTTATGACATATTATACACATTTAAAGTAAAATTCAAATATTTTCGGGCAAAATAGATATCTAACGATAGCAAAGGCATTCGCAAATACCTACATGGATGATGGATATCAGCTTTGCTTTATCTCATATATATTTGTAGGTGAATGAAAAAAAAAAGAAAAAAGAGGAGTTACTGGTTCAGTTATGTGGCAGAAGTCACCATGGAGCTATACAATACATGAATATAAATAATATACCAGAACTTATAACACATTACAAAAATATTTGATTGTAGTGCAATTACGATACCGACTTAGGACGGTCAATTAATTTGACAAAAGCCAAACAAATGGTGTGGTTAACCGGTTTACGGGCCCACCTTCCCAATCACCGTAACAGCAGAACAATCAAAGGACGTACATTTAAAAATTTATAAATAATACTCCATGTAAAGAACAAAGGTCGACAGGTATCGCATATTGAGAAGTCATAAAAATATATAAACACGTAAGGTATTGTAAAACACATAATGGTATAAAAATATATGCGACATCAACATGATAAACCGTGCTCTGCCAGTCTGAAAGCGAGCTAAGACCCTAGATCTGTAGGAGTCCCGAATAACAGTCAGCGGGGACGAGGTTCAGGACCATGTCTCCTCTGAAAGAGGTTTGGACAAGGCCAGTCATATAGTCCCCACCGCCATGTTAGTCAGCGTGCAACATTCAAGTAAGAATCTGCATAAGACTGTAGAGGGGCCAAATACAAGACCTATAGTCTTTTGGATGATCTCAAAATCATATTGTCTATTTAGAAGACGTTTGACTATTTCATTACATGATAAAATAACGTTATCGGAGCCTTTTACTTTCCTTAGTTTATATACGAGATCACCGTAAAAATTAGGATGGGAAATTCCATTGGATACAACTGTTGAAAAGAAATATTTCCAAATTTAGATAGAGGTTCTGAATAAGATCTGAAGAATTTGCCGAATGTTTTTCTTAGCTTGTGATATCTGTAACCCTGAGTTAAAAGTTTGGTAGTTATTTGTAAATTTCGTTTATGAAATTCCAAAACATCGGTGCAGCCTCTGACAAATAGGTAGGTGAATGACCAGTCCAGTCCTTGGTCTCTCGTGTTGTTTGCTCTTGCAAGAAAAAAGAGGAGTTACTGGCTCGGTTATGTGGCAGAAGTTACCATGGAGCTATACAATACATGAATATAAATAATATACTAGCACATATAACACATTACAAAAATATTTGATTGTAGTGCAATTACGATACCGACTTAGGACGGTCATTTAATTTGACAAAAGCCAAACAAATGGCGTGGTTAACCGGTTTACGAGCCAACCTTCCCACTCACCGTAACAGCAGAACAATCAAAGGACGTACATTTAAAAATTTATAAATAATACTCCATGTAAAGAACAAGGGTCAACAGGTATCGCATATTGAGATATCATAAAATATAAACACGTAAGGTATTGTAAAACACATACTGATTTAAAAATATATGCGACATCAACATGATAAACCGTGCTCTGCCAGTCTGAAAGCGAGCCAAGACCCTAGATCTGTAGGAGTCCCGACTAACAGTCAGAGGGGACGAAGTTCAGGACCATGTCTCCTCTGAAAAAAATTGCAAGAGGAAAGAACATGGAGGAACAAGGGTGGACCAGTTCCAAGGATACAATGCCATCAAGCCTCAATAAAAACAATCAAAACATACACAATATAGTTTTTTATACTATCTTTTCTGTGGAAAATGAGATCATATATCTAATCATATCGAGGAAAATTTTGTCAGCATCTTCAAATGAATTATTTTCTCCTGACCATTCTCCATTACAAAGGTACTACCTTTAACATATATCAGCCCAGTTTTAAGATCGCCCTTAACGTTATCCTACATGCATCTGCTCCAGAGGGTAAAATTTTCAACGTCATTTTAAATTTGCCCTTTCATCAAAGGGCGAAAATGGTAAAAATTAAACAGAGACAAAAATTAAAACGTATACAGTAGTATATCATTATGGAATGAAAAAATTATCACATTTAATAATAATAAAGTTTGAAGAACCATACTGCAAACAAGAAGGAACACAAACAAAAACAAAACCAAGAACATTGATATGCAATCTGTATCTTGAATATCATTGTGTTTGTTATAACAACCACAAAAAGTATTTATTGACTTACAACGCATGATCAAAAGATGTTTTTATTTGTTTTAGAAAGCCGTAACAAAGACACAATGTTTTTACTTTATATTCTTGTCAATGTTACATCTGAAGAGGAGTGTTCTAATAAATATGGTGTAAAACATCTAAAAGCCTAAAGCACCTTGCATTTCAAAAGCCAAATCTTCAAATGAACACTGTTATTTGAGAGTAAATTCATTTTAGGGCTCAAGATATAACATGAATAATTTTTGAATTGATGTATCAAAGACACAAATTGACTACTTTAACTTCTATCTCTATGTTACATCTGAATCAATATTTCAATGAATATGCATTATATCTCTGTACAATGTTGTTTCATACATTAAAGCTTTTTCTACACTTTATGTAAATCAATATCGAAGAAGTACCAAACCGTTAATCATTCTCAAAGTCCAAGGACAGATACAAAATCGTGCAAGTTTCAAAAAGGAACTGTTGTGAACCCCGAAATACTGAAAAATTCCGAGGTGAGACAAGGTGCCCGGGGAGAGTAAGCGTCTCCTGTTGCATGCATCACCCGTCACAGCAGTTCTTAAAAACATGTCAAAATCAAAAGGTTTGGTTTCCTAATTGTACATACGAAAGTGGTATACAAAGTCATATTTGGTGTTCACTGAACAGGTCATTTAGTCGCATCCCAGAATATTATCAATCATTCTTTTTTTTTTTTTTTTTAACATTTTATTAACTGTATATAAACCCATTTACAGTGTTCGATAGTATCCCGGGTCAGGATAAAATCGATAACAAAATATGTTTATTTCATATACAGGATACATATATTAATGCCTAAATACAACGTGTAAATACATATAAGTATACTTTCCTGTACACCGATATAACACATTTTAAAAAGCAGGTGTTGAGATTACATTCGTCTTTACATTACAGATTTTACCTATGTATGCGATTACTTGCATTCATTTACAAATAAGCTCGTGTGGATTTGCAAGCATAAATATGTACATCATACATGTCGATATACAACTATACTTTTCATGTATTCAATCATATTCATTTATGCATAGATATTCAAAAGACTGTACCCTTGCACATTGAGATACACATACACATGCAAACATATAAATCACACAGATACGTGCATATGCAAAAAACATATACACATGTATGCATATACATACATACACAAATACATACATAGACACATGCAGACAAAACAAGACACATACATATCCACATACACAAATACATATATACATATAAACATTCGCATACATATATCTATGTTGTTATACATATAGATATACATATATATATACCCGTATGCACACATGAACACACATGCATGCATATACATACATACAAAAATACATACTTTAAAAATACATGTAAACAAAAAATTTCACAGGCGTACCTGCATAAATATGTATACATACATATACACATTCACTCATATACATTTGTATATAAAGAGCTATGTAAACATAAGATTAACAAGAGTTTGTGAAGAACTGTAAACCAATTTCCCTTTTTTTTATTTATTTATTTAATATTATTATTTTTTTTTATTAACAAATGCCTGTTTACATATATCCCGCAAGATCCAGGCTATCTGCGGTGCTCTATACATATGATTGTCTTATACTCAATACATTGCGATAACCAGACATGAATTAAACCGTTATGAGTTTTGTCAACCTTTCTGTAAAAATGTGTTTCCTGTTAATAGTAGTACCCCGTGAATGTATAAATCAATCCCCGATATATCTTTTTTTCCTCGTGGATATGAAAATTAATACAGTTATTTGGTGATACGCGCGGTGTGTAAGTGTTTGCGAAGTTGGTTGACAGAGTATTAAGAAAATAGGAATTCTTAACCAATGTATATGCAAGGTAAGTAAAGGTATAAACAATCAATCATTCTAGAAAGAGGCACATCATATTTTCGTACAAGATCCCCATAGCGACCGTAGAACTTCTTCAGTGACGATTTCAGACGTTCTTTAACATATCCCTGCATGGGCAACTTAGTGGCCAGGAGCCCGTTTCATCAAGCGGCGTAAGTCCTGGCGTAAGCTTAGTTTGGCGTAAATACCCGACTAGACTAAATTTCCAACTAATTTGCGTTTCATCAAACGGCGTAACTCTACGTTTGGCGTAGATTTAGTCGAACCGCTACGTCAACCTCCTACCTCTACTAAGTGTTGGCGTAAATCAGTCTAATGACTTCTAGCCATCTTTAATGTTTCCGTGTAGTAAATGCTACGATATACTATCCACATTTAACCAGAAACATAGTTTGCCTTACATAAATTTGCTAATTTCATTGAGGACTTGAGGAGGGTGGTAGTCGTCTTTAATATTAATACATTATTTTACTAGATTGACAGAAAGGGGAGGGAGGATTCTCTTTTCCTATTTCGTCGCAAAACGTGATCCGCCTGACTTTATAGACACATGTAACGTTACAAGTTTATCGGTTAATCTCTTTCATTTCATGACGTAATTTCAAGTATTGCATACGATTCCATGACGTCACTACTGCAGTACATGTTTACAAGCGCATCGTGTGTACTGTAGATCATCTAGATAAAAAATGGAAGCGTGTGTTGCAAAATAAATGTATTTTATGTTAAACATTTGTAAGAAGTAAACTTGGACTGACGAAAAGTAATATTTCATGCATGCATTTGTACTGCGTAAAGTTAGCCGACTCGCTAGTCGGATCCTTACGTACGTACACACTTACACCGGTTGATGAAACACACATTTCGTTGAACTAAGAATGTACTTAAGTAGACTTACGCCATTGGCGTAAGATTTAGTTAGTCGAAAATTTACACATGTTGATGAAACGGGCTCCAGTCGTTTGGTCCTTGGAATAAAACCGTCGTATAGAGAACAAGAGCCCGTTTCATCAAGCGGCGTAACACCTGGTGTAGGCTTAGTTGGCGTAAATACCCGACAGACTAAATTTCCAACTAATTTGCGTTTCATCAAACGACATAACTCTACGATTAGCGTAGATTTAGTCGAACCGATACGTCAACCTCCTACCTCTACTAAGTGTTGGCGTAAATCAGTGTAATGACTTCTAGCCTTCTTTAATGTTTCCATGAAGTAAATACTACAATTTACTATCCACATTTAACCAGAAACATAGTTTGCCATACATAAATTTGCTTATTTCATTAAGGACTTGAGGAGGGTGGTAGTCGTCTTTAATATTAATACATTATTATACTAGATTTACAGAAAGGGGAGGGATGATTCTCTTTTTCTATTTCGTCGCAAAACGTGATCCGCCTGACTTTATAGATCTATGTAGACACATGTACAAGGTTATCGGTTAATCTCTTTCATTTGATGACGTATTTTCAAGTATTGCATACGATTCCATGACGTCACTACTGCAGTACATGTTTACAAGCGCATCGTGTGTACTGTAGATCATCTAGATAAAAATGGAAGCGTGTGTTGCAAAATAAATTTATTTTATGTTAAACATTTGTAAGAAGTAAACTTGGACTGATGAAAAGTAATATTTCAATATATTTCATTCATTTGTATTGCGTAAAGTTAGTCGACTCGCTAGTCGGATCTTTACGTACGTACACACTTACACCGGTTGATGAAACACACATTTCGTTGAACTAAGAATGTACGTAAGTAGATTTACGTCATTGGCGTAAGATTTACTTAGTCGAAAATTTACACAAGTTGATGAAACGGGCTCCAGGCTCTTGTGTACCTTATAAGTTGAGATATAAAAACTCCATAGGCAGGTGAGGACGAGATATTGCTGCAAAGAAATGGAAAGTTAGTTATTTGGAAGTTAAAATTGTCACGTTTGTCATATAGAGAGGTGTTCAAATGACCATTATTGTCGAAAGTTAAAAATATATCCAGATACGAAGCGGAGTTATTGCTCTCGGTTGTCTCTTTTATCTCAAGTTCATGGGGATAGATTCCATGTATGTAATCCTTAAAGTTAGGATTATTGATTGACAATACATCGTCTATATATCTATACATTAAATTAAACTGAGATGCAAGGCTTTTTCTGCCTGTGGAGAGCATGTTTTGAATAAATTCTGCCTAATACGAATATAAGAAAATGTCAGCAAGAAGAGGGGCGCAGTTAGTTCCCATGGGAATGCCAATGATTAGCTGAAAAATATTCCCTCCAAACACCACGAAAATATTGTCTATTAAAAATTCCAGCAATTTGATGATTTGATCTTCGGTATACTTGTATTTTGCATCAGAGTGTTCTTTTACAAAATATGTATCTTCCCGCCCAATGACAAGATATTTATATCTACGATTTCCATTTTTATGGAAAAAAGAATTTCGAATAATTGTAGCAAGTCTGTTTTTAAGCTTTTGATGCGGAATTCTAGTGTAGAGCGTGGAAAAGCCAAAAGATTTGATGTTGAAAATATTATTAAATTTCGGAGATTTTAGATTCTCTAAAAGTTCTTTGAATTCTTGAGGATCCACATCTGATTTATTCCGCTTCTGGAGTATGCGGTATCACAGTAAATTTGAAGACCATGCTTGATTTGTGTCAATATTTTCATTCACAATATGGATAGAGGTTTGGTGGTACACTTGGAAGAACCAGCAATGAAACGATGTTTGTAAGGGGTTTTGTGCATTTTTGGAATCCAATAAATATAAGGTAATTCAAGGTCAGAGTTTGTCGTGGTAATTCCAAAAGACTCGAGGACAGATTTGTGGTTTTGAAGTATTTCAGAAATAGATAAATTTGTTTGTGTATATATTGGATTTCCAGGTGCAGAGTGTAATCCAAGTTCCTCTAACAGACAATTAATGTAAAATCTTTTGCAAACGAAGGTATAATTGTTTGCTGCTTTGTCAGCTGGGACAATAATAAATTGTTCGTGGAGTTCAGAGAGTTCTCTGGCTACATTAGGGTCATTAAATATAGACTCATGTCTGGTTCGTAAACAAATTTCATTTTACTGATGTCCAAAAACTAACTCAAAAATATTTGATAAAGAATTTTTTTGAAAGATGTAACAAAGGCAACCACCTGGCTGTTCATTCTGTTTGTCTCTGTTGCATCCACTTCAATATTCAAATCAATTTATGATATTATAGCCAATTGTAATGGTAATGTTGTGTGTATCCTTGCAACTGAATTAAAATGTTTTAGGAGATAGATTAGTACATCATGACCAAAATCAGTGAGTTAAATACTTTTTTTTATGAAAAGACGTAATGAGGACACTCTATATTTTTCGGTTTTCAGTGTCTACTCTATGATACATCTGGTTAAAATCCACGCATAAAGAGAATGCCTGTGTATGACTTGTTTCAAATCATGAACAATCTATTTATATTTAATAAGTAATGCATTCTGTAATTATGTTTCCCTTAATATGCAGCAACAAAATACTGAATTAAAATAAATGTTGAAGATATGTAACAATGACACCATTCATCATGTTCTGGCACTAAATTATTTTGTGTCAATGTTACATCTGTAATGAATAACCACCAACATTTGAAATGCGGGCTTGTGTGGTTTTTAGAATTACATCTCAGTTTCTGACTTGAATCAAGATGTACCGATGGCAAATGAATCAATCATACCACACCATACAGTTCTAACAACTTTTGTTGTGTCAAAGATGCAACACATACACCGATGTGAATTTTGTGTTTCCGGTGTCTTTGTTACATCTAATGCGAAATCTAATGGGTTTTACTCTCATACACTGTTAACAGCATATTTATCACTTTTAATGAGACCCTCAATGACTGTACTATTAAATCGTGAGGAGAGTGGTAAATGTAAAACATGCACCTATTTACAACAACAAACATGCCAAAGATGTAACAAAAGACACTTACACAAGCGAAGCAAGCACTAGGATTCGGGTTAAAAAGTGTAACATTATTAGCTAACATTTCGCCCCAGTGTCAGTCTTCAATAACTATTCTGAAGCAAAATAATTCGGGATTTCAAAGACATATACCTTAAAATGTGAAACCGATGGAGGTTTGATCTTTTGAGCAACAAATTACATGACACATATAACTTTAGTAGGACGTAACAGCGGTGCACTACATACTTACATATTGAAAATCCGCCAGGCTTCTCACATTAACCCATTTTACCGGTACATTAATTGCGGGATAGAAACTCGCGCATGCGCACAAACGCTACCGGACGGCAACCTGTTGATTACATTAGATACGCACATGGTTTTCCACTGTTCCGCTTATTGTTGTTCAAATCGACAAGGAAGAGAAAAAGATGTGAGTTTCTTTCGTTTCCTGAAGAACAAACGGAAGCGAAAGGCATGGATCACAGCTCTGAATCGAAAAAACTGTTTACCGAACGAGTATAGCCGCGTTTGCTCTGACCATTTTGTGGGAGGATGACATAGTGACGACGTGGAGGGTGAACATTTCCGACCAACATTGTTCTCCTATAAGGAAAAAAAATCAGTCAGCAGCAGATCAGGCAAGGAAAAAGACGATGTAAACGAAATCTACAGCAAGTGAGACATATTACAGTCACTTTTACATGGGCGGATCTAGAAATTTTTGAACGGGGGTTGCAGCCTCTCATGACTAATTCTTTTCCACAATCCGGTTCTGAAAGGGAGGTGGCAATCCTAAAATGGCCAAAAATGAACTAATTATTTTGATAAAGATATCGATCAAAGGGGGCTTGCAACCCCAAAATCACTAACGTAGATCCGCCAATGCTTTTATGGCTAACTAAACGGCGCACCATACTGTACAAACCAATATCATACAGAGACTATCTTGGGAAATTATGATTGATTCATTGACAAAGTGGCCACGAGAAAGCGAACTTGGTTATATTCATGTTTGATAGCATGGTTTTTGTGAATAAAACTTTTCTACTCATCTGTTAAAATTTTTTTAGAAACCATTTATATATAAAATTCACATGTATGTATATTTACTGATTAAAATGAAATATTGTAGGAATTTAATGAAGCAGCAGAGAGAGAGAGAGAGAAGACAACTATGAAACAGCACCTCCATTTCAGTTTTTCATCTCGTAGTTACTGCAACCAAACAGAAGGAAGAGATGGAATCTCAGAATTTTGATTTTGATTATCATGACGATATTGATGTCAGATTATTCAGAAAGGAAGGTACCAGTCCCAGTATAAACATGTAAAATATATACATGTATAAAAATCTATATTGTCAATATTAATTGAAATATTCTTATCTACAATGTATGAAAATTTAAAAACAAAGGATTCACATTTGGCTGTTTGTGAAAAATCAGTTCAATGAAAATTGATTCCCATTGATAGCAGTTTCATAAAGTTCTGATTTTAGTGAGATTGTTATAAAAATATCTTATTTTGGAACTGTTGTTGAAATTATCAGCATAAGTCTGAATCAATTCCCCTTCATTATAATTTAAATAAATATCCATTTTAGGAAGATAACTTTTATATATCAACTTCTCATTAACAAATCTAATTTTAAAATCTCAAAAACTCATTATGGAATGTGAATTGAAAATTCTCAGTATATTTGAAATTTAAATTATTTCTTCATTATCAATATAAATACTAAAAGTAAGATATTTAATCTTTTTTTCTTGTTTTTTAAAGATGTTAGAGGAGTAATTAATAAATAACCTAGGAAATAAAGCATAAGTTTAAGTTTGTAAGATTTCCTTCACATATAATCCATGTACATATTGAATGTGACAGGAACAGAAAAATATGGATAATATTGAGATATGTGGAGATCGAAGGTACATGTGGGAGGTTAGGTGGAATCTGAAGTTTATATCCTGGCCATTACGACTCGCTCAAATATTTTATCTGACTTAAATATCCAATTCATAGCATGTTTACCTGTACATATATAGATATAAAATAGTACTCGGTTTTACATTACCTGAGAGAGCTGGATATTTTTAACATCCCCAGAATCGAAATGCTGGACAGCCCTGTCCAATCCTTTGAAGTTTTCTAAAGGGCTAATTTCTTCAGGTGATGCTTCTCCACTCATCTGACGTCCTCGAACTATCATAAACTTATATATAGCTGAAAATGTGGGCTTCAGCAATTCACCAACAGTAACTGCTGTATATTTTGCCTGGCGAAAAGGTGGCAGCTGCAACTCGGATGCTGTATCGGTGCACGGTATAAGTGCCTCGGTTACAGTTCTATTTACGACTGGAATTAGAGATTTATTGGGGGGTGTGTGCATAAGAACAGAAGATATTAACTCTGCTTTTAGTTTTCCTTTTGTGAGTACCGCGAGATCGTCGCATAATTTTCTTGAAACATCAACTTTAAGGTTATTCAAACTTTCCCGCATAGTCATCTTGCTGTTGTAGACGCTGCCGTCCGGAAGCGTTTATGCGCGTGCGCAAAAATTACAGTGAAAAGGTTTATACACTCGTATGTCGTAAAGCTTTAATGCAAATTCCAATGGTAAATCTGAATAATCCAAATAATGTTCACTATCTAAGACGTAACAAAAATGCCTCCATAAGCTACCACAACACAGAACAATGTATTTCCCCTTTACATTTCCAACTGATGTTTTACGACATCTCGTACAACATGTGCGCACTCGGTGTCTTTCCGTACGCAGAGTAACGAGCCTAATAGTTGCGGTGTGTTAAGGTTTCATAGACATACAGAGACGTAACATTTAAGACCCCAAATGTTACGTACATTTGTTGTATTTTTTATGTTTCTTTTTCTTAAATAGGGCGTTTATGCCGATTATTGCATTTAATATGATAAGGAAAACATTGCCTTTTCACGTTTTAAAAATTCACAGTGACGTATCCTGCTTGAAGGCTTCTGAAATTCTTGCTCAAATAAATGGCATTTCCAAAAGACACCATAGAAATAGTGAGTTTTGTATGGACATTGAAGAGAATAATCTAAAATTTAGTGTATGCTTTATGATGTTTTCAGCCAAAGTTGCAGTGTTATGTCTTTCATCATAACTTGACTGGTTTCAATAAAATAACAAATTCTAAATGTATAATAATGTGATCTTGAAAATTGCAGTTTAAGTGGACGTAACAAGGATTTCATGACACGGAAGACTCACTCAACTATAGACCGATCTCTCTCATAAATATTCTGGGTAAAATAATGGAAAGTTGCGTATTCAAATATATTTATAACTATATGCAAAATAATAATATAATAAGTAATCTTCAATCCCTTTTTCGACCAAAGGACTCTACTATCAATCAGCTTTTAAATATATCAGATCAATTTGGCAAAGCTCTTGATGAGGGAAAAGAAATCCGAATTGTCTTCTGTGACATAAGCAAAGCTTTTGATCGTGTATGGCATAAGGGACTTCTACATAAACTTAAATTTGATGGTATAACCGAGTCTCTCTTAAAATGGGTCGATAAGTATCTAACTGACAGAAAACAACGTGTTGTCATAAACTAACTTTTCCGATTGGTCTAAAATCAAAGCCGTTGGTCCCCAGGGTTCAATTTTGGGTCCTCTGTTATTTTTAATATATATTAACGATATTGTGAAAGACATTCAAAGTAATATTAGACTTTCCGCTGATGATACTTCGATGTATATATTAGTCTGTTAGTAGATGACCCTGTTGTGTCTGCATCCCAACTTAACAGTGATGTAAACAAAATTCATATATGGTCCCGTAAATGGTTAGTAGATTTCCATCCAAATAAAACTGAATCGTTCATTATACCACGTAAAAGACACCCACCCGCCCATCTTTTACTTTATATAACGACATAGTTATAAACAATGTTAACTCTCATAAACATCTTGGGTTAACATTTAGCTCCAACGGTAGTTGGGATATGCATGTAAATTCCATAATCACTAAAGCATCGAAACGAATTTGTATCCTAAAAAAATAAAATTTCAAATCGACAGGAATTCAATTCAAAAAATATAGTCTCTTTTGTCCGTCCTATTCTTGAATAAGCTGATGTTATATGGGATAGTTGCAACCAGTCTCTCAAAGATAGACTTGAACGCCTTCATATGGAGGCTGCTACTAGTACACTGCTAGAATTGTCACTGGTACGACAAAAGTGGCAAGGCGTTACTTCGGGAGACTGAATAGAACACTCTTCAAACACGTCAGAACAAACATAAACTAGCACTTTTCCATAAAACGTACCATAATTTAACTCCTACTTACTTGAACGACCTCGTCCCGCATAGCGCCCATGATGTCCACCGGAGAAACACGCGAAATCAGTCTCGCCTCATTGCACCTGCACCACATTGCAACGCGTCGTTTTATCGTAATTCCTTTTTACTCTGTTATTTCCGCTTGGAACAAACTACCTTCAGACATCCGAAATAATCCATCGAATTCGCTTTCAAAAGGTACCTAAACAATAGCCAGAAACCTCCACTCAACGCACATCTATACAAAAGGAATGTCATCGCTAGTCCTCTGTGTGTCGGTGGTACTCGCCACTATCTCCTCGAATGCCCTCAGTATGATAATGTTCGATCCCGAACTATTAATCTACTACCAGATCGAGCCATTGATACTTTGCTGTATGGAAACGAACTTGCGACTTATAATACAAACGAAACCACATTTTAAAATGTCCATGATTATCTCAAAAAGACTAAACGTAATTTATAAGTCCAGAATCTTTACATTTTACATTCAATATGCTGCAGCCCTTTGTCATAACCATTTATATTCATGTAATGTGTCGTCGAATCCTAATATACATGTCCCTTTCTTGTCTCGCATCACTTTGTGACATCTTCACGCAGTAAAGCACGCCCTCTGACTTACCATTATATATTTATTATTATTATATACATATCTATCTATTTCGTGGATACTCTATGCAAACTTTTCCTCATTCAATTTCCCTTGATTTTCTTTCTAAAACACACCCTTTTTACTTCTCTTACATTGTTTATTGTAATACTTGTAAATGTGAAATAGCGGCTTCTTATTTAGCTCTACCAACACAGAGATGAATTAATATAAGTATTTAATTACTTGTTTTCAAATCTCTGCATATATTGTGTGTATATATACTAGCATTTACTTTGCATGATTTGTATTTTTATAATATAAAGTTTAAACTAACATTTAAAAACATTAAGTCGAAACAATGTCATGAAAATGTTATGCGTTCATGTAATACAAATTATATTTGTAATAATATTAACATGTTAGGATTACTGATTTGAAAATTTCGCAGTAAAATAATCATGAAATGTCGAATTGTGTGAGACGAATTTTCATTATTTAATCAACATTTTTCGTTATCGAATAAACATCAGGGATTTGACCTACTGATATACAAATAAGCTTATTGATAGCGAGAAATTGTGAATAAATAGTGAAACGACGCTTCATATCAATGTAAGTGTAAGTGTTATTTAAATCTATCATTGTTGACAAAAACAACGGAAAGGAGGGGGTTAACATTTTAAGCTTTGTGAATTCAATTTTTGTCCGATCAAACTTCATTGTATTGAAGCTGCAGATAAAAATAGCGTAATACTATGTCTGGCGGGGTAAAAACACCATTAAATTTCTGATTCCACAGTTTGGAGCGAGTAGGTCAAGAAACGCGCATTTTTCATGGAAATCTCACTAGAGAAAGGAAATTACCACAAAAGATAAAATTGTTCACGATATATGTGTTACACTAATATTTAAAACATTTAATATGTTTAAACATATTAGTGTAACATATGTAAGTAAATTATGAACATTTTTAAATGTGATCAAACTTAAATTCTTGCAAGGTGTGATTTTCATTAAATTCATGTGACATTAGGAAATTTCAACTACCAATTGTCACAAAGTAGCCGCTTATTACAAATGTATATGATTTTTAAATTTTCAATCAGTTTTTGTTTAGATATACAGAATATCGTCTCTTTTATACTCTTTTATACACTGATCGAGTATTCAGGTTTATTGTACTCAAAAATAACATATCACTTTATATGATCAGTGATCGAGTTTTTTTTTCCCCTGCTATTTATGAATTTTACATAAGGCTAAGCGGTAAACACATCATGACAGTAAAGGAAAATTATGAGGATAATGCGCACTAAAAATTACTTCTTTTCAGTTACATTGTCGCCCTCCAAATTAGATTGTAACTAAACATCACAGATCTATATTTGTGTTTGTTGTCTTAATATTTTTGTGCAATTTGATGGCAAGATATATCAACAAATAGTTGGGATTCCTATGGGTACTAACTGCGCGCCTCTGATAGCAGATTTATTTCTTTATTGTTATGAGAGGGATTTTATGATTTCTATTCAAAAATCAAAACGTTTTGACCTCATTGACAAATTTAATAATACTTGCAGATATCTGGATGACATTTTGGTTATCGACAACCCTGAATTCGAACAATTTATATCAGAAATATATCCACCAAAGCTCACATTGAATAAAGCTAATACTTGAGATAAATCTACACCTTTCTTAGATTTAAACATCAAAATTATCAACAACCTAATATATACTAATATTTATGATAAACGTGAGGATTTTGGATTTCCTATTGTAAATTTCCCTTACTTGGATGGCGATGTCCCTCGACTCCCATCATATGGTATCTATATATCTCAATTAGTTCAATTTGTCAGAGGCTGCACCGATGTTTTGGGTTTTTTTTGTTTTTTGTTTTTTGTTTTTTTTTTTTTTTGATTTTTGTTTTACGTCACACCACGAATATTTCATGTATATGGTGACGGCATCTGCCTGATGCGGGGCATACAAATGTTGACCTTTGCAACGGACCCACCCGAAGCAGTGAGGGATCTTTAACGTGCCATGCATACCACGACACGGGGCCTCGGTTTTTACTGTCTCGTCCGACAGACAGACACCGGCATGACCAGAGCGGGACTCGAACCCCGGCCTCCCGATCAGGAGTCCGACGCGATACCACTAGGCCACGCCGGCTTCCGATGTTTTGGACTTTCATAAACGAAATTTACAAATTACTACTAAACTTTTAACTCAGGGTTACAGATATCACAAGCTAAGAAAAACATTCGGCAAATTCTTCAGATCTTATTCAGAACTTCTATCTAAATTTGGAAATATTTCTTTTCAACCGTATGTATCCATTGGAATTTCCCATCCTAATTTTTACGGTGATCTCGTATATAAACTAAGGAAAGTAAAAGGCTCCGATAACGTTATTTTATCATGTAATAAAATAGTCAAACGTCTCCTAAATAGACAATATGATATTGAGATCATCAAAAAGGCTATAGGTCTTGTATTTGGCCCCTCTACAGCCTTATGCAGACTTTTACTTGAACGTTGACCGCTGACTAACATGGCGGTCGGGACTATATGACGGGCCTTGTCTAAACCTCTCTCAGAGGAGACATGGTCCTGAACCTCGTCCCCTCTGACTGTTAGTCGGGACTCCTACAGATCTAGGGTCTTAGCTCGTTTTCAGTCTGGCAGAGCACGGTTTTTCATGTTGATGTCGCATATGTTTTTATACCATTATGTGTTTTACAATACCTTACGTGTTTATATTTTTATGACCTCTCAATATGCGATACCTGATGACCCTTGTTCTTTACATGGAGGATTATTTATAAATTTTTAAATGTACGTCTTTTGATTGTTCTGCTGTTACGGTGAGTGGGAAGGTGGGCCCGTAAACCGGTTAACCACACCATTTGTTTGGCTTTTGTCAAATTAAATGACCGTCCTAAGTCGGTATCGTAATTGCACTACAATCAAATATTTTTGTAATGTGTTAAATGTTCTATTATATTATCTATATTCATATATTGTATAGCTCCATGGTGACTTCTTCCACATAAGTGAGCCGGTAACTCCTCTTTTTTCTTTCTAAGTCATTTTTTCCTTTTTCCTTTTTTTTTTTTTTTTTTTTTTTTTGTTTTCTTATCATTTCTCTCATTTTTCAGAAAAGGAACTCAGGGAGAACAAGAGTGCTTGAAAATGAATTTCCAAATAATGTATGGGACAGATACAACTGGAAGGCCACCGCACCAGTGATATCCGGGGTACCCCAGGGGACAGTCCTGGGCCCTCTGCTATTCCTCCCCTACATCAATGACCTGCCAGAGAGGACAACATCAGATGCACGACTTTTTGTAGATGATTGTCTACTTTACAGACCTATCACGAATAAGGAAGACACAGACACTGTACAGAGGGATCTGGATTCTCTGACCAGATGGGAGAAGGATTGGCAAATGGCATTTCCCCCCGGAGAAGTGTGTAGTTATTAAGGAAACCAACAAGAGGAATACTATCACCGCCAACTACACCATACATAGGCATCTCCTTCATGTGGTGGACTCCAGGAAATACCTTGGTGTCACCATATGCAAAGACCTTCGACGGGATAACCACATCACCAACGTAACAGTCAAAGCTAACAAGACAAAAGAGGAGTTACTGGCTCAATTATATGGAAGAAGTCACCATAGAGCTATACAATACATGACGATCAATATTATACTAGCACATATAACACATAACAAAAATATTTGATTGTAGTGCAATCACAATACCGACTTAGGACGGTCATTTAATTTGACAAAAACCAAACAAATGGTAAGGTTACCCGGTTTACGGGCTCACCTTTCCACCCACCGTAACAACAGTAGAACAATCAAAGGACGTACATTTAAAAATTTATAAATAATACTCCATGTAAAGAACAAGGGTCAACAGGTATCGCATATTGAGAGGTCATAAAAATATAAACACGTAAGGTATTGTAAAACACATAATGATATAAAAATATATGCGACATTAACATGATAAACCGTGCTCTGCCAATCTGAAAGCGAACTAAGACCCTAGATCTGTAGGAGTCCCGACTAACAGTCAGAGGGGACGAGATTCAGGACCATGTCTCCTCTGAAAGAGGTTTAGACAAGGCCCGTCATATAGTCCCCACCGCCATGTTAGTCAGCGGTCAACGTTCAAGTAAAAGTCTGCATAAGGCTGTAGAGGGGCCAAATACAAGACCTATAGCCTTTTTGATGATCTCAATGCCATATTGTCTATTTAGAAGACGTCTGACTATTTTATTAGATGATAAAATAACGTTATCGAAGCCTTTTCCTTTCCTTAGTTTATATACGAGATCACCGTAAAAATTAGAATGGGAAATTCCATTGGATACATAGTGTTGAAAGACAATTTGTGATAAAGTGCTATACAAACAATTCGTGTTAGAATTGTGACTTTGATCTCTTTGCTTGTGTTAATATTTCATCTTAACTCATTATTTGACATTCTCACTCTTTGGAATTTCAGACTTCTTAAGTGGCGTGTTAATTGATTTAATTGATATGTTTTACTTTGATCGGAGCCATCACTAATCTAGGTGCTACGTTTTAAAGTTTATAACCTCCTACTTTTTCATTGTCGCCGGAAACACACACATTACGTAGTTTCCCCGGTGATACTTAGGTCAAAAATTCATATTCTTCTGTTCATCAATGAATTAATAAATTTGATTTGGATTTTATTAATTTTATTCTATTGATAAATAGAATTAACCCATTCTGCATTAAAATTTATTTGAACGTTTGACAATGAAATAAATTAAAATGAAATTTTTGACTTATCTATATTCTCAGTTTATGGTGCCGGACCCAGACGACTTAATGTAAAGATGATGGATAAATCCAAACCACAAGTCCAAAAATCATGAAACCATAGGACATACAAAATCAGTGAAAATGAAAAACAAATGGGAAAATAACAAAATATGTCTACTTGAAGAGCATATGTGAACCCCTGTGATGGAGTGAGATCAGGTGCCCGGGGAGAGTGAGCATCTCCTGCTTGCTAGCAACACCCGTCACATATACCCCGTAGAAAGAGTCAAATCGTGTGAATTCCATATGTATCTATATATGGAGAAGTCCAAGTAGGTAACCTTCTAGTATAGAAGGTGTCAAATCTGTGTAAAGTGATCGGAATCGGTCTCAGTCCAGAATATCATTTAAAAGTCTGGATAACGAGATATCATATGGAGTAATAAGAGTCTCGTAACGACCGTAGAACTTCCTCAGTGACGATGCTAGTCTAGCACATATATAACCCTGGTTGAGCAGCTTAACTGAAAGTCGCCTAGCCCTCAGAACAAAGTCATTGTAATTTGAACATGCTCTGGAATAACGTATTAACTGAGATATGAATACGCCGTATGCGGGCGATGATGGAATGTTGCTACTTATGAAAGGAAAGTTTGTGATAGCGAAATTGAAATCGTCACGTTTGTCATAGAGTGAGGTGTTCAATTGACCATTAATGTCGAAAGACAACATAATATCTAAATACGAAGTAGAATTACTAGTTTCTGTGGTTTCTTTGACCTCGAGTTCACTTGGATAGATGATGCTAAGGTAATCCGCGAATGAAGAATTATTAATTGAAAGCAAGTCATCTATATATCTGTAAGTAAAATTGAAGCCAAGAGCCAATTGTTTTTTTCCTTGCGAAAGCAAAGACTGAATGAACTCAGCTTCGTATGAATAAAGGAATATGTCAGCCAGAAGCGGAGCACAGTTAGTGCCCATTGGAATGCCGACAATTTGTTGAAAAACCTTACCTCCAAACACCACAAAAATGTTATCGATAAGAAAGTTCAACATCTGAATGACAGCTGTTTCAGTGTATTTATTTTTGGAATCAGAATTTTCCCTAACAAAGTAAGTTTTATCGTGGCCTATTACTATATACTTGAATTTGCGGCTTCCGTTTTTACTAGTAAATGCATTTTGAATAATTTCCGCTAATCTGTCTTTTAATTTCTGATGAGGGATCGTTGTGTACAGAGTCGAAAAGTCAAAAGACTTGATGGAGTGAATTTTAGTAAAACTTTTTGATTTTAGATGTTCTAACAACTCTTTTGAATTTTTAAGGATCCACATTTGATTAATTCCACTTCTGGAATATACTGTTTCGCAATATCTATGAAGGCCAGATTTAATTTCTGATAATATTTTTGTGAGTAGCATCGATACAGATTTTGTGGAACACTTCGAGGAACCAGCGATAAAGCGTTGTTTGTACGGAGTTTTGTGCATTTTTGGAATACAGTACAAATATGGAAGTTCTAAATTCAATGTATTTGAGTCAATACCAAACGTATTGAGGACAGATTTATGATTCTCGAGTACTTCCGAAACCGAAAAGTACTTCCGAAACCGAAAATATCAGACTCGTCCTGCTGTACAAGGTCCAGCATGCGCTAGTGGCCATACCAGCTGAGCTACATCTAACAACAGGTGACCGAAGGACCAGAGGGAGCCACACCTTTCGGTTACCACACACCCGGATTGATGAACACGGATACTCCTTCTTTCCGAGGACTATTGGTGATTGGAACCAATTACCACCTGAGGTTGCCCTCATGGAGCACCATCTTTAGAAATCTTCATGTCTCAGCTGGACACGTACACCAAAAGCCAGCTGACCTGCACCATCACCAACGAAGTTTGCCCGTTTTTATATTTTAAATGTAAATATTGCCCTCATATGGTGGTTTTTAACGTTGTCCAAAGCGTACACAGTATATCACTCTTACTAGAGAAAAATTCGTATAAAGAAGAAGTAACTACATTTCGTGCTACAGTGTCATTTCTTATTCAAGGAATTTTTCAAAAAAAATATTTAATTATAATATTTTCGTTTGTTTGAAGTTGTTTTATATAGAATGTTTTGAAAATATTCTATCAAACTGTTTCATGACGTTTTAATGAAACATTTTATCATGCTTCTGGAACACTACAAATGAACATAAACAAAACATTTATATGAAATATTTTATAACATTTCAAATGAAACATCATTTAAAAATGTTTATAATATATTTCAACGAAACATTTTTCTAATGTTTTAGCTGAATATATAAAATATTTAGACAAAACGTTTTGTTAAAATGTTTAGTTATATTTCTGGAACACCACAAGTTGATGTTTTTAAGAACATTTAAAAATGTTTACGAACCATTATTTATAATATCTCTAATACGTTTTATTGTCCAAAATGGGCCCTTGCAGGCATACCTGTGAGTAAGCATTTTAACAAGGTTGAACACTGTTGGGAGGATATGATGGTTGTGGCCATAGACCGTAACATTATGTGGACGACAGAAGAAAGAGTTGCCAGAGAATACTTTTGGCAACTTGCGCTTAAGACAGTAGAACCTAATTGTCTTAACAAACTGATGGATGTCTACCAAATGAACAAGAAATATTAAACACCTGTCCTGTTGACGTTGTGCTTACACTCCCCACCCCTTTTTTAACCTATTTATTTATTTATTTATTTTCTCTGTGTTTTCTCATCCATTTTATCTTTTCTCATTCTACTTTCAGCATTCTCTTATTTCACTTAGTCATATTACTACATGAATAGGTCAAGGCAAATCGCAACACGTAGGTGTCGCCCTATTCCCCTATTGACCACGATATTGGATAAAGGCCTGGTCATTTTACATTTGGACAGCGAACTACAAACACGCAAAATGTAGCTGACGCCCGATATCACCGTATAATTAGACTAGTGCTTTGTATATAACTTTCTTTTTTCATACTTCTATTTATGTAGTTTTTTATATTGTTTTGTCCTGAGGAAGGGGCAAATCTCCTCGAAAATTTGACCATATATATATATTTTTTTCATTTTAGTGTCGTTTGTCGCTTTCTTGTGCTTTTATTCTCTTTTATTCTTTAGCGATTTGCATTGACCCACGGTTGATCCGACAATTTTGAATAGTGAACGTTGTGACTATCCTGTGTCAAGTGCTAGATAGTGAAGTAAAAGTATGAATTGATCTCTAAAAAGCAAATGGCACCAGCTAGGGGACGGTTCCTTTTATCACTGATTTCGGGTAAAACAAGAACATACAAAATATATACGTAGGCAAGTATGGAGATGCATGCTGAAAGTGTGTTTATCTTGTGTCAAGTGCTAGATGGAGAGGGAACCATTATACATCTCCAAAAAAGAAAATGACACCAGGGGCGGTGCCTTTTAACACTGCATGATTTCAGGTAAATCGAGGACATACAAAATATATATGTGTAGGCAAGTCTGGAAATGCATGCTGAAAGTGTTAATACCCGGGCCTGTGTCAAGTGCTAGATGGAGAGGAAAGTTTTACATCTCCACAAAGCAAATGACACTAGGGGACGGTGCCTTTTATCACTAGTGTCACATACATAAAATTAAATGATATAATGTAACCAGTAAATACAAATGTAGATAATGTGATATTTTTGCTCGATGTGAGCATCACAGTTACTAAGGACAGTTTATACTTACATAGATAACATTCCACTCAACACAGAAAGATATGGGTGTCCCAGCTCTGTAGATTAAGATTAAATTACTTGGCATAATGTGTCGCAATCAATAATAAAGTTGCTGAAATGAAGTAAGATCTCTGGCTCTTCATTAGTACTTAGCCAAAATAATTTGTTTTCATTGTGCAAGTTTTCAATATTTCTCATAAATATAACACGATTTGGGACAAATACAGAGCATTCAAAGAGGAAATGTACTTCATCATCAACTGTATTGGAATTACATCTAGGGCCTATGCGATTGTGACGGGGATATTTTCGTACCTTCCCTCTCCACATAAGAGGCCGTGACTTGATGTTCTTAACTTAGAGAAAGAGGCCCTATTTTTAGGTTTAAGATAAAGAAGGTATTTTTCAATTTCAAGTGAAGCTTTAAAGTTGGCATAGGTACTCAGTTTGCCAGTTGATAAACTATTCATTTGATTTTTCCACATTAATTCATGTAAGTAGCTTGACAGATACGTTTGAAATGTAGATTTGGCCTTATAAGGTTTTACTAGTAAAACATTGTTTGTTCTTGTAATAATATCAGTAGGTACAAACCAAGAAGTTATATAAGAATGAAAAGAGAGATTTATTCTTTAAGTATGCATGCTTAAGAGCTGAGAGGGGGTTGCAGTTGTTCTCTAAACGGTACCAATAATTAACCATAGATTTAATTACATCATGGTGCAAGTGTAATCTGCCCAATTCAGATGCACATGCAAAGTTTATGGTTTTCTTGTGAACCCGTAAAATATGTTTACAAAATTTTATGTGTAATTTTAACAGGTTAGTTATATATGTGCTAGACTAGCATCGTCACTGAGGAAGTTCTACGGTCGTTACGAGACTCTTATTACTCCATATAATATCTCGTTATCCAGACTTTTAAATGATATTCTGGACTGAGACCGATTCCGATCACTTTACACAGATTTGACACCTTCTATACTAGAAGGTTACCTACTTCGACTTCTCCATATATAGATACATATGGAATTCACACGATTTGACTCTTTCTACGGGGTATATGTGACGGGTGTTGCTAGCAAGCAGGAGATGCTCACTCTCCCCGGGCACCTGATCTCACTCCATCACAGGGGTTCACATATGCTCTTCAAGTAGACATATTTTGTTATTTTCCATTTGTTTTTCATTTTCACTGATTTTGTATGTCCTATGGTTTCATGATTTTTGGACTTGTGGTTTGGATTTATCCATCATCTTTACATTTCAATATAAAGTATCAAGATCAAATTTACCTTTGCGTAGTTTGGAACTATATGGATTAAACATTCCCCATATTTCAGAACAATACATTAGTATTGGTTTGATTGTGTGGTCAAAAACATGTTGACTGGTCTTAATGTTTGGACTCGGAGAGACAGAAATTTTTTCTTTAATTCAGTGATAATAGGCTTTCAGAGCCATATTGTACAAGTCTTGTTGAGCAGCTAAGAAAGACCAGGAGCCACTAAAGAGAATCCCTAAGTACTAAACCACACCATTTGTTTGGCTTTTGTCAAATTAAATGACCGTCCTAAGTCGTTATCGTAATTGCACTACAATCAAATATTTTTGTAATGTGTTATATGTTCTAGTATATTATTTATATTCATGTATTTTATAGCTCCATGGTGACTTCTGCCACATAATTGAGCCAGTAACTCTCTTTTTTCTTGTATCGTTGTGTTCATTCTATAATGAAGTTGCCATAAGTAAATTTTTTAGGATAATACCTTATTACACTAATCACTATAACTTTTGTTTTATTGGTATTAATTTTAAGGAACCAATTATTACAGTATCCATGCATTTAAGTTTTTATCCCACTATGACTGATAGTATCAAATTCCTTTTGAAAGTCTACGAAACATGCATACAGTTTTCTACCTTTAGGATTACATTATTTGTCAATCAAGGTCTTAAGAACGAAAATATTATCAGTTATTCTTGCTTTCCGTGTGAAGCCAATTTGGCATTTGTTTATTATTTTGTTTGTGGTTAAGAATTTCTCAAGGCGATTATCGAGCATTTTATTAAACAATTTATCCAGAGTATTAATCACTGAGACTCGTCTATTATGATTGGGATCGGAAGCGTCACCACCAGACGTTATATAACCTAGGGCCCTTGATTCAGGACAGAGATGAAGATTAGCAGTCATTAAATAATTTATGGATAATAGGAAGAATAAATGTATGACAAGCTTTGATCATTTGATTTGTTACAAGATCAAGTTCCGGTGACTTACCAGTCTTGAGCTTACTAATTACTAAGGAAATTTTAGACTTTGTTGGTTTAAACAGTATTTATTCAGAAAATCGCATGAATTGTATAACATAACACACATATATATAGGATCGAGCAACAAGTTTTAGACTTATATAAAGCTCTCTCCTAAAATCTAACATGAAATTACTAGTATATATAATTAGCTAACATTATATATAATACAAATACATAAATGAAAATACATGAGTACAGATTTCATATAGATCTCGTTTAAACCTTATAGATAACAATAAGGGGAAAACGAAAGAAGGAAAAAGAAAAAAAAAAGACAAAAAAAAAACAGAAGGAAAAAATAAATATAGGAAGAGGGTACAGGCTGAAGGTAGTGGATGCTAATCAGAGAAGAAATTCAATCTATTTTCAGGATTTTGTTAAAGTGGGAAAAAACCCTGATATTAAATGAATGATAAAAAAGTGGAAAGTTGACATGTTTCATGTGCTCATGTCTGTAAGATTTACTTAAGAGAATCTATTACTATTGATAATGAAATTTTGCACTAGAGCAAATATTTCTCCATTTACATCATCATCATACAGAGGACAACCTGATAACAAGATATTTATGTTTATTTGAACTGATAATGTATTGATAGTTCTGTTACGTAATTCACTGTAGTTAGTACATTCCAAAAAGAAATGATTTGCCGTTTCCGGGAGACCACAAACACAGTTGTCATCATCACGTGGATGATTTTTATACAGATCAGCATTCAGACAGCTGCAACCCAATCGAACGAGCATGCAGTATTTTACCGTTACGTTCTCCTGAATAAAAATATTTTGGAACGTTATTTTTATCTTTGTCTAAAATTCTCTTGAATTCTGAAATTGACCGTATGTCTCTTGTGCTTTCTGATAGCGCATTCCAATCTTTTACAATTTTAGAAATAAAGAATTTTAGTACAGATTTGACCTACATATTGGTGTTTGAAGATTTGACCTTGACCCCAAATGTCTTTGGCTGACCTGATGAACATTTTGTGGAATAAGTGAATACAAATAGGAGAGGATTTCTTTATTAATCATTTTATAAAAAGTAATCAATCAATGCTTAAAGCGCCTTTGCTCAAGACTTTCCCATCCAGTCTCCTCCAGTAATGGGGAATTTTCACAAACGCTTAGATGATCCAGATTCGTGATTTGTTATGAGGTATACTCCTCGGGATTTATCTTCAATTTCTAAGTAAAATCTTATTTTTTTAATCTTTTGTTTTACCATGATTATAATCTTAAATGAGAAAATAATGAAATATATATAATGTATGTATACTTCTTCAATGAATTCAAATGTGGATTTCAAAATATTTATAACAGGATTTGTAAAAAAATTACTGAAAAATTGCATTATGGCCTAGGATAAAACCAAAGTCATAGCCCCTCATGCATTCGGAATCCCTCTTGCCTTTACTCCTAAAAGAATGCTGCAATATGTAAAACTCAAAACGGATACGTACAGTGAAATAGCCCCATTTTGCTATGGAACAAGATCTTGTTGCGCCAGTGACAATATATGCAGCTTCACACTGAATTTGTTTAATTTCCTGTTTTTCTGTGACAGTACAATTGTCCCAAACTACATCTGCATACTTTAAACAAGGCCAAATAAATGAGAAATATATAATTTGGAGAGTATTTTTCTGTCTAAATTTTGATAATCGAAAGATGTTGATCCGCTTTCAGGTTTAGTAGCGATATCCGATATGTGATCATGCCATGAACATGTTTTGTTAATAATCAACCCCAAATGTTTATGACTAGTTACTTCCTGCATTGACACATTATTCATTATTCCTGGAGGGTGCATGCTTGGGTTAGTCTTTCGCGAAATAATTAATTGTTCTTTTTTACTAGGATTAAATTTTACCAACCAGTCTTGTGACCACTTGTGTATTTTTCCTAGGTCAGCAGGATCTTCAACGATTATGTAAAGGGATGTGCCATCTGCAAAAAGTCGTATATTTGAATTAATATCATTTACTATGTCATTAATGTATATAAGAAACAAAAAAGGCCCAAGTATTGATCCTTGAGGAACTCCGGTATAACATTAAAAAGTGACCCCATTGAAAACTGACCCACGGGTAAGTTTTTAATGTTAAAAACTGACCCACGGGTCAAATTTCAACGGTTTGAGGGTCGATTTTTAATATGGAAAATTGACTCGGTCCGTTAATAATGACCCCACCCACGCATGAAAAAGTGACCCTCGCGTGAAAATGTGACCCTCGTTGAAAATTGACCCGCATTGGTGGGTCATATCTTAACGTTAAAAATTGATTCTAAAAAGTTATATTTTGCAGACACAATGCAGGGATTATATTGCCCCCCCTCCCCCCCCCCCCCACCCCCCCACCCCCCATTATGGCGGGGTCATATTTCAATTTTATTCATGACTCCATATGATAAAGCTTCGAACTCCTGCTTAAAATATAGTGTGGCTTTTAATAATCTTTTAATAAACTTGAAAACCTGTTATTAGAGGTGGGGGTCAAATTTTACCATTAAAAACGACCCCATGTCGAGATAATCTTCTTATTACAATACAAGTATTTAGCTAAGTACACCGTGTGCTTTTGTGGGATAAAAAGTGATAATTTGCATATACGATGCAGGGATTATGACTAGGGGATTGGGTGGGGGGTCATATTTCAACATTAATTCATGATTCCATATGAAAAAAGCATCGAACTCCTGCTTAAAATGTAGTGTGACTTTAATAAAGTTGAATTGTTACTAGAGGTGGGGTAAAATTTTAACATTAAAAAACGACCCCATGTCGAGATAATCTTCTTATTACAATACAAGTATTTAGCTCAGTACATTGTGTGCTTTTGTGAGATACAAAGTGATATTTTGCAAAGACAATGCAGGTATTATATTGGGGAGTTGAAGGGAAAGAAGGGGGGGATTCATATTTCAACATTTATCAATGACTCCATATGAAAAAAAAACTTCGAACTAATGCTTGAAATAAAGTGTGACTTTTAATAAATTTGAAAACTTGTTATTAGAAGTGGGGTCAAATTTTAACATTAAAAAACGACCCCATGTCGAAATAATCTCCTTATTACAATACAAGTATTTAGCTAAGTGCACTGTCTGTTTTTGTTAAATAGAAAGGGGTGTTTTGCTGAGATAATGCAAGGACAGTAGTTGGGAAGGGGGTGTTAATATTTCAACATTAATTAATGACTCCCTATGAAAAAAAATCGAACTCCGGTTTATAACATAATGTGGATATTCGATTATCTGATAATAAGTATAATGAACTCGAAGACTGATCATTAAAGGTAGGGTCAAATTTCAACAACCCCAAGTCGAGAAAATCTCCTTTTAACGATACATGTACTTAGCTAAATACACTTTCAGTGGGGTCAAATTTAAACGTTAAGAAAGGATAACTTTAACAGCGTATAAAATGTCTTTGTACAGGAAATATCTGGAAAAATCAATGCACGTAGATTTATTATACGGTAGTAGATTCGTCCCTTATATTTTGTTTCGTTATTTGTGACACTTGATACAATTATGAACTTTTTACATGGTAAATATGCTTTGTTGTCATATCACTGTAAATAGTTTCTAAATAAATTCTATAGAACCGCTGTTGATATCAAGCGGTGTAAGGAATTGTTAGAAAATTCGGCCCCTGTTTGTCTTCGAGTTTAACTGATAATCTGTTGCCCTCAATCCCAGTCAATAACTGTATAATATTCACACAAAAAAATCAAATATTAACCGAAGAGATGCGAAAGTAAGTATCCTTTTTGGGGGAGGGGGAGCGGGGGTTGTTTTGGTCAATATCTAGAGTATAGAGCCCCTGTGGCCCGGTTGTTAAGGGTCTCTTCTTATGATCGAGAGGTCCCGGGTTCGAGTCCCGCCCTGGTCATACCGCTTATCTGTCTTTTGGATGAAACTGTGAAAACCGATGCTCCGAGTCACAGTAGGTGTGGCGTGTAAAAGACCCTTTATTGCTTCGGGATAAATCCGTTGCAAAGGTATGATTTTCTATGAAATGCGGCGGCATCTTCGCTAGCCGAGGCTCTAATCCGATTCTTTCTTCCCCAGCAGCCTTGGCTAGTGAAGATGTGCATCAGGCAGATGACGTCAGCAAATACATACAATAATCGTGAAGTGATGTTAAACAAGAATCTATCAATCTAGAGTATATGATCCATTTTCCACTTTCTAACGTAATATTTATAAATTTGTTTTTCATTTACACTTTGCATTCGCTTCATTCACAAATTATCAAATTTTCTGAAAGATGACATATACTTGTCCATATGCTTAATGATAATTAAAGAAAAGATAATTAAAAAGTAACCGACTTAAAGTGCAAGGGTGTGATTTTTCTTTTCGGTGGGAGTAAATTGTCAATGTTTGTATCTATGATCTGTCATTTTAGAAATCCCAGTAAAGTTCGTATAAATTACCTGTAAAAGTATTTTCAAACTCGACGTAAATCGAACTTGTTTTGTAGTTATAACTAAATTTATATTTACAGGATTGTACTTATTTTCTCGGGATTCATATTAAGCGGAGTAAGTGCTGGTCTTTATGTTTTGATTAATGATTTCGCTGATAAGATGTTTGTGAAGACATTATGAAGGACAATCACAGATCACGCTAATTCATGAATATGCTAATACAGCGTATATCTAAAACCTTATCATCAACATTTTGGGTGAAAATTAGGTTGTGAACAAATACAGTAATTTATTCTTCAAGACTGCATAAAGTGTGTCAAGGAAGTTAAATCATAAGCCACTTTTGGACAGATGGACACCGGAGCGAACAGCGTCCTTTACATGATTATTCCAACTGGCCTTTTCTTTAAACGGCGATACGACTTTTCATACGTGGTCTGTTCAGGACGGGAAAAAAATGCTGACAATAATACGATCAAAACAAAATAATGATAATAATAATAAATAGAAATTATAATATACGTAAATTTGACGTCACGCCTCGACAATTTGTTATCCACGTGACATCTTGTGAATGAAATGCTACTACACTAAGACTCTTTAGAAGTGGTGCATGCCTTTCAAGAGTCGTTTCGCCGTTTTAAGGGACTGATCAGACGAATACATATATGTTTTGCAAGTGTATGAAATAATAACTTGCATTATTACCCAGTGACATAATTCAAGAGAATTATTCAAGTTCTTGTACACATATGCATATTTTAAACGTTGATTTTATTTTTGAAATAGAAAAGTGGTTGAATCACGATGCCAAATGCTATATGTTTGTGGTGAGGGTTTCTAGACCCCGAATATGTAAAACAAATCATCCTTCTATAAAAAAGATACATATATATATATTCAGTAAAAAATGAGAGGGGCTGACCATAAATCCAGACTTCCATAATTACGATCCTTACTTCTGTTCTGGATCCGCTGATGTCTTTGATGTGGGTGCTTTTAACTTGATCCAGTGACCATATGCATAATAGGTTAAAGACAAACAAAAAGGTGAAATAGTAAAGACTTTTTCCCAAAAATAGCCCCCCCCCCGGGAGAATCTGCCTAGTAAATACATTTTCTCCCAGATAAATAGTATACTAGTATTTAAGAAATGCAGTTCGAGTTTGAAATCACACCCAAACCACAAATCTTTCCACCTGTTTATATTATATTTTTCTGTATACACAATGTGTATCAGTTGCGAAGCCCGATTCGCTCCGATATGGAAGGAGGAAACAAAGGTTATATGGAAGAGGGGAATGAGATGGAATGGTGAGAGACATCCCATATGTCCACCCCACTTCCATAGAAACTTGTATTTCAATGCTATACATAAAATTAAAAATCGTTAAAAAATGACCCCATGGGGAGTCAAAATTTAACGGCGTGCGTCAATTTTCAACGACTTTTGGGCCAAATTTACCGTTAAAAACTGACCCACCGGTCAGTTTTAAACATTGAAAACTAACCCGCGGGTCAGTTTTCAATACGGTCACTTTTTAATGTTACACTAGCCTTTATTTCCTTATAATCAGAGACACATCCCTCCAATGCAACCCTCTGAAGCCATTCATTTAAATGACTTTTAAACCAAGCTAAGAGTGGACCACATATTCTCATTCTCCTCAACTTACACAAAAGTCCTCTATGCCACACCCTGTCGAAGGCCTTACTGATGTCACAAAAAGCAACTCGAACTTCCTTACCATCATCAATGGGTCATAGAGGTCTGTAAGTTGGAAGACGGCTGAGTCTCCTGGGGTAAAGCCAGACTGTATTGGCGTAATTTCATTATTTATATTAAGGTAATTATATAAGTATTTAAAAACACATTTTTCAAATACCTTACACAAACAACTTAGTAATGATATCGGTCTGTAGTTTGACCTGTCTCCTTTTTAACACACCTGCAGGCCGTTTCACAAAGAATCATACGTACGATATTTTACGTACATATAAAAAAATTTCTTAAGTCAAGTGAGCTATAGTCATTGTGCGCCGTCCGTCGTCCGTTGTCGTACGTCCGTCGTTAACTTTTTCACATGTTCGACTTCTTCTCTGGAACTACATTGCAGATTTTGATCAAACTTTGTATAAATGATGTACTCATAGCCCCCTACTAAAATTGTGTTCGGGATCCAGATTCCCTCAGGGGTGGATCCAGGGCGGGGCCAAAAGTGCCCAAAACGGTACCCCTCTTCAAACATTTTCTCCTCCAGAACCAGTACATAAATGGTGAAACTAATTGCATTTCAACAATCTATAAAGATGGGTTATTAAAAATTGTGTTCGGGGTTAAGATCCGTCAAATAGAAATTTACGGTTTTTGACGTGTTTCTGGACTTAGTCATTTCAATGCAAAAAAGTGTCATGTTATTCAGTTAATTGATATTGATGATTTCTTAATGACTATTTTGATCAGAATTGTGGTAAGGAATATCAGTGTGAAAGAATTTTGTCAATATCTGAAATTTTGGATTTTTTTATGAATTTTTAAGACTTCCAAAAAAAAAGGGGGGGGGGTTGGCCATTTTTCACATTTTCAACTTTTTCTGCAAAACTGTTCGAAGGATTTTAATAAATCTTCATAGAAATAAGTCACTTATGATCCTCTTCAAATTCTGTTGTTTTCGTCCAGACCTCTTTACAGGTGGCGCCACCATAGTCAAAAGTAGGTCACAAAAGAGTTCCCTCCTTTAACAATATTCTTTTTCATACGGGCTGTATACAGAGGCCAACAGAATGCATAGAAATGATCTAGAGGGATGAGTGAAGATGTATTGTCATTTTAGTTCCCTTCCAAAGTCAAATTTTAGAATTTTTTTTCGACATTTCTTTGGACTTGGTGGTTTCAATGCAGAAAAGTGTCATATTTCCTAGTTAATTGATAATGATGATTTCTTATGGACTATTGTGATCATAATTATGGTAAGGAATGTTACTTTGAAAGAATTTTGTCAATATCTCAATTTTTGGATTTTCTATTAATTTTTTAAGACTTCCAAATGAGGGTGTATAGGAACAATTCTTCACATTTTTAACTTCCGCTGTTATATCACATGAAAGATTTTAATGAAACATGGAATGCATGAAGTACTAAAGGTCCTCTATCAATTTGGTAAATTTCATCCAAATTGGTTAACAGATAATGCCACCATGTCTAAAAAAAATAGGTCTCACAATGGTACATATACCACTTGGTAATTGAAATATGGAGAGTAGCGGTTCAAATCCAGCTGTGGTCAAAAATTTTATTTTCATTTCTTTACACATCTAAATAAGTTTTTAGGTGTTTCTTAACACTCAACATATGAAATTAGGCAATTTTAATTAGATCTGGACAATATTTGAAACAATTGTTGTTCATGACCCAGACTTGAAATCAGTCAACAAAAGGCCCCACCAAAAGAAAATGACTAACTTGTTGCCCCGAATGACATCTTGCAGAGACAAAGCAAATGCTTAATATCAAAATCTCCTGAATGGATGTGCAAAGAAGTGTTGTTTTTTATTCTGATCTAAAATAAAATTTGACATATTTTCAACATTTGTGTTGATTTAGTCACAGTAATGCAAAAATAAATGAATTCTTCCTTCATGCATGACTGATCATCTAGGTACTCATGTGAGCGATATAGGCCCACTTGGGCCTCTTGTTTATATATTGGTATGACATTCGCCAGTTTCCACTGAGAAGGGAATATACCTAATTCAATAGACAGGGGCGTAGCTAGAAATATTTAATGTGCACGCAAGAAGGCTTCTCACGAGGCGCGCGCATCTTTGAGAGGGGAATAGGATCACCCTCTTTTGCAAGCGGGGGTTCGAGGGTCTCCCCTGAGAAAATTTTGTAAAATTCAATGCAAAGTCGTGCTTTCTGGACTACATCTTGATAAAATTGAAACTATTTTTGTCATAAGAAATGACGTTTAATATTGAAGAATATATGTCGAACACATTAAAAGCTGAACTTGAATCTACCTCTTAACATTAAAATCTTTTTGATTTTGAGAAAGTGGAAGATTAATGTTTTCACATTTGACACTTACGAGTAGTCATATGATATGGATGTCTTTGAGTCTCATTTAAAAAAATTTTTTTGTCCCCGTGATGTGTACGTCATGGCGTGCTGGCGTATAGGCAGCTACGCCCCTGATAGATTTATTAAACAAGTATGCAAGATAAGGGGACATGACTGGTGCACCTTCCTTTAGTAATCTAGGATTTATCAAGTCTGAGCCACAGGCCTTACTAAGATCTAATAAAATAAGAACATCCTCGACATCTTGTGTCGATATCTGAATAAATTCTAGCGACTCTGCCGGTGTAAAGCCGAATAATGACCCCCGTCGAATTATGACCGGATAGGTCATTATTCTACGTAGAAAAATGACTCCCTAGCCGTAGAATAATGAGTCAAAATCGTAGAATAAATACCCGGGGAGTCATTTTTCTACATGTTCGATCTATAGGAAAATGACCCCCATAGAAAAATGACCCTATATTGTACTTAATAATATTTGGTATTTTCCACAACATGATAAGTCTTTGAATCACTATGCTGACGGGAATAATACCCCGTGGCAACAATATTTTGTATGCTCAAATTGAATATCAAATGTTCTAACAGGATCTTGACAATAAGGTTGTGACCTTGACCTTTCGCACACCACCTTGATACACGTTCATAACACACTAGCATACTTAAAGGAACAAATATACCGAAAATGATATATACCCATTCATACAAGTAACAGATATACACTGGACAAGAATTATGCAATAGTTACCTTGACCTTTGACCTACAATTTTGGTTCAAGGTCATGGCACATTGGCATCTCCATGGGAAAAAATGTACCAAGTACATGTATGATTATTACCAATTCATACAACTGAAAGATATCACATACACAAGAATTTTACAAAAGAGTTAATAGTCAGTCATTGGAATGTAACGTTTTCAAATGACACCAAGATCATTTACCTTGTGACCTTGATGTAAAAAATATTAGGATGTTGGAAGGTCAGAGAGTTATCGTGCGGAAACACCTTTTTCCACAGACACTTCGTTTGACTTTGACCTATTGACCCCCAATCAATAGTGGTCCTTCTCAGGTCATGGGCAACACATGAGTGAAGTATCAGTATTGGATGTGAACAAGTTTCAAATGGCACCAAGACCATTTTCCTTGTGACCTTGACTGTGGCCTTTATTTAAAAAATATTAGGATGTCTAAAGGTACTGTGAATGACCTTATATTCATGTGGTACCAGTGTTTGCGGTTTTCGTGGATAGTTCTTCCACAGAACTAGTAAATCTATGTATATTTGATAAAGACAAATTTATATATCCACGAATTTTGAACCCCAAAAATAAGTTGTTTTCGCCCAATCCACGAAAATTGGTATACACGAATAAAAAGCCATTCGTAGTAATAGAGTTATCGTGCGGAAATAACTATTCACAGCCACTTCCTTGATCTTGACCTTTGACCTATTGATCCCAAAATTGATTGCCTGAGATCATGGGCAACACATGTGTAAATGAAAGGGGGAAGGTTACTGGCTCAGGTATATGGCGGAGGCTACCACTGAAATATGAAATTCAATGATAAAATAAACATATAAAACATAAAAAAAATATTTGATACTAGTTAGTACAACTACAGTACCGACTTAGGACGGTCATTTGATATAACGAGTGTCAACCAAATGGTGTGTTTAACCGGTTGTGAAGTATCATAACCAGGTGTCCAAAGGTAATAGATTTATCTTGCAGAAACCACTTTTTCAACAGACACTTCGTTTGACCTTGACCTTTCATCGATTAACCCCAAAATCAATTGGGCTCTTTTGAGGTCATGAGCAATATATTTGTGAAGTATCATCAATGGATGTAAAATGGTAAAAGAGTTACCGCAAGAAAACCACGTTTTCCACAGACAGACGGACGGACAGTCTAGTTGAAACAGGTATACCCCCACAACTTCGGTGGCGGGTATAAAAAAAACAAACTCTTTTTGTAAATTTCGGTCAAGCGGTCTTTATCAACAGATAAAGGATAACGATGACATTTTCAATGACATATATGTTTAGTATGTACCAATAGGCGCATCCGTCGCAAATGTTCTATGGAACACTCTCTGAATTGGTAAGAATTGTCATTTTAGGTAAGGTCATGATTAGGTGTAATGTCTGATTGATTCAGGGTTTTAATGTGTATTGTCTTGTCCCAGAATGCCATTTACATTTCGAGAGAGGGGGACTTCATATTGTGTTGTAGGGTCCTCGTATTAACCATAAAACGTCATAAGTGAGGATAATAATGACGCAAATTTACAAGGCACTTTAATTAGTTATGCAAATTATCCCTTAATTAAGCATATTCTATATAATGTCCTGGATCGTGGGAAAAGGTTTTCGTTTTATACTTCTGTCTTTATGGAAATCTCATTCTTCTCTAAACAGATGAAATAGTTCTCTTTTTCCACACCAAGTGTGCAAACTCAATTGTCATTTTATTTTAACATCTCAGGATGATAATCTGAATACACTAGGAAAAAATTGTTTGACTTCCGGTATGAACCAAGTTCTCCTGTAGATGTAAAGACTCGGAACGACTTGTCCAAGGACGCGTGTACGGATCTAAAACACATAATTTACTTATGTTATAAATATTATAACATCCGATAAGTCACAAAATGAGGCGATATCCAGGTTTCGAAGGTCATCGGGTTTATTCAATTTATGAATCAGAATTACATACATATTAACCCTACCGATTTCGGCAAAAGTCTTTCGCCTACCGCTTTACAACTCAAATCTTCCGATTTCCTAACTTTCTACCAATTTCTCCCTTTGGATGTTTGGCTTCGGAAACCATTGTTGTTTACGAAATAAAACTTCGTTTATCCATTTCTCGTTTGATCTGGATCTTGATCGTGATCAATGAAAAAATTAGGTGGTTGAAAATAATCTCAAAAATGCATACCAGAATTATCTGAAGTATCATAAGCATCAACATGCACCATATCCACGAACTTTCAGTACACCAAGGTATATATATATAAAAAGTACACATTGAAAACATTTATCAAGAAATCAAGTCGGTTTGTAGGGGGTCATTATTCTATGGGGGTCAATATTTTTCACGAGGGGTTTGCAATTTTTGGGGCTGGTGCCACTTATTCTACGGTCGAATAATGACCCCCTTGGTCGTGGAATAATGACCGGGGGGTCATTTTTCTATGTAGAATAATGACCCCCGGTCATTATTCGACGGGGGTCATTATTCGGCTTTACACCGGCAACTCCATTGGTGGTAGGGAGGCATGGTTTCATTAAGTGAGCTTTGGGAACAGAAAAAGTCATTTATTACCGTTGCATTTTCTTGTGGAGTATTATAATGATTGTCATTGTGGATAATAAAAGGAATGTTGTTGTCTTTGGTTTGTTTTAGAAATTGCTAAGTAGCTGTCCACCACTGTTTGGAATTCAGATTACCCTTCTGTAAGGAGGTTGCTAATTTTTTTTAAATAAAATGGTTAATTTTGGCTGCTTTTACTAAATTATTTGCCAAGTTTAGCTGAGCTATTATCATTATTACGTAATTTGACTATTCTATGTAATTTTTTCCTTTCCCTTATAGCCTTTCTAATTTCATTGTACATCCATGGTGGATCCATGGGTCTAATAGTTTCTGTTTACTATGGAACGGCATAGCTGTCTCAAGATTACATTATTAACAATAAATAGTCATTTCACAATAGCATGACGTCAAAACAGTATACCTTTAAGTAGTTTTTATATTATATGAAGTCAGACAAATATGATGTGAAGTCGAAATAGTGCGTTATGAGGTCAAAGCATTAAGTTATGAAGCCACAAAAGCATGTTATGGAGTCAAAATAGAATGTTATGAAGTCAAAACATTACGTTATGAAGTCACAAAAATACGTTATGGATTCAAAATAATATGTTATGAAGTCAAAGCATTATGTTATGAAATCACACATTACGTTATGGAGTCAAAATAGTATGTTATGAAGTCATCAAAGTATGTTATGAAGTAAAACATTACGTTGTGAAGTCACAAAAGTACGCTATGCAGTCAGAATATTATGTTATGAAGTCAAAACATTTCATTAAGAAGTCATAAAAGTATTTTATGAAGTAATAAAGCATGTTTTGGAGTCATAACAATACATTATGAAGTGCAATAGTAAGTCATCAAGACAAAACAGTAAGGCATGAAGACAAATGTTAAGGTCTTATACAGGGGTAGATCCAGGTTTTAGAGTTAAAAAAGGGGCGAAGTCAGGCGAGGGGTATGGGGACTTCAGTTAACCGTTCTCAGTCGGTACCGCAGCTGGCGTGTGAACCAAGCTTTTTGTGGTGCTATTCATGTCTTGTCCATATCCTGTTCTACATGTGGTGGATTTTGTCATATAGCGGGGTCAGAGCTGATCTTGTAATGAATCTGATTCAGCTATATCGCAAAATCCAGAGACCTATAATACAGGTCTCTGGCGAAACCCACCATCGTTACTTTTAGTAGACAGAAACGAAGCATCTATACTAGGCGAATGCATAAATGTTTGAAAAAGGGGTTGCGACCTGCCATGAATGCTTTTCAGTCAGGATAGGATGGGTTGGGGTTGAAGCCCTGAACCTAGCCAAAATGACCGTTGTTGGCAAAATTTTTCGATCAAAGGGGTTGCAACCCCGCATCCCCTGCTTACTACCGGGTTAAAAATTTTCATAAAACGGATAGACGGGGTTTAGTGAACGATGGATTTTTTGTTCACTTGGATGAATTCTATTGACTAAATAGGGAAAGAAATCAAATCATATTAGAGCATACAATGATAAACATCTATACCGGAAGAGAAGCAAGCCGGTGTAGCCCAGTGGATGAGGTGTTCGGCTCCTGATCGGGACGTCCAGGTTCGACTCATGCCATGAATGCACCGGCGTCCTTTTTTCGGATACGTAAGAAAGTGAAAAACGAGGTCCCGTATCACGGTAGGCGTGGCACGTAATTTTCCCTCACTGCTTCAGGAGAGTCCGTTGCAAAGGTATAGATTTCTATGCAATGCATCAGGTAGATGCCGTCACCATATGCATATACATGAAATAATCGTGGAGTGACGAAAACAATACTTAATTGCTGGAAGAGAAACCAGAACAAGATCTCAAGACCACGCCTATTTCCCACCATCGAGGGCTGGGCACAGGTTCAAAATTACACATGCACTAGATCATATAGGGAATACGTATATACTTCTAGCTCATAATCAAATCTCAGAGGAGATAATAACAAATTGTTTACGAACGGCCGACAAATGGTATTGCATAATCTCTGGCCAATAGAGCTTATAAAATTGAAACAAAAGGATTAATTTCAGTTGTATTTTTATTAACATTGAATCACGTAAACGAACACAGACATAATCTAAATACAGCAATTTTTCTACTGCAAGCTAGACCCTCACGAGATAAACTTTACTCCAAGAGATTTTTGACCTGATAATTTTCTGTTGTGTATCTTGAACATTAGACACTACACGAACATTGTATTGATTGATAATAAATATAGAACATATATACCTTTTAATTTTGTGCACCATATGCGCATTTCGTCAAGTTATGTCCCATCAGTGATGCTCGTGGCCAAATGATTGGAATTCTCAAAAGATATAAAAATATGAAGAGCAGTGTTAAAGCCAAAATGACCGAAAAGTAAACCGAAGAATCTATCTAAGGACAGAGCTATGCATGAGGGAGATAGTCCTTAGTTTTAGAGTGATTTACTTTTGAAATTTGATGACTGAAAATTATTGTTTACGTCACTTCACGATTATTTCGCGTAAATGGTGACGGCGTCTGTCTGATGCATTGCACAGAAATTTATGCTTTTGCAACGGACCTCTCCCCCCTCCCTCCCCAAGCAGTGAGGGATCTTTTATATGCCACACCTACCGCGACACGGAACCTGAACAGAATTCATCCGAGTGAAAAAAAAATCATCGTTCACTAAACTCTAGCTGCGAATCAGTTTTATGAAAATGTATAAACCGGTCGTAGTGACTGAAAAGCATTCATTGCAGGTCGCAACCCCTTTTTCAAACATTTCTACATTCGCCAAGTATAGATGCTTCATTTCTGTCTACTAAAAGTAATGATGGTGGGTTTTGCCAGAGACCTGAATTATAGGTCTCTAGATTTTGCGATATAGCTGGATCAGATTTATTACAAGATCAGCTCTGACTCAGTTATATGACAAAATCCACCACATGTACTACAAGTATAACAAGATAAGGACAAGACATGATTAACATTCACAAAAAGCTTCGTTCACACGACAGCTGCGGTATCGACTGAGAACGGTCAATTGAAGTCCCCATACCTCTCGCCTGACCTCGCCCCCCCCCTCCCTTTTTTTTAACTCTAAAACCTGGATCCGCCACCTGTATAAGACCTTAACTTAACATCTGGCTTCATGCCTTACTGTTTTGTCTTAATGACTTACTATTGCACTTCATAATGTATTGCTATGACTTCATCACATGCTTTATTACTCTATAAAATACTTTTATGACTTCATAATTTAATGTTTTGACTTCATAACATAATATTCTGACTGCATAGCATACATTTGTGACTTCATAATGTAATGTTTGACTTCATAACGTACTTAAATGACTTCATAACATACTATTTTGACTCCATAGCGTATTTTTGTGACTTCATAACGTAATGTTTTAACTTCATAACGTAGTTTGATGACTTCATAACATACTATTTTGACTCCATAATGTATTGTGTGACTTAATAACATACTTCGATGACTTCATAACATATTATTTTGTCTCCATACTGTATTTTTGTGACTTTATAAGGTAATGTTCTGACTTCATAACATACTTCGATGACTTCATAACATACTATTTTGACTCCATAACGTAATGTGTGACTTCATAATATAGTGCTTTGACTTCATAACATATTATTTTGACCCCAAAATGTATTTTTGTGACTTCATAACGTAATGTTTTGACATCATAACGCATTATTTCGACTTCACATCATATTTGTTTGACTTCATATAATATAAAAACTACTTAATGGTATACTGTTTTGACGTCATGCTATTGTGAAATGACTATTTATTGTTAATAATGTAATCTTAAGACAGCTATGGCGTTCCATAGTTTACTAGGAATAGACAATTCTGCTGCGAATAAAATGTTTTCAGTAATAAATTTCACATATTCATCTATTTGATCTCCGTTTATATTCCGATTGCATTCTGACAGCTTTTGTCTATATAAATCATGCTTTGTCATAACTCCAAATTTTCCTGGAAAATTTTGTTTATGTATTTTAAAGAAGTTATTTGTGATAAACACTGTGCAGTGATCACGGCAAAAAGGAACCAGGATTTCATTTCCAGTGCAATTTAATGTGTTTGACATCAGTACTAAGCCAATAATGGTTGAACTGTATTGTGTTATTCGAGTAGGATTGTCTATAACCTGATTTAAATTAAACATATTCATTATATCTCTAATCCTCCTGGATTTTGATGGATCAAGCATGTCCTGATTGAAATCACCAATCAGTATGACATTGGTACATAAATGTAGTGCTTGGTCTATATAGCTAGGTGTACCAGATTCCAATCATTTTCTTGGGTGTAAATAAAATATACCTAGATCTATTAAAACATTTTAGACTTTGTTTTACGGATTTGCAGTATAGAGTGTTTGTGTTCTTGAACTTTTATTGTACTGAAGTTTCATTTGGAGGATGGAGGACTAGCCTATGTATCGCCACATATTTACTAGTAAAAATCCAGATTTTGTGCAATTTCTAAATGGCTGAGTAGTCTGGTTTATACACATGTGCCCCCCCCCCTCCTGGATCCGCAACATATATCCGTTATATATATATATATATATATATATATATATATATATATATATATATATATATATATATATATATATATATATATATATATATATATATATATATATATATATATATGTGTGTGTGTGTGTATGTATGTATATATATATATATATATATATATATATATATATATATATATATATATATATATATATATTTACCAGCAGCTGTTACGCAATGTCAAGAGGAAATACACATCATGTACATATGTATTGTACGGCCTTGAACCTGAAAATCTTACGCATTGCTACTACGTGATACATTGTTAATGTGTTTTTTTTTTCAAAACTGATTGATTGTGCATTCAAATATCCTTTGATTTGCCAGATCGAATAAGAAATAAAGTATATCTTGTGTCTTGTATCTTTTATGAACCCGTTAAATTGGTGGTCTTGAAAACGATTACACGGTACGTCTTAGTAATTAAGCTGCTGGTTTATGAAAGAAAGGAAGCCCTTGCGCAACCCAGGTATAGTAGACAGAACCCCCCCCCCCCCCCCCCCTGATCCTGTCATGAAACCCCGTGCATCACGATCCCGACTGAGATACCCATGGTGATCAGTGATCCATTCAATTGCTTTCTGTTGGTATATATAAAGAGAAGAATAAAATCGGATATAGATCGATAACGGTGTAGATATCGATACAGCAGGTAAGTTCAATTTATGGGTCCAGGTTCTAGTTTAGATGTACACACCTTGTTTCACTTCATGATAGCTATGATAAACTACTATGGTGTAGATTTAAAACACAATAGAATTTTAAAAATAGTCATACAGAATTTAAGTACTGCGCTACATAGCTAGTGTGTGAGGATGTGAAGATTTTATGATCTCCTGATTAGCCTACATGTTTTCATTTACTCTGTCATACATACTTGTATGTATAGTCATTTATAACGGTCAATCCACTCAGAACCACAGTTAATGAGTTATATTAGACAATGAATATTTTTGTACATGTAATCATAAATGTCATTTAGAAATCATAGGTGTAAGAACCGGGGAGGGGGGGGGATTGGCAGCCCCTACACACTTTTTTAATGTGATTTTTTTCCATTAGCAAGTTTTTCATAGCATATTAAACGGTAGATGAACTCCTTCAGTTCAAAGAAAAATATTTTATGATATTTGGCCCCCCACTTTTGATTTGCTTCCTATGCCACTGGAAATTATATGTCAGCCTTGACATTGATGACTGGTCAGGTTGATGGGGCTCATAACCAATTAATTTGTTTATAATTGTCTTCTCATACAGAGATATATTTCTGTATCAGCCTCCAGTCCACTGTGTGTGCCTTAATTATCATACTGAGTTATATTTCTGTATCAGCCTCCAGTCCACTGTGTGTGCCTTAATTATCATACTGAGTTATATTTCTGTATCAGCCTCCAGTCCACTGTGTGTGCCTTAATTATCATACTGAGTTATATTTCTGTATCAGCCTCCAGTCCACTGTGTGTGCCTTAATTATCATACTGAGTTATATTTCTGTATCAGCCTGCAGTCCACAATGTGTGTCTTCTCATATTGAGATATTTTCTGTATAAGCCTCCAGTGCACTGTGTCAGCCTCCTACAGTGGCAGATTAAGATTTAGGAATGTAAGATGACTTAATTAATTAGTTGAATTATCTGCATGGCTAAGTTTTTATTAAGAAAAAAGCACCATAAGATAAGTTGAGAGTAATAAATAGTGTTCGATCTATAAATTTTTGGAATGAATCATGTGGTCATGAGTTTCATAGCACAGATTTATTTGCAGTGTTATAGGCAGATGCTATCAGATTATTACTTATTAAAGTGAGTTAAAAAGCAGCCAATAATACTCTGTGGTCTTATGAACATTAATAAACCAGCATTGTTCACTGGATGAGCTAGGTGCTTGGCCTGTGACCAAGAGGTCCCAGGTTTGACTCTCACTGTGGGTACACTGCATGGTGCCCTGTCTTTTGGATGGCACATTGACATGCCATCACCATATACATGAAATACTGAATGTAGAGTGACATTTAAAACAATAACCAATCAGTCAATACAAACATATTTGGAAAACAGACTGGAATTTATGCAAGGTGAGTGGGGGAGGGGGGAGGTGTCAATAATGACATAACATAAATACATGTAACAAACATGATTGCTGAAATACTGTTAAAGTAGCATAAATAAAAGCAATAACATGAAAAGTAAGGAAAGAAATATTAGTTCATACATAAGTAGGGAAAGTTACAGGTTGATCCCAGAGTGCTGTCTATACTTTAATTGTATATAAAAGAGGCTGACTACCTTATACTTAAGTGATGTATTAAACTAGGGCATATTTAACAAAATTGTAGCTAATTAATTAAGAAATTTTAAGAAATGCTTTGTGTGCAAATTAGTAAAGATAATGCAGGGGATCACCATGTATGTGAGACTTTTGGTGTAATTTCAGTAAATGAAAATGTTTCGGCTTAAAAAATTGCACTTTCAGATCAGATCGAAAACTGCATGTGGAATTGAAATTGTAGAATATGAAAATTTCGTTTTGGCAGAGGAACTTGAATTTAGTTATTCTGTGTATACTGCAAGTAGCCATGAAGTACTACAGAGTACCAAGGGACATTCAGTGTGAACCATTAATTAACAGAAGTTGTAAGCATAGATATTCAAGGCCTATGTGTCACCATTGTATCCAATGTACAACTAGTTTCCAAAATGAAATTTAGGATGAGTTTTTGTATCTCCTGATAATTATGCAATTTTTAAGAGCTTAAAATAGAAAAGTAAATAAACCTTGCCCAGCTTCCCCCTCTGTTTCATCTATTTGTTTTGTATAAACAGATCCACATTTTTAACCTTAATGTTGTGGCTTAATTTAAATGTCAATATGGAAAACATTCCTGTTGTGGCCTCTTTAGGTGCATTGTACATTTGCTTAATAATGTTGTTTACTTGGTCATGGTTGATGCACAGTCTTCAGTTTAAAGTACATACCATGTGAAGACTTTTACCCAGGGAGATATATTTCCAGCATATATTTCACACTGTAGTGAATTTTATGTATTTGACTAGAATACATTTGTGAATTGTAAGTCACGATTTTGTGTATAATGACAATTGCTGAGGTAAATTTGTCACTTGAAGTGTATGAATCACATTTTGTAAGGAGACTGGTACATGATGACACTGGGAGAGTCTATGTCATGTTCTGAGAGAGAATTTTGAAGGATACAATTTTCTGAAAGCTTATGAAACATCTAGCAAATAAAAAAGCCCCATGTTTTTACTGTTATTGTTGGAGCCACTTTGGGAGTTTTGGGGCAAAAATCATCAATTTTGAACAAAATCATTGAAAATTGGAAAATTGATTAAAAATGCATATCTATAACTCATACATTTATCATAGTTTTTGGTATTTAAACCCATATATGTATATATGACAGACAGCATAAACAATTAAGGATAATAGCCTAACATACATTTTCTTTGAAACAGATCGACTTAATTAGTACACTTTGGTGAACTTATAATAATAAATGCTTGTAAACATGGAGAATTCTGAAAGATTTTTAAGATTTTTCAATAATTATATTAGTTTATTCTCATGGAAAAAATATAGCGTGTTGTCCCAAAATTCATGATATTTGTCATAATCTTTATAGCATTGAAAACAAAGAGATACATTATCAGTACACTTGATCCCTACATGAAGTAGGCATAATTTTCTCCATTTTTTATTAATGATTGCTGAAAATTAATTGTTTGTGGCCCAAATTTTCAGTAAGTCCCAATGGCAAAATACCCATTTTGTAGCCTTTTAAATAAGCTTTACTTTTTAACCTTTTCAAATTCATTCTGGAGTAAGCATCGGATTTTTGCTGACTAAAGTGTACATGCTTAGACTTTTCCAAATTCTCAGCAGTGTTAATAAAAAATGATTGGTTTTTACTCCTGCGTTAGAAAACCTAGGTGTTTAGGCTTATACAGGATTATCACTTATGATATCAGATATATGTCTATGGTTTAAAAACAGTCATGCATTTTTAAAAATGTATGAATTGTGAAATTTTTCAATTTTCATCATGCAGTCTTTGTTCAAAAGCTTTTTACCCCAAATTAAAAATCCAATACACAATGAGTGTGGTTTCCATGTTTTTTTTCTGTCATTAAACTTGTGTTTGTCCTCTCCAAGTTCTAAGTAGGGTTCCCCCAATATTCTGCAACTTTTATGCTTAATTAGTAGTGTAAATTTATTCCAAAAACTTTCATCCAATAGACAGCTAGTATGTGTTTAGGTTATGATTAGTATCAATTCATTATTTGTGATGTGTATCATGCATGTTTGGGTCTAGAAACAAAAAGAAGTATGATAAATATGTTTTGGAGTTTTTTTTTCTCCATTTTCACAATTTTTCATTAAAAGTCCCCCTCCCCCAATGAGTAATAATTTATATACAATGAGTTGAGTATTTATACCTTTGAAAATGATAATTTTTAGCCCACCAGAGCCAAAACTGAATGTTCTAAGTAGATGTAAGCTTCAAGTTTGTTATTTTGTTTATGAAAGAAAGTTTAAACTTTTAAGATTTTTGTTTTGATAGATAATGGTTAGATCCTCACCAAGTTGTATATTTATAGTTTTACCAAATTTTTATCAATTTTGTACAAGATGAAAAGATTTTGCCCTTAAAAATATAGTTAATATTTGTTTAGGTTATGATCATTGATAGTTGATGATGTCTATCATACAGGTGTGGGTTTAGAAACCAAAAAATAGGATTATTCTAAGTTTCAGGTTTTTAGCTCACCTGAGCCAAAGGCTCAAGTGAGCTATTGTGATCAATCACCGTCCGTCGTCCGTCGTCCGTCCGTCGTCTGTCGTCCGTCGTCCGTCGTTAACTTTTCACATTTTCGACTTCTTCTCCAGAACCACTGAACAGAATTTGATGAAACTTGATAAGCATGTAGTACTCATGGTCCCCTACAAGTGTTGTTGTTTTTCGTCCGGATTCATCAACAGGTGGCGCCACCACAGGCAAAAGTAGGTCAAAGAGGGTACCCTCCTTTGACAAACTTCTTCTTCAGACCTAGAGGGATGTGTGAAGAAGTGTTGTTATTTTTGGTTCCGTTCCGAAATCAAATTTTTGACGTTTTTTTGACGTTTTTTTGTACTTGGTAGTTTTAATGCAGAAAAGAGGTATTTTTTTCTTTTAGTAAACATTGATGCATTAATTTGGTTTAATTTGATCATTTTGATGGTAAGAAATACTACTGCGAAGAAAATTTTTCAATATTTTATGTTTTGGATTTTTTATGAATTTTTTAAGACTTTCAAGAAAAAGGGGGGGGGGGGATAATTGGTGTAAACATTTCACATTTTGAACTTTTTCTTCGGAACCACTTGCTGGAATTCAATGAAACTTGGCATGCATCAAATACTCAAGGTCCCTGACAAATGTGGTCATCTTTGTCAGGATCCATGAACAGGTGGCACCATCACAGACAAAAGTAGGTCACAGAGGGTACCCTCCTTTGACAAACTTCTTATTCAGTTCGGGTGCATACAGCGACAAACCGACTGCATAGGAATGATTTAGAGGCATATGGGAAGAAGTGTTGATATATTTGGTTCCATTCCGAAATCAAATTTTTGACGTTTTTTCATTTTTATTTTGGACTTTGTTATTTTAATGCATTAAAGAGTTATTATTTTCTTTTAGTAAACATTGATGCATTCATTTGGTTTCATTTAATCATTTCTGTGGTAAGGAATGCTGGTGCGAAGGAATTTTTTCAATATCTCGATTTTTGAATTTTTTATGAATTTTTTAAGACTTCCAAGAAAAGGGGGGGGACAATTTGTTCATATCTTCAACTTGATCTACAGAACAACTTGAAGGATTGTGATAAAACTGGGTAGGATGCAAGTACTCATAGTCCTTTTCAAAGGTTTTGTTTTTTGTGCGGATCATCCAAATTGGTTAACAGATAATGCCACCATGTCTAAAAGTAGGTCTCACAATGGTACATATACCACTTGTTAATTGAAATATGGAGAGTAGCGGTTCAAATCCAGCTGTGGTCAAAAAAATTTTTTTTTTTTTTTTTACACATCTAAATAAGTTTTTAGATGTTTCTCAACACTCAACATATGAAATTAGGAATTTTACGTTTAAGACTTCCAAAAAAAAGGGGGGGGGGGGTGTTTTGGCCATTTTTCACATTTTCAACTTTTTCTACAAAACTGTTTGAAGGATTTTAATAAATCTTGGTAGAAATAAGTCACTTATGATCCTCTTCAAATTCTGTTGTTTTCGTCCAGACCTCTTTACAGGTGGCGCCACCATAGTCAAGAGTAGTTCACAAAAGAGTTCCCTCGTTTAACAATATTCTTTTTCATAAGGGCTGTATACAGAGACAAACAGAATGCATAGAAATGATCTAGAGGGATGAGTGAAGATGTATTGTCATTTTGGTTCCCTTCCAAAATCAAATTTTAGAATTTTTTTCGACATTTCTTTGGACTTGGTGATTCAATGCAGAAAAAAGTGTCATATTTCCTAGTTAATTGATAATGATGATTTCTTATGGACTATTGTGATCATATTATGGTAAGGATTGTTACTTTGAAAGAATTTTGTCAATATCTCAATTTTTGGATTTTTTATGAATTTTTTAAGACTTCCAAATGAGGGTGTATAGGAACAATTCAATCACATTTTTCACTTCTGCTGTTATACCACATGAAAGATTTTAATGAAACATGGAATACATGAAGTACTAAAAGTCCTCTATCAATTTGGTAAATTTCATCCAAATTGGTTAACAGATAATGCCACCATGTCTAAAAAGCAGTTCTCACAATGGTACATATACCACTTGGTAATTGAAATATGGAGAGTAGCGGTTCAAATCCAGCTGTGGTCAAAATTTTTTTTTCATTTCTTTACACATCTAAATAAGTTTTTAGATGTTTCTCAACACTCAGCATATGAAATTAGGCAATTTTAAGTTAGATCTGGACAATATTTGAAACAATTGTTGTTCATGACCCAGACTTGAAATCAGTCAACAAAAGGCCCCACCTAAAGAAAATGACTAACTTGTTGCCCTGAATGACTTCTTGCAGAGACAAAGGAAATGCTTAATATCAAAATCACCTGAATGGATGTGCAAAAAGTGTTGTTTTTTATTCTAGCCTGAAATAAAATTTGACATATTTTCAACATCTGTGTTGACTTAGTCACATTAATGCAAAAATAAATGAATTCTTCCTTCATGCATGACTGATAATCTAGGTACTCAGGTGAGCGATATAGGCCCACTTGGGCCTCTTGTTTTTCATAAAAATTGATGGCATTTGTCCTAAAATTCCCCAAACATTCCAACAGCCAAAGTGCCAACATGAATACATGCATGTTTGCTATTTTTTCATAAGCTTTCAGACAATCATACACTTTCAAATACCCATTGGAGCAGGGGTGGAGGGTGAGGAGGAGCTATCGGCAGGTTTATGCCTATTGATAGCTGTATTACAAAAAGGAATGAAAAGTAACATATGAATTACACATGCAGCATTGCTGAAGTTGTAATATCATAGGTCAGTATGCTGAGATGTGTTTATAGGGCATATTCTACAGCAGTCTAAAAAATTCTACATTTATTGCTTTGCTGTGAGTGTTGTATAGGTTTTTCGTACTCATGCATATACAAAAAACAAACCCATTTTCCTAGGTACTGAGGATGTCAATTTTTTTTATTATAGATTATTGATTTCATGGTTTTCATATTTGTGTTATACCTATTATTATATCCATCCTTGCACTTATGCCAATCCAATAGATATGCATGTTTCCTGTAACATGCTGAAAAAAATTCAAGTCAGTGGGTCGTGTGTTAAAAATATTTTAATTATCACTGTATCAGTATTTAATGGCAGTTAGAATGCATTTGGACCACTCACAAAGGACAATTACTTATTTGTTGCTAAAACTATTCACTCCTGGATATCGAAGGGCCAAAAATTAGGGTGGGTTGGGTTACAGGAAAAATGCGTATTTTCTAGTCTCCTGCCAATGAAACTGGAGGGGACTCTAGTGTTTGTTGTTGCCCATCTGTCCATCCATCTGTTTGTCTGTCTGTGCGGATGGTTTCCAGACAATAACTTCAGTGAGGAATGACCACTTTGCTTCAAACTTCATACAGTGTTAGCTTATTAAAGATCTAATGTGGGATTGCTTTTGGGGTCAAAAGGTCAACTTAAATGGTCACTCTTACTAAAAAAAAAGACATTAATCATTGTATTTCTGTTTCCAGATGATAACTTGACTTAGGAATGACTTCATACAGTGTTAGCTTATATAAAGATCAAATGTGGGATTGATTTTGGGGTCAAAAGGTCAACTTGAAGGGTCACTCTTACTAAAAAAAAAGACATTTATCATTGTATTTCTGTTTCCAGATGATAACTTGACTTAGGAATGATTGATTTCTTTCAAAATTCATATAAGGCTAGCTCATGTTAACGTGTAGGGTGGGATTGATTTTGGGGTCAAAAAGTGAATTCTAAAAATCACTTAACTAAAAACAGACATTTGCAAGATAATAACTTGAGTTGAGAATGATTGATTTCTTTTAAACTTCATATAAGGCTAGCTTATGTAACTGGAAGGGGCTATATTGTTTATCATTGTCGATCTGTCTGTCTTCTGTCTATCTGTCTGTCCAGATGATTTCCAGACAATATAACTTCAGTGAGGAATGACCAATTTGCTTCAAACTTCATACAATATTCACTAATATAAAGATCAAATGTGGGATTGATTTTGGGGTCAAAAGGTCAACTCAAAGGGGTCACTCTTACTAAAAATAGATATTTATCATAGTGCTTCGGTGTCCAGATGATAACTTCACATAGGAATGATTGATTTCTTTCAAACTTCATAAAAGGCTAGCTGATGTGAAGGTCTACATGTAGTTAAAGTTCAATTCCAAAATACACTGTTACTTAAAATAGACATTTATCACTGTGTTTCATTTACCAGATAATAAGTTGAGTTACTTCATACAATGCTAAATTATGTATAGGTCTAAGGTGGGATAGTTTTTTAGTCAAAAGGTCAACTTTAAGTGTCACTGTAACTTAAAATAGACATCAGCATAGTTCTGTTGTAGACCTATCACTGAAAATAGTGATTCATCACTGTTTCAGTTTCCAGATGATGACTATAATAGATACTGATGCCAGATATGAATAAAACAAGGCTATATTTTTGCTGTTAGTTTCACTAGAACTTGATATAAACTTCACAGAATTCAGTGTTATTTCTCAAATTAATTAAATCATGCAAAAGGTTACCAAGTTCACATAACTGTTTCATGTTGCTAATAAGGTATAAGTTTGAATTTTATTGTAGTTGACTTTCTTTTATAGTCCACTATATGTAAATTTAAATGAGTTTTCTATATATTTTTTTTAACATTCATTGATATATTTGACTGAAATTTGTTACATGTATGCATCTCTCAGACTTTGTTATCAAAAACTATGGACTGAGGTTGCATTTTGTTACAGTATATACCTTCTTTTGCCACATCATGGCTTTTGAAGATGAATTAATATCCCACAGATGTCCAGATTGTAATTTGATTTGTTAGCTCTACTGGTCTCGACCAGTCGAGCTCATGCGATGGTCCTTCGTCCGTTGTCCGGCCGTCCGGACGTCCGGCCGTCCGGACGTAAACAATTTTTTGTTCCCTCTTTTCCTCTGAAGGTATATACCCCAGAGACCTTATTAAGGGTTCTTCTTGTTGTGTAGGTGGTCTAGTTGTGCATGTGAAATTTTGGTCCAGTTCCGACCCCTTGGGGGCCCACAAAAGGGCGTGGTCCCAAAATCTTGTTCCCTCTTCTTCTCTGATTGTATATATCCCAGAGACCTAATTATGGTCTCATCATGTTTTGTAGCTGGTCTAGTTGTGCATGTGCAATTTTGGTCCCGTCCGGACCCCCTGGGGCCCCTACAAAAGGGGCGTGGTCCCAAAATCTTGTTCCCTTTTCATTTCTGAAGGTATATATCATAGAGACCTAATTATGGTCTCATTTTGTTATATAGGTGGTCTAGTTGTGCATGTGCAATTTGGTACGGTCTGACCCCTTGGGCTCCCAGAAAGGGGCGTGGTCCCAAAATCTTGTTCCCTCTTCTATTCTTAAGGTATATGTCCCAGAGACCTAATTATGGTCTCATCATGTTTGGTATGTGATCTAGTTGTGCATTTATTATTTTGGCCTGGTCCGCCCCCCCCTGGGGTCCCACAAAAGGGCGTGGTCCCAAATTCTTGTGCCCTCTTCTATCCTTAAGGTATATGTCCCAGAGACCTAATTATGGTCTCATTTTGTTGGATAGGTGGTCTAGTTGTGCATGTGCAATTTTGGTCTAGTCCGGACCCCCTGGGACCCCACAAAGGGGCGTGGTCACAAAATATTGTTCCCTCTTCTTTTCTGAAGGTATATGTCCCAGAGACCTAATTATGGTCTCATCAAGTTTGGTAAGTGATGTAGTTGTGCATGTATAATTTTGGTCTGGTCCGGACCCCCTGGGGTCCCAAAATCTTGTTCCCTCATTTTCTCTTAAGGTATATATCCTAGAGACCTAACTATGGTCTCATTTTGTTGGATAGGTGGTGTAGTTGTGCATGTGCAATTTTGGTCTGGTCCAGACCCCCTGGGACCCCACAAAGGGGCGTGGTCCCAAAATCTTGTTCCCTCTTCTTTTCTTAAGGTATATGTCCCAGAGACCTAATTATGGTCTAATCATGTTTGGTATGTGATCTAGTTGTGCATGTATAATTTTGGTCCAGTCTGGACCCCCTGGGGTCCCACAAACGGGTGTGGTCCCAAAATCTTGTTCCCTCTTTTTCTCTGAAGGTATATATCCTAGAGACCTAATTATGGTCTCATTTTGTTGGATAGGTGGTGTAGTTGTGCATGTGCAATTTTGGACCAGTTTGGACCTCCTTGGGCCCCACAGGGGCGTGGTCCCAAAATCTTGTTCCCTCTTTTTTTCTGAAGGTATATGTCCCAGAGACCTAATTATAGTCTCATCATGATTGATATGTGATGTAGCTGTGCATGGATAAGTTTGGTCCAGTCCGGACCCCCTTGGGTCCCACAAAGGGGTGTGGTCCCAAAATCTTGTTCCCTCTTTTTCTTTGAAAGTATATAGCCTAGAGACCTAATTATGGTCTCTTTTTGTTGGATAGGTGGTGTAATTGTGCATGTGCAATTTTGGACCAGTTCGGACCCCCTGGGGCCCCACAAAGGGGCGTGGTCCCAAAATCTTGTTCCCACTTCTTCTCTTATTGTATATGTCTGTGAGACTTAATTATGATCTCATCATGTTTGGTAGGTGGTCTAGTTGTGCATGTGCAATACAAAACATACATGTGTGGTCCAAATATATTTTTACCTCTTCTTCTCTGAAGGTAAATTGTTGTTTGAGTAGAGGATAACAGTAGAGCTCCAGTCTCGACAGAGACTTCTGGTTTTCTTTGTAGGATAGCTTGGCATATAGGATACTGCTGTCAGTCTTGACCCAAATATTATACCAATGAGCATCCTTATTGTTATTGTTGCTAAAGATAAAAACTGAAGGTTACAAGGCTTTGTTTCATTAAATTCTTTTCCAAACCGTAATTCAATGACTTTTAATCTTAGACTTGATACTATAGTCGTCAATCTTCAATGCCTAGAATTTGTAGTGAGTCAGATTTGTTATCATTCATACCGGTAATTCCACAATCATGCTTTGCCTACTAATTGTATAAATGTAGTCTGATTTATTATCATTTATTACGATTATACAATAGTCTTGCACTGCCCTGCAGTTGCAGTGAGTCCGATTTCTTATTATTTATGATACCACAGTCTGTATCAGAGAGTAACTATAGAGAGTCAGACCTGTTATCATTTACGATACCACAGTCTGTAATACTGAGTAACTATAGAGAGTCAGACCTGTTATCATTTATGATACCATAGTCTGGATTCCTGAGTAACTATAGAGAGTCAGACCTGTTATCATTTATGATACCATAGCCTGCATTACTGAGTAACTATTGTGAGGCAGACCTGTTATCATTTATGATACCACAGTCTGGATTACTGAGTAACTATAGAGAGTCAGACCTGTTATCATTTATGATACCACAGCCTGCATTACTGAGTAACTATAGAGAGTCAGACCTGATATCATTTATGATACCACAGCCTGCAGTACTGAGTAACTATAGAGAGTTAGACCTGTTATCATTTATGATACCACAGCCTGCATTACTGAGTAACTATAGAGAGTCAGACCTGTTATCATTTATGATACCACAGCCTGCATTACTGAGTAACTATAGAGAGTCAGACCTGTTATCATTTATGATACCACAGTCTGCATTACTGAGTAACTATTGTGAGTCAGACCTGTTATCATTTATGATACCACAGCCTGCATTACTGAGTAACTATTGTGAGTCATACTTGTTATCATTTATGATACCACAGTCTGGATTACTGAGTAACTATAGAGAGTCAGACCTGTTATCATTTATGATACCATAGTCTGTAATACTGAATAACTATAGAGAGTCAGACCTGTTATCATTTATGATACCACAGTCTGCATTACTGAGTAACTATTGTGAGTCAGACCTGTTATCATTTATGATACCACAGCCTGCATTACTGAGTAACTATTGGGAGTCAGACCTGTTATCATTTATGATACCACAGTCAGGATTACTGAGTAACTTATATAGAGAGTCAGTTATCATTTATGATACCACAGCCTGTATTAGTGAGTAACTACAGTGAGTCAGACCGGTTATCATTTATGATACCACAGCCTGCATTACTGAGTAACTATAGAGAGTCAGACCTGTTATCATTTATGATACCACAGCCTGCATTACTGAGTAACTATTGTGAGTCAGACCTGTTATCATTTATGATACCACAGTCAGGATTACTGAGTAACTTATATAGAGAGTCAGACCTGTTATCATTTATGATACCACAGCCTGTATTAGTGAGTAACTATAGAGAGTCAGACCTGTTATCATTTATGATACCATAGTCAGGATTACTGAGTAACTACAGTGAGTCAGACCTGTTATCATTTATGATACCACAGCCTGCATTACTGAGTAACTATAGAGAGTCAGACCTGTTATCATTTATGATACCACAGTCAGGATTACTGAACAACTATAGAGAGTCAGACCTGTTATCATTTATGATACCATAGTCAGGATTACTGAGTAACTATAGAGAGTCAGACCTGTTATCATTTATGATACCACCGCCTGCATTACTGAGTAACTATAGAGAGTCAGACCTGTTATCATTTATGATACCACAGTCAGGATTACTGAGTAACTATAGAGAGTCAGACCTGTTATCATTTATGATACAATAGTCAGGATTACTGAGTAACTATAGAGAGTCAGACCTGTTATCTTTTATGATACCACAGTCAGGATTACTGAGTAACTATAGAGAGTCAGACCTGTTATCATTTATGATACCACCGCCTGCATTACTGAGTAACTATAGAGAGTCAGACCTGTTATCATTTACGATACCACAGCCTGCATTACTGAGTAACTATAGAGAGTCAGACCTGTTATCATTTATGATACCACAGTCAGGAATACTGAGTAACTATAGAGAGTCAGACCTGATATCATTTATGATACCACAGCCTGCATTATTGAGTAACTATAGAGAGTCAGACCTGTTATCATTTATGATACCACAGTCTGCATTACTAAGTAACTATTGTGAGTCAGACCTGTTATCATTTATGATACCACAGTCAGGATTACTGAGTAACTTATATAGAGAGTCAGACCTGTTATCATATATGATACCACAGCCTGCATTACTGAGTAACTATTGTGAGGCAGACCTGTTATCATTTATGATACCACAGTCAGGATTACTGAGTAACTATAGAGAGTCAGACCTGTTATCATTTATGATACCACCGCCTGCATTACTGAGTAACTATAGAGAGTCAGACTTGTTATCATTTATGATACATGTACCACAGTCAGGATTACTGAGTAACTATAGAGAGTCAGACCTGTTATCATTTATGATACATGTACCACAGTCAGGATTACTGAGTAACTATAGAGAGTCAGACCTGTTATCATTAATTATACCATAGTCTGGATTACTGAGTAAGTATAGAGAGTCAGACCTGTTATCATTTATGATACCACAGTCAGGATTACCGAGTAACGATAGAGAGTCAGACCTGTTATCATTTATGATACCATAGTCAGGATTACTGAGTAACTATAGAGAGTCAGACCTGTTATCATTTATGATACCACAGCCTGAGTTACTGAGTAAATATAGAGAGTCAGACCTGTTATCATTTATGATACCACAGTCAGGAATACTGAGTAACTATAGAGAGTCAGACCTGATATCATTTATGATACCACAGCCTGCAGTACTGAGTAACTATAGAGAGTTAGACCTGTTATCATTTATGATACCACAGCCTGCATTACTGAGTAACTATTGTGAGTCAGACCTGTTATCATTTATGATACCACAGTCAGGATTACTGAGTAACTTATATAGAGAGTCAGACCTGTTATCATTTATGATACCACAGCCTGGATTAGTGAGTAACTATAGAGAGTCAGACCTGTTATCATTTATGATACCACAGTCAGGATTACTGAGTAACTACAGTGAGTCAGACCTGTTATCATTTATGATACCACAGCCTGCATTACTGAGTAACTATAGAGAGTCAGACCTGTTATCATTTATGATAACACAGTCAGGATTACTGAACAACTATAGAGAGTCAGACCTGTTATCATTTATGATACCATAGTCAGGATTACTGTGTAACTATAGAAAGTCAGACCTGTTATCATTTATGATACCACCGCCTGCATTACTGAGTAACTATAGAGAGTCAGACCTGTTATCATTTATGATACCACAGTCAGGATTACTGAGTAACTATAGAGAGTCAGACCTGTCATCATTTATGATACCATAGTCAGGATTACTGAGTAACTATAGAGAGTCAGACCTGTTATCATTTATGATACCACAGCCTGCATTACTGAGTAACTATAGAGAGTCAGACCTGTTATCATTTATGATACCACATTCAGGATTACCGAGTAACGATAGAGAGTCAGACCTGTTATCATTTATGATACCATAGTCAGGATTACTGAGTAACTATAGAGAGTCAGACCTGTTATCATTTATGATACCACCGCCTGAGTTACTGGGTAAATATAGAGAGTCAGACCTGTTATCATTTATGATACCACAGTCAGGATTACTGAGTAACTATAGAGAGTCAGACCTGTTATCATTTATGATACCACAGTCAGGATTACTGAGTAACTATAGAGAGTCAGACCTGTTATCATTTATGATACCACAGTCAGGAATACTGAGTAACTATAGAGAGTCAGACCTGTTATCATTTATGATACCACAGTCTGGATTACTGAGTAACTATAGAGAGTCAGACCTTTTCTCATTTATGATACCACAGCCTGCATTACTGAGTAACTATAGAGAGTCAGACCTGTTATCATTTAGGATACCACAGTCTCCATTACTGAGTAACTATAGAGAGTTAGACCTGTAATCATTTATGATACCACAGCCTGCATTACTTAGTAAATACAGTGAGTCAGACCTGTTATCAGTTATGATACCATAGTCAGGATTACTGAGTAATTATAGAGAGTCAGACCTGAAATCATTTATGATACCACAGTCTGGATTACTGAGTAACTATAGACAGTTAGAGCTGTTATCATTTATGATACCATAGTCAGGATTACTGAGTAACTACAGTGAGTCAGACCTGTTATCATTTATGATACCATAGTTTGGATTACTGAGTAACTATAGAGAGTCAGACCTGTTATCATTATTGATACCATAGTCTGGATTACTGAGTAACTACAGTGAGTCAGACCTGTTATCATTTATGATACCACAGCCTGCATTACTGAGTAACTGTAGACAGTTAGAGCTGTTATCATTTATGATACCACAGCCTGCATTACTGAGTAACTACAGTGAGTCAGACCTGTTATCATTTTGTTAGGAATATTAATCCTAGGTCTTTCTCTTGGCTGGTATATTGTATGTGTACAGTTTGTTAGTAATATAAAGCCTAGGCCTTTGTCTGGGCTGGTATATCATATGTGTATATTTGACAGGAAAATGAAGCCTAGGTCTTTGTCTGGATGGTATATTATATGTGTACAGTTTGCTAGGAATAATTAAGCTAGGTCTTTGTCTGGGCTGGTATATTTTATGTGTTAAATACGAAGAGGTACCGAAGGGTTAACCATTTCTCATAATCTAGAAATAAAAGGACAATATCATGTATAGTGTCATATTCAGACAAATGTGAACCCCAATAAAATCAAGGTGAGACCAAGTGCCAGGGAGGTCCCTGGTTGCATGCAACACCTGTCGCAAAAGTCCTGCAACAACTTGTCATGTCGAGGAAGTAAATACATAAATATACACATATGAACACATGAAGTTATTTAAGAAATATAAAGCCTAGGTCTTTGTCTGGGCTGGTATATTTGTACAGGTTGTTATCAGTATCAGGCCTTGGTCTTTGTCTAGGTTGGTATATTACATGTGCACAGTTTGTTAGGAATACTGAGCCAAGGTCTTTTTCTTAGCTGGTATATCATATGTGTATATTTTGTTAAGAATATTAGGCCTAGGTCTTTGTCTGGGCTGGTATATTATAATTATGTGTACAGTTTTTCAGGATTATTAAGCAAAGGTGTTTGTCTGGGATGGTATATTCATGTGTACAATTTGCCAGGAATATTAATCCAAGGTCTTCGTCTGGGCTGGTATATTATATGTGTACATTTAATTAGGTCATTGTTTGGGTTGCCATATTATATTTGAACAGTTTTTGGGTCTTTGTATGGGTTAGTAATTATACGTGTACATTTATTAGGTCTTTGTCTGGGCAGGTATATTATATGTGTACATTTTATTTGGGCCCCACTTCATAAGTGGTGGCCTATAGTAATCACTCTGTCTGTCTGTGCGTCTGTTTGTCTGTCTGTCTATCAGCAAAAACTTTAACATTTGCCATATCTAATACACTGTGGCAAATAGCGCTTCCATATTTGGCATGTGTGTTCCTTATGACAAGACCTATTCGTTGATACCAAAACTTTTGAATTATGTGATCTTGACAGTGACCTTTGACCTGCATTTGAAAAACTTTAACATTGACTATAACTATTGAATGGTAATAAGTAGAGCTTTAATATTTGGCATGTGCGTTCCTTATGACAAGACTTTTCAGGTGATACCAAAAGTTTTTATCATATGACCTTGACAGTGACCTTTGACCTATGTTTGAAAAACTTTAATATTGACCATAACTATTGCACCGTAAGAAGTAGGGTTTTCATATTTGGCATGTGTGTTCCTTATGATTAGACCTTTCCATTGATAACAAAATTTTGGATTATGTGACCTTTGACCTGCATGTGAAAAACTATATTATTGACCGTAACTATTGAACTGTAATAAATAGGGCTATAATATTTGGCATGTGCGTTACTTATAACAAGACTTTTCTATTAGTACCAAAAGTTTTGATCATGTGATCTTGACAGTGACCTCTGACCTATGTTTGAATAACTTCGAATAACTTAAATAAAATCGACCATAACTATTGATCGTAAGAAGTAGGGTTTTCATATTCCACACGTTTGTTCCTTATGATAAGACATTTCCACTGGTACCAAAAGTTTTGATCATTTTACCATACCAGTTGAGGTCAAAGTCATGGTGACAGACATCCTGTGGGGCCCTTCTGACTTTGTCAGTTTATTTTTTACGTCTTTGCCTGGATTAGTATATTATATATGTATATTTTATTAGGATTTTTTGGACCGTAAGTCCAATACGTTTAGTGCTATTGCAATGAAACTTCATACACTTACTCGCCATGAGTGGAAGATATACCCTATTCTTTCTGGGGTCAAAAGGTCAAAGGTCAAGGATATAGGAATGGAGTATCAAAAATTGGTTTCTGGACCATAAATTCAATACCTTTTGTGCTACTGCAATGCCTGCCTAGACCCTACTTACCATTATTCGAAGATGTGCCTTATTGTACCTGGGGTCAACAGGGCAAAGGTCAAGATCATAACAGTGGGGTATCAGAAATTGGTGTCCGGACCATAAGTCCAATGTGTTTAGTGCTTTGGCAATGAAACTTCATATGCTAACTCGCCATGAGTGGAATATGCGCCTTATTGTTTCTGAGGTTTTGCAACTTGGCACATTGCACCGGGATGCAAATCTCTTGTTAAGTCTTTGTCTGTGATTGTATATTATGTATGTACAGTTTATTAGGTCTTTGCCAGGGCTTGTATATTATGTACATTTTATAAGGTCTTTGGCTTGTTTCATTGATAAGGTCCAATTTCAAGCTATGAACTCATCATCAAACACAACATTGAAGGCATACTCAGTATATATCTTCTCTATTTAGACAATGAAGTCATGAATAAAACAATTATATTGAATGATTTTTCATTATTGTTTTGTCAGAGGACCTTACTTGGATGCAGAGACCCCTATAGGTGCTGAGTCCCCTGTAGGTGTAGATATACTAAGAGATATGAGGACCTTATATAAATACCTGCTTCCGGTCAGTGTGTTGTTGACTTTTATTGCTTCAGCAGTCACAGGCCAGTCAAGGTGAGTGTAAATTAATCAAATTAAAGAACAGGTAAAATTCTGTTTTAAAATTAACTCTCAGAACAATAAGAAGAAATTTTATTTTCATTCCTTACATTTTAAACTATGATTAAAGGCCTGTTTTTATATCCATCTGCTGTATGTAGCATATTTCCGTCTAGCCTGTATTGTCACTATATTATACAGGAATGATATTTTATACCAAACATATCCATTCAAGCAGTGTATTATGACCTTGTCTTTAAGATTGAATTCAAGATCGCCAGTTTTCTAAACTTTCAGTGATTTATAAAATCTCATTTAAAAATCTAGTGATTAATTGGTGGTAATTTCCTCACCAACTTTACTTTAAGAAAAATATATATATATATATATATATATATATATATATATATATATATATATATATATGTGTGTGTGTGTGTGTGTGTGTGTGTGTGTGTGTGTGTGTAATTAACTTTATATTGTGTGAGACACCTGTGTTTACTATATGTAATTTCAATTGCAACTGCACATATGGGTATATGGTAAATAAATAAGAGGTCACATTATAAATTCCCAAAATCTATGTTTTCCTAAATAAAAGACCTCTGTATATAGGCGACCTGTCTATAAAGGCCACTTTTGACTCTTCGCTTAGCCGAACTTAATAGACAGGTTTGACTGTATATATATATATATATATATATATATATATATATATATATATATATATATATATATATATATATATATATATATATATGTAAAGGCTATTGTGCTTATACTGAGGTTGTTAAGAGAATCTTACTGGAAGCACATATACTTTCATCATTCAAAATTTATAGTATCATTAAGTTCCTCCTCAGAAATATTAAAAATGAATTTACCTAGGAGTAAATCCTGACCTGAATTATACTGATTACAATGCACTATTTGTATGTCCATTTCTGTTAATACAAGGGAAATACAATGAAGACCTTCCTATGATAGTGTTCTAAAATGTAAGATGCAAGGTTAATATCTAGTACTGTGATATTTGTTATATGAGGTATTTGTTGGATTATTTGGATTATTTGACCCTGATACTCATGAAACGCGATGTGCGGTTTTACATATTGTGATATGTCGAGGTATAATACTACACATAAGATACGTCAAGTCATACACTGAGATAGGTAACAAAGAATCCATTACATGGTAGAAGGATGCCTTACATATCTATACCACTGATATAGGTAACAAAGAATCCATTACATGGTAGAAGGATGCCTTACATATCTATACCACTGATATAGGTAACAAAGAATCCATTACATGGTAGAAGGATGCCTTACATATCTATACCACTGATATAGGTAACAAAGAATCCATTACATGGTAGAAGGATGCCTTACATATCGATACCACTGATATAGGTAACAAAGAATCCATTACATGGTAGAAGGATGCCTTACATATCTATACCACTGATATAGGTAACAAAGAATCCATTACATGGTAGAAGGATGCCTTACATATCTATACCACTGATATAGATAACAAAGAATCCATTACATGGTAGAAGGATGCCTTACATATCGATACCATTTCTATGTTTCTCAAATCAATTAATACTCCCTAGAGAGAATTAGATACTTTTGCTTATTGTTTATGATTGTCTATGTTGCTTTTAGGGATTATGTCTTGACAGCTCCAAAGCAGGTGGTGTATGGCGAGCCATATGGTGTAACTTTCGGCCTGAAATTGAATGACCGAATGACCACAACAACAACTGTTGAACTGACATTGAAGACAGTGCCGACAGATAAGACTTCAAAACCTGTTGTCATCGACTCAAAGACTCTTAGCTTTGGTGCTACAGGTATACATTGTTGGTTTATATCATGACAATTCATTGAAGTTAATTCATGTCTTCCTTTTACTGTATGAAGTTGTAATTGAACCCATTCAGAACACCATCTAATATTAAACAAACATTTATGTATTGTGTATATGTTTAACATTAATTTTGATTGTATTTTTACTTTTTCTCAGAGTCCACCACTGGAAAAGAAGTGAAGCTCTCGGTGAGTCACATCTATACAGAAAGAATTACTGAATGAATGATTAATTTGACATTACAAAATTAGTAGAATGATGCTCCAGTTTGTTTTTTTTTTTTGTTCTCACAAAATTTAATTGAGTTAAAATGCTTTGGGCTAATGGAGGCTGTCATAATAAACTTTATGAACTCTCTGTTTAATTTACTCAAAGGGATTCAGTAAAAGACATACCCGTAAGTACTTATGCTAATATTTTTATGCTGTATGTATGATAGGTCAGTGATATTTTTTGCTTTACCACCATCTTCTGTCTCAATGGACCGTTTGTTCACATTTGGTTGTTACTGATCTCATATGTACACCCAGCAATTTCCTTAGCCGTTTAGTTATATCATAGTCAGTTTTATTGTGGACTGGACTTCTAGAGATCTGTTAAAGGTCTATGACTATAAATGTTTGTTAAGGTATTCCCATCCTAACTCCCTATTTCTGCTCCAAAAGATGGTGTGTGCTTATAATGATATATGCTAATGCTATATACATACTCGGAAACTTCCTCAAGCCTTTTATGTGCTGAGAAACTTACCTGAAAATTTGAGTTTCTTTATTTCAATATCAGATTTTTGGCATTTTCTTTCCATTTTCACTTTCAGTATTTCATTCTGAGTCATTTTATATCAAAACATGACTAAAATATTCAAATTAAAAGGTAATAAAAGAAATCAAACCATACAAAATATTACAAATTTTTGGTCATCAAAGTTGATCTTTTTGTTAATTACTTTCTGGTTTCGTGTCCGATTTTATTCAAACAAAATGTCGGTCTCAAAAAGACCATTACAAAAATATATACATTATTGAGGTACTTTTCGAAAAATGAAATTTATGAAGTTTTGCAGGAGTAGAAATTCCCCAATCAGACTCTTATGTCAACTTCTGTTACATCCATGTAATATAATGAATAAGTACTGAGGTCTATCCATAGTGTAAGTTAGGGTCACAGGGAACACTTAATAAATGTATATCTCTTCTCACAATACATGGGGGATTATGATGAATGATAGTCATGTAGTTAAGTTGACTTACGTAAGTTGTGTCTGAACACATGGCTTAGATGTTTTTATTTCATTAATTAGTGCAATAGTTTTTAACATATGGTACATCATTCCAGTCCCAATCAGTTGCACTTAATTAAAGTAATTTGTACTTTCATTACAGACTACATACAGTTCAAGTGTACGCCAGTTGAAGTATGAATTGACTTTGACAATTGATAATGGAGTAAATGCATCAAAATCTATCAACAATCAAATTCTTCCAGTTGTTTACCCTAATGGCTTCCTGATGATCCAAACTGATAAAGGCGTCTACAGCTTCCTACAAACTGGTAAGTCCAATGAAGAAATGTAATTGTAATACTGAAGGCACATACAGTGCTTGATAAATATATTCTGTAGAAGGCAGGGTGCTTCAGGAAACATGTTATACTACAGGATACAGGTAACATGTTATACCACAGGATACAGGTATGTACCCAGTACAACAGGAAACAATTATACCACAGGAGACAAGAATATAACAGAAGACAGATATTACAGGAGACAGGTTATTCTGAGGGGTCAAATAAGTACTACAGGAGGTGGGTATAAATACTCAGGAGATGGGTTGTACTGCAGGAGGCTTTTATAATACAGGAAACAGGTAATTACTTCAGAAGACAGATTATACTACTGGTGACAGGTAAATGCTTCAAAAGACAGATTATACTACTGGCATCAGGTAAATGCTTAAGAAGACAGATTATACTACTGGCATCAGGTAAATGCTTCCGAAGACAGATTATACTACTGGTGATAGGTAAATTCTTCAGAAGACAGATTATACTACTGGGGACAGGTAAATACTTCAGAAGACAGATTATACTACTGGGGACAGGTAAATACTTCAGAAGACAGATTATACTACTGGTGACAGGTAAATGCTTAAGAAGACAGATTATACTACTGGTGACAGGTAAATGCTTCAGAAGACAGATTATACTACTGGCATCAGGTAAATGCTTCAGAAGACAGATTATACTACTGGCGTCAGGTAAATGCTTCAGAAGACAGATTATACTACTGGCGTCAGGTAAATGCTTCAGAAGACAGATTATACAACTGGTGACAGGTAAATACTTCAGAAGACAGATTATACTACTGGGGACAGGTAAATGCTTCCGAAGACAGATTATACTACTGGAGACAGGTAAATGCTTCAGAAGACAGATTATACTACTGGGGACAGGTGAACTTTTCAGAAGACAGATTATACTACTGGCGTCAGGTAAATGCTTCCGAAGACAGATTATACTACTGGGGACAGGTAAATACTTCAGAAGACAGATTATACTACTGGTGACAGGTAAATGCTTCAGAAGACAGAATATACTACTGGTGACAGGTAAATGCTTCAGAGGACAGATTATACTATTGGTGACAGGTAAATGCTTCAGAAGACAGATTATACTACTGGTGACAGGTAAATGCTTCAGAAGACAGATTATACTACTGGGGACAGGTAAATGCTTCAGAAGACAGATTATACTACTGGAGACAGGTAAATACTTCAGAAGACAGATTATACTACTGGGGACAGGTAAATACTTCAGAAGACAGATTATACTACTGGTGACAGGTAAATGCTTAAGAAGACAGATTATACTACTGGTGACAGGTAAATGCTTCAGAAGACAGATTATACTACTGGCATCAGGTAAATGCTTCAGAAGACAGATTATACTACTGGCGTCAGGTAAATGCTTCAGAAGACAGATTATACTACTGGCGTCAGGTAAATGCTTCAGAAGACAGATTATACTACTGGTGACAGGTAAATACTTCAGAAGACAGATTATACTACTGGGGACAGGTAAATGCTTCCGAAGACAGATTATACTACTGGAGACAGGTAAATGCTTCAGAAGACAGATTATACTACTGGGGACAGGTGAACTTTTCAGAAGACAGATTATACTACTGGCGTCAGGTAAATGCTTCCGAAGACAGATTATACTACTGGGGACAGGTAAATACTTCAGAAGACAGATTATACTACTGGTGACAGGTAAATGCTTCAGAAGACAGAATATACTACTGGTGACAGGTAAATGCTTCAGAGGACAGATTATACTATTGGTGACAGGTAAATGCGTCAGAAGACAGATTATACTACTGGGGACAGGTAAATGCTTCAGAAGACAGATTATACTACTGGTGACAGGTAAATGCTTCAGAAGACAGATTATACTACTGGGGAGAGGTGAACTTTTCAGAAGACAGATTATACTACTGGCGTCAGGTAAATGCTTCCGAAGACAGATTATACTACTGGGGACAGGTAAATACTTCAGAAGACAGATTATACTACTGGTGACAGGTAAATGCTTCAGAAGACAGAATATACTACTGGTGACAGGTAAATGCTTCAGAGGACAGATTATACTATTGGTGACAGGTAAATGCTTCAGAAGACAGATTATACTACTGGTGACAGGTAAATGCTTCAGAAGACAGATTATACTACTGGGGACAGGTAAATGCTTCAGAAGACAGATTATACTACTGGAGACAGGTAAATACTTCAGAAGACAGATTATACTACTGGGGACAGGTAAATACTTCAGAAGACAGATTATACTACTGGTGACAGGTAAATGCTTAAGAAGACAGATTATACTACTGGTGACAGGTAAATGCTTCAGAAGACAGATTATACTACTGGCATCAGGTAAATGCTTCAGAAGACAGATTATACTACTGGCGTCAGGTAAATGCTTCAGAAGACAGATTATACTACTGGCGTCAGGTAAATGCTTCAGAAGACAGATTATACTACTGGTGACAGGTAAATACTTCAGAAGACAGATTATACTACTGGTGACAGGTAAATGCTTCAGAAGACAGATTATACTACTGGGGACAGGTAAATGCTTCAGAAGACAGATTATACTACTGGAGACAGGTAAATACTTCAGAAGACAGATTATACTACTGGGGACAGGTAAATACTTCAGAAGACAGATTATACTACTGGTGACAGGTAAATGCTTAAGAAGACAGATTATACTACTGGTGACAGGTAAATGCTTCAGAAGACAGATTATACTACTGGCATCAGGTAAATGCTTCAGAAGACAGATTATACTACTGGCGTCAGGTAAATGCTTCAGAAGACAGATTATACTACTGGCGTCAGGTAAATGCTTCAGAAGACAGATTATACTACTGGTGACAGGTAAATACTTCAGAAGACAGATTATACTACTGGGGACAGGTAAATGCTTCAGAAGACAGATTATACTACTGGGGACAGGTGAACTTTTCAGAAGACAGATTATACTACTGGCGTCAGGTAAATGCTTCCGAAGACAGATTATACTACTGGGGACAGGTAAATACTTCAGAAGACAGATTATACTACTGGTGACAGGTACCGGTAAATGCTTCAGAAGACAGATTATACTACTGGGGACAGGTGAACTTTTCAGAAGACAGATTATACTACTGGCGTCAGGTAAATGCTTCAGAAGACAGAATATACTACTGGTGACAGGTAAATGCTTCAGAGGACAGATGATACTATTGGTGACAGGTAAATGCGTCAGAAGACAGATTATACTACTGGGGACAGGTAAATGCTTCAGAAGACAGATTATACTACTGGTGACAGGTAAATGCTTCAGAAGACAGATTATACTACTGGGGAGAGGTGAACTTTTCAGAAGACAGATTATACTACTGGCGTCAGGTAAATGCTTCAGAAGGCAGATTATACTACTGGGGACAGGTAAATGCTTCAGAAGACAGATTATACTACTGGTGACAGGTAAATGCTTCAGAAGACAGATTATACTACTGGTGACAGGTAAATGCTTCAGAAGACAGATTATACTACTGGTGACAGGTAAATGCTTCAGAAGACAGATTATACTACTGGGGACAGGTAAATGCTTCAGAAGACAGATTATACTACTGGAGACAGGTAAATGCTTCAGAAGACAGATTATACTACTGGGAAGAGGTGAACTTTTCAGAAGACAGATTATACTACTGGCGTCAGGTAAATGCTTCAGAAGACAGATTATACCACTGGTGACAGGTAAATGCTTCAGAAGACAGATTATACTACTGGCGTCAGGTAAATGCTTCCGAAGACAGATTATACTACTGGGGACAGGTAAATACTTCAGAAGACAGATTATACTACTGGTGACAGGTAAATGCTTCAGAAGACAGCTTATACCACTGGTGACAGGTAAATGCTTCAGAAGACATTATACTACTGGGGACAGGTAAACTTATCAGAAGACAGATTATACTACTGGAGACAGGTAAATGCTTCAGAAGACAGATTATACTACTGGAGACAGGTAAATTCTTCAGAAGACAGATTATACTACTTGAGACAGGTAATTACTTCAGAAGACAGATTGTACTACTGGTGACAGGTAAATGCTTCATAAGAGACATTATATTACTCGAGACAGGTAAATAGTACTAAATAGTACTAAATAGTACTAAATACTTAAGAAAACATATTATACTAATGGAGATGGGTAAATTCTTCAGAAGACAGATTATACTACTGGAGACAGGTATATACTACAGTAGATAGGTATGTATTAAAAAGACAGGTATGTACTACAGTAGATAGGTGTGTATTAAAAAGACAGGTATGTACTACAGAAGAGAATTAGGATTATTACTACATGTGACATATAATACAAAAGTGGTCATTAGTCAGGTAAGAACTACAGTAGACAGGTATGTACTACAGTAGTCAGGTTAGAACTACAGGAGACAGGTATATACTACAGCAGACAGGATATAACTACAGGAGACAGGTATGCACTACAGTAGACAGGTTATAACTACAGGAGACAGGTATGTACTACAGTAGACAGGATATAACTACAGGAAACAGGTATGTACTACAGTAGACAGGATATAACTACAGGAGACAGGTATGTACTACAGTAGACAGGATATAACTACAGGAGACAGATATGTACTACAGTAGACAGAATATAACTACAGGAAACAGGTATGTACTACAGTAGACAGGATATAACTACAGGAGACAGGTATGTACTACAGTAGACAGGATATAACTACAGGAGACAGGTATGTACTACAGTAGACAGGATATAACTACAGGAAACAGGTATGTACTACATTAGACAGGATATAACTACAGGAGACAGGTATGTACTACATTAGACAGGATATAACTACAGGAGACAGGTATGTACTACAGTAGACAGGATATAACTACAGGAGACAGGTATGTACCACAGCAGACAGGATATAACTATAGGAGACAGGTATGTACTACAGTAGACAGGTTATAACTACAATGAGACAGGTATGTACTGCAGTAGACAGGATATAACTATAGGAGACAGGTATGTACTACAGTAGACAGGTAATAACTACAATGAGACAGGTATGTACTGCAGTAGACAGGATATAACTACAGGAGACAGGTATGTACAACAGCAGACAAGATATAACTATAGGAGACAGGTATGTACTACAGTAGACAGGTTATAACTACAATGAGACAGGTATGCACTACTGCAGCAGACAGGTCATAATATCAGTAGTACAGAAGATAGGTAAGTAATACAGGAGATAGGTAAGTAATACAGAAGATAGGTAAGTACTACAGGAGTTTGGAAAGTACTACAAGAGATAGGTAAGTAGTGCAAGAGATAGGTAATTACCACAGGAGATAGGTTAGTATTATAGGAGATAGGTAAGTACTACAGGAGTTGAGAAAGCACTACAGGAGATAGGTAAGTACTACAAGAGTTGAGAATGTACTACAGGAGTTGAGAAAGTACTACAGGAGATAGGTAAGTACTACATGAGATAGATAAGTTCTACAGGAGACAGATAAGTACTACAGGAGTTGATAAAGTACTACAGGAGATAGGTAAGTACTATAGGAGATAAGAAGGTACTATAGGTGTTGAGAAAGTACTACAGGAGTTGAGAAAGTACTACAGGAGATAGGTAGGTACTACAGGAGATAGGTAAGTATGACAGGAGATAGGTAAGTACTACAGGAGATAGTTAAGTACTATAGGAGATAGGAAAGTTCTGGAGGAGATAGATAAGTATTACAGGAGACAGATAAGTACTACAGGAGATTTGTAGGTACTAGAGGAGTTGAGAAAATACCACAGGAGATAGGTAGGTACTATAGGAGATAGGAAAGTATTACAGATGTTGAGAAAGTACTACAGGAGATAGGTAAGAACTACAGGAGATAGGTATGTACTGCAGGAGAAAGGTAAGTACTACAGGAGATAGGTAAGTACTACAAGAGTTGAGAATGTACTACAGGAGTTAAGAAAATACTACAGGAGATAGGTAAGTATTACAGGAGATAGGTAAGTACTACAGGAGATAGATAAGTTCTACAGGAGACAGATAAGTACTACATAGAGTTGAGAAAGTACTACAGGAGATAGGTAAGTACTACAGGAGATAGGTAGGTACTACAGGAGATAGGCAAGTACTACAGAAGATAGATATAAGTACTGTAGGAGATAGGAAAGTACTACAGGAGATAGATAAGTACTACAGGAGACAGATAAGTACTACAGGAGATAGGTAGGTACTACAGGAGTTGAGAAAGTACTACAGGAGATAGGTAGGTACTATAGGAGATAGGAAAGTATTACAGGAGATAGGTATAAGTACTATAGGAAATAGGAAAATACTACAGGAGTTGAGAAAGTACTACAGGAGATAGGTAAGTACTACAGGAGATAGGTATGTACTGCAGGAGAAAGGTATGTACTACAGGAGATAGGTAAGTACCATACTACAGGAGATAGGTAAGTATTATAGGAGATAGGTATGTACTACAGACACATGCACTACAAATGAAAATTATATATAATTACAAAAGAAGGTACTTTGACTTTATGGAAATGTATTACAGAAGAACGATGTTTGTAAGTACCTGTATATATTTGTTCACCATGTGCTGTAACAGACTCTAGTTTGAAAGTTTGGCATGTTAAATATGTTATCTAGTTTGCTTGTACATTGTAAACTTAACCTTGAAGCTTTATAATAAATTTTTGTAAGAATTTCATAAGAAAAATGCAAAATCTTGCCCCAGAGTTGTCCTAGATTAAAAGATCAAAAGTTACGTATTGAATTTCGTTTAGAGAAAGAGTGATACAATATGTAAATTTTACCTTCAGGCTTTGCTATAAATTAGACTTCTGTTATCATTTGCAGTGCGAATGAGAGTGTTAGCTTTAGATTCCAATCTGTTGCCGTTGGCTGACCCGATTAACATATATATCAAGGTAAATGAAAGGTGTTATTTATGAATTTCTTATATCTGTAAATGAACCATTATACTTATATTCCTTTCATCAGCAGTGTTGAATGGTGGATATATATGAATTGTCCTGTCCGTTGATTTGTCTATCTATTTTAGGTAGTTTGTCCCTTTCACAACCAAATGAATACTTAAAAATGACCTTAATGTAGAGGTAATCTTTATACAGAATTTATTAATCCCCCTCTCCTCCAGAAAAAGAAAAAAAAAGAAATTCCATAAACAAATACTTGAGAAAATAAGAATTTCACAAAAACGGTGTTTATACAGTCACATTGAATAAAAATAAATTAAATTAGAAATTTAATGAATTTTATAAAACTTCGTAAATTTGTCAGGGCGACCCATTGTTACAGTAGAGATCAGACTTTCGGAACCTTGTCTCATCCTCTCCCAGTAAAGTAAAAAACGAAAGGCTTCCGAACATTTAGGCTTTACCTCTTTACTACTCGTTCAACACATGCGCTACCAAATGTAGTTCTCGTGATCATAATTCAATACTATGTTTTGAGGTTGAATTTACTGATTCGTTTAGCACATCAAATGTTGACAGTATTAGTAAATGATTAAATAGTACTAGGTGAAACGAAGAGTATCATTCTTCTTTAATGCGTATGAATTTTAGTACAAAGCTTATGGAAATTCCCCAGAATATTTGGCGCGTTTTTTCTATGCTATAAATAGTAGCCGAAACGGAGAGAGGTGAACGAGACAGCAAGCTGACAGTGGAAGAGTTCTCGATAAATAGTACCGGTAAGTGTTTTGTCAATTCTTGTTGATACAATATGTATATAGTATATACTAGTATTTGTTTTGCTGTAGAAACTATTTATAATTGTTTTTTAATGTTGTAAGACGTGTAAATTTTGAACCGTACAGCTAGTTTACTACAACACATTGCAGAATGCAGTAGTCGGTACGCCTTTGATTACACGCTACGGTACTCTAAGTTCTAACGCCGTCGAGTTTGGCTATATAAATTTGTCTTTTAATAATGTATGACTTGTAGATTTTGAACCGGAGGCCCAGTTCACAACAATTAACGTATTGCAGTACGCAATTATTGTTCATTGTTTCTCAACATTAGATAACGACTAGGTCGTCATTATTTCTTAATTAACAGTTTCATTAGAAATTAGGTCAGCATGTACATGTATGCATGTCATGTTCATGCAGACAGGATCATGTTTGTTATGTTGTGGCAGTAATAATAAAGCCCTTATCTTCAATTTTCCAAGATGAAATACAACAGATTTTTATAGAACTATTAGAAGAGTTCTGGGTTTTTGAATTCCAGATTAACAAGTAATATCTGTATTCAAATTCTCTTGCTATAAAAGGTGTGCAAGAGCGATTTCATATTTAATTGGTCATTCTCAAAGTCGGACATCCGGGTATCTATAACCAGCATTCGAAACATTCGGGGTATACATTGGACTTTATCATAGAGAACAATGAGCATTCCGGTAGGAATTTTTGTAAAAAGGAATTAAAATATTTTGTCATTCAAGCAAGTAAATTATGACTCCATGTTATACAGATTTCCGATCATATTTTATAAGAAACCGCCTTTAGAATTGATACAGAAGAGAGCACAAAGTTGTATTAATGCTTCTAATGATAAACCCCGAGTTTTACCCCAAGTGACATGGCCAGACTCCTTGGTCATCTACGTAGACCAATGGAGACAGTGACCTCACACCGACTTCAAAAATAACACTTCTTCCATTATGTAGCGTACTCAAAGTTTGAGCCTTTATGCTTAATTCATACACTGGGTACTAGTAGTAACTACTTTGCAAATTTTCTGTAACCATACTATGAATAAAGCTGTAGAATAATTGGTATAAAGTGCATAAAGAATATATGTTATGTAGATTTCTCAGAATTGTCTGCAACAGTGGCAGATCCAGGGGTGTTAGGGGGGTTCGGAAAAACCCCTTCAGATAGGAAAAATGTTAAATTTATGCGAAATTTGCACTATTTCTTGAAAATGTTGGTTAAAACCCCCTCATCCAGGATAAAAACCTCCTCAGATGAGCTCCTGGATCTGCCACTGTGCACATAAGATTGTGGTATATCTAGTTAGGTTATTAATCCTTATCAAAATCTTCTTCAGGATAAGTGAACCAACAATGTCATGGTAACGAACCTAGTACCTGTGAGAAATATCATCAAAGATGAGACAACACTGTAAATGTTGCACTGTGGAGGGAGGCTGCTATTGCAGATGTCAGACTTTGAGACTATATACATGTAGTAGTAACATGTATTGTGGCTTACACTTACCGGGGTGAGGTCACACTCTCAACAACACAGTAGTCAGCTGTGCAGGTAAGAATGAGAAATATTAGATAGATATCTTTTAACTTTTTGGTTTGTCAGGTTGTCATCACTTGACAAAGTTCACTTGATTGTGGCTGAAAATACATACTTCTCTATGCATAACAACACAATCACATTATCTCTTAAAGTTAGATGTGTTTGTAATTGTATTTTTGTAAGGTTTAAGTTCCAGGTTAGGGTCAATATTTTTTATTATACATGTTGGATATTACATTTTGTTCCATGAGTATGGGTTATGAATAGTTTTTGAAGTTTCTCAAATCAGTAGAAAATATTGCATTTTCAATCAACAGCTGCATACATGATGTCTGATAATAAAGGATGAAAAAAATGTGTGGATAATTAATGATAATGATTATATTAATTCATTTAGATTAATTTGAGTTTGTTCAATTTTCAGAAAACATCAGCTCCAGAAATGAAGAAGATAGTAGAAGTTACAAGAATATGCAAGAGAGATACAGATCAGAGATTTTAGCCATTGACATGGGTAGAGTTATCTGCGAAAACCAGATTCTTGAAAAACACTTTGACCGCTATGTTGAAGCTCTTGATGAAAAATTTCTTTGCACCTCAACATTTGTAAAGAAGGATGACAGAGTTGCCAAGTTCATTGATAAAGAAAATTAGATACAGTAGTTTCAAAGTTTAACAAATTCTGCATTCAGTTCATTTTCAGTGGACTGAAAAGTAATGTCACTTCACATATTTCAAGCATAATATGATATTTGAAATACACAAGAACTCAGTGACTTATATTAATTCAAACATATTGAATTAATTGAAAAGAACACGAGAACAGTGACATAATTTGCTAAATATATATACAAATATCAAACATTATCTTTTTAAATATCATCATGTAAAGGATATCGGATAATGTTTCTCTTGTGTTTGTAAATAAAAGCTTCAGGTCTCTTAATAAAGTCATTATCTGTATGTGATTGTACAACTTCTGATGATGTCAGTAATTTGTTATTACTCATAAAAAAGAATGCTGGTATCTTTCCAGTTTCCTTTATTGAGCATGTTTTAATTTTGATACATGGTAGAATTATTATTTGATTTCATTTGAAGGTTGTTTCTTGTTGAAGATGATAACTATAAAGATATGTTGCCATCATTTTCATATTGACTCTTGAACATGTGAATAACTTGCATATAACTTTCATTTAACATTTTCATACTGACTTTTGAACTTGTGAATAACTTGCACATAACTTTCATTTAACATCATAGTAATTGTGTTCCCAAAATAATTTTGGGGGAAGCATGTAGTCCTTGCCGTGTCCGTCGGAGCTCATATCTCCTATACCTTTCATCAGATTTTGATCATACTTCACCAAAATGTAATGTAGGTTAAGGGCTTTTGGACAAAAGTCACTCAAGGTCATTTCTGAAAGGTCAAGGTCACTTATTAACTATGACTTAAAACTCCATGAAGTACTTATATCTCCTACACCTTTCATCAGAATTTGATCATACTTAACAAAAGTGTTAATTAGGTGCCTATGGACAAAGGTCACTCAAGTTTAATACTGAAAGGTTAAGGTCACAATAAAAGTTTTATTTCGTAACTAATTAAGGTCAAGCTTACTCATTTTAGTTTAAGATACTGTGATCACTTGTTGTTCGACAGTTGACTCAATTGGATATCCATATGATACACTGAGATTTGAAATCATCATCAATTAATACAATGATTTCCTATGTATTGAGTCTTTCAATACATTTTGAACTTGTCAAGCTCAATACTCAAAAAGTCTTTTTCTTCAACAAAAAATATTTTTCACCAAGGTCAACTTATTAACACCATAACACCAAGTTTCCCTGTTTTACATCATATTGTGTCAATAATTTAAGATGTATTGTACCGGTACTTGTTTTTAGAATAAAATGTTAAAATGAGAGTCTATCTTAGCTTGTGTCTTAGTCATAAAACTCAACTTGAATTAATTGTATAGAATGGACACAAAGAACAGACACATACACAAGAGCAATGTGTCTATGTTACCTTGTAATGGGACTATTTTACTGTACGTATCCGTTTTGAGTTTTACATATTTCAGCATTCTTTTATGAGTAAAGGCGGGAAAGATTCTGAATGCATGAGGGGGTATGACTTTGGTTTTTTCTTAGGTCATAATGCAGTTTTTCAGTAATTTTTTACAGATCCTATTATTAATATTTTGAAATCCCTATTTGAATTCAATGAAGAAGTATACACAGATTATATATATTTCATTACTTTCTCATTTAAGATAATAATCATGGTAAAACAAAAGATTAAGAAATAAGATTTTACTTAGAAATTGAAGATAAATCCCGAGGAGTATACCTCATAACAAATCACGAATCTGGATCATCTAAGCGTTTGTGAAAATTCCCCATTGCTACATGACAAATTGCTCAATCTTTTACCCAGTTGCAACTATCAGTGCCTTTGGCAAATGACTTGGTACCTCAAAGTTGAATGTAATTGAGCTGTGACACATGTTTACACAAATTCATCAACCATCTGTTATTTTTTCTAATTACTGTAACCAGGGACGTATAGATATATACGTCCCTGCTGTAACTCTTGGCGACCCTCAGGACTTTCAGTCCTTTGATTCTTTAAGAATATTGATATAAATTGGAACCAAAGTAAGTTCTGTGCAGTAAAACATGAGTCGGAGATGGGGAAAGGGAAGAAGGGAGGGGGAGAGACATCTCTTGATATTCAAAAGAAACATCTAGTTATTTTATACTTGTGAATAGGACACTTCACACTCGGATTCTCTGTGAGTCAAGTATGTGACCTATTGATTTGAGGTAAAAAAGTCAGAGGTCAAGGTCTCGGAGCATACATAACTGAAAAGGATTCAGGACATCAATGAATCCCCTTTACACCTATCAATGTTGAACTTAATACATAGACTCACCTTGAATCAAGGTTTTGTCCTATTTGATCAAAAGTCAAAATTCAAGGTTACAAAGTGTGGATAATTGAATTTAAGAGGTTTCAAAAGCTTATAATCTTTCAGATGGGGAAAAATGGTTTTAAAGTTTCACATATAGATTGCTTAGGATAAAAGGTATTCAGTTGCTTGCTTTTAAAACTTCTTAACCTTCATTATATCTTTTGAACTGTGAGAATATAGTTAAAACTGGTTAAGTCAGAGTTGATTTTGACAACCAAAATTTGACTTTGATACTTTTTCAGATTTTTTTCCCCTCATTATTCAAAGAAATGTTGGTCCTATATTTGTATGAATTCTGTTAGTTTAAAATATGTAGGCATATCCATCACCTTAATTTCATTGAAGATGTTATATTTATAACCTTTTATCTTGAAATTATATATTTAAAATATCATATTAATAGCTCTTTATATTCTTAAGTCAATGAATAAATTACAAGCTGCAAAATTGATTCTGACCTATAATATGCACAAACTGGAGATGTTTTAATTAATGAGATGAGCATAATTCTTAAATACCAATGGATGTAATCCAATAATTAATCATTGTCGATCAAGGTGAAATAGTTTCAAGGTCAAACAATCTGCTTCTACTGTAAACGCTGCTGGAATAATTAGTTGTTAGCATTTCTCCCACCTTTATTGCTGTTCAAGTCAATGTGTTAGTACAAACAATGACACTTCCAGATAATGAGTTTATAATATCTTGAAAATAAGCTGGTGTGGCCTAGTTGATGAGGTGCTCAGCTCATGACCTAGAGGTCCCAGGTTTGATTCCCGTCCTGGGCACACCTGTATTCTGTTTTCGGATGAGGGAATAAAACTGAGGTCCCGTCAAGGTAGGTGTGGCACGTAAAAGATCCCTCACTGCTTTGGATGGGTCTGTTGCGATTAGGTAGAAATTTTTGTGCAATGCATCAAGGCAGATGCCATCACTATATATACGTGAAATAACCGGGGAGTGAGGTAAAACAATAATCAGTCAATATATTGAAAATGGAGTTTGGGGATATCAAAATGCCCTCGACATAAGCAGAATTTTGACTAAACTTATTTCATCTTTACTTAGGTGCAATTAAAAGGAAATGAAAGGAATACATTTAGGACTTGACCTAGATTTTGAGATTAACTTAGTTTCAACTTAAGTGATTTTGAGATTATGAGTTTCAACTGTATAAATATGCTTATGATGAAAGGTTTCTAGTGATGTTGTGAATTCAACCATGTGACCATAACCTTGAAATTTGACTTTTGTCTTTAAAACAAATTAACCAAATCCTTATATCTTTTGAATTGTACGATAAGAGTTTTTGCATTTTATGTATTTTTTGTTTTGATGTATCTCAATATCTCAAGTTGACACAAGGGAATGGCATGACTTTGACTTAAGTTAGTAGCACATAAACACATTTCTTGTTATTCAAATTTTCTGCTTCATTTAGAGGGAGGGGGATGGGTATTTGTCCCATTTTGACAATTTTAGTGTTATATATGATTATCCTAAGTCTGTGTAATGCTTCGCAGTTTTAAATAATTATGTATTTCATACATGACAGGTTTAAGTTTATGTTTACTCAATACTTTACGTTGTTATTGATAACAACTGTTGTGATATTAGATTGTTATTGATAACATCTGTTGTGATACATCTCCTAACATATGGTTGTCTTATGTCTAAATGCATTCTAGGACCCAGCACAAAATAGAGTTCAGCTGTTTCGAAACTTGCAGCCAAATACAGGTAAGTCAGATTCCAGTTAAATCAAACTTGTTATATTGCAGCAAATTGAATTTGCAGTTTTGGAGAATATGTACATGGGTGTTTTATGTCATATTTACATCTAATAACATTTTGTTTTTACATTATATAATAATAAAATAATGAAATTTATCTTTATGTAACAATACTGTATATAAATCAATTTTTTTTTATTTTGCTATTTCTCATTCTGATCATTTGTCTGAAGATCTATGTTTTTTACTACCTACATTCTGACAGTGCCTTAATTTTACAGCTTGCTAAGCATTGATGTCATGTGGTCCAGTGTGTTGTCTGTATAGGTTTGTTCTTAGCCTTACTGCTTATTAAGCATTGATGTCATGTGGTCCAGTGTGTTGTGTGTATAGGTTTGTCCTTAGCCTTACAGCTTACTAAGCATTGATGTCATGTGGTCCAGTGTGTTGTGTGTATAGGTTTGTTCTTAGTCTTACAGCTTACTAAGCATTGATGTCATGTAGTCCAGTGTGTTGTGTGTATGGGTTTGGTTTTAGCCTTAATGCTTACTAAGCATTGATGTCATGTGGTCCAGTGTGTTGTCTGTATATGTTTGTTCTTAGCCTTTCTTCTTACTAAGCATTGATGTCATGTGGTCCAGTGTGTTGTGTGTATAGGTTTGGTTTTATCCCTACTGCTCACTAAGCATTGATGTCATGTGGTCAAGTGTGTTGTTTTTATACGTTTGTTGATCTTAGTCTTACAGCTTACTAAGCATTGATGTCATGTGGTCCAGTGTGTTTTGTATGTTTAGGTTTGTTCTTAGCCTTACAGCTTACTAAGCATTGATGTCATGTGGTCCAGTGTGTTGTGTGTATAGGTTTGTTCTTAGCCTTACAGCTTACTAAGCATTGATGTCATGTGGTCCAGTGTGTTGTCTGTATAGGTTTGTTCTTAGTCTTACAGCTTACTAAGCATTGATGTCATGTGGTCCAGTGTGTTGTGTGTATAGGTTTGTTCTTAGTCTTACAGCTTAATAAGCATTGATGTCATGTGGTCCAGTGTGTTTTGTGTATAGGTTTGTTCTTAGCCTTACTGCTTATTAAGCATTGATGTCATGTGGTCCAGTGTGTTGTGTGTATGGGTTTGTTCTTAGTCTTACTGATTACTAAGCATTGATGTCATGTGGTCCAGTGTGTTGTCTGTATAGGTTTCTTTTTAGCCTTACTGCTTATTAAGCATTGATGTCATGTGGTCCAGTGTGTTGTTTGTATAGGTTTGTTCTTAGCCTTACAGCTTACTAAGCATTGATGTCATGTGGTCCAGTGTGTTGTGTGTATAGGTTTGTTCTTAGCCTTACAGCTTACTAAGCATTGATGTCATGTGGTCCAGTGTGTTGTGTGTATAGGTTTGTTCTTAGTCTTACTGATTACTAAGCATTGATGTCATGTGGTCCAGTGTGTTGTCAGTATAGGTTTTTTTTTAGCCTTACTGGTTATTAAGCATTGATGTCATGTGGTCCAGTGTGTTATGTGTATAGGTTTGTTCTTAGCCTTACTGCTTACTAAGCATTGATGTCATGTGGTCCAGTGTGTTGTGTGTATAGGTTTGTTCTTAGCCTTACAGCTTACTAAGCATTGATGTCATGTGGTCCAGTGTGTTGTGTGTATAGGTTTGTTCTTAGTCTTACAGCTTACTAAGCATTGATGTCATGTGGTCCAGTGTGTTGTGTGTATAGGTTTGTTCTTAGCCTTACTGCTTACTAAGCATTGATGTCATGTGGTCCAGTGTGTTGTGTGTATAGGTTTGTTCTTAGTCTTACAGCTTACTAAGCATTGATGTCATGTGGTCCAGTGTGTTGTGTGTATAGGTTTGTTCTTAGTCTTACAGCTTAATAAGAATTGATGTCATGTGGTCCAGTATGTTGTGTGTATAGGTTTGTTCTTAGCCTTACAGCTTACTAAGCATTGATGTCTTGTGGTCCAGTGTGTTATGTGTATAGGTTTGTTCTTAGCCTTACAGCTTACTAAGCATTGATGTCATGTGGTCCAGTGTGTTGTGTGTATAGGTTTGTTCTTAGCCTTACAGCTTACTAAGCATTGATGTCATGTGGTCCAGTGTGTTGTGTGTATAGGTTTGTTCTTAGCCTTACTGCTTACTAAGCATTGATGTCATGTGGTCCAGTGTGTTGTCTGTATAGGTTTGTTCTTAGCCTTACAGCTTACTAAGCATTGATGTCATGTGGTCCAGTGTGTTGTGTGTATAGGTTTGTTCTTGGCCTTACAGCGTACTAAGCATTGATGTCATGTGGTCCAGTGTGTTGTGTGTATAGGTTTGTTCTTGGCCTTACAGCTTACTAAGCATTGATGTCATGTGGTCCAGTGTGTTATGTGTATAGGTTAGTCCTTAGTCTTACAGCTTACTAAGCATTGATGTCATGTGGTCCAGTGTGTTGTGTGTATATGTTTGTTCTTAGCCTTACAGCTTACTAAGCATTGATGTCATGTGGTCCAGTGTGTTATGTGTATAGGTTTGTCCTTAGTCTTACAGCTTACTAAGCATTGATGTCATGTGGTCCAGTTTGTTGTTTGTATAGGTTTGTTCTTAGTCTTACTGCTTACTAAGCATTGATGTCATGTGGTCCAGTGTGTTGTGTGTATAGGTTTGTTCTTAGTCTTTCTGATTACTAAGCATTGATGTCATGTGGTCTATGGTGTTGTGTGTATAGGTTTGTTCTTAGTCTTACTGCTTACTAAGCATTGATGTCATGTGGTCTATTGTGTTGTGTGTATAGCATTGTTCTTAGCCTTACAGCTTACTAAGCATTGATGTCATGTGGTCCAGTGTGTTGTGTGTATAGGTTTGTTCTTAGTCTTACAAGCTTACTAAGCATTGATGTCATGTGGTCCAGTGTGTTGTGTGTATAGGTTTGTTCTTAGTCTTACAAGCTCACTAAGCATTGATGTCATGTGGTCCAGTGTGTTGTCTGTATAGGTTTGTTCTTAGCCTTACTGCTTACTAAGCATTGATGTCATGTGGTCCAGTGTTTTGTTTGTATAGGTTTGTTCTTAGTCTTACTGCTTACTAAGTATTGTTGTCATGGGGTACAGTGTGTTATGTGTATAGGTTTGTTCTTAGCCTTACAGCTTACTAAGCATTGACGTCATGTGGTCCAGTCTGTTGTTTGTATAGGTTTGTTCTTAGCCTTACTGCTTACTAAGCATTGATGTCTTGTCCTTCCAGTCTGTTGTTCGTATAGATGTTCGTTTTGTGGTCTATCATGTTGTCCATATGGGCGGTTCTAGTTTTAAGATTGAATTTTATGCGTCTTTAGGTTTCAAGGTAGTTATAATTTTAATATGATTTACTGTATTTTTACTGCTGAGTGTTTGATGTGACATTATGTCTATATCATGGGTGTTGTAACTATTGAGTATTTAATGTGACACTTTATATTCTCAGGTGTTGTAAGTGCTGAGTTTAAGTTGACTGCTGAGCCTATGTTAGGAAACTGGACCATAAAAGCAGAAAAGTTAGGAACTAACAAGATTGAAAGCATGGCGAATTTCAAAGTGGAGATAGTTGGTAAGTAAAAATTCTGCTTCATACTATTTCAGAAATGTATTACTTAACATTAATGTAAGGTAATTTTAACATAGATTAATAATTGAGTCTTTTCGTTACACAGAGTTAATTCCCATTTTGGACCTTATCTATCAATAGCTGTACGTCGGATACCGTCACAAATGGGAAGTAACTCTGTGTAACAAAAAGAATGTTTTTTTTCAGGACTTGACATGTCTTCATTGTACAACATCCCCCTCCCCACCTAAAAAAAACCCCCAAAAACCAAAAACAAAAAACAAAACAAAAAAACCCCCAAAAACCAAAAAAAAAACCCCAGACATACTCTCTCCAATAATTATTATAAAAGAAAGAAAAAATAATTCTGAAGATATACATCCAAAGAAAAATAAGATATTAAACAACCTGACAGTGACTGTGGTTATTACAGAAGTGTAAATTAAAAACTTCATGATATTGAAATTATGTGTAAATGATATACTTACATGTAAAACTTATGACAGGGACAATAACATATGTTTGGTGTTGTAGTTTTACCACGCTTTGAAGTCACCTATGCTGCAAGTCCTCCATCATCTGTGTCCAAGGATACAAGAAGTGTGGCATATACTGTAAGAGCAAGGTAATGTCCTAAGGGATAAGTGTAGCAGTATTGAAGTGAGTGGAGGTAAGTGTGAGACAAGATAGATGATTCTGATATTGACGTGTTGCATACAGGGTCATGGTATGTAGGCTTTCCATCTATATTCATTTATAACTTTTCTTTGTACATATTTTCCATCTTATCTTCTAAGTTGACTACATTTGAAAAATTGATATTATATTCATGATATGCAGTAGTATTTTGTGGACTATTATTTTACAGTAATAGATAAACTCTGATCAAGTGCAGTATAACTTTATTTACTAAGATACAATTTCTTTGGTAGATATACTTATGGTGAGCCAGTGACTGGTAGAGGAGAGTGTATTGCCTTAGATGGATCAACAGGGAAGTTACTGACACGACAGCAGTCAGATTTGGTATAATTATACATAACTAGTCTGTACTTAGCTTGTTTGTGTTCAATATGGTATTGCATCTGTAGTATTACATCGTTAGATTTTATAATTTTTGTGCTTGGTTCCCATGTATTTGGACATTCATTCAGATAAGAGAGGTTTCCTGTAACCTTGTAGTTCTGAGATAAAAGTTTCCTTGACAGCTATGTACATGTAACCTTAGCAATGAGATGTTTGTGCTTACTGGAAAAGTAGAGGTAAAGGTCATATCTTTAGGCACATATATAGAAATACAACAGACATATACAGCATTGATTGACATTCATTAACTATGGTCGTGTTGCAAGATGCAAGGTGGCATCTAAAAAGTTGGCAAAGTTGTTATAGAACAGTTATGGAGGAACCCTTAAACCATTCCAATGCCTTGTCTGAAAGTATTGAGCCGTATATGATATGGTATACATCCCAGCTAATCCTTAATAGTGTGAGATAACCAGAAAATGCAAAGTCTGTCAAACATTAACTTATTGTGACAATACTATATTCATTCTTTCTTAGCATGATTGTGAATCATGAAACAACTGTTTTAGAGGATAGCATAACGCTCAGCAAACTCTGAGTTACTCTTAAGCTGCCATAGGTCAGCAAACTCTGGGGTACTTTTAAGATGCCCTAGGGCAGCAAAGTCTGGGGTACTCTTAAGGTGCCCTAGGTCAGCAAACTCTTGGGTAATCTTAAGGTGCCCAAGGTCAGCAAACTGTAGGGTACTTTTATGGTGCCTTAGGTCAGCAAACTCTGGGATACTCTTAAGGTGCCCTAGGTCAGTAAACTTTAGGGTACTCTTAAGGTGCCCTAGGTGGGCAAACTCTGGGGTACTCTTAAGGTGTCCTAGGTCAACGAAATCTTGGGTACTCTTAAGGTGCCCTAGGTCAGTAAACTGTAGGATACGCCCCACGTCAGTAATTTTGGGGTACTTTTATGATGCCTCAGGTCAGCAAACTCTGGGATACCCTTAAGGTGCCCTAGGTAAAAAAAACTCTGGGATACTCTGAAAGTACTTGATTTCAAATCTTATTGTGAAATATTATAACCTGTCTTTCGGATAAGATTTTAAAGAACTGTGGTACCATGTATTGGTAATATGGGCATATCTCAGGTGAGTAAAACTATAATAATGTTATAAATGCCTTTAAATCATCATCACAGTATAATAGATAATGATGTTGAAGTGGTTTTAAACAATATAAACAAAAGTAGTAAAACATTGAACCATACGTCTCACTTTTATATTTTTCTTAGTTATAATAATTGTTGTTTTTAAATTACTTATCTACCTTATTTATCACATACTTTATTAAAGCTGGTGTGGCCTAGTGGATAAGGTGCTCGACTCGTGATTAAGAGGTCAGGGGTTTGATTCCTGCCCTGGGTGCACCGGTGTTCTGTCTTTTGGATGAGACAGTAAAAACCGAGGTCCCATGTCATTGTAGGCGTGGCACGTAAAAGATTCCTCACTGCTTCGGATGGGTCTGTTGCAAAGGTCTAAAAATGTATGCAATGTATCAGGCAGATGCCATCACTATACATGTGAAATAAACTCAAAGTGACATAAAACAATATTCAATCAATCAATCATAGTTTGTTAATTATGATTTGATCTTCAGTTTTATCACAAAGTACTATTTTCATGACATAGCATATTTCCAGATTGTACTGGTATGTTTCAGAGACAGGTTTCCTCCTGCTTTTGTGGTGGGATGTGACAGAAAAACTGTCAAAAATGATGTAAAGAAAACACTTATCAATCAAACACAATATGTTTAGAATGATGTTTGAGAAAATTCTAGCGTATCAGAGTTATCTTTCTTCCACTTGATGAAGTACATGTGGTAAATGATATACCACTAAACTGTTGGTTGGTTGGTTGATTGGTGTTTTACGTCGCTTTCAACAATATTTCAGTTATATCGCGACATGGAAGCAGGAGGTTACCAACCTCTTAAACATAGTGGCACAACCCAGGAATCGAACCCAGATCGTCGACGCCACAAGCCAAGCACTTAACCACTACACCACGCCTGCCCCTACCACTAAACTGTAATGGACTAGTACGTTGTAGGTAATCCCATATTGTAAGTCTTTATGGGGTCATCAAAATGCTCAGTGTAGAGCTGCAAGAACAGATTCAGAGTTTATGTTTATACAGTCATCTTCAATGTTATTTGAATCATCTTCAAAAATGATGCTTATCACTATATATGTATATTTTGTCATAATGTGTGTATATTTTGTAATTCCTGTTGATGTTTTCTAAAAATGTTCATCGTTGTAAATTTAGGCTGATGGGTATTTCCGGTGTATATTCAATTCTGCTGAACTGAACTTGATGGATGCTTCTGTGCAGAAGGTAGTTGTCGGTGGAAAAGCCTGGGAAGCGGGAACCAACACTGATATATCTGTGTCAAATAGCACCATTATTGTGAATTCTGGGATCAACATGCTGCTCTTAACACCTGATGTGTTTGATCCGTGGACTCCTCTTTATGCATGTGTAAGTACAAACCTTTTGTAAGCTTCAACAAAATACTTTGTATGTCAGTTTACATGTATTTTGTCCAGATTGATTATTAACAACAGTTCTTGAACTTAATTGGTGTTGATATTGACATGTTACACTGGTAATCAAAATATCATTGATTTGGTTTTTTTCTCTCGATTTTCATATTGTGTTTTAAGAATGGCATTTGTTAATATGTTTGCGACTTTGTCGGGTACATGTACCAAGTTAAGCAGAAAAGTCTTAATTGAGATGATGGTTGATGACCTGTCTCAAGAGAATTATATAAGCTTTCATGGCTTGAAGAAGGAGATTTTTACCTTTGTAATATATGTCAACAAAACATATATAGTAGGAACTGAAGAGAGTACATGTATTTTGTAAGCACACACAGTCAGTCTGTAATCTTAATGACTGCTGTATCTTCTGATGACATTAAACTTATTTCATAACATTGTGATAGTTTTCTTTTAGGTGTGTAGATGGTAGACAGAGGCCTTTGAACGATTATATTTCTTTAATTACACTAATTTGGTTTAGGTTCAAGTGGTTGATGGTGGAGGAAAGCCTCTTACTGAGGACTTAAAGCTGGTCATTGAGGCTGCTAGTTCGTCATCGAATAAATTAGGCACTTACGAACAACAACTTAAAAATGGTGATGAGAATGGAACGCTTGTTTGTGCTCAAAATTTGATGCCTAATGTCACAGGATTTGATGCTCTTATTGTGGAGGTGTGTAGTTATGATTTAGTTAGTAATGTTTACTAACACTTAAACTGAGGACTCAGAAGACTTATTATTATGGCTTTCTTATCTGTCATCCATCTGACGGTTTTATCTGTCATCCATCTGTCTGTCTTATCTGTCATCCATCTGTCTGTCTTATCTGTCATCCATATGTCTGTCTTATCTGTCATCCATCTGACGGTTTTATCTGTCATCCATCTGTCTGTCTTATCTGTCATCCATCTGTCTGTCTTATCTGTCATCCATCTGTCTGTCATCCATCTTTCTGCCTTATCTGTCATCCATCTGTCTGCTTTATCTGTCATCCATCTGTATGCTTTATCTGTCATCCATCTGTCTGTATTGCCTGTCATCCATCGGTCTGATTTATCTGTCATACATCTGTCTGTCTTATCTGTCATCCATCTGTCTGATTTATCTGTCATACATCTGTCTGCTTTATCTGTCATCCATCTGTCTGCTTTATCTGTCGTCCATCTGTCTGTATTGCCTGTCATCCATCTGTCTGATTTATCTGTCATACATCTGTATGCTTTATCTGTCATCCATCTGTCTGTCTTATCTGTCATCCATCTGTCTGTCTTATCTGTCATCCATCTGTCTGATTTATCTGTCATACATCTGTATGCTTTATCTGTCATCCATCTGTCTGCCTTATCTGTCATCCATCTGTCTGTCTTATCTGTCATCCATCTGTCTGCTTTATCTGTCATACATCTGTCTGATTTATCTGTCATCCATCTGTCTGATTTATCTGTCATACATCTGTCTGATTTATCTGTCATCCATCTGTCTGATTTATCTGTCATCCATCTGTCTGATTTATCTGTCATCCATCTGTCTGTCTTATCTGTCATCCATCTGTCTGCTTTATCTGTCATCCATCTGTATGCTTTATCTGTCGTCCATCTGTCTGTCTTATCTGTCATCCATCTGTCTGCTTTATCTGTCATCCATCTGTATGCTTTATCTGTCGTCCATCTGTCTGCTTTATCTGTCATACATCTGTTTGTCTTATCTGTCATCCATCTGTCTGTCTTATCTGTCATCCATCTGTCTGTCTTGTCTGTCATCCATCTGTCTGATTTATCTGTCATCCATCTGTCTGCATTATCTGTCATACATCTGTCTGTCTTATCTGTCATCCATCTGTCTGCTTTATCTGTCGTCCATCTGTCTGATTTATCTGTCATCCATCTGTCTGTCTTATCTGTCATCCATCTGTATGCTTTATCTGTCGTCCATCTGTCTGATTTATCTGTCATACATCTGTCTGTCTTATCTGTCATCCATCTGTCTGTCTTATCTGTCATCCATCTGTCTGTCTTGTCTGTCATCCATCTGTCTGATTTATCTGTCATCCATCTGTCTGCATTATCTGTCATACATCTGTCTGTCTTATCTGTCATCCATCTGTCTGCTTTATCTGTCGTCCATCTGTCTGCATTATCTGTCATCCATCTGTCTGTCTTGTCTGTCATCCATCTATCTGTCTTATCTGTCATCCATCTGTCTGCCTTTTCTGTCATCCATCTGTCTGCTTTATCTGTCATCCATCTTTCTGCTTTATCTGTCGTCCATCTGTCTGTCTTATCTGTCATCCATCTGTCTGTCTTATCTGTCATCCATCTGTCTGTCTTATCTGTCATCCATCTGTCTGTCTTGTATGTCATCCATCTGTCTGATTTATCTGTCATCCATCTGTCTGCTTTATCTGTCATACATCTGTCTGTCTTACTTGGCATCAATCTGTCTGCTTTATCTGTCATCCATCTGTCTGCCTGATCTGTCATCCATCTGCCTGTCTTATCTGTCATCCATCTGTCTGTCTTATCTGTCATCCATCTGTCTGTCTTGTATGTCATCCATCTGTCTGATTTATCTGTCATCCATCTGTCTGATTTATCTGTCATCCATCTGTCTGTCTTGTATGTCATCCATCTGTCTGATTTATCTGTCATCCATCTGTCTGTCTTATCTGTCATCCATCTGTCTGCTTTATCTGTCATCCATCTGTCTGTCTTATCTGTCATCCATCTGTCTGTCTTATCTGTCATCCATCTGTCTGTCTTGTATGTCATCCATCTGTCTGATTTATCTGTCGTCCATCTGTCTGTCTTATCTGTCATCCATCTGTCTGATTTATCTGTCATCCATCTGTCTGTCTTGTATGTCATCCATCTGTCTGATTTATCTGTCATCCATCTGTCTGTCTTGTCTGTCATCCATCTGTCTGCTTTATCTGGCATTCATCTATCTGTCTTATCTGTCATCCATCTGTCTGTCTTATCTGTCATACATCTGTCTGTCTTATCTGTCATACATCTGTCTGTCTTATCTGTTATCCATCTGTCTGTCTTATCTGTCATCCCTATGTCTGCCTTATCTGTCATCTATCTGTCCACCTTATCTGTCATTCATCTGTCTTACCTGGCATCCATCTGTCTGCCTTATCTGGCATCCATCTGTCAGTCTTATCAAGTATCCATTTGCCTGCCTTATCTCTCAATTATCTGTCTGTCTTATGTGGTATCCATCTGCCTGCCTTTTCTGGCATCCACCTGTCTGCCTTATCCGGCATCCATCTGTTTGCCTTTTCTGTCATCCATCTGTCTGCCTTAAATGTCACCCATCTGTTTGCTTTATCTGTCATCCATCTGTCTCTGCCTTATCGGGCATCCATCTGTCTGCCTTGTATGTCATCCATCTGTCTGCCTTGTATGTCATCCATCTGTCTGCCTTGTATGTCATCCATCTGTCTGCCTTGTATGTCATCCATCTGTCTGCCTTGTATGTCATCCATTCATATAACTGTTCGGTATGTAATCAAGGTACCGAGATATATATTTTTTATGAATTTGCAATTTCCAACTGCAACTAATGATTTTCATCATAAGGGCCTTTGAAGCTGGTTTTGGATGAGACAGTGGTAACCCAGGTCCTGTGTTACTGTAAGCAGATTACTAAAAGATCCCTCACTTCTTCAAATTTTGACCTACTAATAAAGAATCAGTATTTTATATCATTATTTTCTACCTACAAAAAGACGATACAAAGTGTAGCATGATGCTCAGTCAAAATTTTTCCCTCTTGTGACATAACTTTCAGCGTAAATGATATAGACTTTACATTTGATGGTTCATTTCTTCATTTTAACTAGCTGCTTTCAACAAAACTTTATACTTGTCTTTTTATCCTAATTAGGGCTTTAACATTTCTGAAATGTTTGCCTTGTTTGTGACTTTGTCATTAATTGACATTTATTAAAGTCAGATGAGAGGTACGGTATATACTGTTTTGCCCTAACATTGAAGTAGTACCTATAAACAGAGACACAGCTTGGGATATCAGTGTTTCACAAACACATCCTCTTTACTCTTATTTCAGGCAAGACTGGTGAATATCTATAATAAACAAATACAATCAACAAAGAAAACCATGAAAATTTACAAGGCAGATATTAGAAAGAATGATGACGTCAGATTCAAAAGCCCGATCGTTTCCGACCAGAGTATTTTCATTACACTGTGGGATAAAGAAAAGGTAGGTGATTTAGAAAGTAAAACCCAGGATGATAAAGATATTTTGAGCAATTAGCATTGAACTTAAGCTCACAGTATTAAAATGAATGATCGACTACATGTTTATATTAATCATCAATCAACACATCAGTTGGCAATTAATGTGACTTTGTACTCAATTATTGGAAACATGAAATATGTTTTGTTCATACGTAAACATATTTTGTGAAGTCATGCGTTTGCATTCAGCCTTGTTTTGATTCATTGGTGTTCGCATCAAACTGTCCATATTTCAAATATCCCAGGTGTGCTAGGAATTCACCTGAAGTACGAGTACATGTATAATGCTAGGAATTCACATGAAGTACGAGTACATGTATAATGATAGTAATTCACATGAAGTACGAGTACATGTATAATGATAGTAATTCACATGAAGTACGAGTACATGTATAATGCTAGGAATTCAAATGAAGTACAAGTACATGTATAATGCTAGTAATTCACATGAAGTACGAGTACATGTATAATGCTAGGAATTCACATGAAGTACAAGTACATGTATAATGCTAGGAATTCACATGAAGTACAAGTACATGTATAATGCTAGGAATTCACATGAAGTACAAGTACATGTATAATGCTAGGAATTCACATGAAGTACGAGTACATGTATAGTGCTCGTAATTCACATGAAGTACAAGTACATGTATAATGCTAGGAATTCACATGAAGTACGAGTACATGTATAGTGCTCGTAATTCACATGAAGTACAAGTACATTTATAATGCTAGGAATTCACATGAAGTACGTATACAAGTACATGTATAATGCTAGGAATTCACATGAAGTACGAGTACATGTATAATGCTAGGAATTCACATGAAGTACAAGTACATGTATAATGCTCGTAATTCACATGAAGTACAAGTACATTTATAATGCTAGGAATACACATGAAGTACAAGTACATATATAGTGCTAGGAATACACATGAAGTAGGACTGCATGCATAGGAGTATGGATATCATATGGATTGGAATTAAGATGCCAGTTTTACAACAGATTTAATGCAGTATATGTACTCTTGTTGTTTAAAGGGCATAACATTCAAAATCTTCAGCTAACTTACCTTATATAGCATTTATGGTATACTGGTTAGTGTATTAAGCTGTTTTAAAGCAGTTTTTGCAGAAAAAAAACGAAGACCGAGAAGGAGAAGAATTGAATGATTCGCGTCTTTATTTATCCTTATACATTTACTTTTTATGTCCTAGTTATATACTCAATAAATAAGTAAATAATAAGAAACCTAGAGACATTCTAAGCAACTTGTACTAGTATTTAATTTGGTTTGTTAAGTCATATATGTAGGACTCCTCGTGTATTTTTAATTACCTAGTTCCTAAATAAAACAAAACAGCTTCTGCCTTGGCTGTCCTTCTTTCGGTCAATTTGTTTTGTGAATATGTAACTAGAATTCCACAAATAAATATACAGTTTCTATAAACCTCTTTTGTATAACAGAGCTGCTATTTTCTACCTTCTCTTTAAGAATTATGTAATATATGGTATTGGCTTCTGTGAGATAATATTCTGCATCTGCAATTTCTCGAATGGGTTGAGCTATTAAAAACCCAGGGTGGTAAAGTTCATTTATTATGGAGGAAGTTAATACTGCAGTGATTAATTGGGTCCATGCAGCTGCTCCATTCCCTTACACTTTCTACAGTAGAAAAACACGCTTTCTTAAGTTTTATGCCTGCATAGAAATAAACCAAAATCAACACATATCGTAATGTGATCACAATAAATTGACTTATTTAACTTCATGCCTGTTAATTACATGTGGTTATTTGTGATTTGGGATTGGAAAGGAAATAAGTAGTGTTTGGGGAAGAGAAACGTTCTCTTTGTCGTGAATAGTGTGTGAAGATTCCATTGTGCCCAGAGTCATGTGAGCGTGCTGACCAAGGCTCAGTTTAGCCCATATGTAGTAATGAAAATTGGGTATTGTAAGATACAACGATCTGAACTCACTTTGTGTATGGCATTGTTCTCTTTCAGAGACTTTTCCACAGAGTTCAATTTTTGAATATTCAGTGTTGGCCTTATTTCATAGCGGCTTGTCGATGATAATCTGCTAGGGTTGTTAACTGCACTAACGTTTTGCAGAGCTCCAGATAATTTTTGAGTCCAAAGGGTATTTCCCCCCTGATTTCAAGTTCAATGCTGATTTTCAAAATTTCAGGTGGTATTTTCAAAATTTCAGGTGGTATTTTCACCCCCGATTTTTTTTCGCAATGCTGAAATGGGGGGTTACTGTTTTGGAGTGATTTGGCCATTATTGGTGTTTTTTAAAGCTTTGGTCGTAATTTACTATTGTTACTAGTACATGTAGTATTGTATTGCAAACAATTTTTTTCATAGTGATCTTCCAGTGCACTATATTACACTAGACACACAAACATGCTCTTGAAGGCTTAGTGCCACACTTCCAAATGAAGAAGAGGACTGATAGATCCATATACTTCTTGGATTATTCAGTAAACAAAATGGGTGAAATTTGTCATACAGCCGAGTCGGACCTCTTTCAGCGTCCTTTATGATTATATTTTTTGTTAACATTTAGAATTGACTTGCACAGAACTGAGTCGGACCTCTTTCCTCGCCCTTTATGATTACCTTTTTTACGTAACATTTAGAACAATGCATATAATTGTCCTACACAGATGAGTCCGATCTCAAAATTTTAAACTGCTGTTTTGTTGTACATTACTTTATTAACTTGATATCCCTTGTTCACTTGCACAAATGCCTTTGTTGAAGTTTGTTATATAGCAGAGTTAACTTGTGCTGCTGGTCAAGGTATAGCCGAAACATGAAACAGGAATTGAAATTATCAAATTATCGAAGTGGTTCTTTCTTTGAAAACATAAGTTTAATTTTTCATTGGACAATTTCACAATAATACAATACATTTATGTATTTATTTTTTATTCTACCTGGCTTACTAGGCGACATATTTTCGTGTTCGATTTGACAGTGTCACTGTATTCACACTCGCTACTCCACGCAACCTCGTTAAAATTACTATAAAAGTATATGGGAAAGTCCTGATTTGTTCCCAACGCCCTAGTTTCACAGTTTTACTAGTTTTACTTTCATTTTAATGTTGACTATCTCGTATACACTGTATTGGACATCTTATGCATAAGGCGATGTATAAATGCGTATTTTTACGCTCTGTTTATTTTTCTTATGCGTTTTAAACAATTTTCAATGCGTAATTACGCTTTTACGCACCTTATCTGTAACTCTGCCGCTTTGGATTTTCACACAAAAAATTCTCAGATTACTGTTAAACTTCTTTCTCAGGGTTATAAATATCATAAACTTCGAAAAAAAACTTTTGGTAACTTTTACAGACCTTATTAAGACATTTTATCTAAATTCGGAAATGTGACTTTTCCACAATACGTATCCAGCGGAATTTTCCATCCCAATTTCTAAAGTGATATAGTGTACAAATTAAGGAGGGTCAAAGGTTCCGAAAACCTCATATTGGCTGGTTTTAGAATTATTAAACGCCTTCGACATCGACAGTATGACATCGAGATCATCGCTAGAACCATAGGTCTTGTATTGGGTCCCTCTATTGACTTTTACTTGAGCGTTGCACGCTGACTAACAAGATGGTGGGGACTGTATGACGGGCCTTGTCCAAACCTTTTCAGAGGAGACAAGGTCCTGATCCTCGTCCCCACTGACTGTTAGTCGGGACTCCTATTAATCAAAGATCTGAGCTCACTTACAGACGGGCAGGACACAGTTTACTTATGTTGATGCGTGTCCTTTGATTGTGCTGCTTTTGCGGTGAATGGGAAGGTGGGCGCCCGTAAACCGGTTGACCACACCACTTCAGTGACATTTGTTACTTCAGTTGACCGTCCTAAGTCGGTATCGTAACCGCAGCACAATCGAATATTTTTGTAATGTCGTTTTCCGTGTATATTTAACTTTTATCGTGTTTTGTGTGCATGTCCTTGGTGATTTGTGTCATACAGCTTTGTCAGATGTCTTCTGTTTTCTCTCTTACTTATGTCTCGGAACTAACTGTTTATGATTTGATCTTCTGTCGAGTTATCTGGATATGGCCTTTCTAGGTAGATATGACCTTCAAGGTAGCTATGGCCTGTATAGGTAGAAATGACCAGTTTAGGTATATATAGCCTGTCTAGATAGGTGTGATCTTTCTAGGTAGATAGGACCTGTCTAGGTAGATATGGCCAGTCTAGGTAGATATGGTCTGTCTAGGTAGATATGGCCAGCCTAGGTAGATATGGTCTGTCTAAGTAGATATGATATGTCTAGGTTAAGGCCTAAGTAGATATGATCTGTCTAGGTAGATATGACCTGTCTAGGTAGATATTGCCTATCTATATAAATATGGCCTGTCTAGGTAGATATGTCCTGTCTAGGTTGATGTGCCCTTCTAGAAAGAAATGACCTGTCTAGGTAGATATGACCTGTCTAGGTTGATATGTCCTGTTTAGGTAGATATGACATTCTAGGTATATATAACCTATCTAGGTAGATATGGCCTGTCTAGGTAGATATGGTCTGTCTTGCTAGATATAGCCTGTCTAGGTAGATATGATCTGTCTAGGTAGATGTACCCTTCTAGGTAGATATGGCCTATCTATGTAGATATGGCCTGCCCGGGTAGATATGTTCTGTCTAGGTTGTTGTGCCCTTCTATGTAGATATGACCTGTCTAGATAGATATGTCCTGTTTAGGTAGATATGACCTTCTAGGTAGACATGACCTGTCTAGGTAGATATGACCTTTAAGGCAGATATGGTCTGTCTTGCTAGATGAAGTCTGTCTAGGTAGATGTGACCTTCCAGGTAGATATGACCTTGTAGGTAAATATGGCTTATCTAGGTAGATATGGTCTGTGTAGGTAGATATGACCTGTCAAAGTAGATATGGCCCATCTAAGTAGATATAGCCAGTCTCGGTAGGTAGATACGGCCTGTCTATTTAGGTATGGTCTGTCTAGATAGATATGGTCTGTCTAGGTTGATATAGCCTGTCTATGTAGATATGACCTTCTAGGTAGACCTGACCTGACTAGGTAGATATGACTTTTTAGGTTGATATGGCCAGTCTAGGTAGATATGACCTTCCAGGTAGATATGGCTTTGTGGGTAGATATGGCCTATCCAGGTAGATGTAGTCTGTCTAGATAGATATGGTCGGCTTAGGTAGATATGGTCTGTATAGGTAGATATGACCTAGGTAGATATGACCTTCTAGGTAGATATGACCTTCTAGGTAGATATGATCTTCTAGGTAGATACGGTCTGCCTAGATAGATATGGTCTGTCTAGGTAGATATGGTCTGTCTTGATAGATACTACCTGTCTAGGTAGATGCAGTCTGTCTAGATAGATATGGTCGGCTTAGGTAGATATGACCTTCTAGGTAGATACGGTCTGTCTAGGTAGATATGGTCTGTCTAGGTAGATATTACCTGTCTAGGTAGATACGGTCTGTCTAGGTAGATATGACCTAGGTAGATGCGACCTTTTAGGTAGATATGGCCTGTCTAGATATCGTCTGTCTAAATAAATGTGACCATGTAGGTAGATATGACCTTCTAGGTAGATATGATCTTCTAGGTAGATGCGACCTTTTAGATAGATATGGTCTGTCTAGATAGATGTGACCTTCTTGGTAGATATGCCCTGTCAAGGTAGATATGTCCTGTATGGTCTGTCTAGGTAGATATTTCCTGTTTAGGTAGATATGGTCTGTCTAGGTAGATGTGACCTAGGTAGATGCGACCTTTTAGGTAGATATGGCCTGTCTAGATATTGTCTGTCTAGATAGATGTGACCTTCCAGGTAGATATGACCTTCTAGGTAGATATGACCTTCTAGGTAGATGTGACCTTTTAGGTAGATATGGCCTGTCTAGATATGGTCTTGTCTAGATAGATGTGACTTTCTTAGTAGATTTGTCCTGTTTAGGTAGATATGACCTGTCTAGGTAGATATGGCCTGTTAGGGTAGATATGTTCTATCTAGGTAGATATGACCATTCTAGGCAGATATGACCTGTCTAGGTAGATATGGTCTGTCTAGGTAGATATGGCCCGTCATTTTACAGTTTTACCTCAGATAGAGGGTTTATGGATGTAGCGAGTTTTTTTTATTGTGATGAATCACCGTCCCTCATCCGTCGTCTGTCGTCCGTTCGTCGTTAGCTTTTCTACATTTTCGACTTCTTCTCCAGAATGGCTGCACAGAATTTCACCAAACTTCATAGGAAGTAAGTACTCAAGGTTCTCTACCAAGTTTGTGGTTTTTCGAGCCCATCCGTTATCCAAGATGGCTGCCATTGGCTCTGATTGGTTGACACATTTTCGACTTCTTCTCCAGAATGGCAACACAGAATTCCACCAAACCTCATAGGAAGTAAGTACTGAAGGTCCTCTACCAAGTTTGTGTTTTTCGTGCCGATCCGTAACCTAAGATGGCCGCCATTGGCTCTTATTTGTTGACACCTTTTCGACTTCTTCTCCAGAACGGCTGCACAGAATTCCACCAAACCTCATAGGAAGTAAGTACTCAAGGTCCTCTACCAAGTTTGTGTTTTTGTGCCGATCCGTAATCCAAGATGGCCGCCATTGGCTTTGATTAGTTGATACATTTTGGACTTCTTCTCCAGAACGGCTGCACAGAATTTCACCAAATCTCATAGGAAGTAAGTACTCGAGGTCCTCTACCAAGTTTATGTTTTTCGTGCCTATCCGTTATTCAAGATGGCTGCCATTGGCTCTGATTGGTTGACACATTTTGGACCTCTTCTCCAGAACCACTGCACAGAATTTCACCAAACCTCATAGGAAGTAAGTACTCAAAGTCCTCTACCAAGTTTGTGTTTTTCGTGCCGATCCGTAATCCATGATGGCCGCCATTGGCTCTGATTGGTTGACACATTTTGAACACTTCGAAACGACTGCACAATATCACCAAACCTTATAGAAAGTCTTGTAGAAAAAAAGCAAAATTTTCTACTGAAATGAGGTGTCATTTTATTGTAAATAAGCAATTTGTGCTCAGGTGAGCGATATAGGCCCATTTGGGCCTCTTGTTTTTTCAATTTACAGAATTATAATTGGAGAATAACAGCATATGCAAGAGAAAGGTAGTTCATGTGCTTCTATTTTCCTTTGCCATGTTTGCCTGTAGATTTATTTTGATTTTGTTCCGCTCGACCGGGTATCAAATTACTGTCTTTTAAGATTATCCCTCCCCTCAAATAATATTAATAAATAAATAAAATAAGTAATATGTTTATCTTATAAGGTAACATTTTCTATAGAAAGCTTAGAGACAAGGCTTTGATAGTGTCTCTAGCCTTTCTATAGTCAATGTGTATTCATTGTGAACTTGATTTGGCCCATTTAGTATTCAGTGGTCATGAAATTTGACATTTAAAATGTTTCTGTCTTTCGGGCACCAGAGTGCAAATTTTGTTTTCTTCTTCTGTTTCGTCTTTTTGTTTGTTTTTGAATTCTTGTGTTTGTTTTTTGTTTATCTCAAGATCAAAGCTTCAGGAGTGTTATTTTCATAGCGTGTCGTCTGTCGCCCGTCTGGTATCTGTTCGTCTGTCCGTTCGACCGTCGTCGACTGAAATTTTAGTCTTTAACTTGATTAGAACTGCTGAAGGAGTTTTGATGAAACTTTGATAAAGTACTCAGGGTCTCTTGTAAGTATTGTTGTTTTCATGCAGATCTAAAGTAGTTTCAGAATGATGCAACATAGGCCCAAGAAGGTACCCTGGTTTGAAAATCTTATTCTGCATAGATTAACAAAATAAATGCATTAGAGTGATCTGAGAGGGTATCTTCAGAACTGTTGTAGTTTTTGGTTTCATTACAAAATAAAAGTTTTGACATGCATTTAGGGGTCGCCATATGACAGGTGCCATATAGTGATCTCTCTGTCTGTCTGCTTGTCCGTCCGTTTATATGTCCGTCCGATTGTTCATCACTTTTTAGCTCGCCGGGACGAAAGTTTCCCCCTGAAGGTTGCTTATAATGCATAACTTTGCTTTATTTATAGGACCTGTTTTTGCTAATAAAGAATTGGAATGCAAAACTTATTTTGAAATATTTCTTTCACTTTTGTAAAATTACGGAGATTAGCGAGTTTATCACACACTGCAGTGAGCTAGCTTTTCTGGCGATATGGTTTACCTCGCCCTGCTTTGTTGCAAAGTTAAGCAACGTCGAGTGCGGGCAGTGACGGGATGGGTGAATCGCCGACACGTTACATTTGGTGGCCGGGGTTTGGGTTCTGGCATTTGAGTGACCGGTCTCCTAGTCATTCCATGTGGATGGACAGGCGGTTGGCCAGTGGGCAGGGTATTCCTGCTATAGAAGACTGGTTGTCTGCTGTAGGAGAGGTCGATTGGTTGTCCAGAGGAATCCACAAGCCTAAGCTTTGGGGTCGAAGCTTCAATTAAGAGGGAGTAATGTGACGGAGATATATAAGCGAGTTTAACACCCTCGCTATTGAACTAACTTTTCTGGCGATGTGGTTATCCTCCCCCAGCTTTGTTGCGAAATTAAAGTGTCACTACACCATTTTTTTCTCATACCAATTTAATAATTTGATGTAAAGAAAACTCCTTGATGCCAATTTACAATCAGATGCTGCAATAAGTAGCTATTGCTGATTAAACTCCAGATGTTTACCTGTTTAACGCGGCCGCGCGTGCTACAGTATCAATAAATCTCCATTGTCTGGAATCGAGATCGCTGACGTCACGATATGTGGTCACTTCTTGGAAACAGGATACATCATAGTAGAAATACGCCGCTTGTTATGTGAAATTTAGTAAGCAAAACAATGAGTACACAGGATTCTTTTATTAAGATTTATTAGACGAGAGTGATGTTCATCTTTCTTGCGATACATCGCCATTCGAAGAAGGTGAACATGATAGTGACGAGGAAACAAGTGATGTAATTCAGGGTACTTTACGTACGTCAGTAGAGCCGTAGCAGTAATCCATTTTGACGTTGTTTGACATGATTTCGACGGTTTGTTCGGTTTTATTGAAAATTGACCAGAAAAAGGCTTCTTTGTTGGTTGGGCAAATCTTCATTCACCATGTTCGCTCTGTAACATTCATAAATGTAACACAATTTCAATAATTATGTTTCTCGCAGTGTTTAGTATGTGCATCTGCACGGGCCGTAAGTAATAAATCAATATTGTTATGTAAAATGTAGTTCAGATATCTTGTGTATGTGTACATTCATATTTATGAAAATAATTAACCTCAAAGAATTGAGTTCTGTGTGTGATTCATATAATGCTAGGAATTCTGGGTGAGTGAGGGGTTGGGAGTGCGCCCTCCCACTGACCTCCTGAATCACTTATATCATTTATATTCTAGTTACCTCATCTACATCCATTGTATCTATCTGGATATCTGATTCTGCCTAATCATTGTCTTATTCCTCCTGATCAGTGTCTCGCTGTATTCTTATATAAAAAGTGATAATACAGTATTTTCTCTTGATACTTCCCTCTTTAAATACGCTTTTCTGATTTTCTTTGGAGCTGGTGTTTGACATGCCATTTTCTTATCCGAGCTTAAAATTTCCAAACAAGGGTTGCTCCTAAACTACTTTGAGGCCCAGATGAATCAAATGCGTTTGCTGGTCGACATTGGACAGAAGGTATTGCACCGGGAATTAACAATACTTTCTTTGGTTTTGCCCCGCTTTGTTGCATTTCAAAGCGAATGGGAAACTTTTTGATGTAAAATGAATAGAACATAAGGCCGAATATTTTGTAGGACCATCCCATTTTGCTCGCTTTTCTCTAACAAACTGAATCCACTGGCGTCGTTTATTGGGAGTCTTAGGAAAACTGCATTGACACACCATCCGCATTGGTGTTCCCGCAATTAGCAGCAACACAACAAACACCCCACCACACACACCCCCTTCGACTATGCTTGACCCGCCCTTGTCTTCACGAAGCATTTTTTTCTCTTCAATAATATTAAACAACTCTGCTCTTCGGACATTTCTATACTAAAGTCCGGCATTGTATACAAAACTTGACGTCAGCATCTCTTCGTCGCAGAATCTGGCGTTTCTGCATAAATACCAGGTGTGGCTCAACAGCGCCAATAGCTTATCACAAATATCTCGTTATCTACAGCTGATATGAACTTCGGGTTTTTGGCAATTTATTTATTGTATAAACATGCATCATTTGAAAATCAGGTTGAAATGGCACTTTAAGCAACGGCGAGTGCGGGCAGTGACTGGATGGGTGACCCGCCAACACGTTACTCTTTCTTTCGATTTTGTCCGAGTAACGCAAACGGTATTTCAGAGAATCTTTATGATTCTAGACCAGACCCGTCCGCGAATCGAACCCGGGACCTGTCTCACCCACACCGAGAATCATACCCCTAGACTAACGAACCGCACCAGTTTCTGCGGAGGCTTGGGTTTGAATCCTTCCGCTGCCACCGAATGTAACGTGTATGCGGGTCACCCATCCAGTCACTGCCCGCACTCGCCGTTGCTTAAAGTGCCATTTCAACCTGATTTTCAAATGATGCATGTTTATACAATAAATACAGTTATACAGTCACTGATGCTTAACTTTGTAACAAAGCTGGGCGAGGATAACCACGTCGCTAGAATAGTAAGCTCACTAGCGAGGTGTTAACTTCGCTTATATGTCCCCGTCACACAGGAATGAAAAGCTTAGGGGTCGACTTTTGTGTGCCATATTAAAAGCTTTGGTAAATTTCTTCAGAAGAAATAGAGGACAATGATGATTGATTGATTTTTCGTTTACGTCACTCCATGGTTATTTCACGTATATGGTGACGGCATCTACCTTTGTAACGGATCCACTCGAAGCAGTGAGGGATCTTTTACGTGCCAACCTCACCATGACACTGGACCTTGGATTTTACTGTCTCATCTAAAAGACAGTATGCACTTACAGCCGACTATTATTCACCCTTCCGCAGTTCGTAAAAATAACATTCAGACGATTGTCAATTATTCTATTTGTGACGTCATAAACAAATGCGTTATTTGTCGGAGTTTTGTCGGATCTCAGGTGACGTCATCACAATGAAAAGTTGCGTTTTGTGGAAGGGCGAGTTCACGTCATAGATAGAACAATTAAAAAATAGACTGAATATTACGTTCGTTTACTAACTGTGGAAGGGTGAATACACCGACCCACTTTTCAGCATAGAAAGCGATGTTTAGCGGACGTTTGATTGTTATGCCTATGACGTCATAATCATATATCCGACTTGTCCAACCTTGCGTGACGTCATCACATTCGTATTTTGCGCTAAAGCGCTTGACATTCGACGGGCTTTGCGTTATACAGAGTTACTTCCCATTTGGGACGGCATTTGACGTCAAACACTTATGACGGCATCAAATTCTATGGAAATTGATCTAAAACCCAGGGAAATGATAGTCCACAAATGACGTTTTCATAAGAGATTGATGACGTCATAATTGTTTTACGTCAAACACCGTCTCAAATGGGAAATAACTCTGTGTAACGAAAAGACTCAATAGGTCCTTGTTCTTTTCATATTCACTAGACTATTTACACTCAGTACTTGGATTGTATTTCAGAAAAAAGGTTATTGGTTATTCTGTATGCATGTTTTGAGTTGATTAGCGTTGAGAAGAGAGAATGAGCAAGGACTTCAGAAAGTTATAAAATCTAATAACTTTTAAAACAAGCTACAAGGAAATGAATGCAGTCAGCTGCGAATGATCGTGCATTTCGATTTCCCACAATACTCTTAAAGGCTCTGTGACAGTTGAGAAGAAAGGGATTTTGATAGATATTATAACCTCATAATTTTTATGAAAACATGCCCACTTCAGAATACGTTTATTGATCATTGTCTTTGGCGGTGTGAAATGAAGCGGGAATGTAAGATCAGCTGGTACAAAGGTTGCTGTGCAGCTGTTTAGTGCACGACTAAATGATACGAGAGCATGATGAAAGGAGATGAAACGAGAATATACTATATGTACTACAATAAAGAGTAGCATTTAAGCTGCAATGGTGTTTGCACTGAAATCGTGAAACACCTCAAGAGAAGTTAAGGTACAATAGCTTGAACAGACTTTCACTTCCTCGTTCACACGTGCAAAAGTTATTTTTCTGTCAAGATTATGTATCTTTTGTATTTAAGCGGAATCCAATTATTGTTTTAAAATTTGAAGTTTGGTTTACAATTTTCAATTGATACACTGAAAAGTCGACAACTCTTGTATTTACAAAACATTTACAAAACAAACCCGTTAGTTGTGGCCATATTTTCAACAATGAAATATGTTGATGGTTTAAGCATAATATTACAATTGTTCTTGTAATAATATATTTTTGTGGGTGACATAGTTTATGTGCTGATAACTTTCAGTTTGAATGGGCTAGTTTATAGATACAATTTTTAAAAGTGGCCCTGTTTACATGCAGGATATTAACGATCACACTACGGATTTCCCAATGTTTCTCTTGGTGACCTAATCTAGTAATGTCTTTTTGAAATTCCTTTTCAACACCATTTCCATATATGTTAAATGTTAAACATTTTTGACACAGATTTTAATATAAGGAAGAGGTGAGGACAGTCAATTATTTTTGTAAAATGAAAGTAAAGTGTACACTCTTTGCACTGTTCTTTTGGGTGGCAACTGCTTGTTTGAATCCGTCCGACTGTCGCATTAAGTTTTCATCTGCATTTTGATTTACCGGTCATGAATTAGTTCACAAATATTTCATCATACAAAGTTTTTAGTAGAAGAAAGGTATAGAAGATTTGTGCAGTATCAATAATACTGTAACGGAATATTTCCACAATATTCCTCTACGTGCCAAAGGTATTACTGCTTGTCAGTCATTGTCACATAACACAATAGAAGTATAAGATATGTAGTTAATATGCATGCGTGTGTTTATTATTTTCATATCTATGAGCATGAAACTGTTTACTAATTCTTGATGAGGGAGTTTTGTTTTTTAGTGTAACGACATTTTATGCACAACAGACATTGCATTTCTAAATCTTTGACAAAATATTAGTTTTCATCCCTATACATGCAAATGATATACCCGCTGCAACAATGTTGTTGGGGTTTACTTGAATCAGCCTATAGTCATTTGGCATATTGGTGCCCATGAGCAAGGGAGGGACCCTGTGGTTTTAAGGATCTAAATTTGAAGGTCTGAAGACTAATTCTATGATTTCCAACCTCAAATCATGATAGTCATAATGTTACAGTTCTTACCTATGACGTAAGGGGAGTCCGAACCTCAAAATATCACAGTTGTTACCCATGATGTAAGGGGAATCCTAACCTCAGAATGTCACTGATGTTACCCATGACATAAGGGGAATCCTAACCTCAGAATGACATTGATTTTACCCATGATGTAAGGGGAGTCCTAACCTCAGAATATCACAGTTGTTACCCATGACGTAAGGGGAATCCTAGCCTCAGAATGTCACAATTGTTACCCATGATGTAAGGGGAATCCTAACCTCAGAATATCACAGTTGTTACCCATGACGTAAGGGGAGTCCTAACCTCAGAATATCACAGTTGTTACCCATGACGTAAGGGGAATCCTAGCCTCAGAATGTCACAATTGTTACCCATGATGTAAGGGGAATCCTAACCTCAGAATATCACAGTTGTTACCCATGACGTAAGGGGAGTCCTAACCTCAGAATGTCACAGTTGTTACCCATGACGTAAGGGGAGTCCTAACCTCAGAATGTCACTGATGTTACCCATGACGTAAGGGGAGTCCTAACCTCAGAATGTCACAGTTGTTACCCATGACGTAAGGGGAGTCCTAACCTCAGAATATCACAGTTGTTACCCATGACGTAAGGGGAGTCCTAACCTCAGAATGTCACAGTTGTTACCCATGACGTAAGGGGAGTCCTAACCTCAGAATGTCACAGTTGTTACCCATGACGTAAGGGGAATCCTAACCTCAGAATATCACAGTTGTTACCTATGACGTAAGGGGAATCCTAACCTCAGAATGACATTGATTTTACCCATGATGTAAGGGGAATCCTAACCTCAGAATATCACAGTTGTTACCCATGACGTAAGGGGAGTCCTAACCTCAGAATGTCACAGTTGTTACCCATGACGTAAGGGGAGTCCGAACCTCAGAATGTCACAGTTGTTACCCATGACGTATGGGTAATCCTAACCTCAGAATGTCACAGTTAATGCCCATAATCTAAGGGGAGTCTGAATCTTGAGTTCAGGTCGTATCTACACAGTTTTTAGTGTTCTTATGTGTTTTTGTTTTAAAATGATTAACAGTGCATTTCCGTTGTGACCTCTGCCATACGGCTCAGTCAGAAGCTTTTATCTTTTCATTGGAAACTGCCGAATAACACTGGAACTTTGAAATACAATTCTGCTTTGGTTGCCATGTTGACGCCACTTAGTATGTCCCAATCAGAAATTGTAGTCCTACTGTTTATAGTACTACATAGTGGTCATACTATGAATCTTCTTTAATAACAAATTTTAATCAAAGAAATAAAGAAGCCATTATATTTTCGTTCCGAAATTGTATCATTGCAATTATGAAGCAGACCACGAGGTGTATATTAAATGGCTTCTGTTTGAATTAATGGTCATTATGTTTGTTTTAAGGTCTGTAAGGCATATAAATATCTCTGAATCGGCAATGTCACAGTACCACATAATATGTCACAGTAATCTAAGTCTTCTATATACATGTACTTGTATGGATTCTGACTGTCAGTTTCTATATACATCTACTTGTATGGATTCTGACTGTCAGTTTCTATCAAACTCAATATTAGTGTTGTATTGACTCACCCAGTTATATAGTGTTACTGTAGTATAACAAAAGCTAACAGTGTGTTATTAGAAGATTGTAGTTTGTTTATCCAAATTATTCCTGTACTCTATAAAATCCCCATATTCATTTTATATCATAGTGATTGTTGGTTTTATTGGCATTGTGTGTTTCTGTTGAACAGAAGGTGCCTATATCGTCCGTCCACCAAATTTCATGTTTCACCGACAAATAAACAGTCCTCTGAGTATTGTGTAAAAGGGTTTTCTAAATACAAGAGTATGTAGTCCTAATCGCACGTCACTGTAGCATACATTGTTCTGCGGTGAACATTTATAAATTTCTTATGTTAATATATTTTGTAGCGAATGATTGTTGGTGATAATGCTCTGAAACTTGGTGATATTTTTAGTGCATTTATGATCAAGAGATAGATATTTGTAAATTGTAATTGTAAATTTTATTTGATACAAGTAGACAGCATTATACACGTCAGGTAGAAACCCTTGTTATAATGATAAATCTTTACGTAAAATTATGCATGTGGTAGAAAAAATTCAACTTGAACAAAAGTATAAAAAGAAGATAATTATAAGAGGAGGATAATAATAAATAAAGAAATGATTGGTGGAATCACAAGACGTAAACTACATTAGCCAGTACGAAGTATTTAGAATTATATATTTTGGACTTAGTAAACTAATGCGTGCTCGCATTACTGATCGGAGATATATATCCATAATGTGTTAGGTACATATTTCTGATTTAAATCCATTTTACCAAGCATTTATGTATATAAGCAAGTATCTTGGATTTATTTAAAAACTATAAGGAGCACGTAATGAAGTTTAAACAGTTTTATTTATTGTTTATTTTGCTATATTTTTGTCATATCTGATAATCAAATAAAACATTGGTCGTTAGACTTTTCTTCGTAAACCTGAAAGCGAACTACATATTGAGTATTTAGTTTTCTGTTTTCGATAGGAGATGTACTCTTTATAAATTTGTCTAAACGGATTGACAAACCATATATAAAAGGGATAGGCTATACAATACGGCAAATCAACTTTCATTTGATGGATGAGAAAGACAAATTATCTTTTTAGCTAATTATCTGCCTTTTCTTATGCCGCGTCAGTTGCAAATGGTGGCCATACATTTATATGGTTAGGATTTCACTAGTCTGTGTATTGGATTGACTTTGACAGAAGGTGCTTGTGAAGAGCAAAGAATATTAGATTACGTTTTCGCCCAGCTTTAGACGGATTTCATTAGTGGTTTAGCACCTCACTTTGTCGGTCCTCCTACTTCAAAATAAAATAAACCGTCACCACAATATGCTTGTTATATTTGAGCGCAATCAATATTTTGTTCCTATGTAAATATATAATAAGAATAATTTTACCTCGAGCAAGTTGACTTGAAGTTGCTCGTGTGATAAAACAACATCCGTTTTCACCAGGAGACCTGGAGAAGAGGTAGCATTAACAACACTAATTAGATCTTTAGCTTTAATCTCATACTATTTGTTGTATGTTTTCACATTTGGGTAAATGATAATGGTCGAAATCGATTGTATGTATTCTTTTTTATTATGACAATAAAATCACAAGTATCTGAATTGAGAATGATATACAAATGAAAGTATCGATATGACACTAAGTAGAGCGGTCATTCTTCAATATATATTTACACAAGAGATATAAATCTAATGCCTTCTACTTTTGATTGTTTACTAATAAAGGGAGTAAATCCTGTATGATGTGAAGATGATGGATAAATCCTGTATGATGTGAAGATGATGGATAAATCCTGTATGATGTGAAGATGATGGATAAATCCTGTATACACTAGTTACTGGACTACTTTATATTCAACAGAATTACTTAATCATCAAATACACACGCTTACATTTACACGCACACACTTACAAAACGAACGATGTACAACGTAATACTTACACATTTAATGTTATTATACGAATGCTTACCACGACTACATCCAACAATTTTCGAAACGGGTATATTTAATATCACACACACATACACGCACACATTTACTTTTTTTGTAGGATTTTACATAATTTAATAAAATGTCCCTTTTCTTTACACTTCAATATCAGATATAACATGCTTCTTGGACACAATTATATAGATAATTAATGATACGTACGTGCACATTGAGACCTGTATAGCTTTCATTCTCAAGGCTTAGTCACAATGACCTCATCTCACCTTCAGTCATATTACACAACAACTGGAAATTATGTCTATGAACATAAAATAAGCCCAATTTAAAACATTTCACAAAAGCATAAATATATTTTGTTTTGTTGTTTCGAATAGTGATCAAGAAAAACAAAATGGAAAGTAAAAAAATTAGAAAAGAAATGGAGAATTGAATGAACCTTACGCCATAATCATTTCTACCGATCACAAAAAGTAGATTCTTTCTGTACGATAATAATTTGCAAACAATGATATTATTATATTCATATATTTGAAAAATAAAAAGCTTAAGGAATGTCACATGAAATTCTTGTGAAGTTGATAACGTAACTTGGCTTTCATAAACAAGTTCATGTGGAGAACACTTGATTGAACAACTTGTAGTGTATTTGCGTATCATTTCCGTACAGTGGCATTGTTAACATAGTATATACTTCATTATACCATACATCTGTAAGAAGCACATGCGTAGTGACACGTTCATCTTGTAAGGCTTTATTTGATACTTGGTTCGTATAATAGCTGCATTTAATATCATAATTTCGACTTTTATAAAACATGAAAACATTCAAGTCCAATAGATAAAGATGACAACATCGATGATACCTATCTTCGTAAACAAAAGTTTAAACAAGATGATGTTCTCAACACAAAAAGTAAGATATCCTTCCTTAAACAATAACTTTACCAGGTGTGACAAGCATTTTGTCATGATCTTTGTATGGTGCATTCCTACAAGTGTGACAAGCATTTTGTCATGATCTTTGTACGGTGCATTCCTACCAGTGTGTCAAGCATTTTGTCATGATCTTTGTATGGTGCATTCCTACCAGTGTGACAAGCATTTTGTCATGATCTTTGTTTGGTGCATTCTTACCAGTGTGGCAAGCATTTTTTCATGATCATAGTATGGTGCTTTCTGATTCTTCAATCAAAGCCTGATAACGTTTGTTTCTTTTTCTTCCTCGGTCAAGATCACAGTAATCTTTTCTGAAATGACCTTTGTGTTATTGTTCCCACATGAAGTTTACTTAATACTGTTTTGTCCAAAATACATTACCACAAATGGAGTAAATAATCAAATTGTGTTATTTTCCCTTCTGCTCTTTCCCGAGAGAGGTATCTGTAGTCAACATTAATTGATGTCCTTGTAACTTTGCTAATGTAGAAATATGGATTGTTCGCGCATCATTGTTAACTAGTGTATAGTTTTCATTTAGTTATACATATTTTTATGTAATACAATTTCGATGTTGATCTTTGATAGACAGTAGCATAACAGTCTGCTGCTTGCCACTATTGGAGGAGTGTTGGGTCTCTGTGCTGCGTCTGTGTCGTGCTATGGTGCACACAAACTCGTGAAGCGTTTTCCGGAAAGGGGCAATAATGACATAATAAAGAATAAAGTTGACGGAGAAATTAATGCATTGGAGTGTATTAGTAATCATCGATACCATCTGATATGTATAAACAGTTTGTTCTTTTATTACGAGGAAAATAAATTTTGTCATTTCTGAGGGCGCAACAAGAATGAAGAAGAGTATAATGATTGTGATGAGAGTGATATTCAGTCTACGATGAGTGGAAAGGCAACTTGTGTTGTCTCGGCTGTGTATAAGTCGTAACTGTTTGCTCTGATGTAAAGCCTTTATCAAGCGAACATTACAGTACATTAGAATCGAGAGAGGAATGAAATTTCCAATGACAGCCCAAAGCAGTTTATAGGCATAAACAAAATTAATATTCTTGAACAGGTCTGTGTCGGTCATAGTAACTAAATCGCACGGGAGGGTTACGGTTTTCTTTCGCCAAAATGTTGGCAGATTGAAGCCAATGGAGATCAGGACAATGACAGATATAGCAGTAAATGATCCCCTGATGGAAATGAGCTGTCTAGATTGAAAAGGATGACAGATCGCCAAATATCGCATGAAGGCCGTTAGAACCGTCAGCAAGGTGCTGCTCAGGATAAACACACTTATTATGGCGTTTTTGTACATGTCGTAGTACAGCATGAACTCCCCTCGACTGTAGTACAGTTGATTTGTTACGAAAGCGTTAGGAATTGTCGTGAAACAAAACATCATGTCGGATAGCGCTAGGGCAACTAGACAAATTGTTGTACAGTATTCAACTTCGTCTAGTATGTTACTGCTCTTTTTCTTGGTGAATATGATAACATTGAGGATGTTTCCGATGAATCCAAGAGCACATACTGTTGGAACAATTACTCCATATAAGTAGTAATGGAGCTGTTTAAGAGATGCCATTTGCTCAGTTGTCATTGGCAATGTATAGTTCGAGTGGTCGTTATTCAGTGTGCAGTTAGGGTCAATTGCCATCACGCCGTGTTGTAATAGCAAATATTTTTAACACTTTCTATGTAACAGCAGGTGTTTTTCTTTTCTGTGAACTAATTTCCCATGATAGTCCTTACTCTCCACCTCAACGGATTTCAGTGAGCCATAAATATTTCATTCCGACAAATTTATAGAAAAGATTTAATATAATATTGTCCCTGTTCTCTTTGTTGGCACTATGTGATGAGATATACTTTGCCTCTGTTTCCTTGTGAACGTAATTTATGAGATGATTGGTGCATTCACTGTCGAATTTTATGTCTGCTTATTCAATCTTTCTTTCTGAAAAGACGAAGTGATGTCAATCAACAGAAAAGATATTGATGTTAACGAAATAAAAACGCACAGTATAATGTAACTGGCATACTATAAAACATGTTATGGTAGAGTGGTATGAGTGTATGTCCTTTGGTTTCATGATTTTCGGACTTGTGGTTTGGATTTCTCCATCATCTTTACATTGCTTACGTCATGATATTTAGGTTTCAGTGTACTTTATTCTCTGCTTCCTGTTGTATTTTCGATACTGTTAAAATTAGAATACGGTGTGTAAATGATAATATTTCTTAAATGCAACTTGAAGTCAAGAAATTGCTGATAATTGACAGCTGAATAATAGTAATTTTGTATGGTTTATTTATTCCTGTTAATGCTATATTGGTATTGAGGACGGCTTTGATATTAATTTTTTTTTAATCCGAACCATTTATTTTCGTAAGGCATTGTCACAATATGCTTTGTCAGCATCTATTATAGCGAATTTAATTAATATGACAGCGATTAGATGTAGGTCAGATTTTGACACGGGTAGCTTTTCGAGTTGTACCATATGACTGTCCAAAATCGAGATCCAGAATCAGTTTTTCATACAGTCGTGTTCATTTTATGTCAGTTGAATAATGATTTATTCAGCTATGATAGACATTAACAAATATTAAGCAAATATTTAAGGATAAGGAAAACTATGACATATGTATGTTACCAACAATACTGTCATACTACTGTACTGTAGCATCGTACTATAACATTGTACAATCATAACAATGTACCACCATACCACGATGCCATTGTCCCATGCCACTATACTATCATATCACTGTACCAACATACAACGTACCATCGTACCATAACATTATACTATTATATCACTGTATTACTATACCATAGTGCTAGTGTGCCATACCATTATACCATCATACCACTGTACCACAAAACCAAGGTGCCAACGTACTTTACTATTATACCATCATAGCACTGTACCGCCATACCACGGTACCATACTATTATACTATCATACCACTGTACCACCATACCACTGTGCTTTGGTACCATACCAATATACCGTCATACCACTGTACCACAATACCACGGTAACATCGTACCATATCACTATACCATCATATCACAGTATCACTGCTATAGTTTTATGCCATTATACCATCATACTACTACCACCATACCACGGTGCCATAGTACCATACCACGGTGTCATCATACCACTGTAACACCATACCACGGTGCCACCGTACCATGCCATTATACCATCATACAACTGTACCACCATACCATAGTGCCACCGTACTATGCCATTATACCATCATACCACTGTACTACCATACCATGGTGCCATTGTACCATGCCATTATACCATCATACCACTGTACCATCATACCATGGTACCATTGTACCTTGCCATCATAACATACCATTATTTACAGTATGCCATTGTCCGTCCGTAATATCTGTTTGTATTAGTATGTTATTTTACAAAGAAGATGTAGATTTATGTTTTTCAGACTTCATTTCTGATTTTTTATTATACTGTTACATATCATAGGTCTTTCAATAACATCATTGTTTACAAAGTGAAAAAGAGTGCCATAGATATTGTTTAATAATTGTTAGTTCAGTTTACTTATTTATATTGTCAGTTGACGTTTGTGAGATAAGGTATCTCAAGCAGCAGTCTCCTTTACATATCTCATCGTGATCTCAAGTATTCATTGACAAACACTTTATGTTAATGGCCTATTCTTACATGAGCACGGTAATTAACTTGAAGAAAAATATACATATAATTATATATCAGCGCGTTAACTTACGTATAGATAGATACTAGTAAGTAAAATATATAAAATGTATAACAGAAAATACACTTCTTGTATTATTTACCATTCATTCCTTAAGGGGAATAACGTGCGAAAACGAGTATAAGACACAATTTTACGAATTGTTTTATTATCTTGTGTGCTATGATTTGATAGCAATTGAAGAATTACAGAATATGGAAAGAAAAAGGTAAAGTGACTTCGTAAAATTGACACACATGATTAAATATCGCATCACGCTTGACATTCATATACACTTGAAAATTAAAAGATTAGACCGAGGACCTGGGAGATGTTAGACCGATGACTTTCCACACCCGACATGAATGTCCAAAACACAAACGATACACAAATATTTAAGCACGTCATGCTTGGTATGAAAATGTTAAAATAAGATGTGACTTTTTTTCTGTTTATCACATAACTTAAAAAAAAAGTTTATCTACCGAATAGAATTAATTGAAAAAGTCGGATGAAAATAGGATAATTTGACTGTTTTTATCAACATTTCAGAAAAAATTAATACCTACTGAAAACCTGTCAAAGTGAATGTCCCATTTTTTTTTTGTATAATATTAAATATTCTCTTATTGCATAATGACAGTGTTTTGAGCATCGAATTTTATAGTGCATTTTCACTGTGAATAGATTGTGTGTCTATTATTGGAAAATATAGTATTTTATTTTACCTTTTGTGAGATGACAACATTACGCAAATACATAGATGCATTACTACCTGCCATGTAGTTGATATTTTGATAAAATCTCCAGTGTCTTTGTGATATTTGTGCGATAATAATAACTCTGATACGGAAGAGTTTTTGAAGAAATTGACAACACCTCTGACATTTTCAATTAACAGCTTCCGGGAATGTATTGTTGTAATTTACCAGTTGTCACAATGCATCAGTCTATTTATAGAAGCTGGACTGAGAATTTGAATTTAGATATGTTTTACGAATAGTATTATAATGTTGATTGAATTCAATTGAGAAGTATTTGTTTCTAAAAGTACGTGTAATCCAAGTAAATGTGAAATGTTACTGGAATTTCTCATGTTTACTTCTCGTTTAGAAAATTGAACCAACGGAAACTTGTACAAAATTGTTTCTTTGCAGTTTAACTTTGTCTTATAGAATAAAATTAAAATACATGTAATAAGGAAAAACAATTCCCTGGTACCAGCTTTCCCCTTACCGTAATAATAGTTTAATCATGTGGGTATGTAAAAATGATGAATAAATCCAAACCAAAATCGTGTATCCAAAGGACATACAAAATCAGTAAAAATGAAAACCAGATAGAAAACAATGAAAAATATCTACTTGAAGAGCATACAGTGTATGTGAACCCCCTTGATGGAGTGAGATCAGGTGCCTGGGGAGAGTGAGCATCTCCTGCTTGCTAGCAACACCCGTCACATATACCCAGTAGAAAGCGTCAAATCGTGTAAATTCCATATAAATTTATAATTTATAAGTAGGTAACCTTAATATTTGACCATTTAATAAAAGCTCTTTTAACGCAAAAAGGTTCTGCAGTAGGGATAATTTTCCCTCGAGTCTTACAGGTCAATTTCAAGATTTTGCTTTGAAAATTCATTAAAAATCTAATTTTTGTAAAAAACATTATGAAATTTACCATGAAACAAGTAAAATGTACCAACTTCCACATATTTTACAGGTATTTTCTTTGGGTGTTCAAATACCTAAATAGCACATAATAGGATGGGTACAATATATAGCTATAAATTGCTCGTTTCCTTTCTCTGCTTTCCACTAAATTTTCTGTCTGTAATTTTATTAATTCAAATCAGTTGACAGTTTATGTACAACAGCAGCACCTACTTTCATTTTATCTTGTCTGTATCTTTGTGATGAGGTTTATATACATTATATTTACTCATTGTCTTACTCGCAGTCTGTAATACTGCTCGTTTTTAGACAATTTTAAAAATTGACGACAGAAGTCAGATACAATGTATGGTACATTGTATTGTATTTGACTAATACATATTCATACTGGTAGGGAAATATAAATGCAGGAAGGTATATATTCAAATAACAATGCCACTAACATTAACAATAACACACCGAGGTGGACCCCTGGAAATCAGAAGTAAAGTACAATGTGAAATACCAAACGAATAGAACTTATTATAAATCACACAGATGGATATTGTTGAATATCTGTACAAGAAAGTAATATAATTATGTAAAGAAATCCTACCAGATTAGAACTGATATCGCCTTCAATGTTGTCATTTTTACTTTGAAGTCCGAGCGATGTTTTATATCAAGTTCGCCCTTAGGTATGTTAGCAGTAAATTTTCCTTTAAAGATTTTATGATTGACGTTCCAGAAACGGTAGAATCTTTACAATGCATTGAACGCCACTTCCATCAATATACTCTCATACGCACGCGTTAAAATGATCCTCTAAGTACTTTTGACATCTGGGAATTTCTCTTTACCAGTTTTGCTTCATGTAGATCTGTCAATTACAAGGTAAAACATAGTTTCTCATCAGTAAGTCTTTTGCCATGATAGTCGCACGTGATCAGTATATCATTAACACATCTAACAGCGTGTTGTATGTATTTATTTATATAGTCACCTTCTCATACATATGTTCGTATATTGCACCTGTCAAAGCTTTCATCAACAGAGAGAAGACTTGTCCGTTTTATTGCTTAGAAGAAAGTAGGCTATTGAAAGTAATAATGACGATGTCTGTGGTAACGTAGGTCTTTAGTCTCGTGTTACGTGCTTGTCGTAGATGAATGTGTATATATAAATATAATGAAATCATACCAGTTATACGATCAGAGAGATCCTTTTTTATACGCCCGTCATTAGACGGGACGTATTATGGTATGGCACTGTCCGTCCGTGCGTCCGTCCGTCCGGGGTCATGTTTTTCGGACTTTTTTGTCTTTGAAGATATTAAGTTGAAATTCGGTATATAGCTTTATATCAAGCGGCGTCAGTACCAGTTTGAGTTTTGTTACGACTGACCTACTTTTGACGGATTTTTGGCCCTTGGACTGCGCCGATGTTTTGGACTTTCATAAACGAAATTTACAAATTACTACTAAACTTTTAACTCAGGGTTACAGATATCACAAGCTAAGAAAAACATTCGGCAAATTCTTCAGATCTTATTCAGAACTTCTATCTAAATTTGGAAATATCTCTTTTCAACAGTATGTATCCAATGGTATTTCCCATCCTAATTTTTACGGTGATCTCGTATATAAACTAAGGAAAGTAAAAGGCTCCGATAACGTTATTTTATCATCTAATAAAATAGTCAAACGTCTTCTAAATAGACAATATGATATTGAGATCATCAAAAAGACTATATGTCTTGTATTTGGCCCCTCTACAGCCTTATGTAGACTTTTACTCGAACGTTGCATGCTGACTAACAGGGCGGTGGGGACTATATGACGGGCCTTGTCCAAACCTCTTTCAGAGGAGACATGGTCCTGAACCTCGTCCCCTCTGACTGTTAGTCGGGACTCCTACAGATCTAGGGTCTTAGCTCGCTTTCAGACTGGCAGAGCACGGTTTTATCATGTTGATGTTGATGTTTATGCCATTATGTGTTTTACAATACGTGTTTATATTTTTATGGCCTCTCAATATGCGATACCTGTTGACCCTTGTTCTTTACATGGAGGATTATTTATAAATTTTTAAATGTACGTCCTTTGATTGTTCTGCTGTTACGGTGAGTGGGAAGATGGGCCCGTAAACCGGTTAACCACACCATTTGTTTGGCTTTTGTCAAATTAAATGACCGTCCTAAGTCGGTATCGTAATTGCACTACAATCAAATATTTTTGTAATGTGTTATAGGTTCTAGTATATTATTTATATTCATGTATTGTATAGCTCCATGGTGACTTCTGCCACATAAATGAGCCAGTAACTCCTCTTTTTTCTTTTATAAATTTCAATTTTTTTTAAAAAAATTCATTAAAAATCTATTTTTTCTCAAAACATTATGAAATTTCTCATGAAACAAGTAAAATGTACCAACTACATGTATCACATATGTTACGGTTTTTAATATCTTTTTCTTCATTTCTGAGAAATTTATTATTTTAGGGGGGGGGGGTTGACCATATGTCTTAGGTTATGTTTTCCGGACTTTTTTTGCCGTCGTTCAAGATATTGAGTTGAAATTTGATATATAGCTTTATATTAAGCGGTGTCAGTACCAGTTCTAATTTTGTTACGATTGACTTACTTTTGATGGATTTATGGCCCTTGGACTTATTTATTTCAAGATTTTTTTGAGAAATTCATTAAAAATCTATTTTTGTCGAAACATTCTGAAATTTCTCAAGAAACAAGTGAAATGTACCAACTATCACATATGTTACGGGTTTTAATATCTTTTTCTTCATTTTTGAGAAATTTATAATTTTAGGTGGGGGGTTGACCATATGTCCAAGGTCATGTTTTCCGGACTTTTTTTGGCGTCTTTCTAGATATTGAGTTGAAATATGGTATATAGCTTTACTCCAAGCGGCGTCAGTACTAGTTCGAGTTTTGTTACGATTGACTTACTTTTGACAGATTTATGGCCCATGGACTTAAAAATTTCAAGATTTTGTTTTGAAAATTCATTAAAAATCTAATTTTTGTAAAAACATTATGAAATTTACCATGAAACAAGTAAAATGTACCAACTTCCACATATTTTACAGGTATTGGACTTATTCCTATGATAAAATAATATGAAACGCAATTCACTTCAGTAAACGTCAGATGTTTTTCATGAAAATCATGCCAAATGCGAATTTATCCTGCCCGAATTAAGCGACGGGCGTATTATGCCACGCTAGGCGTTGCTCTTGTCTATTCTGTTGTTCGAAAGTGATATTCAGCTAAATTATACAACCTTAGTAAAATATTGCAATGAGTGACTCAACATAATCACCCTGAAATGCAAAAAGGAAAAGTAGGAATAATTCCGGAAAATTCTGTTTTGTTACATATATCGACATATCATCTTATCGTTTTGGGATAACATTGAAATCGTTACGGCGGAACATGTACATTGTGGGAGATATAAAAACTTTCATAGTGTTGTGCATCTGGTGCACAAAAATATAATGTATATATGTTGTTATAACCACAAGGCCGGTGCCATCCTGGTAACTGATAGTTCCTGAAGGTATCATATTAAGTCTAGTCTTAGTGCATTTGTACTGATGTGAAATACATGTATATACTTGAAATTTTCAGTCCTGAAATTTTGTAAATCACTCTAAAACTAAGGAGTGTCTCCCTCATACACAGCTCTGTCCTTAAACTGATTCTTTGGCTCACTTTTTTGACCACTCTGGTTTTAACTCTGCTTTTAAGATATTTATATATTATTAGAATTCCAATCATTCGGCCATGAGAATCACTGGAGACATTAGATGTCGGAATGCGATTCTGTGCACAACATTATAACGTATATATGTTCTAATGCTTATGACAACCACTAGGTCGGTGGACTGATAGTGCCCGAGTGTCACTGCCGGTGGACTGCGATGCCCGAGTGTCACTGCTGGTGGACTGATAGTCCCCGAGTGCATCATGACTAGTTTCAGTGCTTTTGTACTGACGTGAAATATGTACCTGTACTTATCCCTCCAGATGGATAGATCGGGTGCATATTGTTTTTGTCCTGTTTGTCTGTCTGGTTGTTTGTCTGGTATTAACTTTAACGATGACTTTTTAACCGTGAAGGATAGAGACTTCATATGTCACATGCATATTCAACTATTGAAGGCCGTCCAAATTACACCGAGGTCGATGATCTTTTGACCTTAACAATGACCTTCTAGCTAAATTAAGATTTTGGACTTTGTTGCCGCCGAGGGCATTAGTGTTTAACAAAAACATCGTGTTTTAGTCATGGAATTTTGTAAATCACTCTAAAAGTAAAGAGTATCTCCCTTATGGATAGTTCTGTCTTTCGATTGATTCTTTGGTTCACTTTTTGGCTACTTGGGTTTGGTTAACCACACCAATTGAGTGACGCTTGTTACTTCAATTGACCGTTCTAAGTCGGTATCGTAACCGCAGCACATTCGAATATTTTTTTAATGTCGTTGCTTGTATATTCTGCTATTGTCATTTTTGTGTGCAGGTCTTTGTTGATTTGTGTCATGCAGCTTTGTCAGATTTCTTCTGTTTTCTCTTTTGTATATGTATAATCTTAAATTATATGTTTCGTCTGTGTGTAAGGGCATTCACGGCGATTGTGGCTAGCCAAACAAGAGACGCTCACTCCTCCCGGGCACCTGGGTCTCACCTCTGAATTTCAGGGGTCCATGAATGTCCACTGTGGTACATTGCTGTTGATGTTATTGTCACCTGACACCAGTTACTTTCGTATTTTATATTAACTCTGCTTTTCAAATATCTATATATTATTAAAATTCCAATAATTCGGCCATCGCTGAAGAGACACAAGTTGTCGAAATGCGCATCTGGTGCACAAATTATAACGTATATGTTCTAATATTTATTTGTCTCTAATATTTTCATCATGCATAATTAGTAATACTAAATATACCTGTTGTATCCATTGCAACTGGTATAAGTGACATCACTTTCATTGCAGCCGTTAATAAATACATTCTGCGAACATTGACTAAACCCAAATGAGGGTTATACTTTTGCTGTGATTTAAGCTGCAAGTTAAATGAAATCTTAAATTAAAGGGGAAAGAGGGCCCCTTTATACATGTAGCTCCTTGAATCTTACTGTATATGTGCACCTTTAAATTCAGAGTCTGCACAGTGCATTCACAATGGGTAATAATGGAAAATATATGAAATTATTACATGGTGTCATAATCATATTGAAAAAGGTAAAAAAATATTTCTGGTGTTTCACAATATTTTTATGCCAAAACAAAATAGTCATAAAAACAGTGTGTTTATCTCCATTGTTGACCTTTGATATTTTCATGTAATGTGTTGAATCAATATTATTGCATTTTGCGGTAATTCGTAATGTACGACCATCACAAATCCTATCTAAAGGGTATTTATAAATTTCTGTCATAGTTACCAAGTAAAAATACATAAACATACGGGAAACGGAACATAAAATGCACGCTTGTGCGTTGAAGTATGGGTTTTTATCATATCAGCGATTGTAATATATCAATAGCGACATTTATGCTACATTTGCATGTCGAGCTCTTGATACATATCATTTTATCTTCGTTTACGCCCTGATATCAAAATCAACATTTAGAATAATATCATTGATTAAAATTCATTATATTCATAGTCCGCCAAGTGCATAATGTCGATAAACAATATGACGGATTGCAGGCTTTCCAACCTATCACATTCAGTTTGGGCAGGGTGCTAAATCTCTGCTGTTTATTTGTATTGTATCAATTTGAGAGGTGTGTTTAGTTGATTGAGAAGGTAAGATGCGGTTTTGATGCATATTACAGAAGAGGCGATTGTTTAGCGTTCATGGTGGTCTCTCTTATTTTCAATTAAAGTTTGTTAGCAACGTCTATGTATTCAAATTAAAGATGTGTTTACAAGTGTTAAATATTACAATTTACAGATGAATAGGAATTTCACAATGAAAATATTCGTAAAGAATGTCAAGAGAAGCGATGAGAGATCTGACTTTATATCTGACAGTTTCAGCCGCATGAAAATCGATAGAGTGATGAGTTAGGAATTAAACAATTATAAAACATAAAAAAAAATTATTAAATACATGGCGATCAAAACGCAACCATAGGGATTTCACTGCCTCATAATGGTAGTGTCTATTCGAAATTACTCTAATAGGTATGTCGGTGCGAAAGCACAATGATTCAAAATGGCTACACTTGTTTTTGCCAAACAACCCTAACCACTGGTGATGATTATCTAGTGTATGTATTTGAAAATATTGATTACATATTAACTATTAACAAAGGGGTTTTTCCGATGATTAATCAACAACAATATATTTAATCAGCATTCTGTGCTGTTTTAATATGCATACTTTTGTCATGATTTTACATGTTACGAATACAGCAGTGAGATGTCTTGGTATATATCTAGGCCACGATAAGGAGGAATGTTACAATAATAATTGGATGAAAATATATCATAATGTTGAAAAGCTTTTTGAATCTTGGAAGCGTAGAAAATTAACTCTTTTTGGAAAATCTTGTATTATTAATACGTTGGCTTTACCTAAACTTGTATATGTTGCATCTATCTTATGTTTTCCAGAACAGTGTTATATATAGAAATTGCAACGGTTAATTTTCAATTTTGTATGGAAATCTTCCGAAAGAATTAAAAGAAACACCTTAATTAGAGATGTTTTGGATGGGGGTATTTCAATAGTAGACATTGATTCTAAGCTAAAAACTCTCAAAGCAGCTTGGATTCCACGTATGTTGAATTCAAGAGGCATTATATTTGATATAGTAAACGCTTTTTGTTAAAGCATGAAAATAGATAAAAATTACGTCATTAAATTTAACGATAAAGAAATAGAAGATCTTGGCAAAATAAATAAACTTTCTTTATTTTATAGAGAAGTAATTGGTTCCTTTATTCAGCGTAAGCAAAATCAGAATTTAAAGAATGTAGTCGCTGACAAAGTACTACAACAACCAATATGGAATAATTGCCTTTTATTACATAGTGGGAAAACATTATTTTTTAACAACTGGGTTAAGAGTGAGATTTTATATGTTAAAGATCTTTTTAATGAAAAAGGAGAATTTAAGAACATATCGGAACTTTCGAATATTCTAAAGAACAAATCTAATTGGCTATGCGAATATAAAATTCTAAGATAAGTTTTTAGAAACATGTGCAAGTGTTTCGACTTCTCAAACAGTTGCCATATAGAGTGTTCCCATACAACCCGATTTTCCTCAAATTAGCTAGAGTTATCTCCCTCATTGGAGTACAACTCTCGGACTTTATCCATCGATGCTCATATAAAACTGCTTGATTTAGCTTAATTTTATGAAATAATCGCATTGTATATCTAAATGTTTTACAGAAAATTTTCAACTAATTGATTATATTTACTGATTAATTAAGACTGAAGTCACGAAATCTACCCTGATAAATAGTAATTTTCTCAGAAGTTTAATGAAGTTTACATGGTAGAGATGGAAAAAGTCCGAGAGTTGTACTCCAACATGGCCGGTAATGCTAGTAGTGTGACATCACATGGGCAAACTCTATAGATATACAAAACATATATAGCTTTAAATTTGCATTAGGGTACCATAATGTATTAGATAAATCCTACAACTTTTTTTTATAAAAATTTAATCTCAAAAAAATTTTGTAAGCCATGTTATCAATCTATTCTGTCTAGAGAGTATAATATAGGTGATAAATCTTTATGGAAAAATATCTATAAATGTAAAATCACAGATATAATAGATAAAGAACTATCTGAATTCAATTACAAACTTTTAAATAACATATTGTGTAATAACTCATATTTGAGTAAATGGAAATCTGAAATATCATCAGAAAGTTCTATGTGTAAATTAATAGAAAATACAAAGCACGTGATCCATGACTGTAAAAATGTATTATATCTATGGAAACGTCTAAATGTTATATTGAACTGTAATGTTCAATGGAAACACATAGTTCTAGGATTTTCTCACTCCTCCCGGGCACCTGGTCTCACCTCTGAATATCAGGGGTCCGTGAATGTCCACTGTGGTACATTGTTGTTAGTGCCATGATCATGTGACACCAGTTACTTTCGTATTTTACTTGAAGACAACAAAAAAAGTCAAAACTTTAAATACAGTTATATCTTAATTAGCATATAGAATATACAAATATAAAATGTATTGTAGAGTGGAATCCCTAGAAGAAAAACAATATAACATCCATGTACATGTTAAAGAATCCTTAGAACTATACACATCTCTGTTAAGATATCTAAGTGTAAATTTAGATTATTCTTTATTTGATAAGTTTATAAGTGTACTGTGAACCATAATATGTGTTTCGGTTATACTTATATAACCATGATTTATTGACATGAACCTATACATATAAGTGCATCAATGTTTTCAATTTATATTGACATTCTTATGATGTATATAATGTTAATACTCTTTTATGGAAAAAATACTTTTGTCATGATTTACCAAAATAAAATTATGCAGTAAATGTGTATGTTTAGGGCCCAGTAGAGTAAACAATGCTTATTTGGCTCGATTTGTTACTTTAGTAAGAATTAGTACCATATTAGGTGGATCATTACCTACTATTCACGTCACCAAATCCATGCTTCTGAAAATTTTCTTATAAATCATTGTATTTCTTTTATAGTCAAGGAACCTGTGCATTTCCCTGAGGTAACTCTTCGTCTAAAGTAATGATGCAAACTTAACATATTTGGACGGATTGCAAAGCAATTCCAGTCTATAGATTGATGATGTCTGTCTGTCTGTCTGTTTGTTTGTTTGTCAACGTCTTGGGTAAAGTTTCTTGTTGAAACAAATCTCAGAAATTAAGAAAAGTATAATCATAATACTTCGCACATAGGTTCCATATGATCAGAGCTTTTAAATTATGCCATGACGTTTGACTTAGTGACCTTGACCTTGGACTTCTATCTACTTTTTAAAAACTACTTTTGCCTGATATTTTGAATCTTTATGGGTAGCGCTTTGAAACTTCCGAGACCATAGAGGAAACTTCTCAAACTTTGAAACAACGTTTTCGGAATCATTCCTATAAAATTCGTAATAATTCACTACGTAAATACCAGAATTTTCTTTATAACCACTTTAATAAATACCAACATAATATTAACAATGTGAAAATAACTCCAGTAGAAAATATCTCTAAATTACCAGGTGATACGAAATCAGATGTTAAAAACGACTTTTGGAAGCCGAGCTCTACTGGATTAAACAACTACAAACCCCATACCCTCTCGGTCTCAACGACCAAATATATCGACAAGGTAATATTTCTTCTCATCAGAATAAGATCAATATTTTTACATTAAGACATAATACTATTAGAAAACGTAGGTCACATGGTCGTCGCCGTAATCGTAACATCAGAAAACGTAATCGTTTAAATAGGTCATTAAACGATCTTCTATTTATCGCAAAAAAAAAAAAATAATGGCCGTCATGCACTATCCTCTATTCCGGTAAATAAATTGAAACCTATCCTGGACGAAGCTGATCTTCAAAGTTTACGCAATTCTGATTGATATAAACTCAAATTGACTATTTTATTTTCATATAATAAACTCTTTCCTCGTATTCCGTCTTTTCCACCCAAGCAGCAATTTCTCAAAATTAAATTTATTAATAAAGGATTCGATCTACCTAACATTTCTAATATTTTCCGCTCGCTTTCAGACTGACAGAGCACGGTTTATCATGTTGATGTCGCATATATTTTTATATAATTTGTGTTTTACAATACCTTACGTGTTTATATTTTTATGACCTCTCAATATGCGATACCTGTTGACTCTTGTTCTTTACCTGGAGGATTATTTATAAACTTTTAAATGCACGTCCTTTGATTGTTCTGCTGTTTCGGTGAGTGGGAAGATGGGCCCGTAAACCGGTTAACCACACCATTTGTTTGGCTTTTGTCAAATTAAATGACCGTCCTAAGTCGGTATCGTAATTGCACTACAGTCAAATATTTTGTAATGTGTTGTATGTGCTAGTATATTATTTATATTCATGTATTGTATAGCTCCATGGTGACTTCTGTCACATAACTGAGCCAGTAACTCCTCTTTTTTCTTGTATTGGGACCATCTACAACCCAATGCAGACTTTTACTTGAGCGTTGCATGCTGACTAAGAGGGTGTAGGGGACTCTATGACAAGCCTTGTCCAAACTTTTTCAGAGGAGACAGGTCCTGATCCTCGTCCCGTCCCCTCTGAATGTTAGTCGGGACTCATATTGATCAAGGATCTGGGCTCGCTTGCAGACGGGCAGAGCACTTAAGTGGGAAGGTGGGTGCCCGTAAACCGGTTAACCACACCAATGGAGTGACGTTTGTTACTTCAATTGACCGTCCTAAGTCGGTATCATAACCGCAGCACAATCGAATATTTTTGCTATGTCGTTCCGTGTATATTCTACTATTATCATGTATGCAGGTCCTTGGTGATTTGTGTCATACAGCTTTGTTTTCTCCTTTGTTATGGCGAATGCTGTTAATTGAACCTAAGAGTTTTTATGACGTAGACCTTCTTTCGACTTTGCTTTGCACTCCGGCCATACCGTTTGTAGCGGTTTCTTATTGTTTGTAATTTAATAAAGGTATTGCGACAAATGTTAACTTGAGTAGGGGAATCCACTGGACCAAGAGCGACAATATTGGAGGAAAAATCAGTTTCAAAATATCGCATCTCCTAGTAATGCCCATCGATTTAATTTGGATTTGATGCTTGAATTTCTGTGATAATAATTCAGAAGAGAAAACTGAAGACATCTGACAAAGCTGTACTAGAAAAATCACCAAGGATATGCATACAAAACATGATAATAATAGAATATACACGGAACGACATTACAAAAATATTCGATTGTGCTGCGGTTACGATACCGACTTCGGATGGTCAGTTGAAAGAAAAAAGAGAAGTAACAAATGTCTTTCAACTGGTGTGGTTGATAATGAAAAAAATTTTTGTTTCGAAAATATTGTAATTTAAAGTTTTTTATGTCATATATCCTGCTTAATCGTACCATGTCTTTAGTAAAGACTTATTCAGTTTGAATGTAGCTAAAATGGACGATAACTCCGATGCGTCAAGTGATGTCAACTGCATTGATCATCTAGAGAAATTTTCATGAATATGTCTTCAGAAATATCCGTATTATCGCGAATTGTCATATGCACTAATATATTGGCGAGAACAGTTATGTCATATAAAAGGACCATCACCTAATGTCAGGTATTATTAGAATTTGAGCAAGAAAACTGGGAAATTTGTATAACAGACATACAGAAATGTATGCTTTATTGTATATTTATAATTACATAGATATGAATGTAAATTAGTAAGAACAGAATTTACTCTAAACTATCATAATCATTCATGAAGAGATATCAAGTTTAACGACACACTCCTGGAATGAAATGATATTGATGTTTCTTGAAATCATGTACAAACGAAACGATGTCCATTCCATCTTTTAGTATTGATTATAAATAAGCCAGTGTAAGTGATTGAACATATTACATTGAATACAAATTAAACAGTATTCATAACAAAGTGTTGTTGTACGACTAGGAATATATTTCTTGCTAGAGTACTTTAACTAAAACACCTTGTTCACTACGGTTATCAACTAAAATAAATGATGCAAGTCTTGGTAAGCATGTATTAAGACTTCGGTAATGTAATTTTATCATGAGTCTTTAGCTGCTGTCGCTATTATACCATTAGTCTCATTTATATCATGACATTGTTTTTATGCTTTGTTTATTATCTACAAATTTGTCGTTACATTAGCGTAGCATTAAAGTAAATGCATTTGCATTTGAAATTTATCATATTTGATAGGCTGCGATTTAATCATGAACACCCATTTTAATTGCTGGAAAATATTTGCATTTATAACATAATGTTCGATAGATATCTATGGTTTGGTCCTGATGTAGTCATCGGGGATTATTTTCGATTTTGACGACTGTATTATGATTTTGAAATTATTTTAAAATACAACAAGTTACATATAACATTAGCAAGACCATATTACTATTGTAAAAGCAAACCACCATAAAATCGAAGCAGGTTTGGCTCGGTGGATGAGGTTAAAAGGTCTCGAGTACAACTCCCATTACAGGCACATCGGTGGTCTGACAGTAAAGGTTCCTAGTCGCGGTAGGCGTGGTACATAAAAGATCCCTCGCGGCTTCGAATTGGTTCGTTGCAAAGGTCTAAATTTCTATGCAATGTATTAGGCAGATAATGTAACCATATATGAAAAATGAACATTAAATAATAATCAATCAGTCAAAACAATAAAATCGTATCAAGTTACCACCCAACTATTGTGTCATTATATCACTGCACCAATCCATTATACCATATCGTATTTTACGGTATACCCACAAGATAAATTTTGATCAGATATTTGAGAATAACAATAGAACTGGCCCCGAGGTTATGAAACTTTTACCCGTGCTCGACACCAAACACGTACTCAAATTCCAAACCTGTACTCCCTCGAGCACGGCTCTCGAGTATGAATACGGGTGAGGTTATAAACGCTTTCGAGCACGACTAAAACTTCATTGTCCTCGAGACCCTCAAGTGGATTTGACCGGTTGCGAAAGACAAAGGGACGGCGAGTTTTGTAATTCATTCCACGTTGTCTGCGTTTAATTCTGTTAGAAGCTGTCATACATGTATATACATTTAGAGTACGGTTCTGCGTATGGTTCTAACCAATCTCTAGATTTTCGAGTACATGCTCGAGATTGGAGCACGCTTTCATGCTCGAATTTTGTATAAACTCGATGAATTCACTGAGTCTTGCTCCAAAAAGTTTTATAAACTCGGGGCCTGATTGCTAGTTATTACATACAGATGTACGATGTGAGGTCGTTCATTTAGTTTCTTCCTTTTTCAGTTTTGTGCCATCTCTGGTATGTGAACGTTTTTATCTCTGAGCTATGACAATATTATGCTGAATAAGAAGACCTTTAATATGTAACATCTCTCTCCATCATAGGGGTTCAGATATGCTCTTCAAGTAGACATATTTTGTTATCGCGCTCGCCTTCTGATCGGGAAGCCGGGGTTCGAGTCCCGCTCTGGGCATGCCGGTGTCCTGTCTTTCGGGTGAGACAGTAAAAACCGAGGCCCCGTGTCGTGGTATGCATGGTACGTTAAAGATCCCTCACTGTTTCGGGTGGGTCCGTTGCAAAGGTCAAAATTTGTATGCCTCGCATCAGGCAGATGCCGTCACCATATACGTGAAATACTCGTGGTGTAACGTTAAACAAAAATCAATCAATCAATCAGTCATATTGAAAAAATATTGGATATAATGCATTACGTGCAATCTCTTACAAAATGACATTTTTGACAGAAAGTAAGGCAGATATTGCAACTAATTGTAGCGCATAGGAAAAGTGCAGAAGTTTCCTTGATATAAATTACTCAATACATAGATGATGGATTTTAAAATTACCATATTTTCGTAGGAAAAGTACAAAACGATCTACTTTAGTAGATTATTGTTAAGAAGCGTTTCAAATCATTGCAATGTAATGCTACTTTGACTATATTATATTGAACACGTACGCATTGGACTGAATAGATTTTAAAGTTTTATCAATAACATTTTCCATTAATGAAAATTGCTGATTTTATGCACGTGTTTTAGGGATACTTCTACGCATAAAAACGAAAGGAAGCGTATAATTTTCTGTAAATGTGTATTGCTAACCATTGGTGTGTCTGTCTTGAGGGAGACTTATTCTCTTTAAGAGTTACCCACAGGGACTCTATCTATATCTGTTTTAACATATTTCATGCCTACCTGCAATATGAATACCGATTGAAATTTTCCATGTATCTTGTGGATATAATCATTTAAAATGTAAAAATTTCCTTTGTAACGCATTATTGTTATATTTATAGAAAACTCCTATAAGGAAATAAAATTGTATCTTGTCTGTTAAATCTCTATTTGCAGCAAATTCTCTGATCTTTCATGTTTAGATTGAAAGTTGGAGAGTGGAAGCAACTGCATTATAACTCCTAACAACTTCTTACTTTGAGATGTTTAAGGTATAAGTGAGTTTGATCCGTCATAGGACAGGATGTTCTCTAGTTTTAGTTCTTATAGTGATGAGACATCTTATATACTGAATGAGTTCAAAATATCTATACATTATTGATAAGGACATCTAAAACTTTTTCTCAAGTATTAAACTGTTCTTAATACCATACACCTGAAATGCCATTTTCATTGGTGTATAATACAACATACGCATATGTGAAAATGAACAGATTAAATGTTAATTGTTTTACGTCACTCTAAGATTATTTTCATGAATATGATTAACGACATCTGCATGATGTATTGCATAGAAATTTATACCTTGGAAGGACCAACCCAAAGCAGTGAGGGATCTTTTACATGCTACACATAAATCCTCGACTTTCATTGTCTCATTCGAGAGACAAGACACTGGTATGCCAACGGCGGGAGTGAGATTTAGGATATCTGGTTCACGAACCGACCACTAGTGAAATAAGCAACGCCGGCTCTAAATTGAACAGAGCCCGAATAGATAAATATATACAATTTAACCACAGCATATGGAACAACTTGCCCGTTTAAAAATTTTTGTAGCCATAAGTTCATAACTCGTTATCTGCTACGTGTTATTATTTTCATGTGACATGTGTATCGAACTTCAGCTAAAAACTAAATGACCAATAAAACTTGTTCTTTCACGTCGCAGCAGGAGTTTCCACGATATGACAAATTCTCCATAAAACTTACATAATTGTCCATTTGGTTTTGTAACGAATTGTAATGATTGATTCTATAAGTGTGGAAGTCTAGAAATTCTGTGATCGTGTTCAGCATCTATATTAGATATTGGTTTCGATGATATAATTGTTTAAATAAGATATAGTTGGGAAAATCTATTTACGGATATTTCGTGTCATACAAAACCAATTTTAGCCCGTTCAGTTTCTTCAAATATCCAAGTGTAATGCAAACATACATTGTAGCTTTCGTTGTTACTTTGTAAGATGTACCAATTTGTTTTGTCTATCGTAGAATTGCATTGACATATTTGACGAATACCAGTTTCTTTCCGAATACTGATCAAACTTTTAAACCTAATGATCATACTCGACATTCCTTGTTCAAATTGAGTAAGCTCCTTACAACCCACAACGAAAATCAATCACGGTGGCATCTAAGTATCCTACATGAAAAGGGCATGCCGTCTTAATAGGAATTGAATAAGTTACATCAGTGTCGATATTTCTTTTCGTATAACCTCTTCCTCCCCAATTTCCTGTCCTGGATCGATAAATCGGGAGGATATTGTTTTTAAATTGTCTGTTTGTTTGTTTGTCTGCTGTCAGCTTTAACCTTCGCCATAACTTTTGAGCCGTGAGAGATAGAAACTTCAAATTTGGAATGTAAAGATGATGGATAAATCCATACCATTAGTCCAAAGGACATACAATATATATTTATATATGGAGAAGTCAAATTAGGTAATCTTCTAGTATAGAAGGTGTCAAATCTGTGTGAAATGATCAGAATCGGTCAGAATCGTTCTTTACATGGAGGATTATTTATAAATTTTTAAATGTACGTCTTTTGATTGTTCTGCTGTTACGGTGAGTGGGATGGTGGGCTCGTAAACCGGTTAACCACACCATTTGTTTGGCTTTTGTCAAATTAAATGACCGTCCTAAGTCGGTTTCGTAATTGCACTACAATCAAATATTTTTGTAATGTGTTTAATGTTCTATTATATTATTTATATTCATGTATTGTATAGCTCCATGGTGACTTCTGCCACATAACTGAGCCGGTAACTCCTCTTTTTTCTTTCACTTCAGAATATCATTTAAAAGTCTAGATTACGAGTTATTATATTGTGTAATAAGAGTCTCGTAACGACCATAGAACTTCCTCGTTGACGTTTTTAGTCTCGCACATATATAACCCTGGTTAAGTCGCCTAGCCCTCAGAACAAAGTCATAGTAATTTGAACATGCTCTGGTATAACGTATTAATTGAGATATAAGTAGGCCGTATACGGGCGATAATGGAATGTTGCTACTTATGAAAGGAAAGTTTGTGATAGCGAAATTGAAATCGTCATGTTTGTCAGAGTGAGGTGTTCAATGGACCATCAATGTCAAAAGACAACATAATATCTAAAGACGAAGTAGATTACTACTTTCTGTGGTTTCTTTGACCTCCAGTTCACTTTGATAGACAATGCTAAGGTAATCCGCGAATTAAGGATTATTAATTGAAAGCAAGTCATCTATATATCTGTAAGTAAAATTGAAGCCAAAAGCCTTTCCTTGCGAGAGCATAAAGGAAAATGTCAGCCAGATGCGGGACACAGTTAGTACCCTTGGAATACCGACAATTTGTTGAAAAACCTTTTCTTCAAACACCACAAAAATGTCATCTATAATAAAGTTCAACATCTGGATGACATCTGTTTCAATATATTTGTTTTTGGAATCAGAATTTTCCCTGACGAAGTAAGTTTTATCATGACCTATAACCATATACTTCCGTTTTTACTAGTAAATGCATTTTGGATAATTTCCGTTGATCTGTCTTTTAATTTCTGATGAGGAATCGTTGTGTAAAGAGTCGAAAAGTCAAAGGACTTGGAGTGAATTTTATTAAAACGTTTTGATTCAGATGTTCTAATAACTTTTGATTTTTTTCGGATCCACATTTGATTAATTCCTCTTCTGGAATATATTGTTTCACTTTACCTATGAAGGCCAGATTTAATTTCTGATAATATTTTTGTGAGTAACATCGATACAGATGTTGTGGAACATTTCGAGGTACCAGCGATAAAGCGTTGTTTGTAAGGATTTTGTGCATTTTTTGGAATGCAGTGCAAATATGGAAGTTTTTAATTTAATTCATTTGAGTCAATACCACACGTAATGAAGACAGATTTATGATTTCCAAGTACTTCCGAAACCGAAAAGTTCGTAAGAGTAGAAGTAGGATTTCCTGGAGTTTAATTGAATCCTAATTCGTTCACTAGGCTGTCAAAGTAATATTTCTTTCAAGTAAATGTATAATTATTAGAAGCTTTATCTGCTGGTGTAATGATATAATGTTCTTGGAGAAAGGTAAGTTCTCTGACAACATCAGGATATTTGAAAATAGATGATTTGAAAATAAATTAATACTCCACTAATAAAGCCTTTCATACTGCACCAAGGTCATTTCATTGATCTGGTGACCTTGACCTTGAAATTTCCCTTATTTAGACTTTTTTTGCCGCTAGGGGCATTCTTGTCTCAAACACATCTAGTTGTGAATGAAACTGCGTGTACTATACATTTGTCATAATATATGATGGACTTAGTTTATCAGGGAAGTATGTCTTTGCTGCACATGATTTGGATGTGTTCATGGTATGTAGTCATCATATGACATTAGCCTATTTGTCTGCTATTACGGGTTACCTCTGCAACTTTCAGAGGAATATTACAGCTACATATTGGTAACAATAAGCGTAACAGAAATACCAACTGTAAACGCATTTTAGTCGGACTGTGAAGAACTGATTATCATATAAACACCCAAACATTTCATATCAGTTGTGTATAACGGTTGCTAATATTTCTTTTTATTTTTGTTTGGTTTTGTTTTTAGGATTTTTTTCGCCTTTGTTTTTTTGTACTTTCGTATTTTTCGTATGTAATCTCTATCAATCTCACACGCTGGTGTTTCAACAGAGTTTAAATCATATCTCTGTACTTCAGATACATCTGGATTTTATTCAAAAACAGTATGATAATTGTAAATATTGGACTTGTACTGAGCTATGTAATGCCATCTTATTTTTGACGCATAATACTTATGTGCAAATTATCAACAGATACTTTTGACTCCTATAGGCACTAACTGCGCCCCTTTTAGCAGATTTATTTTTATTTTTTATGAGAAGTACTTCATGCATTCTATTCAAACTTCAATTAATAATCCTTCATTCGCGGATTACCTTAGCATCATCTATCCAAGTGAACTGGAGGTCAAAGAAACCACAGAAACTAGTAATTCTACTTCGTATTTAGATATTATGTTGTCTTTCGACATTAATGGTCAATTGAACACCTCACTCTATGACAAACGTGACGATTTCAATTTCGCTATCACAAACTTTCCTTTCATAAGTAGCAACATTCCATCATCGCCCGCATACGGCGTATTCATATCTCAGTTAATACGTTATTCCAGAGCATGTTCAAATTACAATGACTTTGTTCTGAGGGCTAGGCGACTTTCAGTTAAGCTGCTCAACCAGGGTTATATATGTGCTAGACTAGCATCGTCACTGAGGAAGTTCTACGGTCGTTACGAGACTCTTATTACTCCATATGATATCTCGTTATCCAGACTTTTAAATGATATTCTGGACTGAGACCGATTCCGATCACTTTACACAGATTTGACACCTTCTATACTAGAAGGTTACCTACTTCGACTTCTCCATATATAGATACATATGGAATTCACACGATTTGACTCTTTCTACGGGGTATATGTGACGGGTGTTGCTAGCAAGCAGGAGATGCTCACTCTCCCCGGGCACCTGATCTCACTCCATCACAGGGGTTCACATATGCTCTTCAAGTAGACATATTTTGTTATTTTCCATTTGTTTTTCATTTTCACTGATTTTGTATGTCCTATGGTTTCATGATTTTTGGACTTGTGGTTTGGATTTATCCATCATCTTTACATTCGAAACGTTTCGACCTTATTGACAAGGTTAATGACGCCACTAGATATTACGATTATATTGTAGTAATCGATAGCCCAGAGTTTGAGAAATATATAACTGACTTTTATCCGCCAGGACTTTTATTAAATAAAGCCAATACTTCTGACAAGGAAACACCTATCCTGGACTTTAATATTAAGATTGTTAAGAACAAAAACTATACAAATATATATGATAAACGTGACGGCTTTGGATTTCCTATAGGAAATATCCCTTATTTAGATGGTGATGTCCGTAGACTCCCCACACAATTATTGTATTTATATTAGTCAGTACGGAAGATTGTGATCACTGATTGACCGTTCTGACTTATAAACACACCATTCCTTAGTTCTCCAGTGGGGCATCAAACCTGCGGAAGTGTAGAACAATGGATTTGGTAGGTGACTATAATACAACGTATGAACGCAATGAGTATTTGCAATCTTGCGTATTGATTCAGTTTGGTAGAACCTGCACCAAGGTTTTGGATTTTCACACAAAGAAAAAATTTAAAATCACTTTAAAATTTCTTACTCGTTAGATTCTGAAATAATTAACGCCTTTGAAAAGGGCAGTTGGGACTTTATGGCGGGTCTTGTACAATACTTTTTAGAGGAGAAAAGGACCTGAGCTTCGTCCCCTCTGACTATAAATAGGGATTTCTAGAGATCAAGTGTCTTAGCTCGCTTACAGACGAACAGATCACCGTTGACTTACGTTGACGTCGCTGAACATACCTTTGATACTAGCATATTATTCCGTAAAACGTTTTTTAATAAAAAGAATTATGACCTCTCATACGGAGAAACCTGTTTATCCTTGTTCTCTGTATGGAAGATTATTTATAAACTTGTCCTCAAATATGTGTCCTTTGATTGGGCTGCGTTTGCGGAGAGTGGGAAGGTGGGCGCCCGTTAACGGGTTAACTACACCAATGAGTGACATGTGTTATTTTAATTTACTGTCCTAAATCGGTATCGTAACTGTAATACAATCGAAAATTTACGATTTGTATTTGTATTTGTATTTGCTATGGCATTATCTTGCAATTTGTTAAAATTATTAGTTTGTAAATGAAGCAATTACTAAAGTACACGTGAGAGGTGATATGTGGTCTGCAAAACATATTGGTAGCTCCTGTTCCATACTCATCTCCCCATCAGAAGACTATTAAGAAAATAAATTTCGCAGTTTGCATTCATCGTGCTGTGATAAGTTAATCGGAATCTTTAATGCGGATCACGCGGATCTCAAAGTAAAGCAAAGAAGAAATATATGTTCTAAAATGCGATTCGGGAATGTTTTATTTTGCCAAATTTTCACTGTTTCTGAAATCTTTTGTTGTGTTATAACGTTAATCTCCTACAAACGGTGTCTGTAATTGACATGTATATTGTTATAATTACAAATAACAATGCGATTATGATTTGAACGAACAGTACTTATCTTTGGTGACTATAGTGGAAACAGTTATATGGAAACATGAGTAAGACAATGAATGTATTTGTAGAATGGAGTATTGTTTTATAATATTGAATAACATTTTTGAAAAAGGATAACTTCATTAGAGAACATTCTAATCTTTTCCAAGCTTTTCATGAGCTCAAGGTACTCAGGTAAGGAGTAACTTCCTCGGGTATTGCTCTGTCAATATGAGGCTCTTTTGCTCTTACATTAAGGTCAATTTACTGAGTAGTTTGCTCATTAGATTAAATCGAAGAAGTACCGAAGGGTATACCATATGTCATAGTCCATGGATTAAAAGGACAATATCGTGTATAGTGTCATATTCAGATCCTAATGCGAACCCCAATAAAATTGAGGTCAGACCAGGTGCCCGGGAGGATTAAGCGTCCCCTGGTTGCATGAAACAACCGTCGCAAAATTCCTGCAATAACTTTTCAAATCGAGGAGGTAAATGCATAAATATACACGTTTGACCACATGAAGGAGACAAGAACACGAAGTAAAATTTTCCTATTCAAGGCAAGAAATGTTGTTTAACTGAATTTCCGGTGTCGGAAATGCACATGAACAAATGTCTGTATATATATATGTATTATGTCAAATCAAGTGTAGTGAAAAAGTCAAGATGGTCATTTTGTATGGTCAGGTCCCCAAATATCGGTTGACATTCTTAAAAGAGGAATTTGAAATTGCACTAGATCGCTATATCGACCAGTGACAATTTCGAACGTTCCTCAATATATCCTTTTGATAGTAGTTTCGTGGCAAGAAGCCTCGCGAAATTTTCGTATGTAGAGCATGCTCTGGTACAGCATATAAGTTGTGAAATGAAGGCGCCATATGCGGGAAAGAAAGGTATGTTGCTATTCAGAATAGGGAAGTTGGTAATAATGAAATTGAAGTCGTCAGGTTTGTCATAGAGAGAGGTTACTAATGAACTATCGGCACAAATTGATAGGGGATATCGAGGTATGAAGCAGGGGATGCGCTCTCTGTTTTATCTTTTACCTCGACTTCCTTTGGATGTTTGACGTTGAGATGATCCTTAAATACAGGGTTGTTAATCGACAAAACGTCATCGATAGATCGATAGATGCTAATTGTTTATTGCCTTTAGAGAGCAGAGACTGTATGAATTCTGCTTCGTAAGAGTACAAAAATATGTCGGCCAGAAGAGGCATGCAATTAGTAACCATAGGAATACCAACAATCTGTTGGAACACTTTCCCACCAAATATCACATAAATATTAACTATAAGAAATTCAAACATTAGGTATATATAATTTGGATTTCCACAAGCCTTGAGCATCAATAAGGAGACTCTACTGTTGTCGAAAAGCGCATATGGTGCACTAGATTAATACATACATACATACATACATATATATATATATATATATATATATATATATATATATATATATATATATATATATATATATATATATATATATATATATGATTTTATATTTATTTCTCATATAACTGGGGTATTATGGGGTATTAGCATTGACCATATACACATTCATGACATTTAAAATGAAGATGGATAGAAATGTCCATGTTTGGTATTATACTATAAATATAAGACCATATTTACATGGATCAGTTTAGGGTATCATGCACAAACTGAGTTATAAAGATAATCGATGTGAACAGTATAATTTAATTGCAATTTTTGCTATTTATAATCGTAGCAGGGTTACTTTAGTCTTCCTTTAACTCTACCAATATTCGCTGACATTTTACTCATTTCGTTGTTGCTCAGTGGCCTGTCAGATGACAGGAAAAGGGATTGTTACATAAAACCTAATCAACTTCTTTAGAGCCTCTTACGATATGTCATGGTACCAGCTTGGTGATATGGAGTCCTTCTTTTGTAGTTCGGTATCCGACACATCTTATCATACACATTATGCAAGACATTAATCCCAACACTCAATAACAAACGACAATAACATGAAACCAAGTTATTAGGATCTTACAGTTTGTCTACAAAATAAAACAAGGCAAACTCCATTGTATAATTTTTCCAGTGAAGCGTACAAATATTTATAACTGTTTGCTTCTTGTGAATCTTTGTAAGTAAATTGAAAGAATTAACAACTGACATTGCAAAGCAATAGCACGTAAAATGTTATTTATTGTAAAAACGGAAATACTTCATTTCAATTTCTTTAACGTGTTTTATGCGACATGTACTGATTTTCCGATTATATAGCAAACAATACTAATGTGCAAAGCTCACACTGCATTTCGATCCCAGAAGTATGCCATTGTATTGGAAAATCTTTACCTTCATATAACTCTACGATATATGATATATAGTTGAAAGCGACAAGAATCATTCGCGTAGTTATTTAAAGTCTTTTCTTGTCCATTTGTCATATTATAAGGTACATACGAAAGTTGTGTTATATGATTGAAACTCGCAGCAATGAACGGTCATAGACACCTTGAGATCAGTGGTGAGAATACGTGTCTTCGAGAAGCGTTCCCTGTTGGTTAGCCACATCGCCATACTGAACGTATAGATAGTGTCACAGTTACAGAGGATATTTGTGACAAGGAATGTATGTGTCAACAATGTGAAATACCTAAGTTGGTGTTATGCACTCGCAGCAATATTTCATGATAGCGTTTTTACCAGGAAAAAACGTCGGAGATATAATACACATACACGTCCTAGACCTTGCGTAATGACATGACAAGTTATATTCAGGTCTTGTTCTAGCATATATCAGAGCGATTAGAATTCGGATCTACTTCTAAATCATAAACTGCAGTTGTTGTATATTTTAAGTTTTATAGTCGACCGTGAACACAAGGTATTGAGTTATTTTGTATTGAGATACATTTATTATACAAGTTTTTATACCCTGTAAGAATACGTTGATGCTATAACAAAGAGTTGGGATTCATATTTCGATTCTTAAATTAAAGATTCACTGAGGATAGCAGTATTTCGGAATTATATCTGTTACAAATAAATACTGTGTATTCGAGATTGATTTGATTTCAATGAGCCCTGCTTCAATATCAATGACATTCTGCATTCTATTGTAGAGATGCTTCCAGTTGTTCAAAATCCATTCTACAATTACTTCTTTTCTGACATTTTATCTTCAATACGTAATTTTTTAAAATATATAAACTGCATCAGAATTAATGACAGGAGGAAGATCAACTTGTGTGTTATGTCATAGATTGAAAAAGGTATTTAATATCAGTGAATCTTAATAACACAACATGAGACGTAATTGAACTTATATCCCCTAGTTAAGGATAGTTTACAAATTCTTATCATATCACATTAAATTTGAAGTATGTGCTTTGGGTATAACAGAAGCACTGAAAACTCTGCTTATGACACCCTTGGGAACTAAACGTCTAGCAGCAGTGGTGATAATACATATATAGAAAATGTATACGTGCATTATAATGGTAGTGCTATCTGGTGTTTGTCCATGATGTGATGATGAGACCTGTAGAGAATGTATAATGCAATTTGTAATTAATAAGGAACAGTTGATTTTTTCATATCTAGTTACCTCTCGTTATTCTTCACCATTTGTTTCTAGATTTCGATAGCTATTATATGATGCGCAAGTTGCAATCTAATGGTAGTGATAGAAAAAGTACAAGTAATCTCATATTTTCGATGTCTTTATCCTCAGGAATAAGAGTTGATAATTGATGTTTTTATTGTTAGTTTACTCTGGGTTACAAACTAATAACTCATTTTGTTATATTTTATCTGAAATATAATGAAAACTTAGTTTGTTTTTTAATTTCAAAATAAGCGACGGCAAAGCCGTAAAATGTTTGTCTTTACTTTTTAGAGTGAAGTAATCTTTACTTCAGTTACGGCTATAGTGAAAATTCATTCATAATATCAGGTATTCGCAGGTGTTTATAGTGTATCTGTATTTTACATAACATCTTTGGAATTGAGATAAGTCTCATATGATAGTTATGATTTGTTATGTGTAATGTCGTTCTCGTTTGTTGGCAGTATTAACTTTTTTTATATAGCAAATCATACGGGGTAGTAAGTATGTATGTTTCACATATTATTCTCTGAGATTTTGATTGATAACTTGTGTTTGTGATCTTGACATTTTCGCATTTCAAAAAATAAACTTTATTGTATCCATATGTAGAATGGACTTTCATATGCAATAAAAGTTACTTAATTATATTGATTGTGTGTAGCTTAAATTCCTTTTTTAGAAATATGACTTCAGTATTTGAGAGATAAATCCTCAATGGAACACATCTGCCATAATGTTTTTCATTTATTTTTACCACTGCATGCCATGCACTGTTTGAAATTTTAGTTACGAAAAACAAATGTCGAAGAGTCGGTGCTGTAAAGATCGATCAAGAATTACACAATGCTGCTTTGGAATTTAGGATGATACCCCCAACCCCACAAATAAAAGAAAGAAAACCAGATATATGCATCAATTATATTTCATGGTCTGATTGCTTTTGCAATAAGTGCACTGTAAAAGAAGAAAGAAAAATACTGACTCAGCCCTATGACAGAATTCACCATGAAACTATACCGTATTTAATGTTATGGTATGAAAACACACATATATGTAAGGAGGTCACAATAATGCAATTACGATACCGACTTAGGACGGTCATTTTATGTGACAATAGTTAATCAATTGGTGTGGTTAACTGGTCGGTTTTACGGGCCCACCTTCCCACTGTAAGTGTAATTACTGACTGGTCCGTTCAATGAGAACTTTCTGAGGAATAATGTCGTTTGTATATATGGAATAAATAATCATATCAATTCTAATTTTTGAGTTATTAACCTATTTTTCATGTTTATATTGTCTGCAAATATTGGCCAATGATCGAGAATATTTGTCAATGGAAAATTATGTATGTTGTCATTGATTGCATTCGTGTGACTGAGATATATTTATTTTTAAGTCCATGGGATATGTATATAACGGCGGATATCAAGAAAATGTTGAAAATAATGGAATTTTCGTTATATCCATTTATGAAATATGGTTGTTACTAATATTTTTCACTAGCTTTGGATAATCTTGGTCATCGTATTGTCTTATTAATATTTTTGAGATCGAAACAATATACAGGTTTTCCAAAAACTCGGCGTCAAAACCTAAAATGATATGAGAATATCATAAATGATAATTTCAACAGCATAAACGTTCATCGTTTATAAAATTGCATATCTGGGGATTGAAATTCAATTCAATTATTTCTTTTAAATTCTGTAGACTATTAAATTAGCCCACTGAGTAGCATTGGTTATACCAGTCGTATAACTAAATTGCTTAAGTTGTAATAAGTTTCAAGGCCTACATAATCTATAAATAGGATGACCATAACGAGACATCCCAGGACAACGCACCATTCCAGAATCAATGTATACGTGCATGGCTCGTTTAAACACGCTCTTGTTTTACCAACAACATGGGTCGTAAAATGGTTTGAATCGAGAAAGTAAAAACTCATCGAACAGTATGAGAGATGGGTGATGCATAATGATATCAATTATTTGAAACGGGTCCTTTAAAAACTTGTGGTGGTGAAATTCGGGTATGACATTTCTCATTAGATTCATATTTGAAAAACCTTAAACGAATATTGTTATTATTTTGTATTAACTTAATACTTGTATATTTATGTCTTTACTTCTCCACTTTAAAAGTCGTTGCAGGACTTTTGAGACGGTTGTTGTTGTATGCAACCAGGAGACGCTTACTCCTCCCGGGCACCTGATCTCACCGTGATTTTATTGGGGTTGGCATTTGTCTGAATATGACACTGTATACGATATTGTCCTTTTATTCCATGGACTATCAGATATGGTTTAGCCTTTGGTACTTCTTCGTTTTTCACTCAGTCGAAAAGGAATGGTGTATGTGTGTGTTTCAGACATATGGACAATTAAACGTTTATATAAACGTAACAACAGTTTACAAATTAAGTTATGTACACATATATGAAGGAAGAATTACAAATTTACTAAAAATGATGGGTGTTAGATGGGTGTTTGACCCTGTCGTTTTGTCAATTTGGTAATTAGGTTACTCATAAAATATTTTGTTGATATGCGCATATGGTGCTATAAATTTAGTAAGTATATATGCTGTTATGTTACAATTATTATTATGACGATGAAAAACTTGAAAAGATTCGTATAAAGAAAGTTTTCTTCTAGCCATTTGGCCAATTTTGAATGACGCATAAACAACCATTTTGCTTAGTGCAAAAAAAGTTGTCTTCGTTATTTCTTTAGAATTACCTTGATCATATGTATCCCACTGAACTTGAGATCATTGACACGACAAAGAACAACATATCTGATCCATTCCCAGATTTACTTTTTTCTATCGTATTTTCCCTTCCTGAGTAGCAACATCTTGTCTTCGACCGTTTGTGGCGTTTTAATGTCACAGCTTATATACTATGCCAAAGCATGCTTCTCTTATGAATGTGTTTTTCTGAGGGCGACTAAAACAAAGTTACTGATACAGTGATAGGAAATCGAACGCATGAAATTGTCACTGAGGAAGTTCTATGGTCAATACAAAGGTATTGTTGGATAGTATGAAGTTCCCCTTTTCAGAAAATGTACGATTTTCTGTATAATAATTACATTAATACACAGTGGCGTCCGTCCTTCTAACGATATGACAAAACGCCTGTATGACTTTACCTCCAAACACGAGAGGTTTTCATTAAACATTTGCGACGACTGAAACATGCTAGATGGAGATACCATTTGGGATTCGCAATTGTTCTTGTTTAAACCATTATCTCCGATTTTGCAGAGATAAAACTTGACTTTGAAAACCGGACATCGAGTATTAATTTTTGGAATTTATACTTCATGATAACGTGTATCACTCTGTGAATGCAGTATAGTAAATCTTAGCATAAGTGAAGATTTCCAGGGGACCAACATGAAATTAAAAGTGCAAGTCAAAACTGACATGATGAAAATTTTTACCAAAACCATCTATATTAATCTTACGCTACAATCATCTATGACGGCAATTGATAAAACGTATCTTAATTGCCATGGAAATAAGTTAACTGCACAAAGCAGGTTTTTGTTTTCTGTTTCATATCATGATCAAGTGTTTAGCTAACACAGCAGGTATTCGAACTTAAGGCATGAAAACACATGGCAGTTATTATTATACTGTTTATGCCGTTTTACAGTTTTGCATAATCATTATGTGTTTCGTCAAGATGAATTTCGGCTCTTTATTTCTTTACTTCGGTATTCTTCTGAGTTCTTATGTTTTCTTGTAACATTATCCGTGCATGTTTTAATTAGAGATTAAACGTATTTACACAGAAGGCATCGTATAAAGGTAAATCTTGCTAATTCCGGATAACAGGAGAATTGTTTCATTTTCATTTTACCTTGCGAATACAAGTAAATGTAAGATATATATGAGTAAGTCAGTTCACGGAACGCGAGCTGGTGAACGTGAACCACAGTCTGAAACATTTGGGAATTCGAAAAACAAAAGTTTATTGTAAAGTACACGAGTGACATGCGTTTTATTACTGTGACACTCACAACAACGTATAAGGTGTACATGTATAGAATGCTTGAAATCAAAGGTAAGGCCAGGTGTCCGGAGAGAGAATTGTCTTCTGTTCAATTTTGAGACGCGCATTGAATGCCCAATATGTACATACTGAATCAAAAAGTAAGAAGAGGAAGATAAAATTCAGCAGTGAAAACCTTAGTAATTAAGGACTATCAATGGTAACGCTAAAGAACATTATATGTCACTTCTAAATTTTTGATTCATTAAAGTACGACTGAATATCAAGTATTTGTAAATATTGCTTTTATATCGATAAGAAAGCCGGCGTGGCCTAGTGGTATCGCGTCGGACTCCTGATCGGGAGGCCGGGGTTCGAGTCCCGCTCTGGTCATGCCGGTGTCATGTCTTTCGGATGAGACAGTAAAAACCGAGGCCCCGTGTCGTGGTATGCATGGCACGTTAAAGATCCCTCACTGCTTCGGATGGGTCCGTTGCAAAGGTCAAAATTTGTATGCCCCGCATCAGGCAGATGCCGTCACCATATACGTGAAATATTCGTGGTGTGACGTAAAACAAAAATCAATCAATCATTCAATCATATATCGATAAGAATTATCAATACACACCTCACTTTGTGACAAACGTGGCGATTTCAATTTCTGAATCAATAATTTCATCTTCCAGAGTAGTAACGTCCTCACATGCCTGTGGCGTTTTAATTTCACAGATTATACGCTATGTCTTAATTATCTTAATTGTAATTAATAACATTTTTTTGTACTGAGGACCAGACGACTAACAAAGCTACGGAATCGAACGTTTGACGAAACAGTCGCGAACAGTGACGTCTTTATTACCGATCCGACAAATAACCACTATGACTTTGCTGTGTTACTTCACAGGTTTCTTGGGAGCATTAGACTGATGTAAAAGGCTAACAGGAGGCGTTCACTCCTTCTGGACATCTAATCATATCCTGTTTGGAATTTTGCATTTACTTTAAGTGAAACCACCACCGAATTTGAAGTGTTCTACCTTGAAATCCATACTATTTTTAACCTATCTTTTTAAGTATTTATGTAGAAATAAAATGAAACGGCTCAAAGATCTTTTGAAATTTCACCCAAGGGCATAGCATTTTAAAATTAAATGTCAGAAAAAAATATAAATTGCCCGAATAGACTCCTTTCTTATCACTTCTATCCACAGTAACATTAAACGTTGAAAATTTTCCAGGGGAAGTGATATTAAATAATGAAAAATATTTTTTTTTTCAAATGTTCGACTGCGTGGTCTTTATCAAGAAAATGGCAAAATCACAACTTGTCTATGTAACATCTATTCTTGTTATGGCGTCAGTTAAATATTGCATATATTGAAGAAAATTTACCATATCTTTTGGTTGTGCTATATTCAAGTGTTTTGCGGCGAAGGAAAATGCCAAAGAGGAGAGCTTTGAAGAAAAACAGAAACTTGAGGCTAAATGCAGAAATGATGAGTAAATCGTTCAACATTTTTGTATGTTTTGCGATATTAAGTAGACTCGAAGGAGCATAATCGTAAATAGTATTTAGTTGGTGTACTTGGCATTTTGTTTTATACTTTTACCCTTTTCCCTGGTGTCATATGGTAGTGGCACTTTCTACACAAAGTTTGTTCACATTCATGTATAGATACAGTGCTCAATTATAATTTTTTTCTCTGTAAGGCCATTCATGGCGGATGTGGCTAGCCATACAGGTGACGCTCTCTCTCCTCCCGGGCACCTGGTCTTACCTTTGAATTTCAGGGGTCCGTCAATGTCCACTGTGGTTCATTGTTGTTAATATCATTGTCATGTGACACCAGTTATTTTCATATTTCACATTTTTGTGGGACATCTCCTGTAGCACTCAATGTTTCTGATGTACGGCCAGCTTAAAATGTCCCAATTTACACCTTTATCTCTACTGTTTTATGTGATACCTCCTGGTTTTAGCTTAATTGTTTGATGTATAGAATAAACAACACAGTATTGAATTGAAAATGGGCATTTATTTGAAATGCCAAAAAGTATGTATCATTTAGAACATTCCCCAATGATGCATAAATAAAAAATGTTTAAAGTAAATGCCTAAATCGAACACCAGAGCGGGCCGTTAACTAAAAGCGCCATATAAGGTTGACTGCAATCCGCCCAGTATACTACCTATGAGTGTATGCCTTACTAGCTATGAGTGTATGCCTTACTAGCTATGAGTGTATACCTTACTAGCTGCCTTACTAGCTATGAGTGTATGCCTTACTAGCTATGAGTGTATACCTTACTAGCTATGAGTGTATGCCTTACTAGTGTATACCTTACTAGCTATGAGTGTATACCTTACTAGCTATGTGTGTATTCCTTACTAGCTATGATTGTATACCTTACTAGTGTATACCTTACTAGCTGTGAGTGTATACCTTACTAGCTATGAGTGTATACCTTACTAGCTATGAGTGTATACCTCACTAGTTATGAGTGTATACCTTACTTGCTATGAGTGTATACCTTACTAGCTATGAGTGTATACCTTACTAGCTATGAGTGTATATCTTACATGCTATGAGTGTATACCTTACTAGTTATGAGTGTATACCTTACTTGCTATGAGTGTATACCTCACTAGCTATGAGTGTATACCTTACTTGCTATGAGTGTATACCTTACTAGCTATGTGTGTATACCCTACTAACTATGGGTGTATTTCTCACTAGCTATGAGTGTATACCTCACTAGCTATGAGTGTATACCTCACTAGCTATGAGTGTATACCTTACTTGCTATGAGTGTATACCTCACTAGCTATGAGTGTATACCTTACTAGCTATGAGTGTATACCTCACTAGCTATGAGTGTATACCTTACTTGCTATGAATGTATACCTTACTAGCTATGAGTGTATACCTTACTTGCTATGAGTGTATACCTCACTAGCTATGAGTGTATACCTTACTAGCTATGAGTGTATACCTCACTAGCTATGAGTGTATACCTTACTAGCTATGAGTGTATACCTTACTAGCTATGAGTGTATACCATACTAGCTATGAGTGTATACCTCACTAGCTATGAGTGTATACCTTACTTGCTATGAGTGTATACCTTACAAGTGTATACCTTACTAGTGTATACCTTACTAGTGTATACCATACTTACTATGAGTGTATACCTCACTAGCTATGAGTGTATACCTTACTTGCTATGAGTGTATACCTTACTAGTGTATACCTTTCTAGTGTATACAATACTAGCTATGAGTGTATACCTCACTAGCTATGAGTGTATACCTTACTAGCTATGAGTGTATACCTTACTAGTGTATACCTTACTAGTGTATACCATACTAGCTATGAGTGTATACCTCACTAGCTATGAGTGTATACCTTACTAGTGTATACCTTACTAGTGTATACCATACTAGCTATGAGTGTATACCTCACTAGCTATGAGTGTATACCTTACTAGCTATGAGTGTATACCTTACTAGTGTATACCTTATTAGTGTATACCATACTAGCTATGAGTGTATACCTCACTAGTTATGAGTGTATACCTTACTTGCTTTGAGTGTATACCTTACTAGTGTATACCTTACTAGTGTATACCTTACTAGTGTATACCATACTAGCTATGAGTGTATACCTCACTAGCTATGAGTGTATACCTTACTTGCTATGAGTGTATACCTTACTAGCTATGAGTGTATACCTTACTAGTGTATACCTTACTAGCTATGAGTGTATACCTTACTAGTGTATACCTTACTAGCTATGAGTGTATACCTTACTAGTGTATACCTTACTAGCTATGTGTGTATACCTTACTAGTGTATACCTTACTAGCTATGAGTGTATACCTCACTAGCTATGAGTGTATACCTCACTAGCTATGAGTGTATACCTTACTAGTGTATACCTTACTAGCTATGAGTGTATTGGTCAATATTGCGGGTTATAGTGAAGCGTGGAAGTTAATACGCGCATGCCTTACATACACAGAATACGCGCATGACTTACATACACAGAATACGCGCATGACTTACATACACAGAATACGCGCATGACTTACATACACAGAATATGCGAAATGCACACACATTCAATTATTCAATGTACATTTCTTGAAAATGATAAAGTTGACGCTGGTGATGTCTAATATGATTTTGCTTACATATATACAAAATGTAATATGAACCAGTATCAATGTATAGATTTAAATACAGTTATGAAATTGTATATACGAGTCCATGCAGGAAAATGATCGGAAGAGAGGACCCCTGCATCCGATAAGGCTGTATGACAGTAGTGGCCTTTGATATGCAGAGCAATCAACAATAAGCATATGAATTCAATATACTAAATTTATCAGTTACCAGTGTAACGATTTAATTGTTTTTAAAGTTTCTCATTTTACGGGTTCAAGTTGAAATCAATATGTGTCGTCTTTGTTTGGAGCATTCAAACGGTGTAACAGGAGAGGCTTTTTATCTCTGTGCACACATGTATGTTTTCACCTCTGAGATCTGATTGTCCACTAATGTCCAACATTGTGCGATGTTTTGGGTGTCACGGTGACCCATGGCCAACATTAATTACGTATTTTATATGTAATAAAGAAAAAACTAGTGGTGAATGTCATAAGAGATATCTGATAGGGATAACAATAACTTAATTCATGAAATCATATCAGTGTTGATGTGCTGCCATCGAGGGATTCAAAGTTTCTAAGACGCATGTTGTGTTAAATTGCGATATCTCTCCGTGATTACTTAATAATATGCCTTTGTTATGATGATATAATTAAGTATATATCATTGAACGGCGTGGGGTATCTTTTAATCTTTCATATATGTATTTTAATGAGGTCTGTTATTAAAACAGCACTTCGAAAAATTTTAATATAGGATTATTAATGAAAAAAAAAAACATAGATATCTTTACACATTGAAGAATTCTCTGATAAATCTTGAAATTTTTAAAAGGATGTTGTACAACAGAGGTACATACTGCATTTGTACTTACGGGTAAGTGGAGCTAGTCTTGTCGTTTGTTTGCTAATTAAAGGCTAATTACGATAATGCGAATATATGTTAAGATTCGAATATTGCCAAGTACATATCTACATGACTACGGTAGCCTGTTACAAACCTCGTCTTTCAACATTTTGCGCTAATAATTGGTACACAGCAGTATGTATGAATGACCTCTCTACATTGTTCTACTCCTCTTGTCCTTAGATATACTGTCAACCAAGTGGTTTGTGGTAACCGTTCATTAATTTTCATTTAGATACGCATACCCAATTAACATTATCCATAATCTATAAAGGAACATGAGATTTCTGTATTTAGTTCCTAGTATTTCGTTTGGTTGTCGTTTTGTTGTCGTTTGGTTGTCGTTGCTACTTTTAATCTGCGTCAGTGTACATTGAGAAAAAATAGATTGAATTCATCCATCTTATTTTTCGTCACGAAATGTACATTCTGCACGCAGACATTCAGAATTTTTTATTTTTCGTCACGACATGTACATTTTACACGCAGACACTTTAATTATTTCTTTATATTGATACAGCTGCTGACCTAGGTGAAAATTGCATTCTTAGAAATCCTCTCATTACGTCGCATTCCATTATACTTCCCGTAGCTTCTCTGAATTCAAACAGGCCTACTTGGCATTTAGATTTCTTATTTGAGCGATAATGTTTTAAGAATTTCTTTTTACCTAGAACCTGTATCTGAACGGAAGGACAATCTGCTAACTTTTTAAGATATTTTAAAGTTTTTCAGTATTATGTAATAGCTGTTAGGTTATTTTATCCCTTTATAGCTATTTTCCAGATAAATTTTCAGGATTATCACTTAGATATACATGTACAAAACTCATTTCTTGTTCACTAGGTTCTTTATATCAATGTTATTTGGACAAATGCGGGTATTTAATCTTCGTCGTGGATAACAACAGAATGGGTGGGTTCCCCATGTATAACAACAGAATGGGTGGGTGCCCCAATGGAGAGTCAAAGACATTGGACTCCATCGCAGTTATTTGTAGATCAATAATCAGTACGTAGAAAACTTAAAAGAATAAAAGATTGACAAATCATAACTTCTTTGTCTTTGTTATAATTCTTAAGTAATAATCGAGTCTATGAAAAATAAAACTTACTCTTAAATGTTGTACTATCGCATTCATCATTACACGAAACAGGTGTTTTTCAATAAAATTATGTATTTCTTTTCTGTTTCAGATTTTGTTTTATAATCTTCAATTTATATTGAAAAGATAATTGACCTTTTAAAGTTTTCAACAGATCTTCACATATTTGTTAATTCCTTTTCCGTGGTCAGGAACCGAGTTCCAATGCAGCCTTTTGGTAAATCTTGACTACTAAGTCTTACATTATACTCTGTCAAACCTTAACTCAGTGATGCCTACAGGGGCGTTTCTTTCTGATTATTAGAAGATCATCTGACTGTTAACTTCACGAAACAGATTCATTACTAACTTGAGTTTTGGGGATCTTCTTCGGAAATGTTCCATTAACTCTCGTATTGATGGCCGGCTCGGTGCGTTCAGAATACCAATTTATCTACAGGGAATGTGCACGAATAGCATGGTAGCTGAAGATAGCCACTTATCAATGAAAATTTCAATGTGGTTATAATGAGAATTTATTGATAAATTAATCAGTCTATGAAATTAAGAGATTAAAAATGTTTTCTTGATACACATAGCGGCAAATTTTACAAACCGCTATTCATTTGGCAAAAAAGTATGAAAAGAAAATGGACATAACACCTTTATTCATGTCTGTCCACAGCGTATTAAGCTGATTTTGCAAAAGAAGATCCAGTGACACGTTAAACATGTGTTTATTCATTTTAAGACGACGAATGACAAACAGAGAGAATAATTCATAATCAGATCGCAACATGCTCGCATATCTAGGCATGGTATTACTGGACAGAGAAGAATGCTTCTGCTCTAAATGTATATTGTATATGTACCAACAGTACGCAGCTGAAATTGAAATGGATCTTTATGTCTTGGAATAGTTTCTTTCTTCTGAGCCGTGGATTTTATTTGCATTATCTGAACGCTTTAAGAAACTACGTTAACACTTATGCTACAAAGAGTGCTCTAGTGGTACATCTGCTGCTCAAATTTCTAACACACTGCGTTACTGACGTGTATATCAAGCTCATCATAAGCGAAGTCTTTCAATTTATTATTATTTATATTATTTATTTTATATTATAATATATATATATATATATATATATATATATATATATATATATATATATATATATATATATATATATATATATATATATATATATATATATATACATATATATATATATATATATATATATATATATGAATGAATGAATGAAAAGGAAACGAGATATTGAATAGTATCAAAGTTCAGGTTTGTTGTTATATCCGATTGATTGTATTTATAAACAAAGTTATAAATTTACAAATTTACATCAAGAATTGTATTATATAGAAACGTTGTAACAAAGATCTGATGGGTTTCATGTAGCTTCCAAGAGTGTTGCTACATAGACAGAGAAATATACAGTATCGGAATCCGAGAATCGAACCCGGTATGCTTGTAACGCATCCAGGCGCTCAATAACTACACGAAATCTGAACCATCGACAGAGAAACAACAATGTTCAGAGCACCAATATTACACATTTTTAACAATAGAATGTAAAAGAAGAGAAAAGTGACAACGATTCTACATAAGGTCAGAATAAATTTAAAATACGATGTAATTTTGTATAACAAATTAATCGTCTGGTTGATATGATAATGTTGCTTACATCTTATCGTTATGGTGTATTTTTTTAACATAAGGGAGTTTTTTTTTCTATGGAAAAAACCGTCAAATACATATAAAAGATGTGAAAATAAAAAAAAAACTATTTTATTTTTAGAAATGGCAAATGTTTGATTAAATGACGAATAAAATGTAAAAAGTATACGAAGTTCTTACCTTGATAGGATGTAACAGAAGTCTCTGACGACTCGCTTACAGCTTACATCGTGTCTATATATAAGTAGTGCGCATGCTCGCTGTCTATATATTGTCTTGGTGATCGATGTTTTCCATTCCTGCATATGTCAGTATTTTTGTATCATGCATTCCACTTAAAAAAAAGAAAGTTCTTTTTGTGCAGTTAATCAATTGAAGTGTCGGTAAAGATGCATGAACACTAGATGTTGTTAATATGTATTTTAGAATCGGAGTTGAAAATTCGATGGTTGCTTATTTACGATTTTAAACATAAATTTGAAAAAAGAAATAATTAAAACAGTCATGTAACATACGATATATGAGATCGGTGACGAGTTCAATGCAAATAATATCTGACAGTCCGATAAGACTTATAGCTTGAGGTATTTAGCTATGTGTACGTTAACTCAGGCAAAGTGACGAATGTGCTTGTGTTAGAAACTGTTTGTCTGTCTGTTAACTTATGCAACACCCCTTCGTCCATCCGTTCTGCCAGCCATCCGTCCTGCCAGCCAGCCACCCGTCCTGCCAGCAATCCGTCGTACCAGCCATCCTTCCTGCCAGCCATCCGTCCTGCCAGCCATCCGTCTTGCCAGCCATCTTTCCTGCCAGCCATCCGTCATGCCAGCCATCCGTCTTGCCAGCCATCCCTCCTGCAAGCCATCCGTCTTACCAGCCATCCGTCTTGCCAGCCATCCTTCCTGCCAGCCATCCGTCTTGCCAGCCATTCTTCCTGCCAGCCATCCGTCCTGCCAGCCATCCGTTTTGCCAACCATCCTTCCTACCAGCCATCCGTCCTCCCAACCATCCGTTTTGCCAGCCATCCGTCCTCCCAGCCATCTGGTTGTGATGTAAGTGATGGTTTATCTTCACTTCTCGGCGATATTTAAACACAAATTTCACTCATTGTGTTAGGTATATAGGATAGTCGTGTATTTTGTTTTTCATCCTTCACCTTGAGGCCTATAAAAGGGATGTCACGTTTTGTATATAAGTGTGTACCTCCTCTCCCATTGTGTTAGTGATTTTATGTACAGCCGTGCTCCCTAAAATGGAGTGATTTTGATAAAACTTTATAGGAGTTATATACTTAAGAGAGCTTGTATGATTCTATACACATCATAATGACAACTTTTCCCTGAATGATTAGCTATTCGTCATATTGACAACTTTTATCAAAATCATTATCTAAGAGTCTTGATGACAACTTTCACCTAAAATATTTTCTATATGTCAAGTTGACAACTTTTCCCGGAATGGTTCTCTACATGCGGTGTTGACAACTTTTCCCCTAATGATTCTTTACATGTTATGTTGACAACTTTTCTGGAATGATTCTCTACATATTGTGTTGATAACTTTTCCTGGAATGATTCTTTACATGTCATGTTGACAACTTTTCCCGGAATGATTTTCTATATGTTTTCTATATGTCGCGAATAGTTCCCTTTACATTTTGTCCTTTTGACACTAATATTGATTTACATGGGGCAAATAAGGAGCCACGCCTATTAATATTATTGCTTTTTCTTTGATAGCATGTGATGTGCTTTGATGAAATATACCTAGAATGATTCCTTGAAATGTAGTTAATCTTAACCAAAGATTACCTCAAGGGCTTAAACATATTTGACATTTCTCATGGTATGAGATTAGGTTTGATGTATAATACATGTGTTCTCTCATGTTTATTGACCAAACCCGCATTTCTGATGATTCGCGCCCTACATGAAATCTGTGAAGGGTCACTTTTCATAGGCTTAAATATTGTTATGAAAATGCAAAGTATGAAAGTTCTAGCAGTCATATATTGGGAAATATTAATCTTGACCGCTTCTCTGATTGCGGCACTCGAAAGTTAATTAGTTGAAGTTTTGCATCTGGGTTACAAACATTAGGCATGGTCGCTTTGGAAAGATAGATGGAGGGAATTAAAACAAAGAGTGTGTTTGTCGCCATGGAATGAAGGTGTATGTATGTCGCCATGGAATGAAGGTCTATGTATGGCGCCATAGAGTAATGGTCTGTGTATGTCACCATAGAATGAAGATCTCTGTATGGCGCCGTAGAGTAAAGGTCTGTGTATATCACTATGAAATGAAGGTCTTTGTATGGCACCATAGAGTAATGGTCTGTGTGTGTCGCCATCGAATGAATTCTATGTATGGCGCCATAGAGTAATGGTCTGTGTATGTCGCCATCGAATGAAGGTCTATGTATGGCGCCATAGAGTAATGGTCTGTGTATGTCACCATAGAGTAAAGGTCTGTGTATGTCACCATTGAATGAAGGTCTATGTATGGCATCATAGAGTAATGGTCTGTGTATGTCGCCATCGAATGAAGGTCTATGTATGGCGCCATAGAGTAATGGTTTGTGTATGTCACCATAGAATGAAGGTCTATGTATGGCACCATAGAGTAATGGTCTGTGTATGTCACCACAGAATGAAGGTCTGTGTATGGCGCCGTAGAGTAAAGGGCTGTGTATGTCGCCATCGAATGAAGGTCTATGTATGGCGCCATAGAGTAATGGTCTGTGTATGTCACCATAGAGTAATGGTCTGTGTATGTCACCATTGAATGAAGGTCTATGTATGGTACCATAGAGTAAAGGTCTGTATATGTCACCATAGAATGGTCTATGTATGGTACCATAAAATGAAGATTTATGTATGTCGCAATCGAATGAAGGTCTATGTACGTTGCCGTAAAATGACGGTCTGTGTATGGTGCCATAGAACAAAGGTCTGTGTATGTCGCCATAGAGTGGTCTACATGTATGTTTGGCGCCATAAAATGAAGATTTAAGTATGACGCCATAGAATGAAAACATACGTAGGGCGCCATAGAACGAAAGTCTGTGTATGAAATAATAAAGGTCTATATATGTCGCCATCGAATGAAGGTCTATGTATGTCGCCATAGAATGAAGGTCTGTGCACGACGCCATAGAATGAAGGTCTGTGTATGTCACTATAGAATGAAGGTCGGTGTATGTCACCAGAGAATGAAGATCTGTGGATGTTGCCATAGAATGAAGGTCTATGTATGGCGCCATAGAACGAAGGTGCTTGAGTGAAATGGGAACTAGACTGACCAGAAGAGAACTGTTCGTCATTTATGTGTACGGACATCACACGATACCACTATAGAAGTCTTTCTTCTGTGTGATACTCGACAAAAGTAGTGTACGGCAGATTCTTCATTTAATATTGATAAAGCATGAAATTCACGTGATTGGACATGATAAGAGAGCCATTTACCATACTGATAACGGTAATTACATAAATAGAACTCTATTTGAAATCATTTCCTATACTACCAGAGAGTCAAATTTCATCTACACATATTAAGGAAGTGATCAACAACTGCTGCCTTACTATAGTAGAACTAATTGTTATGAAGATTATAGGGTTCTTGTTGCGGCTGGAGAGACGACCAGATAATATCCCCGAAAATGGATTCTGATGCTTATTTTGGTGGGTTTGTGTAACGGTCAAGTTCTGCTTTATTGCTTCTGATAATGTTCTTGTAGATTTTCCCTTCTTAATCACACATTTTCTTTGATGACGGATCAATCTGGATTGATATAATGGTATGTTTTCGTCACGGTTATGCTGAACTTGTGTCGATTATGCCTTGTTCTGTAGTGCAAGCAAGACCAATTATGTGAGGAAAGTACCTTCCGTGATCCCGAAAAAGAGATGCGAAGTAATGTAATCCTTAACATAAGAGATTTACCAAAAAGGAACAGTTACAACATACAAAGTAAATGTAAATTTCTGTTGTCTGAGTAACATGTGTTGCACTACCATTGAAGTGTACTGTAAGCTCTGTGGATGTCATGTACTGTAAGCTCTGTGGATATCATGTACTGTAAGCTCTGTGGATATCATGTATTATATTATCATTAACGTGTACTGTAAGTTCTGTGAATATCATGCATTATTATACCTCATATAATTTATATGACAAATAAAGAAATACCATTGGTCTAGAGAAGTCACGTGGGAGGGAGACAAAACGTCATGTCTCAGAAGTATTTCGTTACCAATTGCAAGAGAAACATGAAGATCTCACATCCACTGCTGGTTGATAACAATTTTTCCGAAGTCTGTCTGTATGGTTGTCTGTATGGTATCAAAGTATTATTACAGCCTACTACTGCAGCCTACATGAAAAAAATGTTTTCGAGAATGTACTTAGTATTTCTTCAGCTTACAGGTATAATAAACAACTTATTGCCCATTTGGGAGGGAGACATGAAGATTTGTTCAACCTAGAAAAATCAAGTCGCCCTCATGATTTTTCTGAGTTGAACAAATCTTCATGTCTCCCTCCCAAATGGGCAATAAATGTATGTTATATTATCATTAACATATACTGTAAGCTCTGTGAATGTCATGAGTTCTTCTATCAAAAACGTATACTGTAAGCTTTGTGGATATTATCTGTTGTACTATCATTAACGTATACTGTAAGCTCTGTGGATGTCATGAGTTGTACTATCATTAACGTATACTGTAAGCTCTGTGGGTGTCATTTGTTGTACTATCATTAACGTATACTGTAAGCTCTGTGGATGTCATGAGTTGTACTATCATTAACGTATACTGTAAGCTCTGTGGGTGTCATTTGTTGTACTATCATTAACGTGCACTGTAAGCACTGTGGATGTTATGTGTTGTCCTATCATTAACGTATACTGTAAGCTTTGTGGGTGTCATTTGTTGTCCTATCATTAACGTACATGTATACTGTAAGCACTATGGATGCCATATGTTGTACCTTCATAAACGTATACTGTAAGCTCTGTGGATGTTATGTGTTGTACTATCATTAACGTATACTGTAAGCTCTGTGGATGTCATGAGTTGTACTATCATTAACGTATACTGTAAGCTCTGTGGGTGTCATTTGTTGTACTATCATTAACGTATACTGTAAGCACTATGGATGCCATATGTTGTACCTTCATAAACGTATACTGTAAGCTCTGTGGATGTTATGTGTTGTACTATCATTAACGTATACTGTAAGCTCTGTGGATGTCATGAGTTGTACTATCATTAACGTATACTGTAAGCTCTGTGGGTGTCATTTGTTGTACTATCATTAACGTATACTGTAAGCACTATGGATGCCTTATGTTGTACCTTCATAAACGTATACTGTAAGCTCTTTGGATATCATTTGTAGCGTAATATAAACGTAGATTTTTCTTTCTATGAATATAATCTGTAGCATTTTCATTTAGTCACAAATTGGTTTTATTTAGATTCGTTTGCTTTCTTCATATTTTGTTCAATTTCCGAAGTAAAATGTGTATAGGTTTCCGACTAACACATACCTCGTCAAGGTGGACAGTATTGGTGCCCTATGTCCTCTTATGGCTTGCGGGAGAGGCTGACTGCTCTAGACTTTACAATGTAACTAAGCATCATTCGGGTGTAACACTGATTTCGACGTCATTAAGCATTAGATTTGTCCGGATCATTTTAGCTCACCAGTGCCAAAGGCTAAAGTGAGCTATTGTCATTGCCTGTCGTTCGTCGTCCTTCGTGGTAAACCTTTTACATTTTCGACTTCTTGAGAACCACCGAAAGGATTTTGATGAAACTTGGTAGGCAAGGTGTACTCATGGTCCCCTACAAGTGTTGTGTTGCCCGGATCCATCAACAGGTGGCGCCACCTCAGACAAAAGCTTAGACACATAGGGTATCCTCTTTTGACAGTCTTCTTCAGACCAGCTGTATACAGAAACAAACCGAATGCAAAGGAATGATCTACAGGGATGTGTAAAGAAGTGTTGTTGTTTTTGGTTTTATTCCGAAATAAAATTTGACGTTCTTTCAACATTGTCTTTAGACTTCGTGATTTCAAGGCAGAAAAGTGCAGTGTTTCTCCTTAAGGTGATAATGATGCTATAATTTGGTTTCTTTTAATCAAAATCATCATAAAGAATGTTGCTGTGAAAAAATTTTGTAAACATGTATTTTTAGATTTTCATTATTTTTTTAAGACTGTCAAAAATAGAATTAAATAAATAATAACATTTTAAAAAATGAATAAATTAATAGATAAATACATAAAAGGGGACGGTTAGTTTTCCACTTTTTTAAATTTCTTCAGAACAAGTTGAATGATTGTTATAAGGAATAAAGTACATGTACTCATGGTCTCTTGCAAGTGTTGATGTTTTCATCCAGATCTGTTTACAGGATTTTGAACATTCATTTTCTGTGAATTATAATAAATTTAAGGCTTAAGAATTTTAATTTGGCCTGCATAAAAATTACTTAATGTTGACGATGAATAAAATTCTACACCCAGTTTTCAGTACGAAATGTAATCACTAAACGACGAACATTAGAGAATATATATATATATATATATATATATATATATATATATATATATATATATATATATATATATATATATATATATATATATTCAAGCTTTTCTGTTGAATAAACAAATTAAGGTCAGGTGAGCGATATAGGCCCACTTGGGCCTCTTATAACCATGATACACATGCGTGTTTAGATAAATATATATAAATCGTTTTTCAATTTCCAAGGTAGAGAGTGTAAATATTTCAGACCAACACATACCTTGATAAGGTGGGCAGTGTCAGGAGGGCAATGTCAGGTTTTGATACCCTGTATGAAATGACTAGAGAGAGAGAGAGTGCGAATGCTCTTTACGATATAACCAAACGCTGATTTCTTACATATATAAGGAATCAGATTAGGCTTCAAGGTTATTTAAAGAGATGGCTTAAGAGATCAAGGCACAGACTTACGATGATTTATAGCAGACCTAGAATTAAGATGGGTAGAATGCTAACAAACAAGTATGCGAATGAGAAATGCTGTAAATCAGTATTATATACTTTGTGTTTGGGTATAGTTGCATATTCTTTATAGTTATTTAATGATGAATTATATTCATTTAATCATAATTTACAACATAAATATAAAAGTGAGGGTGCTTTCATATTTCTCTGAAGATGAACAATATTATGAATAATTTTATATTTTAAATTGATAAAATGTCCTTTAAGTGAAGTGATAATCGCCACTGTTGGTGTTTACGGGTAATTAACCTTCCCACTCACCAGAAAAGCAGTGCAATCAAAGAGCAGTACAATCAAAGAGCAGTGCAACTTAATTCTAAAAGAAATAAAAGTAATCTTCCATTTCGAGAACAATGATCAACAAGGTACTCCCGTGGAAAGGTCATTAAAATATAACACACTGAAGAAATTGAGAGATTCTTCAAAACACAGTGTTTAAAAGTAGGTTTTCCGAATTCATATATAAAAATATCAAAAGTATGAAATGTAAAGATGATGGATAAATCCAAACCATAAGTGTAAAAATCATGAAACCAGAGGACATACAAAATCAGTGAAAATGAAAAACAAGTGGAAAATAACAAAATATGTCTACTTGAAGAGCATATGTGAACCCCTGTGATGGAGTGGGATCAGGTGCCCGGGGAGAGTGAGCATCTCCTGCTTGCTAGCAACACCCGTCACATATACCCAGTAGAAAGAGTCAAATCGTGTAAATTCCATATGTATTTATATATGGAGAAGTAGGTAACCTTCTAGTATAGAAGGTGTCAAATCTGTGTAAAATGATCGGAATCGGTCTCAGTCCAGAATATCATTTAAAAGTCAGGATAACGAGATATCATATGGAGTAATAAGAGTCTCGTAACGACCGTAGAACTTCCTCAGTGACGTTGCTAGTCTAGCACATATATAACCCTGGTTGAGCAGCTTAACTGAAAGTTATCTAGCCCTCAGCACAAAGTCATTGTAATTTGAACATGCTCTGGAATAACGTATTAACTGAGATATGAGTACGCCGTATGCGGGTGATTATGGAATGTTGCTACTTATGAAAGGAAAGTTTGTGGTAGCGAAATTGAAATCGTCACGTTTGTCATAGAGTGAGGTGTTCAATTGACCATTAATGTTGAAAGACAACATAATATCTAAATACGAAGTAGAATTACTACTTTCTGTGGTTTCTTTGACCTCCAGTTCACTTGGATAAATGATGCTAAGGTAATCCGCGAATGAAGGATTATTAATGGAAAGCAAATCATCTATATATCATATAATCATCTATCAAAGTTATCCGTAGATGTTTTGTATGGAAGAAGAATAGAAGACATCTGAGCGAACTGTATGAGAAAAATGGCCACGAACATGCACAAAAAGACATCACGAAATATTCGATTGTAATGCAGTTGTGATACCGAGAGGACTTACATCAACTGGAAGACAATTTTTACTCAATTGGTGCGGTTAACTTGTTTATTGGACCATCATCCAACTCATAAAATCTGCTTAAGATTGAAGAGGGCCAAATACTAGACTTTGGGGATTCTGCGATGATTTCAGGGTCGTCTTTTCGATTTTTAAAACGTTATATTATTTTTAAACCCAATGAGATAAAGTTATGGAAACCTTTAATTCTGCTTAGTTTTTATTAGCTCACCTGAGCCAAAGGCTCAAGTGAGCTATAGTCATAGTGCGCCGTCCGTCGTCCGTCGTCGTCGTCCGTCATTAACTTTTTCACATTTTCGACTTCTTCTCTGGAACTACATTGCAGATTTGGATCAAACTTTGTGTAAATGATGTACTCAAGGTCCTCTACTAAAATTGTGTTCGGGATCCAGATTCCCTCAGGGGTGGATCCAGGGCGGGACCAAAAGTGCCCAAAAGGGTACCCCTCTTCAAACATCTTCTTCTCCAGAACCAGTACATAAATGGGGAAACTAATTGCATTTCAACAATCTATAAAGATGGGTTATTAAAAATTGTGTTCGGGGTTAAGATCCGTCAAATAGAAATTTACGCTTTTTTGACGTGTTTCTGGACTTAGTCATTTCAATGAAGAAAAGTGTCATGTTTTTCAGTTAATTGATATTGATGATTTCTTAATGACTATTTTGATCATAATTGTGGTAAGGAATATTATTGTGAAAGAATTTTGTCATTATCTCAATTTTTGGATTTTTTATGAATTTTTTAAGACTTCCAAAAAAAAAGGGGGGTGTTGGCCATTTTTCACATTTTCAACTTTTTCTACGAAACCACATGAAAGATTTTAATGAAACATGGAATACATGAAGTACTAAAGGTTCTCTATCAATGTGGTAAATTTCATCCAAATTGGTTAACAGATAATGCCACCATGTCTAAAAAGTAGGTCTCACAATGGTACATTTACCACTTGGTAATTGAAATATGGAGAGTAGCGGATCAAATCCAGCTGTGGTCAAAAAATTTTTTTTTTTTTTTACACATCTAAATAAGTTTTTAGATATTTCTAAACACTCAACATATGAAATTAGGAATTTTACGTTTAAGACTTCCAAAAAAAAAAAAAGGGGGGGTGGCCATTTTTCACATTTTCAACTTTTTCTACAAAACTGTTTGGAACTACATTGCAGATTTGGATCAAACTTTGTGTAAATGATGTACTCAAGGTCCCCTACTAAAATTGTGTTCGGGATCCAGATTCCCTCAGGGGTGGATCCAGGGTGGGACCAAAAGTGCCCAAAAGGGTACCCCTCTTCAAACATCTTCTTCTCCAGAACCAGTACATAAATGGGGAAACTAGTTGCATTTCAACAATCTATAAAGATGGGTTATTAAAAATTGTGTTCGGGGTTAAGATCCGTCAAATAGAAATTTACGCTTTTTTGACGTGTTTCTGGACTTAGTCATTTCAATGAAGAAAAGTGTCATGTTTTTCAGTTAATTGATATTGATGATTTCTTAATGACTATTTTGATCATAATTGTGGTAAGGAATATTATTGTGAAAGAATTTTGTCATTATCTCAATTTTGGATTTTTTATGAATTTTTTAAGACTTCCAAGAAAAAGGGGGTGTTGGCCATTTTTCACATTTTCAACTTTTTCTACGAAACCACATGAAAGATTTTAATGAAACATAGAATATATGAAGTACTAAAAGTCCTCTATCAATGTGGTAAATTTCATCCAAATTGGTTAACAGATAATGCCACCATGTCTAAAAAGTAGGTCTCACAATGGTACATATACCACTTGGTAATTGAAATATAGAGAGTAGCGGATCAAATCCAGCTGTGGTCAAAAAAAATTTTTTTTTTTTTTTTACACATCTAAATAAGTTTTTAGATGTTTCTCAACACTCAATATATGAAATTAGGAATTTTACGTTTAAGACTTCCAAAAAAAATTTTTTTCACATTTTCAACTTTTTCTACAAAACTGTTTGAAGGATTTTAATAAATCTTGATAGAAATAAGTCACTTATGATCCTCTTCAAATTCTGTTGTTTTCGTCCAGACCTCTTTACAGGTGGCACCACCATAGTCAAAAGTAGGTCACAAAAGAGTTCCCTCCTTTAACAATATTCTTTTTCTTACGGGCTGTATACAGAGACAAACAGAATGCATTGAAATGATCTAGAGGGATGAGTGAAGACGTATTGTCATTTTGGTTCCCTTCCAAAATCAAATTTTAGAATTTTTTTTCGACATTTCTTTGGACTTGGTGATTCAATGCAGAAAAAAAGTGTCATATTTCCTAGTTAATTGATAATGATGATTTCTTATGGACTATTGTGATCATAATTATGGTAAGGATTGTTACTTTGAAAGAATTTTGTCAATTTCTCAATTTTTGGATTTTCTATGAATTTTTTAAGACTTCCAAATGAGGGTGTATAGGAACAATTCAATCACATTTTTCACTTCTGCTGTTATACCACATGAAAGATTTTAATGAAACAAGGAATACATGAAGTACTAAAGGTCCTCTATCAATTTGGTAAATTTTTATCCAAATTGGTTAACAGATAATGCCACCATGTCTAAAAAGCAGTTCTCACAATGGTACATATACCACTTGGTAATTGAAATATGGAGAATTTTTTTTTTTCATTTCTTTACACATCTAAATAAGTTTTTAGATGTTTCTCAACATTCAACATATGAAATTAGGCAATTTTAAGTTAGATCTGGACAATATTTGAAACAATTGTTGTTCATGACCCAGACTTGAAATCAGTCAACAAAAGGCCCCACCTAAAGAAAATGACTAACTTGTTGCCCTGAATGACTTCTTGCAGAGACAAAGGAAATGCTTAATATCAAAATCACGTGAATGGATGTGCAAAAAAGTGTTGTTTTTTATTCTAGCCTGAATTAAAATTTGACATATTTTCAACATCTGTGTTGACTTAGTCACATTAATGCAAAAATAAATGAATTCTTCCTTCATGCATGACTGATCATTTAGGTACTCAGGTGAGCGATATAGGCCCACTTGGGCCTCTTGTATTAGATCAGAGTAGAAGTTGAGATGAGAGATTCTATTGGACATGAAAAGTGATTAACCCAGCTGATGTACGATGCATATTGCTTATCCTAACTGTCAACATTAGGCTTAATGTGCAATTTCTCAACCATTGAAATCCGTCAAGGTTTGCATTTAGTCAGCTACCGATTCTTTGTTCACCGATGTAGACAACTTTTACGTGGGCAACGTACGTTATAATGATATGACAACAAAACAGTAAACAATCACAATCAATATGCGCGAGTATGTTACTGATATCATAGTTGTGATTTGATATTCCCATTATTGTAATTGCGAATTGCTGTTGCTGTTACTGTTGTTTCGAGTTGCTGTTGTCGTTATTGTAGTTGCTTGTTGCCGTTATTGTAGTTGCATGTTGCCGTTTTGTTAGTTGCATGTTGCCTCTATTGAAGTTGCGAGTTACTATTGCCGTTATTATAATTACGTTTTGCCGTTATTGTAGTTTCGATTTGCTGTTGTCGTTTTTGTAGTTGAGAAATGCCGTTATTGTATTTGCGAGCTGTCGTTGCCATTATCGTAGTTGCGACTTAACCATACTGTAATTGCGAGTTGTCGTTGCTGTTATCGTTTTTGCTAGTTGCCGTTATTGTACTTGCTAGTGGCTGTTGTCGTTATTGTAGTTGCGAGATGACGTTATTTCAGTTGCGAGCTGTTGTTACCATTATCGTTGTTGCGAGTTGCCGTTATCGTAGTTACGAGTTGCCGTTATCGTAGTTACGAGTTGCCGTTTTTGTAGTTGCGAGTTGCCGTTATCGTAGTTACGAGCTGCCGTTATCGTTATTGTAGTTGTGGGTTGCCGTTTTTGTAGTAGCGAGCTCTTGTTTTCGTTATCGTAGTTACGAGTTGCAGTTGCCGTTGTTGTAGTTTTGAGTTTTTGTAGTTGAGAAATGCCGCCGTTATCGTAGTTGCAAGCTGTCGTTGACGTTATGATAATTGCGAGCTGTCGTTGCTTATATCGTTGTTGCAAGTTGTCGTTATTGTACTTGCTAGTGGCTGTTAACGTTATTGTAATAGCGAGTTGACATTATTGTAGTTGCGAGCTGTCGTTGCCGTTATCGTAATTGCTAGTTGACGTTATTATAATATATATAGTTGCCAAATGTCGTTGTCGTTTTCGTTGTTGTGAGTTGCCGTTATGTAGTTGCGAGCTGTCCTTATCGTTATTGTAGTTTCAAGTTGGCGTTACTGTAGTTGCGAGTGGTTGTTGCCGTTATCGAAGTTGCAAGTTGCCGTTATTGTAATTGCGAACTGTCGTTACTGTTATCGTAGTCGCTAGTTGCCGTTATCGTAGTTAGAAGTTGCCGTAATTGTAATTGCGAGCTCTTGTTACCGACCGTTATCGTAGTTGCGAGTTGCCGTTTTTGTAGTTGCGAGCTGTCGTTACTGTAGTTGCGAGCTGTCGGTATCGTTATTGTAGTTGCAAGTTACCGTTAGTGTAGTTTCGAGTTGCCGTTATTGTAGTGGCGATCTCTCGTTGCCGTTATCGAAGGTGCAAGTTGTCATTACTGTAATTGAGAACTGTCGTTACCGTCATCGTAGTTGCTAGTTGCCGTTATTGTAATTGCGATATTCATTGAATTTGAACATGCGACAGCGTATAGTAACTTGAAATTTAAGTAAGAAAATGTTACTGATGATACTGTATAGGGGAGAATTTTCCTTCGTACACGTGATAGTACGTTGCATATAATAGTTCATTTCACATGATTCTTTACCTCTGTCTCTGGTGTCAACAAGTAAAACACCTCATACAACCTTTAAGTGTTGTATTAATTAACGTGATTGCAGCATTTCGTAATAATTAGAACATCTATGATGCAGGTGAATCCTATCATTGATCTGCCTCCTGTGGCTGTTTTTGATTGATTTGCCGATAGCATGATGTGCTGCATTATTGCAGCATGGTAATTTCCTGCATTTCAAACTCATTATCACCAAAGTTCTCAATTAATAGGGATGCTTTCACTCATGTTATCATTCCAGTCATAACATTAAGATTTGTTTCCTGAAATGAATAAACAGGAATTAATGTAGCAAAGGCTCTTTACTTGTGTACTAATTTAGCTAACGTGATACGTAGGACTTAAGCTTTGTGATGATTTTACAATGATTTTACGGATTCCTTATCATTATAATACATTTGCTTTGAGCATTGCTTTTTCTGGAATAATTCAATCTATCTTGTGTTGAATATTTTTGTGCATTATAAACGTATTTAGCCACATAGAGCCCTATTTTTCTACCTAAAGCCACACATGATGATATTGAAATGAGCTTCCTCCATTAGCTCAACAAGTGTCTTTTATGGCTTTCTTGGTATCGTTACTGGTTCCACATAACGTACGACATGTTGGATGAATTCTTTGGCAAGGAATGCCTTAACGTGAAATAACATTTAAATAACGTATAATGAATTTCAGATTAATTCTTGATCAATGGAGCCCGTCTGTATGTAGAGTAAATCGTGATTGATTTTGGTTGTATTAGGGTTATAAGTATTGTTGTGGCGATGAATATTAGTGTCCAATGTTTTAGACTTTCGTCAATAAAATATTGTATGTACATGTATCAATATAATATGTATTTATATGGTATGTATCAATATGGTATGTACCAATATAATATGTATCAAAATATTATGTTCGAAAATGGTATGTGCCAGTATAATATGTACAAATATAATATGTGTCAATATGGTATGTGCCAGTATGGTAAGTATCACTATTGTATGTATCAATTTAGTATGTACCAATATAGTATGTATCTATATGGTATGTATCACTATGGTATGTACCAATATGGTATTTACCAATACGGTATGTACCAATATAGTATGTATCAATATGGTACGTATCTATATGGTATGTATCACTATGGTATGTACCAATGTAGTATGTATCAATATGGTATGTACCAATATAGAATGAAACCAAAATGGTACGTATCTATATGGTATGTACCAATATAGTATGTACCAATTCGGTATGTACCAATATAGAATGAAACCAAAATGGTACGTATCTATATGGTATGTATCACTATGGTATGTACTAATTTAGTATGTACCAATATGGAACGTATCAATATGGTATTTACCAATACGGTATGTACTAATATGATATGCTGCAAATTAGTATGTATCAATACGGTATGTATCAAGCATGAATTTCGGCAAATAATGTGTTCGATAATGCCACAAGATCTAAATTATAAGGTTCGAAAATCTTCGTTGAGCAAACGCATTTCCATAGTGCTCTAGAAGAAAAAAAACCTAGAAAAATCCAAAGGCTGGACAATGATTAAGGGAGATAACCCTAATATTTAAGTAATTTATCGTATGGCATCACAGTACGAATATATACATTTTGTGTTACTGCCGAAAGTGTTTAAACTAATCTATAACCACTGTTTCGTGTCCAAGTAGTGACAAGTGCAGTGCCTGTTGGCTTAGTGGATAATTCAGGAAATCTTTGATCTTTTAGCTCACTTAAGTGAAAGGATGCTTTTGTACAAGAAAATCTTATATTTTCTGTTTTAGTCTTTCGCCTTTTGCTTATTATATGTCTATTTTTTATTTTCAAAATAAATATTATTACCTTTGACTACCACCTACCTTACGCAGAATTTTTAGATATATTAGTTTTACTAGTTTTGTAAAATTAGTTTATTGTGTCAAAATATGGTAACCACTCTGTGTGGAACACAAGTCTAGGAGTTTAAGGTATTATTTTTAATGCTTATCCATTTTAATACGATGATTTCATGATAAGCTGTCGAAGCTCGATGTTATCCATTTCCTCTAACAAATAAAAATGACCGTCACCTCGTCGGTGAAATGAATTTGATGAGACCTAAAAATCTAAACAATAAATCTACGAATACTTGTATGACCAGAAATTTACTGTTTCATTCTTATCATTATTTGACGTCAGGCATAATGATTATTAAAGTATTGGTTTAGTAAACACCGCATTATATACTTGCATATGAATTAGTATATTAAAATATATTAGAATAATATTTATAACGTTGCAGTTTGCTTTTTAGGACATCTGTTCATGGTAGTCATTGGTAATTTTTTTAATATTATCTATATCATCATCAAGCCCATGGGTATTACAAATAAAATTGAAATGGATCTATTTCCGTTTTACGCGTTATTGACTGTGATATGATGAGGGATGTCCGTTACGGAAGCTTTTCAGCCAGAGTCAGTGTAAATGACTTTCTCAACATGTTACTGATCACTGCCAGCGCCATGGAATGAGAACAATTAGCGCCAGGTCACTGATCTCTGATAGCGCCTTGGAGGAGAACAATCAGCGCCAGGTTGGTTATATATTAAAAGATACCGGCCGACGTGTGATACCATATACTTGTACAAACCGGCCAACGTGTGCTCCCATATACTTGTATAAACCGGCTGCCGTGCGCTCCCATGTACTTGTACAAACCGGTCGACGTGTGATGCCATATATTTGTACAAGCCGGCCGACATGCGATGCCATATACTTTTACAAACCAGTCGACGTACGATACATTTGTACTTGTAGCCTATTTTAACAGTACTATAAGACGATGCCTTCTCCCAAGAGTTTTCATGAAGTTCTCGACAATTTCCTTGGGAGTCCCCCACTTCTTACATCGATACTTTTATCACTTCTCTTACTTCAATTTTCTTCATTTTTACGGTTTGATTAACCCTCCAACTTTTAATAGCAAAGTCCGTGTACAACCAAAAGCTTTATTTTAAAATACTACTGTCCTTACTGAAACGTTCAATACGATTAAAATAGTTTGATTTAGGCTGTATTCTTATTTATTTAATCAAAGGATATCGGGCCGGGAACGTCTTAATCATACCTCGTAGTAACTTAAGAAAGAAATAAGAATTTAAATAAAGTTGAAAGTTAATGGTTGCTTATCATTCTGTGAATATTTTGAATGAATTTGTGTTTTAATAGAATAGTATTATGAACTAATAAAATCGGAAGTCGCCTTCTTGACGAACTATCGTGTCAAATGTTGTCTCAAAACGACGAGTGAAAATGCGTAATTTTTTAAGAGTATCAAATGTAAATTTGTACTGAAGGAAAATAAAGTGATAAATAATAGTGCTTCTAGAATTCAGGTAATGTTTGCCATTATGAAATATCTTTATCCTATCGTCTTTTTGACAGTACATGTAAATATATATTCAGCATGGGTAAAAATGCGAGTTTAACCAAGAACGACATACGGGCATCCATGGTTGGAAACATCGATGTTTTCATGTATAAACCAAAATAAGACTTCCATAATGCAAAAAATTGCAAATTCTTTGTAACAGTTAAGTGTCATTTATCGTCTCAAAAACTTTATTTATATTTTGTCTTCCTCATACAGTTCTAGATACTTTGTGACATTTTCCTATAGGAATGTCTCGGTAACGTTGAGATTTTAATCAGCCCTTGTATATTGTTCTCGAGGGAAATTCGCTGGACAAGCAGGAAACATGTAGTGCTTTAGTAATACTTTGAGAATGCTTACGAAGCAAGTGTTATGAGACGCTGCTTTGATACTGTTAAGTTCTACAGGTCTACGTAAGAGTTGAAAGAATTCTGTAATTTTTTAAATTATACTTTTTATCTTGGTTCACAAACGTGAAAGACAACAGGATAATGAATATGTCATCTGAGTAATGACGATTAGTAGAAATCTTTAACATCTAGACTATATTCCCCGTCTTTCTAATCATTTTGATTCATTATCTATTAATTTTCCTGTTTCATTGAAATTGATTCAGTTCCGATTCCAATCATTTAAGAGGAGCTATGGTCGGTGAGCTGTGGTATTACACAGCACTAAACACTAAATCGAATTATAGCCTCGTTTTCCCAATGCCTTCAAATTTCAACCTCATTTGTAACAGACCAAACACAATGTTTACGTCTGTGTGTCATGGCTGTACATTGCAGGGATAACAACAACAACTACCAAATATTTGTTTGGCAAAAGGAGTATTTATTTCTTATTGTAAAGTTGTAAATTAAACATAATCCGTATTAAAGATTGAACAATAAAATGGATTCTGTCCCATTGAAGTTGGTGGCTTGTATTCCATGCGTTTTCCGTGGCTTGCCGTTAGTTGGGACGTAAGAATTTCCATACGTCCGTCGTTACCTTCAGTATTTCGCCTTTCCCCACACTTGTTTACTATTTGGTCATTCGTTAAGTGTGGGAGAGGGCTTCAGTTCCTTCCCACATGGTCCTGTTGTGCTGGCCGATTGTGATACACAATCGCACTTTTTGGTGTGGCATTTAGAAAACAAAGTCACGAAATTATAAATTATATTCAATGGTTTTTATTGACTAGTACAACATTTTTTCTACAAAGTATCTTTTAAAAACGGTATTATCCAAAGATTTAAAAACTTTGGCCTGCCCCCAATTTCCATAAAATCATCAATTTTCAGACCGCATTCGATTACAATCGCCTAAAAATCAAACTGTGATGGATAATTTTAGTTAAATTCATACAAAGATTTTGAAGTTTATTCCCTGTATATAATACAGAACAGCGTGATTGTGTATCACAATCGACCTGCGCCAAAGGACCGTATGGGAAGAACTGAAGCCCACCACACACATAACGAATGGCCAAATAGTAAACAAGTGTGGGGAAAGGCGAAATATTGAAGCTAGTCCGTCGTTAGCTGGGATTTCGTCCAATTTCCATACAAGTAATATCAGAAAAAATGTATGTAAGCATTCTCATTGTTGCCAGTTTGCAGCGGTTTTGTTTGTTCGTCCACCGGTTAATACGTTTGTCCTGTGTTCAGGGGTGTCTTATTTAGTTGAAAATTTGCCTTTTGGGATGTTTGTATGTATTTTGGTTTCAGTTTGTGTGTGTATACGTGTGTGTACTGATGAAAGCAATTAAGTACGTTGTTAATATGATTGCATGCAATGAAAACATAAGATTTCTTACAATTTAATCAAACCTTCTAGACATTCATATGTCAGATATAAATGTTGAGGACGTCTTATATACATGTATCATTGGCTTGTTGAAATACTTGATTATTTGTTCGATAGTTTACAAGGTTTCTTTTCGCACGTCTTCGCTTAAACAAATGAGAAATGACATGCAAGAAGACAGTAGCATAGAACTGAACACAGTAATGAAAGCGGCTGTTTGATTTAGTGTATCTTTAGGCATAACGATACCTAGGTTAATGGGATAATGTTTAACAAGCGCGATTACTTGTAGGCTTATACATCACACACGATCACCGTTTGTCTTTCGTATTTGTACTGATGTTGTGTGACTGTGACACTTTCTGAACATTAATTTTGTCTGTGCAGTTATAGAATAGTTTGTGCCGGTTGTATATTACAGGAATTTATAGTAGACTGGCTTGAAATACAGGAGACGCCCACTTCTATGAGACTCCCGTTTCGCCACTCTTTGCCAGTTGTACCTGAATAACAACAATGATCTACTGGTCAGGGGTTCTTGGGTTCCACGTTGACATCTCTCATTCTCAAGGGTTCTTGTGTGTCCATATAGCCACCATTCATCATCAGGGGTTTATAAATGTCCACAAATTACTGAATGTCTACCATGCCACCTTTCATTGTTAGGTGTCCCTTGATGTGCATCATGTCATCTGTCATTGTCAGATGTCCCTTGATTTGCATCATGACACCCTCATTGTCAGGTGTCCCTGGATATGCACCATGACAGCTCTCATTGTCAAGTGTCCCTGGATGTGAACCATGACACTTCTCATTGTCAGGTGTCCCTATATGTGCAATATGACACTTCTCATTATCAGATGTCCCTGAATATGCACCATGACAGCTCTCATTGTCAGGTGCCCCTGTATGTGCACCATGGCACCTCTCATTGTCAGATAACCCTGAATGTGTATAATGATGCCTCTCATTGTCAGGTGTTCTTGGATGTACATTATGATACCTCATTGTCAGATTCCCTTGATGTGAATCATGACACCCACATTGTCAGGTTCCCTGGATATGCATCCTGACACCTGTCATTTTCAGGGGTTCCTGGATGTGTACCATGACACCTTTCATTGCCAAGTGTGCCTGGATGTGAACCATGACATCTTTCATTATCTGGTTCCCTGGATGTGTACCATGGCACCTGTTATTGTCAGGTGTCCCTGGATATTCCACCATGACACCTCATTGTCAGGTGTCCCTTGATATACACCATGACATCTCTCATTGTCAAGTGTGCTTGGATGTGTACCATAACACCTCTCATTGTCAGGTGCCCCTGGATATGCATCATGACACCTCTCATTGTCAGGTGTCCCTGGATGTGCACCATGATATCTCTCATTGTCAGGTGTCCCTGAATATGCACCATGACACCTTGCATTATCAGGTGTGCCTGGATGTGCACAATGACACCTCTCATTGTCAGGTGTGCCTGGATGTGCACCATGACACCTCTCATTGTCAGATGTCCTTGTATGTGCACCATGACACCTCTAATTGTCAGGTGTCCCCGGATGTGAACCGTGACACCTCGTATTGTTAGGTGTTTTTTAATGTGCACCATGACATCTCTCATTTTCAGGTGTCCCTGGATATTCCACCATGACACCTCATTGTCAGGTGTCCCTTGATATGCACCATGACATCTCTCATTGTCAAGTGTGCTTGGATGTGTACCATAACACCTCTCATTGTCAGGTGCCCCTGGATGTGCATCATGACACCTCTCATTGTCAGGTGTCCCTGGATGTGCACCATGACATCTCTCATTGTCAGGTGTCCCTGGATATGCACCATGACACCTTGCATTGTCAGGTGTGCCTGGATGTGCACCATGATACCTCTTATTGTCAGGTGTCCCTGGATGTGCACCATGCCACTTCTCATGGTCAGATGTCATTGTATGTGCACCATGACACCTCTAATTGTCAGGTGTCCCCAGATGTGATCCATGACACCTCACATCGTCAGGTGTCCCTTAATGTGCACCATGACATCTCTCATTGTCAGGTGTCCTTGGATATTCCACCATGACACCTCATTGTCAGGTGTTCCTTGATATGCACCATGGCATCTCTCATTGTCAAGTGTGCTTGGATGTGTACCATAACACCTCTCATTGTCAGGTGCCCCTGGATGTGCATCATGACACCTCTCATTGTCAGGTGTCCCTGGATGTGCACCATGACATCTCTCATTGTCAGGTGTCCCTGGATATGCACCATGACACCTTGCATTGTCAGGTGTGCCTGGATGTGCACCATGATACCTCTTATTGTCAGGTGTCCCTGGATGTGCACCATGCCACTTCTCATGGTCAGATGTCCTTGTATGTGCACCATGACACCTCTAATTGTCAGGTGTCCCCGGATGTGATCCATGACACCTCACATTGTCAGGTGTCCCTTAATGTGCACCATGACATCTCTCATTGTCAGGTGTCCTTGGATATTCCACCATGACACCTCATTGTCAGGTGTTCCTTGATATGCACCATGACATCTCTCATTGTCAAGTGTGCTTGGATGTGTACCATAACACCTCTCATTGTCAGGTGTCCCTGGATGTGCATCATGACATCTCTCATTGTCAGGTGCCCCTGGATATGCACCATGACACCTTGCATTGTCAGGTGTGCTTGGATATGCACCATGACATTGTCAGGTGTGCCTGGATGTGCACCATGACACCTCTCTTTGTCAGGTGTCCCTGGATGTTCACCATGACTTCTCTCATTGTCAGATGTCCTTGTATGTGCACCATGACACCTCTCATTGCCAAGTATTCCTGGATGTGCACCATGACACCTCTCATTGTCAGGTGTCCCTGGATATGCACCATGACATCTCTCATTGTAAAGTGTTCCTGGATGTGCACCATGACACCTCTCATTGTCAGTTGTCCTCGGAGTGCATCACGACACCTTATTTTGAGTGTCTCAATATGACATTGAGATCATCAAAAATACTGTAGGTCTTGTATTTAGCCCCTCTACAGCCTTATGCAGACTTTAACTTGAACGTTGCACGCTGACTAACAGGGCGGTGGGGACTATATGACAGGCCTTGTCCAAACCTCTTTCAGAGGAGACATGGTCCTGAACCTTGTCCCCTCTGACTGTTAGTCGGGACTCCTACAGATCTAGGGTCTTAAGTCGCTTTCAGACTGGCAGAGCACGGTTTATCATGTTGATGTCGCATATATTTTTATATCATTATGTGATTTACAATACCTTACGTGTTTATATTTTTATGACCTCTCAATATGCGATACCTGTTGACCTTTGTTCTTTACATGGAGGATTATTTATTAATTTTTAAATGTACGTCCTTTGATTGTTCTGCCGTTACGGTGAGTGGGAAGGTGGGCCCGTAAACCGGTTAACCACACCATTTGTTTGGCTTTTGTCAAATTAAATGACCGTCCTAAGTCGGTATCTTAATAGCACTACAATCAAATATTTTTGTAATGTGTTATATGTGCTAGTATATTATTTACATTCATGTATTGTATAGCTCCATGGTGACTTCTGCCACATAACTGAGCCAGTAACTCCTCTTTTTTCTTTCATAGACGCAGTAAGCAACAATGACTTTAATATTGTAAATTAATATTGCTCTCATAGTTACTGAGTTAGAGTTTTGAGGATTGAAAAGTTCCCTGTGAAGGATTTGATTTGGCGTTTTTCCATCTTCACCTCTATAATCATGTATTCGATTTTTCCATGCGTCCACATCTTCATTCGAGTAGTATTGTGACCAGATGATCAGTAAATCATACGCAGTATACTTGACGATGTTTTCAATATGTCCTTTAATTATTCTACCGTGGTGATGAGTGGGAAAGTTGGCCCATAAACCGGTTAACCACACTAATTGAGTAACTAACGTTACTTCAATTACCTGTCCTAAGTCGGTGCCTCGACTGCATTGATTTTTATGATGTCTTGTAATCTCTTTATTGTTTAGTGAGCTATAGTCATAGTGCGCCGTCCGTCGTCATCGCCGTCGTCGTCGTCATCAGTCCGTCGTTAACTTTTTCACATTTTCGACTTCTTCTCTGAACTACATTGCAGATTTGGATCAAACTTTGTGTAAAGGATATACTCAAGGTCCCCTACTAAAATTGTGTTCGGGATACAGATTTCATCAGGGGTGGATCCAGGGCGGGGCCAAAAGTGCCCAAAACGGTACCCCTCTTCAATTTTCTTCTCCAGAACCAGTACATAAATGGGGAAACTAATTGCATTTCAACAATCTATAAAGATGGGTTATTAAAAATTGTGTTCGGGGTTAAGATCCATCAAATAGAAATTTACGCTTTTTTGACGTGTTTCTGGACTTAGTCATTTCAATGAAGAAAAGTGTCATGTTTTTCAGTTAATTGATATTAATGATTTCCTAATGACTATTTTGATCATAATTGTGGTAAGAAATATTATTGTGAAAGAATTTTGTCATTATCTCAGTTTTTGGATTTTTTATGAATTTTTTAAGACTTCCAAAAAAAAGGGGGGGGGGGGGGTTGGCCATTTTTCACATTTTCAACTTTTTCTACAAAACCACATGAAAGATTTTAATGAAACATGGAATACATGAAGTGCTAAAGGTCCTCTATCAGTTTGGTAAATTTCATCCAAATTGGGTAACAGATAATGCTACCATGTCTAAAAAGTAGATCTCACAATGGTACATATACCACTTGGTAATTGAAATATGGAGAGTAGTTTTTAGATTGTTCCTCAACACTCAACTTATGAAATTAGGCAATTTTAAGTTTAAGACTTCCAAATAAAAAGGGGGGGGGGATGGCCATGTTTCACATTTTCAACTTTTTCTACAAAACTATTTGAAGGATTTTAATAGATCTTAGTAGAAATAAGTCACTTATGATCCTCTTCAAATTCTGTTGTTTTCGTCCAGACCTCTTTACAGGTGGCGCCACCATAGTCAAAAGTAGGTCACAAAAGAGTTCCCTCCTTTAACAATATTCTTTTTCATACGGGCTGTATACAGAGACAAACAGAATGCACAGAAATGATCAAGAGGTATGAGTGAAGACGTATTGTGATTTTGGTTCCCTTCCAAAATCAAATTTTACAATTTTTTTTCGACATTTCTTTGGATTTGGTGATTTCAATGCAGAAAAGTGTCATATTTCCTAGTTAATTGATAATGATGATTTATTATGGACTATTGGGATCATAATAATGGTAAGGAATGTTACTTTGAAAGAATTTTGTCAATATCTCAACTTTTGGATTTTCTATGAATTTTTTAAGACTTCCAAATGAGGGTGTATAGGAACAATACAATCACATTTTTCACTTCTGCTATTATACCACATGAAAGTTTTTAATGAAACATGGAATACATGAAGTACTAAAGGTTCTCTATCAATTTGGTAAATTTCATCCAAATTGGTTTACAGATAATGCCACCATGTCTAAAAAGTAGGTCTCACAATGGTACATATACCACTTGGTAATTGAAATATGGAGAGTAGCGGTTCAAATCCAACTGTGGTCAAAAATTTTTTTTTCATTTCTTTACACATCTAAATAAGTTTTTAGATGTTTCTCAACACTCAACATATGAAATTAGGCAATTTTAAGTTAGATCTGGACAATATTTGAAACAATTGTTGTTCATGACCCAGACTTGAAATCAGTCAACAAAAGGCCCCACCTAAAGAAAATGACTAACTTGTTGCCCTGAATGACATCTTGCAGAGACAAAGGAAATGCTTAATATCAAAATCACCTGAATGGATGTGCAAAAAAGTGTTCTTTTTTATTCTAGTCTGAAATAAAATTTGACAAATTTTCAACATTTGTGTTGATTTAGTCACAGTAATGCAAAAGTAAATGAATTCTTCCTTCATGCATGACTGATCATCTAGGTACTCAGGTGAGCGATATAGGCCCACTTGGGCCTCTTGTTTTTTTGTTTTTTTGTTTTTTGGTCAGATTACTTTTGTCATACGGCTGAGTCAGATATCTTTTTAACTCAGAAACAAATAAGTTTTGTCATAGCACTTTATAACCAGTTAAAGGCCATTCGTTTTTCGGTCAACAAATTTTCTGCGATATATCTACTCCCACTATAGTACACTAAGTATAACACTAAAGGGAATCATCTATACGGGTTCTGTTAATGCTCGATGATCTTGTAACTATATAGCAATTTTTGTTTACACAGCAAACTCAAAGAAAGGATTTCTGTTACCGACAGCAAATTCTTAACATTTGAACGGATGAAAAAAATACCACTGAGTACACCCTCTTTATAGACCACGTTCTATTAAGCTGCCATACTAATGTCCAGGAGAACTTATGTTATACTTTTTTGCGTCGCTGGCATCGGATAGCACAGACAATCAGGTTATTATCATTTTATACTGAAATTAGTCAGTCAAGTCAAAGTAAACACACAGTATTTTAAGTTAGTAATATCCTTTTCTTGTTCTCATTTTTATCTTTTGTTGCTGTATCAATCCATTCCAAAACTTTGTTCGATGATTAAAGATAATGATTTGTTAGCAAAGCATGATAGATAATACGGCGATATTAAAATTAATGCTTCATTGTGCCTCTGTCTATAAAAATAATTTAGAAAATGTTTTGTTTGGTTTTTACTTGATAGGTTCCAATATTGACGTTTGTGTACAAATGTACATCTTGGTTCCTTTAGAGGAAATTTAGTGTTAACATTGGTATTTTATAATACAGGTATATAAAATTAAACTCTAAGCTTATAACATTTAATTTCTGACAGGGAATGGATGGTACCTCATTTGGGGAAAAATATGTACTAGAAGAGTATATCGTGACTGCTGGGAAAGTCTTTTTCGGAAAATTCTATGCTGGACACGGGTTTTTTTTTTCGTAGAAAAATATAGGCTTAGCCCATTTTCTGAAGAAGTGTGTATGCTATAACATGGGCATTTACTTGTACCGACACGAGTTGCAACTGGTCGTGTTAATACTGACGTAGTATTTGGGACGATTTATTTAATTTTTTCTCAATACTGTTTTTAATCAGACCCAAAACCTCGGAAATTTCATTGCCGTTTCAAATCAATCACATTTAATTATTTACAAAAGCTAATAAAGTTCTTTAATTAACGAAAGTATTACTTCATACAGTTCTTTACTGTGTTAAAATGTTTACTTCCATGCTTTTTATCTAATCATGTAATGTTAAATAAAAACAGAAAAGGAACTTAAAAAGAACGGAGTGATAGCATTGGAAATACGGCGTAAATGCTTGCAGAATTCATGATCATGTATACTCATTACATCTACCCTTAACTGTTTTCCCGCAGAGTGGGTCTCAAGGGACGTAGCTTCTGTTACTTTATGAAGTACTAAGGCAAATGTTAAGGTGTTATAATTTCAAGGATTTCACATTTCTTTTCCCTTTTTAGTTGTATGATAGAGATTAATTATCCTTTACACTCTTTACCAGTGCCCGGTTTGATTTTCTCCAGGAGTGGGTTCCAAGGGATGTTACTGTTTCGACAGTAGGGAAAGATAAGGCAAATGTTGAGGTGGTGTAATATTGATGTTTATGGACTGAATGTACACACACTTCTCAGAGAACAAATTGTTGTATGCACGAGTCGTACCTTTTGAGACTACGAGCCAGTGTGGTTTGTTCTACTAGAGGTGTTGTTGTCCTACAGCAATCAACAATAAATCTAGAGGAGAACAATTGTCCTGTAGTAATCAACAATAGATCTAGAGGAGAGCAATTGTCCTGCAGTAATCAACAATAGATCTAGAGGAGAACAATTGTCCTGTAGTAATCAACAATAGATCTAGAGGAGAGCAATTGTCCTGCAGTAATCAACAATAGATCTAGAGGAGAGCAATTGTCCTGTAGTAATCAACAATAGATCTAGAGGAGAGCAATTGTCCTGCAGTAATCAACAATAGATCTAGAGGAGAGCAATTGTCCTGTAGTAATCAACAATAGATCTAGAGGAGAGCAATTGTCCTGCAGTAATCAACAATAGATCTACAGGAGAGCAATTGTCCTGCAGTAATCAACAATAGATCTAGAGGAGAGCAATTGTCCTGCATTTGTCCTGCAGTAATCAACAATAGATCTAGAGGAGAGCAATTGTCCTGTAGTAATCAACAATAGATCTAGAGGAGTGCAATTGTCCTGTAGTAATCAACAATAGATCTGGAGGAGAGCAATTGTCCTGTAGTAATCAGCAATAAATCTAGAGGAGAGCAATTGTCCTGCAGTAATCAACAATAGATCTAGAGGAGAGCAATTGCCCTGTAGTAATCAACAATAGATCTAGAGGAGAGCAACTGTCCTGCAGTAATCAACAATAGATCTAGAGGAGAGCAATTGTCCTGCAGTAATCAACAATAGATCTAAAGGAGAGCAATTGTCCTGTAGTAATCAACAATAGATCTAGAGGAGAGCAATTGTCCTGTAGTAATCAACAATAGATCTATGGGAGAGCAATTGTCCTGTAGTAATCAACAATAGATCTAGAGGAGAGCAATTGTCCTGCATTTGTCCTGCAGTAATCAACAATAGATCTAGAGGAGAGCAATTGTCCTGTAGTAATCAACAATAGATCTAGAGGAGAGCAATTGTCCTGTAGTAATAAACAATAGATCTAGAGGAGAGCAATTGTCCTGTAGTAATCAACAATAGATCTATAGGAGAGCAATTGTCCTGTAGTAATCAACAATAGATCTAGAGGAGAGCAATTGTCCTGTAGTAATCAACAATAGATCTAGAGGAGAGCAATTGTCCTGCAGTAATCAACAATAGATCTAGAGGAGAGCAATTGTCCTGTAGTAATCAACAATAGATCTAGAGGAGAGCAATTGCCCTGTAGTAATCAACAATAGATCTAGAGGAGAGCAACTGTCCTGCAGTAATCAACAATAGATCTAGAGGAGAGCAATTGTCCTGCATTTGTCCTGCAGTAATCAACAATAGATCTAGAGGATAGCAATTGTCCTGTAGTAATCAACAATAGATCTAGAGGAGAGCAATTGACCTGCAGTAATCAACAATAGATCTAGAGGAGAGCAACTGTCCTGCAGTAATCAACAATAGATCTAGTGGAGAGCAATTGTCCTGCAGTAATCAACAATAGATCTAGAGGAGAGCAATTGTCCTGTAGTAATCAACAATAGATCTAGAGGAGAGCAATTGTCCTGCAGTAATCAACAATAGATCTAGAGGAGAGCAATTGTCCTGTAGTAATCAACAATAGATCTAGAGGAGAGCAATTGTCCTGTAGTAATCAACAATAGATCTATAGGAGAGCAATTGTCCTGTAGTAATCAACAATAGATCTATAGGAGAGCAATTGTCCTGTAGTAATCAACAATAGATCTAGAGGAGAGCAATTGTCCTGCAGTAATCAATAGATCTAGAGGAGAGCAATTGTCCTGTATTAATCAACAATAGGTCTAGTGTAGATCAATTGTCCTGCAGTAATCAACAATAGATCTAAAGGAGAGCAATTGTCCTGCAGTAATCAACAATAGATCTAGAGGAGAGCGATTGTCCTGCAGTAATCAACAATAGATGTAGAGGAGAGCAATTGTCCTGCAGTAATCAACAATAGATCTAGAGGAGAGCAATTGTCCTGCAGTAATCAACAATAGATCTAGAGGAGAGCAATTGTCCTGCAGTAATCAACAATAGATCTAGAGGAGAGCAATTGTCCTGTAGTAATCAACAATAAATCTAAAGGAGAGCAATTGTCCTGTAGTAATCAACAATAGATGTAGAGGAGAGCAATTGTCCTGTAGTAATCAACAATAGATCTAGAGGAGAGCAATTGTCCTGTAGTAATCAACAATAGATCTAGAGGAGAGCAATTGTCCTGTAGTAATCAACAATAGATCTAGAGGAGAGCAATTGTCCTGCAGTAATCAACAATAGATCTAGAGGAGAGCAATTGTCCTGTAGTAATCAACAATAAATCTAAAGGAGAGCAATTGTCCTGTAGTAATCAACAATAGATGTAGAGGAGAGCAATTGTCCTGTAGTAAGCAACAATAGATCTAGAGGAGAGCAATTGTCCTGTAGTAATCAACAATAGATCTAAAGGAGAGCAATTGTCTTGCAGTAATCAACAATAGATCTAAAGGAGAGCAATTGTCCTGCAGTAATCAACAATAGATCTAGAGGAGAGCGATTGTCCTGCAGTAATCAACAATAGATGTAGAGGAGAGCAATTGTCCTGCAGTAATCAACAATAGATCTAGAGGAGAGCAATTGTCCTGCAGTAATCAACAATAGATCTAGTGGAGAGCAATTGTCCTGCAGTAATCAACAATAGATCTAGAGGGGAGCAATTGTCCTGTAGTAATCAACAATAAATCTAAAGGAGAGCAATTGTCCTGCAGTAATCAACAATAGATCTAGAGGAGAGCAATTGTCCTGTAGTAATCAACAGTAAATCTAAAGGAGAGCAATTGTCCTGTAGTAATCAACAATAGATGTAGAGGAGAGCAATTGTCCTGTAGTAATCAACATTAGGTGTAGAGGAGAGCAATTGTCCTGTAGTAATCAACAATAGATCTAGAGGAGAGCAATTGTCCTGTAGTAATCAACAATAGATCTAGAGGAGAGCAATTGTCCTGCAGTAATCAACAATAGATCTAGAGGAGAGCAATTGTCCTGTAGTAATCAACAATAAATCTAAAGGAGAGCAATTGTCCTGTAGTAATCAACAATAGATGTAGAGGAGAGCAATTGTCCTGTAGTAATCAACAATAGATCTAGAGGAGAGCAATTGTCCTGTAGTAATCAACAATAGATGTAGAGGAGTGCAATTGTCCTGCAGTAATCAACAATAGATCTAGAGGAGAGCAATTGTCCTGTAGTAATCAACAATAGATGTAGAGGAGAGCAATTGTCCTGTAGTAATCAACAATAGATCTAGAGGAGAGCAATTGTCCTGTAGTAATCAACAATAGATCTAGAGGAGAGCAATTGTCCTGTAGTAATCATTCCGTGAATTATTTATAAACACTTTTTGTACGATGCATTAACAAATTATATTCTAGTGCATTAAGATGACATTATAAAATACTGTTTAACACATTTCCTGAATAGATATATGATAGATATTGTTATATTTACAGAGATAGTCATATTCATCGCCAATTCATTGGTATCACAAAGTGTTCATTTTCGTTTCGAAGTATTGTTAGTTTTATATCACAGCTAAAGCATTCGCATTTGAATGATGATAAAATACATTCAATGTCAAGACCTAAGAAAGATCCTTTCGTGTTTTATGAAGTTCAAGAGCGAGTTTTACTAAAAGTCGCAGACCTAGACGTAAACGTAGACGTAGACTTTACGACTAAAACTACGTGTGCGTAAGTTGTGTTTTACTAAAAGATGTGAGTCCACTCGTAAATGTACTTAGACGTAGTGTCAGTCGTAAGCTACGAAGGGATTTTTTTAACAAGGAATCGGAAAATTTCTTAGCAATGGGAAATCAATATTGCGTACTATTTACATTCACTTTTGAATTTATCGTCGTCTGTTAACAAGGAAAACAAAATGGAGAAAACAAGAAAGCCAAACTAGAAATGTCACGGCCGGAATGGGGGTGTTGGCAGATGAATTCCGCGAATGTCCCGTCGGTAACAAAGTCGAAAACAGCTATTTTGAATAAATGTCAAGGTCACAAGGTCATTGACTTTGGTTTTATTTGAAAGGGTTTCATCCACAGGGACACAGGTGGCTTGAACCCGAGATCAATTTTGGCATGTATAAATAAATTTATACATGCCAAAATTGATCCCGGGTTCAAGCGGCGTATGTCCCTGTGGTTTCATCAATTGAGAATGAATGTAAAATATGAAGGTTTTATATCTTATTGTACAAATGTTATAGCTGTTTTACATTTCGACTTTATATTTTCTCGATACAAGAAAAAAATTTTCGACTATATGTAAAGTTTTGGAGGAAAAACAGCGTTAATTTGTAAAATGATTATTGACAGAAAGTGCGTGATTCCTCTCCTAATGCATTTTCAGCTAGCTTCTCAAGATCGAACTGTGACGTCATTTTATCTAAGCTAGTGGCTAGTGAGAGTTATAGTGATGCAATAATTTTACTGTCTGCGTAAGTTCTTTGATTAACGTCATTCACAACGTCATGCCGACGTCATCAACTGTACTAGTTAAACGATGATCTCTTATAACTTTCTTATGTTGTTTGATGTCTTATGTGTCTAATGGCGTCCCCCTGTCTCGAAAAACATTCTCTCTCCTTGAGGCACCTTCATTCCTTTTCTGAATTAACAATAAAACAGCCTCCATTGTACTTACGTGTGAAGCTACGTCTGCTACTAGGCACACGTAAGTTTACACGTAAATCTACGCATAATCGTAAGTTACGATGTTTAGTAAAACGCAAAATACTCGTAAGTTACGTTTATGTCTACGTCTACGTCTACGTTTGGGCTTACGACCTTTAGTAAAACCTAACACAGATTCGTTGTTTCGGAGTCATGCTACTCCGTACGTTAAAAATAGCCTTTATTCAGGGGGCATAGTGTTTCACAAGCACATTTTAATTGGATATTTTCTTCAGATTTTATGTATTAGAATTTCATATATAAAGTCTATATGAAGCAGTTCCCTGATGGAATGAACAAATGAATGGACAAAAAGGCGAACTGTTTACCAACTTTGCATATTTGCCAAAACAAAAATACAGTAAATGAAGTAAAAGAACAAAAGTGACGAAAGAACAGAGCTCAGTAGAGTATAACATGACGGAAAATGTAGTTTTTGTCATTGGTAGCATAAACCCTTCACACTATTTCTATGAAATTAGTGGTAAACCTGTAAGACGCACCTGCGTTCTTATTTTCTGTAGAATTTCTCCGTTGGCAGTATTGATAAAGCTGACAAGTGATTGACTTCCCTTATTTGATAGAATAATATGATTTAATATTCTTATTTGCCTACCAAGAAAGTCGGTCATGGTTTGAAGTCATTAGGTAATGTAATATGTATTTATGTATATGTAGTAGTCGAGCAAACAGAAAAGAGTCGTACCTATAACCATGATTCAATACTTCATCCGAATATCAGACAAAGATATTGGAGTTTTCCCCATTTTGAATAGAGGAGGTAGAACACTTTCGATAATATGATGTGAGACTTTTGTATTTGATATTTTTGAAGATTCTGAGGAAATGACAAATATAACTTTTTGACCGGATTGCAAAGCAAGTTAGCTCTAGGAATTGACAAAGTCAGTCTGTCCGTCCATCCTTCGTCAACAATTTGTCCAGCGTCTACAATTTGCTTTTTGCTTGATATATTGCATACCATTAATGATACCAATATATATGCACAACCACTGTGATTTGCCCGAGTTAAAGCTTTCAAGACCTATGTATTTTATATCTGTATAAATTACATTGATCGATGACGTCACAACGCCCCATATTTGACCCACTTTTCAGCACAGAAAGCGATGTTTGGCAGACTTTTGATTGTTAAGGTTAGGACGTCATATGAAAGGTTCCACATTTCCAATCTTGCGTCACGTCATCAAAGTGGTATTTTGCGCTAAAGTGCTTGACATTCGACGAAAGTATGTCATTTCTGATAAACGTTACGTTGTCATGGGACACCGGCTGTTTCTTTCAATTTATAACTTCCCTCCGAAATGATTTAATGATGCGGTTTATAAATGGGAAATGGAAGTTTCGAGTATGATATTTTGGTGTTCAAAGCGCATATATATAGAATAAGTGTCTTACTTTGTGTTTTCATGCAGGAATAAATTACAATAGCTCAGACATTGTAATTTATTTCAGCATGAAAACACAAAATAAGACACTCATTCTATATGTCAAACTGTGTATATGTATATTTGTAAACATTGATGAATTTTTCCTGACTGATGCGAAATTTGGTGACATTGACTTTTATGTCACGCTTTAATGAACACATTGATGTTTTCGTTAAAGTTGATTTATTGCATACCATTGATGGTACCTACATCAGCCTTAGTAGGTTTGTAGACACTGATGAGATTTGCCGACTGATGCAGAATGTTCTGACCTTGTCCTCGATGTCACGTTTCAGTGAACACAGTGATTTTGCGTTTAGCTCAATTTCTATCATATCATTAACGATACTTACATTAAACGCGAAAGGGTTGTAGACATTGACGAATTCCTCTTGACTGATGCAAAATTTGGTGACCTTGACTTTGATATTATCACGCTCCAGTAACCACAGACTGATTTATCGTTTAACTTGATTTCTTGCATACCATTGATGATACCTACTTATATGTTACGCATATGTGGTATTTTTCATGTCTTTCTCAATACATAGATAGATTTCCTTGCAATCCGATTAAGACGGTTTCTTGCTTTCTTTGTACACTTCCTGAGTATCCATTATGACGTCACGCTTACTCTTCCTAAGTACCCGTTATGACGTCATGCTTACTCTTCCTAAGTTCCCGTTATGACGTCAAGCTTACTCTTTTTAAGTACCCGTTATGACGTCATGCTTACTCTTCCTAAGTACCCGTTATGACATCACGCTTACTCTTTCTAAGTACCCGTTGTGACTTCATGCTTACTCTTCCGAAGTACCCGTTGTGACTTCATGCTTACTTTTTCTAAGTGCCCGTTATGACGTCACGCTCACTTCTCCTAGGTACCCGTTATGACACCACGTACTCTTCCGTAGTATCCGTTCAACCTTGGGGCATGGGCATTTTTTTCAGTAGAAATAAATTTTTTTCTTCAATGAAATATTGTTGCATGATTATACAAATCTGATATCAGGAGTGGTCCATACTTTATATATCCAGTATGTATATAGCAGCATTCTGCCTTTATCCCAGTGTGGGGAGGTATCCATACTTTATACATCCAATATGTATATAGCAGCATTCTGCCTGTATGCCGGTGTGAGGAGTGGTCCATACTTTATACATCCAATATGTATATAGCAGCATTCTGTCTGTATCCCGGTGTGGGGAGTGATCCATACTTTATACATCCAATATGTATATAGCAGCATTTTGTCTGTATCCCGGTGTGGGGAGTGATCCATACTTTATACATCCAATATGTATATAGCAGCATTCTGCCTGTATCTCGGTGTGGGGAGTTATCCATACTTTATACATCCAATATGTATATAGCAGCATTCTGCCTGTATCCCGGTGTGGGGAGTGGTCCATACTTTATACATCCAATATGTATATAGCAGCATTCTGCCTGTATCCCGGTGTGAGGAGTGATCCATACTTTATACATCCAATATGTATATAGCAGCATTCTGTCTGTATCCCGGTGTGAGGAGTGATCCATACTTTATACATCCAATATGTATATAGCAGCATTCTGTCTGTATCCCGGTGTGGGGAGTTATCCATACTTTATACATCCAATATATATATAGCAGCATTCTGCCTGTATCCCGGTATGGGGAATGGTCCATACTTTATACATCCAATATGTATATAGCAGCATTCTGTCTGTATCCCGATGTGGGGAGTGGTCCATACTTTATACATCCAATATGTATAAAGAAGTATTCTGCCTGTATTTTGGTGTGGGGAGTTATCCATACTTTATACATCCAATATGTATATAGCAGCATTATGTCTGTATCCCGGTGTGGGGAGTGGTCCATACTTTATACATCCAGTATGTATATAGCAGCATTCAGTCTGTATCCCGGTGTGGGGAGTGGTCCATACTTTATACATCCAGTATGTATATAGCAGCATTCTGTCTGTATCCCGGTGTGGGGAATGGTCCATACTTTATACATCCAATATGTATATAGCAGCATTCTGCCTGTATCCCGGTGTGGGGAGTTATCCATACTTTATACATCCAATATGTATATAGCAGCATTCTGTCTGTATCTCGTTGTGAGGAGTGGTCCATACTTTATACATCCAATATGCATATAGCAGCATTCTGCTTGTATCCCGGTGTGGGGAGTTGTCTTTACTTTTGCACCGTCAAACCCGTCTCAGCTGTTAGTCCATCATACTGATGCCATTTACTTTGTATTTTCATTGACGAGGTAAAATGAAGGTGAGACAAAAAGCGAAATGGAGAGGAGAGAAGGGGTAGGAGGTTATAGGAGTGTGAGTCGGAGAGTGCTACCCCCTGTCCACCCCTCATAAACTGTTTTTGGCGTAGATCCAGTACAAACATTACATTACTCAAAGAAAAAGGGATAAAATGGACAAAAGCGTCTGACTCAGCCGTGTGACAGAAATAATAACGCAAATCATCATGTACTATTGATAATGTAATAATTTGGTTGGTTGATTGGTGTTTTACGTCGCTTTCAACAATATTTCAGTTATATCGCGACATGGAAGCAGGAGGTTACCAACCTCTTAAACATAGTGGCGCAACCCGGGAATCGAACCCGGATCGTCGGCGCCGCAAGCCAAGCGCTTAACCACTACACCACGCCTGCTCCTGTAATAATTTGAAAAAAAAAAAAAAAAAAAATCACATAAGAACGTCACAAACACTTTAAAGTACAGTTGCAATACTGTACTTGGGATGGCCAATTGATATGACAGTGGTCAATTAGTTGATGTGGTTAGCCAGTTTACTGGCCTTCCTTCCCACTTACAACAGAAGCAGTATAATGAAGGGACTCACTTTTAAAAATCTATAAATATCCCTCCATATAGAGAGCAAGGATAAAAAAAATTTCCTTCAGGGATTAAAATTAACTGTTTTGACATGATAGCCATCTGGGCCCCTAGATTTCAAAAATTAGGAGCCCGGAGTAGTGTTTGGTAGTCCGTGACTTTTGTTACTTTTTCAAATTTATTCAATTCCTCAGATAAAAAGTTTGTATAAATCTATTTATTGAAATTTCATTTTAATTACTTTAACAATCAAAAATTTTCTATTTCTCCTTCAGTTTAAAAAATATGCTAAATCACATCACTTTCATCCTCTGACACCTCTGAATCTTTATCCCCTTGCTCTTCTCCCACTCTCTAACTCTCTTTCCCCATTACTTCTTTCTGTCTGCTCTTTTTCTATATCTTGCACAGCAAATTCACATATCTCCTGGTCATCTTCCCCTTCATTCGGCCTCTCATTATTGTCATTCTTGTCTTTTTGCACTCCGCCTTTCATGAACGAACTAGGGACTAAAGTTAGCGGTCGCTCGACCGGTCGTCCGAGATGACCACTTGAAAAATTTGGGCAAAACAAACCTTGATTTATCGCTATTAAAGATGTGCTGAAGTAAATATTTAAATATTATCACAATAATGCTAGTATGAAGTTTCACGAAGAAATACTCGAACTTTTAGAGAAATCAATAGTTTCGTTTTCCTAGTCGGCGTCTGCATACTACTGTACTGTAGTTTTAGTGTGGGCCCTCCGCGACTTTAAACACTCGACAAACGGATGTGACGTAAGCACCACATGAACATTGATATCAACAAAAGAAGCGCTCATACTACTAAATCTATGATTGTACTATCAGTGAAATGGCAATACATGTTTACTGACACTCGAGAAATTTAATTGCAATTCGGTTAATCAAGTAGGAGGATTTCAGGGGCCCGGAAGTAAAAGCGGTCGCCTTGTGGGAACGTTCGACTGCTAATTTTAGTCCCTGTTCTTTAGTTGAGAGGTCATAAAAATATAAACACGTATAATAATGCAGAGTAAGAACAAGATATCAATAATATATAAAATCACATCACCATGAGTAAACCTTGCTCTGCCGATCTGGAAGTGAGCTCAGACTCATGATGTGTAGGAGTCTCGACTAACAATCAAAGTGAATTAGGTTCAGGGCCATTTTTCCTTTGAAAAGGTTTCAATAAAGTCCATTATATAGTCCCAACCGCCCTGTTATTCAGCATAGATCGTTCAAGTAAAACTCTGTTTAAGACTGTAGAAGGGCAAACTTCTTGCTTTTTTAGCTCACCTGAGCCAAAGGCTCAAGTGAGCTATAGTCATAGTGCGTTGTCTGTCGTCCGGCGTCGTCGTCGGCGTCGTCGTCCGGCGTTAACTTTTTCACATTTTCCACTTCTTCTCTGGAACTACATTGCAGATTTGGATCAAACTTTGTGTAAATGATGTACTCAAGGTCCCCTACTAATATTGTGTTCGGGATCCAGATTCCCTCAGGGGTGGATCCAGGGCGGGACCAAAAGTGCCCAAAAAGGGTACCCCTCTTCAAACATCTTCTTCTCCAGAACCAGTACATAAATGGGGAAACTAATTGCATTTCAACAATCTACAAAGATGGGTTATTAAAACTTGTGTTCGGGATTAAGATCCGTCAAATAAAAATTTACGCTTTTTTGACGTGTTTCTGGACTTAGTCATTTCAATGAAGAAAAGTGTCATGTTTTTCATTTATTGATATTGATGATTTCTTAATGACTATTTTGATCATAATTGTGGTAAGAAATATTATTGTGAAAGAATTTTGTCATTATCTCAATTTTTGGATTTTTTATGAATTTTTTAAGACTTCCAAAAAAAAGGGGGGGTTGGCCATTTTTCACATTTTCAACTTTTTCTACAAAACCACATGAAAGATTTTAATGAAACATGGAATACATGAAGTACTAAAGGTCCTCTATCAATTTGGTAAATTTCATCCAAATTGGTTAACAGATAATGCCACCATGTCTAAAAAGTAGGTCTCACAATGGTACATATACCACTTGGTAATTGAAATATGGAGAGTAGCGGTTCAAACCCAGCTGTGGTCAAAAAAAAATTTTTTTTTTTTTTTTACACATCTAAATAAGTTTTTAGATGTTTCTAAACACTCAACATATGAAATTAGGAATTTTACGTTTAAGACTTACAAAAAAAGGGGGGGGGGGGGGGTTGGCCATTTTTCACATTTTCAACTTTTTCTACAAAACTGTATGAAGGATTTTAATAAATCTTGGTAGAAATAAGTCACTTATGATCCTCTTCAAATTCTGTTGTTTTCGTCCAGACCTCTTTACAGGTGGCGCCACCATAGTCAAAAGTAGGTCACAAAAGAGTTCCCTCCTTTAACAATATTCTTTTTCATACGGGCTGTATACAGAGACAAACAGAATGCATAGAAATGATCTAGAGGGATGAGTGAAGACATATTGTGATTTTGGTTCCCTTCCAAAATCAAATTTTAGAATTTTTTTTCGACATTTCTTTGGACTTGGTGATTCAATGCAGAAAAAAAGTGTCATATTTCCTAGTTAATTGATAATGATGATTTATTATGGACTATTGTGATCATAATTATGGTAAGGATTGTTACTTTGAAAGAATTTTGTCAATATCTCAACTTTTGGATTTTCTATGAATTTTTTAAGACTTCCAAATGAGGGTGTATAGGAACAATTCAATCACATTTTTCACTTCTGCTGTCATACCACATGAAAGATTTTAATGAAACATGGAATACATGAAGTACTAAAGGTCCTCTATCAATTTGGTAAATTTCATCCAAATTGGTTTACAGATAATGCCACCATGTCTAAAAAGCAGTTCTCACAATGGTACATATACCACTTGGTAATTGAAATATGGAGAGTAGCGGTTCAAATCCAGCTGTGGTCAAAAATTTTTTTTTCATTTCTTTACACATCTTAATAAGTTTTTATATGTTTCTAAACACTCAACATATGAAATTAGGCAATTTTAAGTTAGATCTGGACAACAATTGTTGTTCATGACCCAGACTTGAAATCAGTCAACAAAAGGCCCCACCTAAAGAAAATGACTAACTTGTTGCCCTGAATGACTTCTTGCAGAGACAAAGGAAATGCTTAATATCAAAATCACCTGAATGGATGTGCAAAAAAGTGTTGTTTTTTATTCTAGTCTGAAATAAAATTTGACATATTTTCAACATCTGTGTTGACTTAGTCACATTAATGCAAAAATAAATGAATTCTTCCTTCATGCATGACTGATCATCTAGGTACTCAGGTGAGCGATATAGGCCCACTTGGGCCTCTTGTTTCATGATGTCCGAGTCATACTGTCCATGACGAAGGCATTTCACTAATTTGAACCCGACGGGATAAACTTGTTTAAACCTTAAACCCTCCTAAGTTTGTACACAAGATCACCGTAGAAATTGGGATTGGAAATTCAACTGCATACATATTGTTGCAGAAGTTATATTTTAACTTAATATTTCCTAAGGTTTTTTTTTTGTAAGTTTATGATATCTGAAACCCAGTCCCAATGTTATTTGCAACTTTTTGTATGAAAGTCCAAAATGTTAGTGCAGGCTCTGGCAAATCAAACCAACTGCATTATATAAATACCATATGATGGGTGTCTAGGAACATGTGCGACCATCCAAATAAGGGAAATTTACAATAAGAAATCTAAATTCGTCATGTGTATCGTAAAGTTTGGTATGAATTTTATTGTTAATAAATTATCTTTATGTATAAGTCCAGGAAGGGTGTTTCTGCATTACAAATACTGTCTTTGTTCACTTTAAGTTCAGGTGGGTATATTATGTCAATAATAAATCTTTTAATCCCAAGGTCATCGATAACTAATATGTCGTCAAGATACGTGTAGCTAGAGGTGAACATCTCAATGAGGTGAAAAAGATTAGATTTTAAAAAAAATGCATAAAATCCCTCATATAACAATACAGAGACAAATCTACTCGTAAGAGTTGCGTAGTTAGTGCCAGTAGAATTTCAAACTATCTGCTGATAAATCTTGTCATTATATTCAAGTAACAAATATAGTAGGTTTGTAGGTAGGTTTGTCCATGATTGAATTAATGAAGAACAAAACATTATAGTAGCATAAATTGTTGTTTTATATTTTTTCTGCCTTCGTTATGGTTTTGTACTTTACAGTAAATGTGTATATATATTTTTCTGCCTTCGTTAATGGTTTTGTACTTTACAGTAAATGTGTAGATATATTTTTTCTGCCTTCGTTTATGGTTTTGTACTTTGCAGTAAATGTGTATATATATTTTTTCTGCCTTCGTTAATGGTTTTGTACTTTACAGTAAATGTGGGTATATATATTTTCTGCCTTCGTTAATGGTTTTGTACTTTACAGTAAATGTGTATATATATTTTTTCTGCTTTCGTTAATGGCCCTGAATGAATGATAGGGCCAGAATTCCTTACGTTGCGTAAACTTGCTTTTTTGATAAACGGAATGGTCGGCACATTCGGCATCAAATGACAATAGTCACTGGTCTAACTTCAATACAATACAATAGTCATTGGTCTAGCTTGAATACAATAATGAAAAATCAGTGGACTGGTAATAATACAATACAATAGTTACTGCTCTAGATTCAATACAATACAATAGTCACCGGTCTAGCTTCAATACGATAATTTTATAATCAAATGTCTAATTTCACAGTCAGGGCAAGCTTCAATTGAACGATTTATAGTCAGATGTCCAGCGTATCTACAATAACTGTATAGTCAGACGTCTAGCTTCAATATAATAACTATAGTCAGACGTCTAGCTTCAATATAATAACTATAGTCAGACGTCTAGCTTCGATACAATAACTGTATAGTCAGACGACTACATGTAGCTTCAATACAATAACTGTATAGTCAGACGTCTAGCTTCAATATAATAACTATAGTCAGACGTCTAGCTTCAATATAATAACTATAGTCAGACGTCTAGCTTCGATACAATAACTGTATAGTCAGACGACTACATGTAGCTTCAATACAATAACTGTATAGTCAGACGTCTAGCTTCAATACAATAACTGTATAGTCAGACGACTACATGTAGCTTCAATACAATAACTGTATAGTCAGACGTCTAGCTTCAATACAATAACTTGATAGTCAGTGGTCTAGTTTCAATTCAATAACTTTATTGTCAGAGGTCTCTTTTCAATACAATAACTTATAGTCAGTGGTCTAGCCACAATACAATTACTTTATAGTCAGTGGTCTAGCCACAATACAATAACTTTATAGTTAGAGGTCTCTTTTCAATACAATAACTTATAGTCAGAGGTCTAGCATCAGTATAATAACTTTATTGTCAGAGGTCTAGTTTCAATACAATAACTTTATAGTCAGTGGTCTGGCCACAATACAATAACTTCGTAATCAGAGCTTAAGTTTTAATACAACAACTCTATAGTCAAGATACTGGTTTCAATAAATGTTCACATGATGCTCACATATGTACATCAAGTTCCTTCGAACGTTTGAAATACAAAGAGGGTGGGTCACTATGGTATATTGGCACATTTTCCTCTACATTCAGAATCGGGCATATATGTTTTAAAACGCCAAACTACCCTTTTGTTAGCCATTATTATCTATTAAAGGGTTGTTTGAAGTTAAAGTCAGTGGGAAGATCAAGGCATTTTTATATGACGTGTTTGTATTATTTGATACAATGTATGCAATTAGGTATGTTATTTTGTCTCTTTAATTACAATTTTGTTTGATATCAACCAGGAGTCGCTTTTTGACATTCCATCCGAAATGATACAGCTATCGTTTCAGGAGTTGTGCAAATGATTGATGCTCGTTGACGATAGACACTCATATGCTAGAGACACAGATCGATTGACATTTTAAGCTCACCTGCTCTATGGTGATGGTTCATTGCTCGTTATCTGTCGTCCGTTGTCCATACACTTCTTACATTTTCAGCTTCTTCTCCACAACCCCCGAAAGAATCTGATCAACCTTAGCATTCATGTAGTGCTATTGAACATATACGTATATATACAAATTCTTGTTTAGACCGGCTTCATACACATACTCCTCCCCCTTTCCCCACAAAAAAAAAAAAAAGAAAAAAAAAACACATGGAAATTCAATAAAAAAAAAAAAAGAAAGAAAACCACATGGAAATTCAATAATTTTTTTGTGCTTTAGTGATGTTAATGATGGATTTAGCTAAAACGTAAATACATGTACTAGCTTTAATGGTAGAAATAGATATTAAAACAAGTGACCATTCCGTACGTGCATATTCCTTATACATGTATGTCAACATTACTGCATTTTACACATATATTTTCCCCCAATAATTTCAATATCTAAAATACCAGATTTCATAAATTTTGTAGATGTTTAATGTCGGGAATGTAAATAATATGCCATATGGTAAGGGTATGCCATATGGTAAGAGTAATTTCTATTGATATTTATATCGATGACGTCATAATGTAACTTCAGCGATAAAGAGGATAAAATCATGCTATGTGATTACAGCATCGTGCCCAGAAACATTAACAGGACTCTCTTATTATGCTATGCTGAAGATGAGGAGAAATAAGTATACTAAGTAGAAATATTGCTCTGAGACTGCGTGAACACCAGAGGAAACATTGTGGTCAGTACATGTCCCTTGTGAAGGAACTGACACTTGGAGGTGATGCTACAACTTTACTTAAGCGCACATAGGTCACATTTTAATTCTCTTTTCTTAATCCAGTTGTACCCATGGGAAGAATATGAAGCGTGCGTTTCAAGGGAAGGTGTGGGACAGGTGGCGAATGAGGAGCGGGGCTTGATCGCAAAAGAAGGAAAGGTTTAATGGTACAGATCGAAGACGGGCCAAGCAGCACGACCATGCGCATTCAGTTCTCGCTCGAGAAGACCGAGCTTTGCTCATCCCCACTCTAACCTCAATTTTCCCTCGACAAATGCGTCCTTTCCTCGACCTTGCTCACTCTGTCGACATTGTTTGTGCGACTTTTAGGTCGAGTTTCAGTTTCTGACATGTCAAAAACCGAGCTACGATCTCTTTTTCGGGTATAATATTCCTCAACCATGTGCAACCAAGGAAGACCAAGGCATGACCAGCCCTCAACGACTATGTGCGGCCTGTGGTGACCAAGCCACGCTTTGAGATCGCAGCTCCGTCTTCCGGAAAGTTTTTCGGTGAAATGACCCCATTTGGCACATGCTAACTATGTTGGTCTGATATCTTTCGAAAATGAGGGAGCAGTTACTGACATGTACAGGTTGTCGATGTGGATTTCATCCACATCATATTGTTTATTACTTTCACTAGTAGAGGTGCTGTTTTCTCGTGTCTTAAAGTTGTCCTTCGTGTAGTGTTATCGTAGACTTTACGTCGGTATAGATCAGGATCACTTATCATACGGCTCCTGATTGGAAATGGACATGTTAAATGAATTAAGACACTTTACAGCGAGATGTTGTGTTGTGGTAAGCAATGATCTGCTAACCAGTCATCACTGGTTAGGGAGAGTTTAGGTTTTATATGTTTGTGCAACAAGAATAGAATCGAAAGTTTGTCTGAAAATGTCAATTATTCTATAGAAGTTTATCTTTTCAAGACCACAGGCTGAAGAAGTAAGTTTGATTTAGATGAAGTGCTGTCGCCAAGGGCAATTTATGTTTCACGCGCGTATAAAATATGCGTATAAAAACTGTTCATGATTTTTGACATTCAATATCATTTCAAATAATATACATGTAGGCCACCGAGTTCAACGTGAAGGATGATACTGATAGGGCTAACATTTTACATTATAGCAATCAAGTCGAGCTAATTAGAGTGAGATATCATAACATTTGCAATACTTTGTTAATGAGGAAATGCAAACAATTAATGAATATTTTGCCTTCTCTGTTTGCTTTTAATTAACAAACAAACATTGGTGTTGGATAATAGGGAACTGTATATGATAAAGGCGATAATGACGATGAAATAGTCACTTGCTCTTTATCGTTCAAAAAGCGTATACAAGATATTAGAAAGATTTCTAGAATGTTATCATAAAACCAATATTGTAGCAAAACTTTGACGAACATGTCACTCTTTATGTCGCTGATATTGAAGATTCATACGTATATGGATTTGAGAGTTTTATATTTAAAGTTTATAATTGCTTCTTTGGCAACAAAACATTAACAGTGGCCATCACTTAGGAACGTTTGTGGCAGAACCTTCATGACCTCCCCTCTTACGCCGTAGCATATGACTACAATCTATGTAATTTGCAGTGTTTAATTTTGAGTTTTGAGGGGTTTTTTTGTAATTTTTTCAAAGGAGTCTGTGCCTTTTCATTTGGAAATTTTTGTTCCTTTTGTAGAATTCTAAAAAATAAATGTTAAGGAAAAATTTAGACAAGGTTTGGGAAAAATCAACGAAATTTCTGTTGCGAAGGGTCCTTATAACGAACCTGATTTGAAGAGAAAAACAGACTGATTTGTAATATGAAGCAAATAAAAATGTTTATCGTGATTATGAATCCTCTCAGTCATATTTCATATTGCAGAAGAATCGCATTAGTTAAAACTTTTCTTTTGGATTAATATATTTATTAATTCCTATATTTTAAGAGATTAAATCTGAAATATTGGTTACGGTGGAATACGGATTATTAAAATATTGGCTAGGTTGGAATAAACCAATCTGAAATTTTCAAAAGGACGTCACCTGTAACACGTCTTTCACTATGATTATATATACAGGGTAAAAGGGGGGAGGGTCCTTTACTGTTATACAATGTAGTTTTAATGTGTTTGTGGTAGATGAAGGTGGTATACTGAGTAAACTCATTGTAACAGTTCCCGTTTACATTTCTCACAACACCTACATTTATTTCCCAAGTCTGACAGTGCTGTATTAGATCATACTCTGTAATGTTTAAGATTCCAGAGTATCTGACTTGACACATATTTGTAGGTCCATTGCTCTTTGTTAATGACATTTTTATCAAATTCTATGCTTTGTTTTAGCAAAACAGACATTCACCCTGATAATAGAGGGTGTAAATTGTTGCGTCTTGTATTTTATGACTCTCTGTATTTTGATTTAGTGACTGAGATGCCATGCTAGTTGTGGTTGTCATTCAATCTTGTACATAAATTTATTTGCTGTCTGGAGATGAGCTGCGAAAAAGTGTCAGTGATAAATTATTATCTCATGCATTTCATTTATCTTTTGCTCGTCTGATCCCTCCCCCTTTTCTTTATATCCGTAACAGAATATATCAAAAGAAACAATGTTATGTACATGTACGAGGTGTTGATAATCACAAAGATTCAGATTTTTATTTTTCTAATTCATTGATAGAAGTTAAGATTGATGACGAACGATTCTTGCATAGTCATCAGGTACTAAGAAATGATAAAGATGACAAATGAATTCATGCGTATCATTTTATAATAGTAATGAGAAATCATCAAGATAACGAATGAATTGTAGTCACACTGAGGAATGATAAAGATGACGAATGAATCAATGCTAAGTCATACTGAGAAATGATAAAGCTGACGAATGAATCCATGCCAATTCGTACTGAGAAATGATAAAGATGACGAATGAATCAATGCTAAGTCATATTCAGAAATGATAAAGATAAAAAAAATCCATACCAAATCATACGGAGAAATGATAAAGATGACGAATGAATCCATGCCAAGTCATATCATAAAAGAATCCACACCAAGTCATACTGAGAAATGATAAAGGTGACGAAAGAATCCACACCAAGTCATACTGAGAAATGATAAAGATGACGAAAGAATCCACACCAAGTCGTACTGAGAAATGAAAAAAAATGACGAAATAATCCATGCCAAGTCAATCTGAGAAATAAAAAATAAAGATGACGAAAGAATCTGTGCCAAGTCATCATGAGAAATGATAAAGATGACGAATGAATCTATGCCAAGTCATATTCAGAAATGATAAAGGTGACGAAAGAATCCATGCCAAGTCAAACTGAGAAATGATAAAGATGACGAATGTATCTATGCCAAGTCAATCTGAGAAAAAAAAAAGATGACGAAAGAATCCATGCCAAGTCATATTGAGAAATGATAAAGATGACGAAAGAATCCATGCCAAGTCATACGGAGAAATGATAAAGGTGACGAAAGAATCCATGCCAAGTCATACTGAGAAATGATAAAGATGACGAATGAATTCATGCCAAGTCATACTGAGAAAGGATGAAGGTGACGAAAGAATCCATACCAAGTTATACTGAGAAATGATAAAGATGACGAATGAATCTATGCCAAAATATACTGATAAATGATAAAGATAACGAAAGAATTCATGCCAAGTCATACTGAGAAAGGATAAAGGTGACGAAAGAATCCATACCAAGTTATACTGAGAAATGATAAAGATGACGAATGAATCTATGCCAAGTCAATCCTAGAAAAAGAAAAATAAAGATGACGAAAGAATCTATACCAAGTCATCATGAGAAATGATAAAGATAACGAAATGATCCATGCCAAGTCATACTGAGAGATGATAAAGATGACGAAAGAATCCACACCAAGTTATACTGAGAAATGATAAAAAATGACGAAATAATCCATGCCAAGTCAATCCTAGAAAAAGAAAAATAAAGATGACGAAAGAATCTATACCAAGTCATCATGAGAAATGATAAAGATAACGAAATGATCCATGCCAAGTCATATTGAGAAATGATAAAGATGACGAAAGAATCCATGCCGTCACACTGAGAAATGATAAAGATGACGAATGAATCTATGCCAAAATCATGCTGAGAAATGATAAAGATAACGAAAGAATTCATGCCAAGTCATGCTGAGAAATGATAAAGATGACGAAAGAATACATGCCAAGTCATACTGAGAAATGATAAAGATGACAAATGAATCTATGCCAAAATCATGATGAGAAATGATAAAGATAACGAAAGAATTCATGCCAAGTCATACTGAGAAATGATAAAGATGACGAAAGAATCCATGCCGTTACACTGAGAAGTGCTAAAGATGACGAATGAATCTGTGCCAAAATATACTGAAAAATGATAAAGATAACGAAAGAATTCATGCCAAGTCATGCTGAGAAATGATAAAGATGACGAAAGAATCCATGCCGTTACACTGAGAAGTGCTAAAGATGACGAATGAATCTGTGCCAAGTCATACCGAGAAAGGATAAAGGTGACGAAAGAATCCATACCAAGTTATACTGAGAAATGATAAAGATGACGAATGAATCTATGCCAAGTCATACTGAGAAAAAAACAAAGATGACGAAAGAATCTATACCAAGTCATATTGAGAAATGATAAAGATGACGAAAGAATCCATGCCAAGTCATACGGAGAAATGATAAAGGTGACGAAAGAATCCACACCAAGTCATACTGAGAAATGATAAAGGTGACGAAAGAATCCATGCCAAGTCAGACTGAGAAATGATAAAGATGACGAATGAATCTATGCCAAAATATATTGATAAAAGATAAAGATAACGAAAGAATTCATGCCAAGTCATACTGAGAGATGATAAAGATGACGAAAAAAATCCATAACAAATCATACTGAGAAATAATGATGACGATAAATCTATGCCAAGTCATACTGAGAAATGATAAAGATGACGAAAGAACCCATGTCAAGTCGTACTTGGAATGGATAAAGATGACAAAAGAATCCACACCAAGTCATACTGAGAAATGATAAAGATAACGAAATGACCCATGCCAAGTCATACTGAGAAATGATAAAGATGACGAAAGAATCTATGCCAAGTCATACCGAGAAAGGATAAAGGTGACGAAAGAATCCATACCAAGTTATACTGAGAAATGATAAAGATGACGAATGAATCTATGCCAAGTCATACTGAGAAAAAAACAAAGATGACGAAAGAATCTATACCAAGTCATATTGAGAAATGATAAAGATGACGAAAGAATCCATGCCAAGTCATACGGAGAAATGATAAAGGTGACGAAAGAATCCACACCAAGTCATACTGAGAAATGATAAAGGTGACGAAAGAATCCATGCCAAGTCAGACTGAGAAATGATAAAGATGACGAATGAATCTATGCCAAAATATATTGATAAAAGATAAAGATAACGAAAGAATTCATGCCAAGTCATACTGAGAGATGATAAAGATGACGAAAAAAATCCATAACAAATCATACTGAGAAATAATGATGACGATAAATCTATGCCAAGTCATACTGAGAAATGATAAAGATGACGAAAGAACCCATGTCAAGTCGTACTTGGAATGGATAAAGATGACAAAAGAATCCACACCAAGTCATACTGAGAAATGATAAAGATAACGAAATGACCCATGCCAAGTCATACTGAGAAATGATAAAGATGACGAAAGAATCTATGCCAAGTCATACCGAGAAAGGATAAAGGTGACGAAAGAATCCATACCAAGTTATACTGAGAAATGATAAAGATGACGAATGAATCTATGCCAAGTCATACTGAGAAAAAAACAAAGATGACGAAAGAATCTATACCAAGTCATATTGAGAAATGATAAAGATGACGAAAGAATCCATGCCAAGTCATACGGAGAAATGATAAAGGTGACGAAAGAATCCACACCAAGTCATACTGAGAAATGATAAAGGTGACGAAAGAATCCATGCCAAGTCAGACTGAGAAATGATAAAGATGACGAATGAATCTATGCCAAAATATATTGATAAAAGATAAAGATAACGAAAGAATTCATGCCAAGTCATACTGAGAGATGATAAAGATGACGAAAAAAATCCATAACAAATCATACTGAGAAATAATGATGACGATAAATCTATGCCAAGTCATACTGAGAAATGATAAAGATGACGAAAGAACCCATGTCAAGTCGTACTTGGAATGGATAAAGATGACAAAAGAATCCACACCAAGTCATACTGAGAAATGATAAAGATAACGAAATGACCCATGCCAAGTCATACTGAGAAATGATAAAGATGACGAAAGAATCCATGCCAAGTCATACTGAAAAATGATAAAAATGACGAGAGAATCTATTGAAAGTCATATAGGAATAAAACAGATGACAATAGAATCCATGCGAAGTAATACAAAATAATAAAGATGACGAAAGAATCCATGCCAAGTCATACAGAAATGATAAGGATGACGATTAAATGCAATATCCGTGTATATTCAAACTGAACAGTGATTACTAACGAATCCATGTGTAGTCACACGGAACACTGATAAAGACAATTAATGAATCGATGGGTAGCCACACTGAACATTGATAAAGTGACTAATGAATCCATGGTTAGTCACACTGAACAGTGATAAAGACAATTAATGAATCCATGTGTAGTCACACAGAGCATTGATAAAGACAATTAATGAATCTATGTGTAGTCACACTGAACAGTGATAAAGACAATTAATAAATCCATGGTTAGTCACACGGAACAGTGATAAAGATGGGTAATGAATCCATGTATATTCACACTGAACAGTGATAAAGATACTTAATAAATCCTTGTGTAGTCACACTGAACAGGGATAAAGATGACTAATGACTAATGAATCCACATGTAATCACACTGAACAGTGATAAAGATGACTAATGAATCCATGGTTAGTCACACTGTACGGTGATAAAGATGACTAATGAATCCATGGTTAGTCACACTGAACAGTGATAAAGATGACTAATGTGTTGTTATAATTTTGATCACTGTCCACTTCCATTCAAAACATACGCTTATAAATTAGATAGCCTACATGCAAGGTAGTTCCGGGTGGTGATGGCAAACGTACACATAGGATAGCCTACATACCAGGTAGTGTCACGGATGGTAATGGCAAAACTATACATAGAATAGCCTGCATGCAAGGTAGTTTTACGGATGGTATTAGCATACGTTATGCATAGGATAGCCTACATGTCAGGTAGTGTTACGAATGGTAATGGAATACGTTATACATATGATAGCCTACATGTCAGGTAGTGTTATGGATGGTAATGGAATACGCTATACATAGAATGGCCTACATGTCAGGTAGTGTTATGGATGGTAATGACATACGTTATACATATGATAGCCTACATGCCAGGTAGTGTTATGGATGGTAATGGAATACGCTATACATAGGATAGCCTACATGCCATGTAGTGTGTAGATTGGTAAAGGCTGAGTTCAGTCTGTATGTGGATCATTAGCGTTGTATCTGCAGGGTTTTCTGTGTGACGTCACTTTCAGTCACTAATGAGATCCTAATACCGATCAGATTTAAAGAAAACAGTTCAAATTCAGCGCAGATGAAATAAGAATTTTGGCCTAGGGTAAAGATGGCACAAGGACAGAAATGTGACTGGATTTTTTTTTTTACATCTTTGTGTCATTTTATAAGGTTTGACGTAATTATCTGATTTCTTGTTTGTAATGCATTTTGTATATTGTATTCTCTCATTGTAGATTGATAATATTTGATCAGAATTTAAGAACTAGGTCGGTGTCATGTCGTATATTTACTTTGGGAATTGGCCCACCCAAAACATTTTCTGCAGACTATATCTAATATATGACTATTAAATAAGGTAGGATTGTTATTTTGTGTTACGACTCGACGAAATTAATATGTTTGTCATATTTTTGATTGATACATGTATATTAAAAGATATGATAAAAAAAGTATTTTTTTCGGCGCACGGAACTGGTGGCGAGGACAGTAGGGGGATGTTACTGTAATGAATCGGAATGCAATACTAATTTTGAGAACCTTTTTTCAAGTTTTATTGGTTTTAAAAAAGGAAGGTGTGTATTAGGTTATGTTAATTTAAGCTCTGACAGACTTCTTCAACATTAATGCAATGATATTTGATTGGTATAACAAGAGTCCTGATTTTCCCTTTATAGTCTTTTTTCGTCCGGACTTGTCAAAGGGTGGATTCTGGACGAAACACATAAAACCAAAACACTGTCCTCTTTTAACAAACTTCTTCAGGCTAAATAAAGTAAATGCATCAGAGTGATCTAACAGAGCCTATTTAGAGGTGTTGTTGAATTAGTTCCGTTTCGAAATAATTTCTTTAAGCTTTTTAACACCCTTTTGTAGTTTTCAAATTATATGTTTTATTCTATAAGATATATATAGACACTCTCTCATTGGCTGTAATCGTCACTTCCGGTCCTGAATATATCGCGATATACCACGATTAAAAATAGATCCTGAATTCCCCTTTTCAATACACGTCGTCTGCAAAATGTCTGAGCAAAAAACGCGATTCGCTTCCGTATCAGAGGTAAATCTACAGAAAATAATAGAAGGAAAAGATGCTGAATACCATAGTTATAGTTATATTTGAATTAATCACTATTTTAATTATATTGTTAAATTCTCAGAAAGAATAAATTGTTGGTAAAATGTGTATTTTGAATTGTTACTGTTTATCTTGAATTATATCAAAAATTATAGAATAAAACTTTGTATGATATTCTACATGTATATTGCCGGTGATGCATAATTTTGTGTATATCATCAAATATTATGAAAGTAAACATTATCTTATGCAAACGAAAATTGAAGAATTTTAAAATGTCTTCTGAATATTAAAACTGAAAAGAGAAGAATTGGAGAAGTTATACCCCAAGTGTTCAAGTGAGAGCTATAAGGTCTATTTTGGCCTCTTATGTGGTAATATTTAATCTCCTTATCGAAAATTTAGTAATAGTTTTAAATTGCTAATTTTACGTTCAAAATCCGCTTTATGCAAGCGCACACTACTGCTTGGTGTTACCGATCACGTTATAAGGGCGATATACACCCTGTGCTTACCGATGACGTTATAAGGGGGATATACACCCTGTGCTTACCGATGACGTTATAAGAGGGATATACACCTTGTGCTTAGCGATGACGTTATAAGAGGGATATACACCTTGTGCTTACCGATGACGTTATAAGGGGGATATACACCTTGTGCTTAGCGATGACGTTATAAGGGGGATATACACCCTGTGCTTACCGATGACGTTATAAGGGGGTATACACCCTGTGCTTACCGGTGACGTTATAAGGGGGATATACACCCTGTGCTTACCGATGACGTTATAAGGGGGATATACACCTTGTGCTTACCAATGACGATATAAGGGGGTATACACCCTGTGCTTACCGATGACGATATAAGGGGATATACACCCTGTGCTTACCGATGACGTTATAGGAGGGATATACACCTTGTGCTTAGCGATGACGTTATAAGGGGGATATACACCCTGTGCTTACCGATGACGTTATAAGGGGGATATACACCCTGTGATTACCGATGACGTTATAAGGGGGATATACACCCTGTGCTTACCGATGACGATATAAGGGGGTATACACCCTGTGCTTACCGATGACGTTATAAGAGGGATATACACCTTGTGCTTACCGATGACGTTATAAGGAGGTATACACCCTGTGCTTACCGATGACGTTATAAGAGGGATATACACCCTGTGCTTACCGATGACGTTATTAGGGGGATATACACCCTGTGCTTACCGATGACGTTGTAAGGGGTATACACCCTGTGCTTACCGATGACGTTATAAGGGGGTATACACCCTGTGCTTACCAGTGACGTTATAAGGGGGTATACACCCTTTGCTTACCGATGACGTTTTAAGATGGGATATACACTCTGTGCTTACCGATGACGTTATAAGGGGTATATACACCCTGTGCTTACCGATGACGTTATAAGGGGGATATACACACTGTGCTTACCGGTGACGTTATAAGGAGGTATACACCCTTTGCTTACCGATGACGTTTTAAGGGGGGATATACACCCTGTGCTTACCGATGACGTTATAAGGGGGATATACACCCTGTGCTTACCGATGACGTTATAAGGGGGTATACACTCTGTGCTTCGCGATGACGTTATAAGGGGGGATATACACCCTGTGCTTACCGATGACGTTCCAAGGGGATATACACCCTGTGCTTAGCGATGACGTTATAAGGGGGTATACACCCTGTGCTTCGCGATGACGTTATAAGGGGGGATATACACCATGTGCTTACCGATGACGTTACAAGGGGATATACACCATGTGCTTAGCGATGACGTTATAAGAGGGATATACACCTTGTGCTTAGCGATGACGTTATAAGGGGGATATACACACTGTGCTTACCGATGACGTTATAAGGAGATATACACCCTGTGCTTATCAATGACGTTATAAGGGGGATATACACCCTGTGCTTACCGATGACGTTATAAGGGGGTATACACCCTGTGCTTACCGATAACGTTATAAGGGGATATACACTCTGTGCTTACCGATGACGTTATAAGGGGGTATACACCCTGTGCTTACCGATGACGTTATAAGGGGGTATACACCCTGTGCTTACCGATGACGTTATAAGGGGGATATACACCCTGTGCTTACCGATGACGTTATAAGGGGGTATACACCCTGTGCTTACCGGTGACGTTATAAGGGGGATATACACCCTGTGCTTACCGATGACGTTATAAGGGGGTATACACCCTGTGCTTACCGGTGACGTTATAAGGTGGTATACACCCTGTGCTTACCGATGACGTTATAAGAGGGGTATACACTCTGTGCTTACCGATGACGTTACCGGTATAAGGGGGTATATACACCCTGTGCTTACCGATGACGTTATAAGGGGGATATACACACTGTGCTTACCGATGACGTTATAAGGAGACATACACCCTGTGCTTACCAATGACGTTATAAAGGGGATATACACCCTGTGCTTACCGATGACGTTATAAGGGGGTATACACTCTGTGCTTACCGATGACGTTATAAGGGGGTATACACCCTGTGCTTACCGATGACGTTATAAGGGGGTATACACCCTGTGCTTACCGATGACGTTATAAGGGGGATATACACCCTGTGCTTACCGATGACGTTATAAGGGGGTATACACCCTGTGCTTACCGGTGACGTTATAAGGGGGATATACACCCTGTGCTTACCGATAACGTTATAAGGGGGTATACACCCTGTGCTTACCGGTGACGTTATAAGGTGGTATACACCCTGTGCTTACCGATGACGTTATAAGAGGGGTATACACTCTATGCTTACCGATGACGTTACCGGTATAAGGGGGTATATACACTCTGTGCTTACCGATGACGTTACCGGTATAAGGGGGTATATACACCCTGTGCTTACCGATGACGTTATAAGGTGGTATACACCCTGTGCTTACCGATGACGTTATAAGGGGGTATACACCCTGTGCTTACCGATGACGTTATAAGGTGGTATACACCCTGTGCTTACCGATGACGTTATAAGGGGGTATACACTCTGTGCTTACCGATGACGTTATAAGGGGGATATACACCCTGTGCTTACCGATAACGTTATAAGGGGGTATACACCCTGTGCTTACCTGACATTTTCACCGGTGATGCTGATTAGTGCTTCTACTTCAGCTTAACAGCCACACTGTATAGGGCATTAAACGGTGTATTTATCTTACTGTATAGTGTCATGCCTCGGCTCTACTGAAATGGCGTTGTATGTAGTCTCCTCACTGTCGGAGTTTGATTACCACAGTTGACGGAGTGACATACAATCACAGAGATCATCCCCTTTGTCTGATGCATTTTCCTTCTTCAATATATTGTAATTTAAGCAAATCGGTTAAGTCGCATAGATGGCATGCACTTTGTTAGTACGTTATAGATAACAACCTATTTTCGTCAATCTTTATATCGAAAATGTGAAATGATATTATTATTTCAGACTCTGTACTAATTATCGGCTTAGAGACTGGACGAGTTCATGCGGTGTGCTGTTGTTCATCTTCTGACAGTAAACAATAGTATGTGATCTCAAGTCCACTGATTCCAGTCATCACCCGATGTAAATTACAGTCCTGTTTTATCAAATAAATGCTTGAGTAGTGCAAATGCCATTTGATTAAGTTTCTTGACTCTAGGACTTTGTAAAGATGTTTCCTACTCGTGATACCTAACCAAAGAAAGTCCAGTGTGGTTGTCATGGCAACTACCTTGAAAATCTTACAACTGTTGCTATCGCTCTAATTTTCTTTGCTATTTTGATAAAATTTTACAGGAATGATTTACTCATTATATTGGCGAATGCAAAATATGAAATATGTATAGTCTGAAAGAGTCGCAAATAAGCTATGATAAAAGAAATAACCTACCAGTAGAGCTCTGACTGGTGCTATATGTAGGCTTTGTTCTGATATGGCGATAGCCGGCGTAGCTCAGTCTGTTAGGTGCTAGGTTAATAACAGGGAAGTCATAGAAATATTTCATACAATATGTATATAATATTTACAATATAATATAATATACAATATGTATGAACACGGAAAATAACGAAAACACATGTCTTTCATTTTGTGACGCATTAAAGGCATTTTATACAGAGCATTTAAGATCAAACTTGAAGATAGGGTGACCACTATAAAAATATTTAGATATTTTAATAACGACTTTTGTTTTCATAAACAATGCTTCTTCGGACTTCAGTTACACAAGTGCCGGTTTTTCTTAAGAGTCTGTATTTGGACCGTTCACGTTCTTATTGTATGTTGATGATATAGCACGCATCTCCTAAATGTATCTCGATTATTTGTAGACGATACTTTCATATCTGCAAGTTCAATAATATACAAGATCTTAGTGCAACACTAAATCTTGACCTGTATAATCTATGTGAATGGTCCTCCAAATGGAAAGTAAATTTTAATTCATCTAAAACTGAAGTAATTGTCATAGGAACTCGCGAGGATACAATTGTGCTTGAGTTTGATAACACACTATTATATATTCATCAACTCGTCCTTGTGAAACTTTTCAGATATCGGACATGTTATTACATCATATATTTAAGAAATCTATAACGGATCATACTTTCCCGGAACATCGAACATCATAATAAAAGTAACATTTGGAGAAATGAGGCCGCTCAGCTTAATGTATATTCATATCAAAGATCAGTGCCAACGAGCAAGATTTATATAAGTTGTTAACTTGTTCCTTAATCGTTGTAAAATAAAGTTTAAATTTAAAAAAAAAACGCTGAGATATTTAAGAAACGTGTCTCTGCATTTGGTATACACTTTGGGATTTATCTTCAGGTTTTAAGTAAAATTTTAATTTTCGATTTTTGTTTTACGATGGCTAGTGCTAAAAGCAAGAAAATAATTAAGAATATTTCATATGTGTACGCTCCAAATGCTGATATTGATATATTTACAATAATATTTATTTTTAGTACTATATCAGTGGTGGAAAATGTGCAATATCGCTTACGATAGAGCCAAATCCATAACAAATAACACATTCGGAATCGGATTGTTTCGGATCTGTTCTCATTGCACTATATTAAACTCGTAGCGGACGGCGCAGTGAATTCCATCTAAGTTTCGAGGCCAGTACCTCAGCAAGGGAAATGAGCCCCCTACCCCCACCCCCTCCCACGCTCGATTTTCTGTTCTTACTTTCCATATTTTATAAAAATTAAATCGTAAAGACAAACCACACACTGCAAGTACTGAGAATGAAGAGAAGAAGAGACATTCAAACAGACGAAAAATAGTAAAACACGACTGACATGCTTACGTAATATGTCACTTTAGTCTTTACGTCACACATTACGCATTGTTTACATTTTGTCTCCAGAGTTAAAAGTGAAAACGAAAATACCGATTGCACATGCCACAATGCTATTTCTAAGAATAATTCTCATTTCATTAAAAAAGATTTCCAAAATCATAACGTACGAATCTTCGTAAGTTACGAATTTTCTTAGGCTACGACAAATTCTTACGAACACGTTAGTAAAACATTTTTTTTCTTATCTTACGAATATTCGTAAGAAATTCGTAAGTATGAAATATTCATCGTAACTTACGAAGTTTAGTAAAACGGACTCCTGAACTCTAAGTCCTTTCCAATATATCTCGCAAAACAGGTAAGATGTGTATCTCGATACCCGAAAAAAAAGAATACCGTTTTGACAAAACTTCATAATATGTGCAGCAGCCTAAATTGTGACCTCTTTAGCGTAAAACTTACCAACTCTTCTTCTTCTACCTGTGGTTTCCCGACGGAAGATGTTTCCACAACTTACTTGACTGTACTAAATATACCAATCAGAGAACTCGCCTTTTCAACAAGTCTCAGGTATTCCATTCCCTTAATGATCAGAAACTTTCATTTGGAGATGAAAACCTTTTTTTTTTCGAAACGAGACAATAATGCTTGTTGTATAATATTTTATTAAAGACAGCGCAAGGTTCTGATTTCTTTATAATAAGATATTCAAGTATCCTTTAGAAGTGTTCTTTCATTCCGATACTTATTTGTATCTCTCTCTTATCTCTTCTCGTTATTACTTAAATCTATATTAGTGTATTCAAATGTCGCCACTTTTACTTCTTTCTCGAAACTAAACCGCGATTCACCGCTTCCATAGAATTAGCACGTACAAGATCTCTCTCCATTTACGCTGGATCCCCTGTATATGTCTGTAAGTGCAGTAATCTTGATTTGACGTAAAACAAAAATCGAATAAAAAAGTGCATAAAGATATCATTACAAAGCTTATAACGGAAGTGAAATAAAGATCTAGCGAATTAAGACCAGTTATCTTAGTGCGTTTGTTAATTGATGTGAATTTTCTCTCATCTACTTTCTTGAAGCACGAAAACGAATGCATAACAGTTTGGTGGTAGTGATGCGGATAGCGAGTAAGACTCTGTATCGAAAAGTCACGTGATCGTATTTCACCGGAAGTATGATAACACCACGTACTTCTTTGTTGGTAAGCGGAAACGTTATACTTTATTGTTCAGCTGCTGAAAATTACGTCGTCTTAGACACGTCTAAAAACAAATACAGCACAAAAATGTATAGTTTTCAGGGTATAGGGTTAAAAATGATCGATTTATCTTTATTTGCAAGGTTTATGGTATATTATAACCGTTCCGATTTGGTTTCTGATTCCTTTCATTGAGACTGAGAAAAGATATTTACCTTCTATACAACCCATTGTTTAATAGATCTATATATATTCCTTCATTAGAAGCTGATAAAAGATTGAACTATTGTCGTATTCACTAAGCATATTGTGTCGTTAATCGTTTCAGTGTTTGATAAGTGTGTCTTACTTTCTAGCGTGTGACTTCTTTGTAGGGGCAACCATTGCTAATATTTTTATGCCCTCGGAATCAACAATTCAGGGATATCTAGTATTTGGTCTGTCTGTCTCTGTGTCTGTCTATCCGTTTGTCTGTGGCCAAAAAATTACATTGCGCGTAACTTTTCAACTGTAAGAGATAGACTTTTCTCACATCTTACATGCATATTCTTTTTGACAAGGCCTTTCCGTCGGTACAATAATTGTTGACCCCGTTACCTTGACCATGACCTTTGACCTACATTTCAGAACCTTTAACATTGGTTATTGTTAACCTACACCTTTCATCAGAATTTTATCATACTTCACCAAAAATGTTATTTAGGTTAAGAATGTTTGGACAAAGGTCACTCAAGGTAATTTCTGAAAGGTCATAATCACGTTAAAAAGTTTTATTTCATAACTAATCAAGATGAAGCTTACTCATTTTAATTTAAGATACTGTGATCACTTGTTGTTCTACAGTTGACTCAATTAGACATCCATATGATACATTGAGATTTGAAATAATCAATTAATACAATGATTTTCTATATACTGAGTCATTCATTTCCTTCATTATTGCTGTGCTTCTTGGAACATCCATCAGTTTTACTGATTTTTGTATATGAATTGAGTCATCAATTTCCTGCATTATAACTGCCGTTCGGGGAGCATACATCAGTTTTACTGATACTCTTGTTTAAACATGAAAACAGTTTTAATTCATACTTAATCTTTAAATTGCTCGAGATTATTGACAGCAATTATTTTGGAAAAACTCTGTGTAAGTTAAAAAGTGCATTTTGAAGTTCTATCACTGGTTCCACATACAGACGTTTTTTTCAATATGGGCTATTCTTCCGTGTGTTGCCTTTTAGATTACATGAGTCAAAGATTCAAGCGAAATTATTGTCATAGCGCTTGGTCCGCCCGTCTGTCGTCGTAAAATTTTCGCATTTTCGACTTCCCCTAAACCGCCAGACATATTGATAAAACTTGCTACAATTGTAGTACTAGTGGACTTCTACAACATTTGTGGGTTTTTTAGCTCACCTGAGCCAAAGGCTCAAGTAAGCTATAGTCATAGGGCGACGTCCGTCGTCATCGTCCGTCTGTCCGTCATTAACTTTTTCACATTTTCGACTTCTTGTCTGGAACTACATTTTAGATTTGGATCAAACTTTGTATAAATGATTTACTCACGGTCCCCTACTAAAATTGTGTTCGGCATCCAGATTCCCTCAGGGGTGGATCCAGGGCGGGGCCAAAAGTGTCCAAAACGGTACCCCTCTTCAAGAATCTTCTCCTCCAGAATCAGTACATAAATGGGGAAACTAATTGCATTTCAACAATCTATAAAGATGGGTTATCAAAAATTGTGTTCGGGGTTAAGATCCGTCAACTAAAAATTTACGCTTTTTTGACATGTTTCTGGACTTAGTCATTTCAATGCAGAAAAGTGTAATGTTTTTCAGTTAATTGATATTGATGATTTCTTAATGACTATTTTGATCATAATTGTGGTAAGGAATATTACTGTGCAAGAATTTTGTCAATATCTAAATTTTTGGATTTTTATGAATTTTTTAAGACTTCCAAAAAAAAAAGGGGGGGGGTTGGCCATTTTTCACATTTTCAACTTTTTCTGCAAAACTGACCAAAGGATTTTAATAAATCTTGGTAGAAATAACTCACTTATGATCCTCTTCAAATTCTGTTGTTTTCGTCCAGACCTCTTTACAGGTGGCGCCACCATAGTCAAAAGTAGGTCACAAAAGAGCACCCTCCTTTGACAATATTCTTTTTCATATGGGCTGTATACAGAGACAAACAGAATGCATAGAAATGATCTAGAGGAATGAGTGATAACGTATTGTCATTTTGGTTCCCTTCCAAAATCAAATTTTAGAATTTTTTTTCGACATTTCTTTGGACTTGGTGATTTCAATTAAGAAAAGTGTCATATTTCCTAGTTAATTGATAATGATTATTTCTTATGGACTATTGTGATCATAATTATGGTAAGGAATGTTACTTTGAAAGAATTTTGTCAATATCTCAATTTTTGGATTTTCTATGAATTTTTTAAGACTTCCAAATGAGGGTGTATAGGAACAATTCTTCACATTTTTAACTTCTGCTGTTATACCACATGAAAGATTTTAATGAAACATGGAATACATGAAGTACTATAGATCTTCTATCAATCTGCTAAATTTCATCCAAATTGGTTAACAGATAATGCCACCATGTCTAAAAAGTAGGTCTCACAATGGTACATATACCACTTGGTAATTGAAATATGGAGAGTAGCAGTTCAAACCCAGCTGTGGTCAGATATTTTTTTTTCATTTCTTTACACATCTAAATAAGTTTTTAGATGTTTCTCAACACTCAACATATGAAATTAGGCAATTTTAAGTTAGAACTGGACAATATTTGAAACAATTTTGTTCATGACCCAGACTTGAAATCGGTCAACAAAAGGCCCCACCTAAAGAAAATGACTAACTTGTTGCCCTGAATCACATCTTGCAGAGACAAAGAAAATGCTTGACAGCAAAATCACCTGAATGGATGTGCAAAAAAGTGTTGTTTTTTATTCTGGTCTGAAATAAAATTTGACATATTTTCAACATTTGTGTTGACCTAGTCACAGTGATGCAAAAATAAATGAATTCTTCCTTCCTGCATGACTGGTCATCAAGGTACTCAGGTGAGTGATATAGGCCCACTTGGGCCTCTTGTTTATGCAGACCCGTTAACAGGATGCGTAACCATAACCAAAAGTATGCCCAAGAGGGTACCCTCCGTTGAAAACCTTCTTCTTCAGAAAGGATGATTGGATTAAAAACTAGTGGTATCTGAATGTTCCACAGTGATGTAAGATTAAACTTTCTTCTTATCGTTTAACTCGGACAAAAAACTTTTTTTTCTTTATTTATGTCTTTTTGGTCGTTGTCTCACTAGCCTAATTTCGTGAAATTTCATAGAGGATCACCTTGTAGGTTGTCTACAATTTTAACTGTTTTGTAATAAATGTAATTTTATCTCCTCTACAAACATTGTTCAGTAGTTTAATAATTGCAGAACAATTGCAAAAATTTAAGGAGCATCCTTAGTTTGGAGAAACCTTTACATAACATGGTTGATTTATCTACAAAGTTCTTTTATATACATTCAAGATGACGGAAAAGGGATGTAAATCCCGTTAAATTTTATGCATTTGAAAACTATCCCTTGTAGCCATGAACATGACTTCCCACTTACTCACAGATATGTGTTCTTCTTCGATGACACACCTATAGCTATGTTCTAATTGAGTCTTCACTGACATCAGTGTCCAAATTTGACTTTTCATGTGATGTTCATAATTTCCGTGCTAAGTTCGCTCTCAAGTTACCCACAAATGAACACGATCCAAGAACACACTGATATTCCTTTACATCCTCTTCACCTAACTAGTTCAATAAACTGTTAGCGGATGTTCCTGACGCTTATAAGCCAATTTTAATGTAGAATATATAAATATATATATATATATATATATATATATATATATATATATATATATATATATATATATATATATATATATATATATAAACTCAAAATGTTGATTGTGGTGAAATGTTCAAGTATCTTGTGAGATAGAGATATAAAATCAATTGTGTGTATATATATGAACAGGAGATGAATGTTACTATTCTGTTTAGTTCAATGAAAGTCAAGTTCTTATAGATCATCTGACTGAATTCATTATTCTTTTCACCAGAAATCGAAAAAAAGCTCAGTTTAGTAGCTGTCTGTAATAGGCTTTTGGATGACCAAACACATTCAACAGGTTAAAGAAAGGCGAAGGCCGCACTTTCCCATCTATGTGAATTAAGAATACAGTGGCAACTCGCTGTCAAAGATGCCCATAAGTAGCTTACATTGTTTACAACTGATAAAACTTCAAGGATCTGAATGATGGAATATAATTTATTAGGTGTTTATTAAATCAGTTTGTGACTTGTATGTCCGATTGTTCTAATGGAGAGCAAGGTCTTTGTTAAGAGATAGCTTTTGTATTTCCTTATATATTGTGCATTTTCGTGTTGCAATGAATTCATAGACTTTGATAGCTTTTCGGTGATTAGTTATATAAGATTTATATTCAGAATAATATACATGCAATATTAACAGAGACATATATAATAATCAAACAATATACAGTCAGGTTTGTTTGTTCGTTTGTGTTTTACGTCATACCAAGATTATTTCGCCTGTATGATGGCGGTATCTGCCTGTGTGGTGACGGTATCTGTCTGTGGTGACGTTATCTGTGTGGTGACGGTATCTGTCTGCGTGGTGACGGTGTCTGGCTTTGTGATGACGGTATACTACAGAGAAATGCTATTTTCGAGTTGTCATATCATCGCTGCGATGTTTTTTAGTCTTAGCTACTAACCACCGCGATCTATAGTTAACGCGGAATCACCACAAATCACCGCAACGATCGCGGTGGATCACCGCAGCATCGCGAGCAATCCGCGGTGACCCTACTACATGTATCTGCGAATATGTAAACGCATACGTAAACCATGGTGAAATATTCTTTAAAATACTTATTGAGTATGGTCAGCAGTTAAGCAGTTTTTAATGTAATGCTACAGTCACATACGGCCGGGTCACGAACCGGATTTGATCCGGGTGAAAATGAGCCGGAGTAGTCCCGGAATGGAGGGTAATATACATACTGGCATGGTAGAAACGGCTAGATGCGGTTTTTGTACCCGGATTTAAAAATGCAAGTAGGGGTCGTTGCGGGTCGAAACAAGTCAATGCGGGCTGGACCGGATGTCACGGCGGATTCTTTTAGGTTTGCCTCTGCGGGTCGACGCGGGCTAATCAGGAATTAGATGCGGATCCACACGGGTCAAAACGGTTTACTATGCGGTCAGCATGCCGGGAATAAATACCACAGCGCTAGCAGACAGTTTTCATTACACCACCTGCTACAGAAGAGTGCACAACGATTTTATCAACAACTGAAGCTCTGCAACTGGACGGTCTGCTATTCACTGGAAGCTCTGTTAGTCATAATGCCACCCAAAAAGGGAAGTGCCAGACAAAAGTCCAAGACAAGAAGAGGGAGTCACATAGCCCACCACCCAGGTCACCCACCCCTACCATAGGGTGAGTGCCAGCCTCAAACCAGGCCCGATGGGTTCCCTCCAGAGGATAATTTCTTCTGGAGTCGTGGCTGCAACCTCAGAAAGAGTTCATCATAGAGGTTAGGGCACACGGATGTAGTTCTTGAACGTCTGGGGATCTTCTCGTTTCAGTTCGGGCATAAGACTGTCGTATTGGCCCTTGATGGTTTCCTGAGGATCCAAGGCCGTGTTCACCACCTTCTCTGCCTTCTCTGCCGCCTTCTGTCCTCTTGTCTCTACAAGACGTGCATCAGGACATTGCAAACAATGTCTATCACCTGTCTGATGAGCTCCAGCAGCTCATGCATCAGTTCTACCTCTTTCTTGTTCATATTGATGATGAATGAATATAGAGTAGAGGAGCCCTTCCTATTTATATGATTTTTGGACACTCCTCAAATTACCCCTATCTACCCCTATCGACCCTTATCGACCCGTATTAATTCCTTATTAACCCAGTTTGACCCCAATTGACCCGTCTCGAACAATATAAAAATCCGCTTTAAATCCTTCACTAAAACCTTTTCGACCCCTATCGACCTGTGTCGACTCCTATCGACCTATGTCGACCCGCTTTGTCCAGTATCGACCTTGATGTAAACCTTGTCAAAATCCGTTGTATGAAGGCAATGCGGTATACAACAAGGGTCTATGCTGTTTTACACTGCGGGTTGAAGCGGGTCAATGCGGATCGAACCGGGTCAATACGGATATCAATATGGAATTCAAATCCGTGCAAAATTTTTGAACATGATCAAAGTTTTTCTCCACAGTATCGTAACCCCCGAAATCCATCAGGAACCGACACGGGTCACGATGCGGGTGGGACCGGGTCGATACGGTTTTAATTCCGTATGGACCCGGTCCGAAATCCGGCTGTGTGTGACTGTAGCATAAGTTTTAACAAAATTCAGAACAGGATCATACTATTAATGATTTCAGTACAGCGTATGTAGCACAAGACTTCCAAATTCAAATGCCTCGGATGATATTTCTTATCAGTTTTATATTCCATCTTGCGTAATAATCAAAAAGGGATCTAAAGACAAGTACATGTATTATAAAATAACAAAAAGGTGAACAGAAAAATAACTCTCGATCAATTTAGTTTGAAGAAAGACAAGAGCTCGAGTTTACTTTGACGACAATTTGATTTAAAGCATTTTTATTCATTCTGTATTTGCCGCATATACGTAGTAAATACGGAATAAATAGCATTGCTTTTAATCAGATTGCTTCTTGCAATTGCGAAATCGTGAGAGAAACTGCATTTTGTAATGATAATTTAAATAAATCTAAAACTAAAGGTATATGCCGCAGAAGTGTTCTCTGAACCGGATTTGAAACATATCGTCGCATTCATAGCGTACAAGGAAACGGTTTTGATGATCGACTACAAGCCATCTTTGGAGGTTATTCAGCGAATAATAATCATCCATAACACATAGCAATATTTATAGGTCTGCAAATAATCCTCAAGCAAAACCGCTTGTGTTACACCTTTAGACAATGTTTTAAGATGCTTACAACATGTAAATGTACTTTCAATAGCTATACGATGTATAGCCGCAACCAACCGCAATGTTGCGGTGAATCCCCGTCATCGACCATCTTGGTGGCGAAGTGGTGTGCGGTGATTTGCGGCGATGTGAACGCGAATGTCCGCGTCAAAATAATCAGCCGCAAAACGCGGAGAATTGGACAAATCGCGATCTGTGTAGTCTGTATGGTGACGATATCTGCCTACGTGGTGGCGTTGTCTGTCTGTGTGGTGGCGGTATCTGTCTGTGTTGTGATGCTATCTGTCTGTGTGGTGGCGGTGTCTGTGTGGTGATGGTATTTGTCTGTGTGGTGACGGTATCTGCCTAGTGACGATATCTACCTATGTGATGGCGATGTCTGTCTGTGTGGTGGCGGTATCTGTCTGTGTGGTGATGCTATCTGTCTGTGTGGTGGCGGTGTCTGTGTGCTGATGGTATTTGTCTGTGTGGTGACGGTATCTGCCTGGTGACGATATCTACCTATGTGATGGCGATGTCTGTCTGTGTGGTGGCGGTATCTGTCTGTATGGTGACGGTATTTGCCTGATGTATTGTACAGATGGACCTGCACCTGCTTTATACAGTCAAATAACAGAAAACTCTCAATCACATTGCTAGTTCCAGAAGATAGGATATGCATTCATTGTATTTTGTAACTAAAGAAAGACAACTATAGTTTTATTTTTATTTCTCAGTCTGCCGTACATAATTTATTGACTTCTTTTCAGTGTAATTCTGTGTTTCTTGGTAAAAGGATTAACATTAAAAATTTGGTAAAAGGGAATTTGAATTTATTTTTCATTACAATCTACATCTGAAATCTAGACTTGTTACCACCCGTATAAAGAGTTTTTTACTTATCAAGCGGATTGATGTACATTGCAGTATTTAAACATTAAAATAAATAAATACATACATAAATAAAGTGCGTAACTGAATATTACCGTGTTTGTCATTCAAATGAATAGCAGATGGAGTAAAATTCATATTGCTTTGTTGCAATGATGTTCAAAATAAATACATGTACATTTCATTCTCTGTTTACAAAAAAGATCGAATTTCAAAAATGAAAATGTGGAATTAAATGAATGATGCCCGACTTTTGAGTTGGGTATACATTGCTTCCGGTCAGAGCCATTTGTCCCAATACCCCTCGCCTGACCTCGCTTCCATCCCCGTTATAATTTTAACTCCAAACCCTGGATCCGCCTCTATGCAATTTTTCATGAATCATTCACAACAATGACAACACTTGTACTATACTGGGGTTCACAGTTACATTGAAAATAGTATCCTACGATCGACATTACGGGAGAGTCTTAAATATCTAAATGTAAATGCAGTAGTAGCGGGTGTCAGTTTGCAGGAGCTTGTAGGATGTGCTCTAGGTTTGCAGGAGCTTGTAGGATGTGCTCTAGGTTTGCAGGAGCTTGTAGGATGTGCTCTAGGTTTGCAGGAGCTTGTAGGATGTGCTCTAGGTTTGCAGGAGCTTGTAAGATGTGCTCTAGGTTTGCAAGAACTTGTAGGATGTGCTCTAGGTTTGCAAGAACTTGTAGGATGTGCTCTAGGTTTGCAGGAGTTTGTAGGATGTGCTCTAGGTTTGCAGGAGGTTGTAGAATGTGCTCTAGATTTGCAGGAGGTTGTAGGATGTGCTCTAGGTTTGCAGGAGGTTGTAGGATGTGCTCTAGGTTTGCAGGAGCTTGTAGGATGTGTTCTAGGTTTGCAGAAGCTTGTATGATGTGCTCTAGGTTTGCAGGAGCTTGTAGAATGTGTTCCAGGTTTGCAGGAGCTTGTAGGATGTGTTCTAGGTTTGCAAGAACTTGTAGGATGTGCTCTAGGTTTTCTGACAGGATTTAGTATGTTGTACATGTATTATATTTTTTTTCACTGCTGATTTCAAGGTTTCATACATGTCCATCGTCGCACGTTGTTGTTAACGTAACAGTGATTGATTTTTATTTTGCATAACTCCACGATTATTTCACATATATGGTGACAACATCTGCCTGATGCATGGCATACACATTTAGACCTTTACAGCAGGATCTTTTACATGCCATGTCCACCGTGAAACTAGACCTCGGTTATCATTGTCTCGTCTAAAAGACAGAACACCGGTGTGTCCCACGACGGGAGTCGTACCCGGAACCTCTCGGTTACGAGTCGAGTACTTCTTCTGTTGAATCACGCCGGTGTTATACAATTGTTTCTCGCCCTAGCCATTCCCCCGTTCTCTTGGAAAAATTGCTATATAGTAGTCTTTCCCCCGGGGGAAATTTAGCTATATACATTTAGCCACCCCCCCCCCCCTTCTTCCCTCTCATAGCCATTTTTTCCTCCGGGAAAAACTTCTATAAAGTGAATTTTCCCCCATTGCGAAATTCCAGATTTTCTTTTAACACTTAAGTAAATTCAACTTGTTACTTTGTTAACAATAAAAAGAGAGATATCTATTTAAAATAGAGATATCTCAACTTTTGATATCTCCATTAAATTTAGAAATATCTCATGATCTTAAAAAGAAATGTTTTCAGTTTTAATCTCTTTTCCAAATACAGATGTACATATTTAGATCTAGATTTTTATCTACCAGAATTTCATTCGATATATCTTTATTTGATCCGAAAAATCTATATATATACTAGCAGGAAAAGAAACAAAAGTTCATGTTTATGCCTCCGGAATGAAATTCGGGAGCATGTAGGTTTGACCTGTCTGTGACTCTGTAGCAAAAACATTGACTATATCGTTTGTACCAATAGGTTTAAGGCTTTGAAACTTTACATATAGATTCCTTGTGATGAAACCTTTCATTTGGGACCATGACTTTCGACCTAGTAATCTTGACCTTGGAGCTTTACCCAGTATAACTGACAAACCATAGCTATGTTCCGAGTTTGGTATGACATCTATGTAGTTATGTCATTCCCACAACCTATCAATATACCACATATGAATATTAACTTAATGGATGATAACGGTTTGCGAAGCTTAATATTAAAAAGAAAGGCGTGAGAGGAAAACAATCAATCACCACAGTGCGTAAGGGACAAGAAAATCACATTCTCGTGTTCATTATTTGCAACATCTGCGACTAGGCAAGCCTCGTCGTAGATTGCAAATCGTAGACACCTGGGTGGGATTCCCTTCTAGTATTCTCATGTTCATCATGTACTCTCTAAATGAAGAGTGATATTGTGATTTAACGGTATATGAAATGCATCCGTCTTAATTTATGTAAGAATTGAACGTGTAAGGAATTCTTGCACCATCAATTCTTATATTTATCATTTCAACATTTTAAATAATAAATTCCTAATTTACTAATGATGTATTACGAAAAATTGCCTGGGATCAAATCTAGTCATGGCGTGACGTCGTGGCATGACATCAATACGCCAATAAACGACAATTTTTTTTCTGAAATAATAGGGGAAAATACCACGCTATGGTAAATATATAAAAAGAAAGACTTTTGCACATTTACAACAAAGCAATTAACAGTATATAGAAACCCCTTAACCATAATGCCATCGGTTTGATTCACAGGCACTGCGTTACATGAAGAGTGCCTTTTTTTCAACTTAACTCTCCCCCAACCTTTCTATATCGTTTCATTCCCCTTTCCCCTAAGGTAAGAAATGATAGCCAGAATGGGGCCGCTTCAACCAGTATTTCATACAAGTTCCGATAATAATCAAATCAAAATAAAGTACCAAGATGTAAAACAATGTCTAACTTTTTTTTATATCTGGCCTCCAAATTGCATTTAAGCATGTTTAAAGGCACCAACAAACGGAATTTCGAACGGCACAACTCGCGGACAGTTTGCTCGCTAGTCGCCATGTTGATACAACATCGGCAGAGTGTATAAGACAAGATCGGTATAATGACAAGATTGTCAGGATCGTGAGAAAAAGGAATATTAAAGCCATAAAAATGGAATAAAGATTTAATTTTTATTACGTTTTAGTAATGAAATAGATTCAATCTATATTGAGGTATTGTCCGGAATCTCTTTAACTTTTTCCAAGCAAGCAAGGTAAAGTCTTATTATGTAAATAACCTTTACAGATTGCTGGCGAGCAACTGTCCGCGAGTTGTTCCATTCGAATTTGCGCTTGTTTGATTATCATCGGAATTGTATGAAATGCTAGGAGAAGCGGCCCAATTCTGGCTATCATTTCTTACTTTAGGGGAAACGGGAACGAGACGATATAGGGGACAGTCTTCAAAAAGGCACTCTTCATGTAACGCAGTACCTGTGTTTGATTCAAAGACTATTACGGTAGTATACTTATCTGATTGATGCAATAAGAACGGACGTGTATAATTTCCAAACCGTTTCGTAAAAGGTGGGGGACTACTATGGAGGAAAGACTACTATATAGCAGTTTTTCCGCCATGGGTGAAACTACTATATAGCCATTATTACGGGGGGACTGCTACATGCATATAACAACGGCTAAATACCCTCGCATTTTACGTTAGAGTCTTTAGAAAATATGTATGTCTTAAAAGTAGAGGAAAGAGTGTACATGTTTATCACTTCATCAGAACAGTTATTTGCTCAGTGCGTGCATTTGAAGACTGTGTCTGTTTTTCTTAGAGTTATTCCCCTTTGTACATACATGTTATACATTGACCCGATGTTTTATATTCGATTAAAAGAACGTATATATAAACAACCAATTTCATTATCTGGACAATGTATTGCTCATTTATTGTGTCTAATAATTTTTGACAAGAAACAGAAATCCAGATAAAATTTATACAGGGTTGCGTAAAAATACATCAATATATGTTAGAAAAATGGCCATCAGACAAGTACGGAAGCCCAGGGATGCCATGTAAAAATAATTTTAAACTAATGCGCTCGAATTCCTAACTCGTGGGCACGAGTTACTATCTTTCGCACACGAGTTAGTAACAAGTTAGTTACAAGTTAGTAACTTGTGCGCCCGAGTTATACAACTTATGTTCTCCTCTTTGACGGGAAAAATTTTGTTAAGGTTTTGTCCATCTATCTGTCACTCCATCCATCCGTAACACTTTCCGACTGGTAATTTCTGCATGGTCAGATAGAATTCACACTTGGTAGGAATGTTCCGCTTTGGAACAAAATGTACTCCCGCCAATGAAGTCCTTTTTATGGTCACCAGGATTATGTACTTTGTGACCTTTACCTTTGTGTGAAGATAGATTACTTTAACGTTGCCCATATTTTTTGAACCATTAAAGAAAAAAACTTCATATTTGGCACGTGCACTTCACTAATGAAGCCGTATCAAATGAGATAACTGATCCTGTGACCTCGACTATGCCCTATATGTCAAAAATAGAATTTTGTTAGTTTTTTCTATGTCATGCGATATCTCAGATTTGCTGTGGAAGATTTAAATGATACATGCATTATAACACATTCAATGCCAGAACCTAAAGCAGATCCTCTCCATGAAATTGTGATGGGGACATGTAAGCGAGTTTAACACCTTCGCTAGAGAGTTAGCTTTTCGGGCAATTTGGGTTACCTCGCCCTACTTTATTGCAAGTTAAGCAACGTCGGAATGCGGGCAGTGACTGGATGGGTGACCAACACGTGACACTTGGTGGCAGCATAGTGACTCTGGCATCTGAGTGACTGGATGGGTGACCGACACGTTACACTCGGTGGCAGCATAGTGACTCTGGCATCTGAGTGACTGGATGGGTGACCGACCGACACGTTACACTTGGTGGCAGCATAGTGACTCTGGCATCTGAGTGACTGGATGGGTGACCGACCGACACGTTACACTTGGTGGCAGCATAGTGACTCTGGCATCTGAGTGACTGGATGGGTGACCGACCGACACGTTACACTTGGTGGCAGCATAGTGACTCTGGCATCTGAGTGACTGGTCTCCTAGTCATACTCTGTGGATGGTCAGGCAGTTGGTCTGCGGGCAGGGTGTTCCTGCACTTGTAGACTGTGTGTCTACGTGGTAGACTGGATGTCTACCGTAGGAGAGATCACTCGGATATTCAGAGGAACTCGCAGACCTATACTTCGAGTTGTTCCCTGAAGAGAGAGTAGTGTGACGGAGACATATAAGCGAGGTTAATACCCTTGCCAGTGAGCTAGCTTTTCTGGCGATGTGGTTATCCTTCCCCAATCAGCTTTGTTGCAAGTTAAGCAACGTCGAAGCCTTACAGATGTTTGTGTTATTTTTATCCTCCTCCCCCCACCTTTCGAAGAAGAGAGGGCATATTGCTTTGCTGCTGTCGGTCGGTAGGTCGGTCAGTTGGTCTGTAGGTCGTTCGGTAGGTTCGTAACCTGAACAGTTTCCGTTAACTATCTCCGCGACGGGTGCACATATTTAAATAAAATTTGGCATACAGATACATCACGAGAATATCTAAGTCAAGTATTGATATGGTTACCATAGAAAAAATTTTGACAGAGTTACACCCCTTGAACTTAGAAAATTTCCAATGAATAGTAGATGACTCCTATTGATTTTCATATCAAAAAGTCAAAGGTCATCGAGTGCAATGAAGTTCTGTGTATAATCTGTGTCCGCCCAATGTCTTGAAAACGCTTTTCTTGAGAATGATTATGTTTCATATGTGGGTTGGTTTGAGTAGTAGATGAACCCTATTGATTCTCATGTCAAAAGGTCAAAGGTCACCGAGTGCATGGAGTACTTTACACAATTGCACAATATGGTACCAGAAAGGGGGCATATGTGTTTTACAAACGCCTCTTATTACCTTTATAGACAGTTGTTATCGATGGGCGTATTTTATGAAGTGATCTTTGTCTAGAACGTAAAAAAGTTCACAATCTTCTATAACATCATGTGTGGATATAACATCATGTGTGGATATATCATCATGTGTGGATATATCAATGTTTAATGACAGACAAACCTCAACTGAATCTTACAAAAAAAAAATAATAAATGCGGAAAACTGATGACACAAAGATAATATTATTTTTCAAAGAATAAAGTACATTTATGTTCGGACATATATATTGCTATAAACATTTCAAATCCTGATTTACCAATGTTAGCTGCTTTGTGTCCTATCTGTACTTCTGATCAATTACTGTCTAAAGCAGTCTTTGAAGTATGACACGACCTTCCTTGTCGTTAGTTGAAATGTGAGGTTTTTCATGTACACATCTTTCAGTACAAGATTTATTGAAGGTTGGCGTGTCTCTTTAACTAAGATATTTTGATAACTCTGTTTTCCTGACACATGAGATACAAGTTATCACGTTTTTGATGGTTGAGTGTTGATTGTATAGAATGTGTTATTGTGATGTTTATGTTGAACTCTCCTGAAGGAAACTGTGTCAGCACTGAGTTTTAATTCACCTGAGCCAAAGGTTCAAGTAAGCTATTGTCACAGCGCTCTGTTCGTCATCCGTCCTTCCGTATTGATAAATATTATCGAAGGGTTATTCCAAATTTCGTGTCAGATTTGAGTTTTGTTGATTTTTTTTTTACGTTTTTCCAATTTTGATATAGGGCAGTTTTGGCATGCTGGAAGAGAGCGGTTCAAACCCCTCTAACAGCAGTTTTTAGCTCACCTGAGCCAAAGGCTCAAGTGAGCTATAGTCATAGTGCGTCGTCCGTCGTCCGTCGTCGTCGGCGTCGTCGTCGTCGTCCGTCGTTAACTTTTTCACATTTTCCACTTCTTCTCTGGAACTACATTGCAGATTTGGATCAAACTTTGTGTAAATGATGTACTCAAGGTCCTCTACTAAAATTGTGTTCGGGATCCAGATTCCCTCAGGGGTGGATCCAGGGCGGGACCAAAAGTGCCCAAAAGGGTACCCCTCTTCAAACATCTTCTTCTCCAGAACCAGTACATAAATGGGGAAACTAATTGCATTTCAACAATCTATAAAGATGGGTTATTAAAAATTGTGTTCGGGGTTAAGATCTGTCAAATAGAAATTTACGCTTTTTTGACGTATTTCTGGACTTAGTCATTTCAATGAAGAAAAGTGTCATGTTTTTCAGTTAATTGATATTGATGATTTCTTAATGACTATTTTGATCATAATTGTGGTAAGGAATATTATTGTGAAAGAATTTTGTCATTATCTCAATTTTTGGATTTTTTATGAATTTTTTAAGACTTCCAAGAAAAAGGGGGGGGGTTGGCCATGTTTCACATTTTCAACTTTTTCTACGAAACCACATGAAAGATTTTAATGAAACATGGAATACATGAAGTACTAAAAATCCTCTATCAATGTGGTAAATTTCATCCAAATTGGTTAACAGATAATGCCACCATGTCTAAAAAGTAGGTCTCACAATGGTACATATAATACTTGGTAATTGAAATATGGAGAGTAGCGGATCAAATCCAGCTGTGGTCAAAAAAATTTTTTTTTTTTTTTTACACATCTAAATAAGTTTTTAGATGTTTCTAAACACTCAACATATGAAATTAGGAATTTTACGTTTAAGACTTCCAAAAAAAAAAGGGGGGGGGGGGTGGCCATTTTTCACATTTTCAACTTTTTCTACAAAACTGTTTGAAGGATTTTAATAAATCTCGATAGAAATAAGTCACTTATGATCCTCTTCAAATTCTGTTGTTTTCGTCCAGACCTCTTTACAGGTGGCACCACCATAGTCAAAAGTAGGTCACAAAAGAGTTCCCTCCTTTAACAATATTCTTTTTCATACGGGCTGTATACAGAGACAAACAGAATGCATTGAAATGATCTAGAGGGATGAGTGAAGACGTATTGTCATTTTGGTTCCCTTCCAAAATCAAATTTTAGAATTTTTTTTCGACATTTCTTTGGAATTGATGATTCAATGCAGAAAAAAAGTGTCATATTTCCTAGTTAATTGATAATGATGATTTCTTATGGACTATTGTGATCATAATTATGGTAAGGATTGTTACTTTGAAAGAATTTTGTCAATATCTCAATTTTTGGATTTTCTATGAATTTTTTAAGACTTCCAAATGAGGGTGTATAGGAACAATTCAATCACATTTTTCACTTCTGCTGTTATACCACATGAAAGATTTTAATGAAACAAGGAATACATGAAGTACTAAAGGTCCTCTATCAATTTGGTAAATTTTTATCCAAATTGGTTAACAGATAATGCCACCATGTCTAAAAAGCAGTTCTCACAATGGTACATATACCACTTGGTAATTGAAATATGGAGAAATTTTTTTTTTCATTTCTTTACACATCTAAATAAGTTTTTAGATGTTTCTCAACACTCAACATATGAAATTAGGCAATTTTAAGTTAGATCTGGACAATATTTGAAACAATTGTTGTTCATGACCCAGACTTGAAATCAGTCAACAAAAGGCCCCACCTAAAGAAAATGACTAACTTGTTGCCCTAAATGACTTCTTGCAGAGACAAAGGAAATGCTTAATATCAAAATCACGTGAATGGATGTGCAAAAAAGTGTTGTTTTTTATTCTAGCCTGAAATAAAATTTGACATATTTTCAACATCTATGTTGACTTAGTCACATTAATGCAAAAATAAATGAATTCTTCCTTCATGCATGACTGATCATCTAGGTACTCAGGTGAGCGATATAGGCCCACTTGGGCCTCTTGTTTAGTTTATTTTAAAACCCAAATAAGTTTTTCAATGTTTTGCAGCACTCAACATGTTAAGTAAATAATTACTACCTTGTTAAGGAGAGACAGTTGTACCAACCCCAACTCCTCGAAACCCAAAAATAGTAAGATACACATAAAAACACAGTTACCAATATCATTGGAATTCGGGAAATATTTTCTGAAATTTGAGGATAGATACTGATAAGTGCTTAGTAGTATTTGACTTCATGAAGTCTGTTATGTTCATTTAGTCATGGAATAGACATTAAAAGTGAGTTCGACCATACTTTCCTTTTAGTCAACAGTAATTGAATCACCAAATGATTCGCTACGAATCGGGATTCTCAAAAGGTTACTGGTTCCGGAGGTTAAAATTGTTCATTGGATTATTTGTGTGGCATCGGAGCCGTGGCTTAGTGTTTGCAATGCAATGTCGTAATACGAAACATTGAATAATCAGTATGAAATGTGGAAATTATATTATGCTTGTGGAATCTTTAATCCAGTATTACAGTACACTTTAAAAGATTTATTTTTGCTGTCTGAAATTGTTTTAATGAAGAAAACATTTGCATCTATACTTTGTAATATATTTTGATAACATATCACTTTTGTGACAGATCTATCTATCTATCTATCTATCTATCTATCTATAAATTAATTGTTGTGAACCCTAGTTATATAGCTAAAGAACTGATTTCTTTTTTTAATGATAAGAATACTAAAATCACTGAAATCAATGATATTCATTTAACATCATCATCATCATCATCATCATCATCATCATCATTATTATTATTATTATTATTATTATTATTATTATTATTATTATTATTATTATTATTATTATTCTATGATGCACTGGCTAAATTGAGCTCAGTAGCTCAACTTTGCTTTTTCCGCCTCACTATAGCTCACCAATTAAGTATTGCAACATGCTCGTCACTTATGCAGCATAGAAATAATAGCACATAATGGCATATCAACATCCATTCCGGAAACAATGGCCAAACGTACTAATTGTAAAATAGCACTAACTGAATGGTAGATTTTAATACCTTCGTATATATTGAACACAGTCTACTGTATATTGCTGTCTCCTTGATACTATCTTATGATCAAGGGAACAATTGCATATTGCGGATTATTCTAGCACACATACATCCACAGATTGTGATATCAGACATGTCGATGTATCTTGTAGTTTTCTTTGTCATATTATTGGTTTACTACATCAAAGATTCGGGGATATCTTCCTTATTGTTTATTTGTCCGTTCATCATACTATAAATATCTATAAATATCGTGGTATCAACCATATTACAAACATCTTTCGTATTAACCACATTACAGATATCTATAAATACCATGGTTTCAGTCATATTGTAGATATCTATAAATGCCGTGGTATCAACCATATTTCAGATATCTATCATTTCCGGGGTATCTGCCATACTCATAACATTTATAAGGAGAATATCCGATAAAATTACCGTCAAGTGCATCATGAAAATTGATTTAAGTGTAGGGAACTTTAGATATTGATTTAAATAAACAGTACCAAAATCGAATTTCGGCAAGATTTCTGAGGAGGATAGTACATCAATTTCAAACGACTAAGAGATGACGGTGAAAGGGAATATAATCTACAAGCTGTCACGGCTTTCCGTTAGCAATCAATCTCTGGTCAGAGTGCGCACTAAAATGCGTGGTTGATTTCAATATCATTACATATCCAGATAGGAGGGCGATTAATACAGCTCTATGTTATCGTGTACCCCACTCTGAGGTTTTATGCACATATTAGCATTCTGTCAGGCCGTATGTAAAACGATGACGTCATTACCTCAAAGGATTGGTTTGAACTTAATTGAGCTATTGCGATCTTTCATCATCTGGCGTCTGTCTGTCCGTCCGGTGTAAATTGTTTTTACTTTGAACCACTGACGAGATGTTGATGAAAGTTAGAAAAGATGAAGTACTCAAAATTTACTACAATTTTCTGGCCAAATATCCATGAAAAGTAAGCCGGCGTGGCCTAGTGGTATCGCGTTGGACTCCTGATCGGGAGGCCGGGGTTCGAGTCCCGCTCTGGTCATGCCGGTGTCCTGTCTTTCTAATGAGACAGTAAAAACCGAGTCCTCGTGTTTTGGTATGCATGGCACGTTAAAGATCCCTTACTGCTTCGGGTGGGTCCGTTGTAAAGGTCAAAATTTGTATGCCCCGCATCAGGCAGATGCCATCACCATATATACGTGAAATATTCGTGGTGTGACGTTAAACAAAAATCAATCAATCAATCCATGACAAAATGGGTCCAACCAGGTCTACATACACCTAGGCTGTAGACAATCTTTAGAATCAGGTCGGCTACATCTACAAATCGAATACGTCAGATTGATCTAGAAAAGTGTCTCAGGGTGTGGTGTGGGTGTTTTGTTTTCGTGGTTTTTTTCTTTTTTTTTTTTCTTTTTTTTTTTTTTGAAATAACGAGATTCATGTTATAAAATAATCAAGAAGTTAACATTTCAAGTTATTTAAGATTTTATTTGTTATCATTACATTTTTAATATGAAATGTGAAATAACAAGGTTTTTGTTTTGTTTTGGGGTTTTTTCCTCGATGGGCGGGAGTGTTATGATTGATTGAAGCCATATTAACATATGTCTATTATTAATTTTTCATATGAAATAACTAACTTTTTTGGGTAATTCATGTCAAGAAATAATTAAAAAGTTAATCATTTCAAGTTTTTTACGAATTTTACAAATACTGATTGATGCAATGTTTATGTATGTCTGTTATTAATTTTTGATATGTTTTTGTCATTCATGTCATGAAATAAAATACAAGTTTTATTACTTATAGATACCGTGTTTTACAACAATAAAGACAGTGTAATTTACTATATGTATTTATTGTCCAATGATATTTTACATGAATGAGGAAATTTGCAAACTTATACACATTACCAAGATTTAAATATCATTTCTTTATTATTAATATACAAAATAAATGAATGTTGCAATTTGTTTGTTCTTTTTTCAATGAGCATAAGAAGAGGTGATAAAGACTATAGGTTTGATAGCAATAAATGCTTATTGTTCTCCAATATACGCCGATTCCCACTAAGCCGACGTATTTTCTTTACCTGAGCATACAAAATTTAAAAATGTTGACTAAATGGGAACACACCATATATATACAAGTAACCTGTCATGGCGTTAATTACTTTGTTAGGACTATTCGTTTTATCGCGAATACGGAGTTGACCGACCTCTTGATAAAACGTAGTGGCGAAATCCGGGATGTTGAATATTAAACTTCATCTTCAATGAATACTGAACTATATCGGTATTGAATACTGAATAATATAATAATATATGCGTTGAACATTGAGCTGTACCGTCATTGAATATCAAATCAAAATAAAAAGGCAAAAAAACAAAACAAAACAAAATAAAACAAAAACAACCCAAAACAAAACAAACAACAACGACAACAACAACAAAAAGAAAAAAAAAACTCCCCAGGTGCTGAACATTGATCGATGTCAACGTTGGATATTGACCATAAAGATGTTGAATATGGTGTTGAGTACTGGATATTGTACTGATTCTCGTCAAGGAAAGTCGACGTACATTTCCAGTGGCGGATCCAGGATTTCCGAAAAAGGAGGGGGGCACATGTGTATTAGCCAAACTACTCAGCCATTTTGGTGCCAGAGGTGAAATTTTACTTATAAATATGTGGTGAAAAGGGGTAGGGGGAGCGGCCCCCTCTAAATCCACCACTGATATCATAAGGCACACAACTTATCTTGTATTTACTGAATATGGTCATTTGTTGTTTGTGGGTTCTCACAGTGAGCGCTCTATCAGTGTTATTGTTTAGATGGGGAATTTCCTATATTCAAGGTCACGAAGCAAAAAAAAAATTATATCAATCAAAAGCCAAGATCAGTGTCACAAAGCAATATATAAATATGTTACATGGAATGAAGATGCTGGGTATGCCATATATCTTACAATTCAAAAGATTTGACCTAAGTTCACGTTTATGAAAATACACTCTAATACCAAGGTCAATGCCAAAACATGAAGAAATTTGTATCAGTTGAAAGTTTTCGTCACAAGAATTGCAAGCGTCGCCAGGAAAACTCTGTTTCCAACGGTATAACCACAGTATACCTGTCGGAAACAATCAAACACAGTACGCTTATCCCCTTATCAACATCTATAATTCTATATGGCTATTGATTAATATATATATATTTTTTTTGTTTCGTGATCGTGATCTTGATTTTGAAGTCAGTTATCGTAAACGTCATATATGGTTGTATCTAAGAGTGTATCATATGATTTAATGGTAAAGACATATCATGATTATTATCAGCTGATTTTTTTTTTTTTTTTTTTTTTTGGCGCGCTGAGTCAGACTGACAAATTGATAAGAAAATAAAGTTGTCAGGATTAAGTATTAAATCCATCCGGGTGTGCTGTCTTCTGACAACTCTGGTCAATTTTGCAAGAACTGTTGCGATACTATACGCCCCTTTAAAATAGAATCGTCACTGCTGGCGTCATTTCACATACGGGATTTGCATACAGTACCATTATTGCCTTCTTTTCTTATTTGCAAAACAAAATCCTTAATATTCTTTTATAAAAAGAAACTTTAAAGTAAATCGATCAGTTACTACAAAACGGAATAAAGTGGTAACCAGCGGCGTTTTTCTTTTTTTGTTTTTTCTTTCAATTTTTAAAAGTAGCAAAATAAATCGAAATTATCCATGACAAGAAATGATGTTACCACGTAATAAACCCTCATATACACGAAGTGTTTGTGATCCCATCATAGGCTTATTACTGTATATTGTAGTGTTATTTCTGTCCTGAAGTCATTTTCTTGAACTGCCATTCACCTTCCTTTGGTGGCCGTGGTGAGACGATTGACTAATTCATCACACCATGCTTCTCAATTTTCACAAAGTTGACTTTCATTGCTGACCTGATGCCTTGCAGGATTCTCTACAGAATCTATGTGATTGACACCCATCATAAAAGGAGGAAATGTTGAATAAATGGCATTTCCTCTAATCGATCTTTTTATGTCATTTTACTTTATATTCTTAATGACTTCTTGTTGCTGTTCTAATTTTGTTTAATGTGCTATAATAACGCGTTTTATATGTTTGCATCCTGGGTTCTATTTTGATTGTGTATGAATTGAGTTTGGTTCTTGCATATTCATAATTAAGTTTTCATTGTGTGACTGCGCTAACACCCTTCCCTTTACTATTTACCATATTGAATGTGGCTGGACTTGCTGGTTTTCTGAGGTAAGAATGTAATCTAAATTAGGATGATTGGATACTCTGCTTACTCTTTAGTTCGTTTCCGAATACGCCCGTACCTTGCCGACTACATGACCACGTGACATATCCAGCCGTATACCTTACAAATATCCATTTGGTTACCCCTTATTGCACTGTTTACATAGAATTCAGTTCACAGTTCATTGTTTGTGTCACGTTTTCGTTACACTGTGTAAATATTAGTTTTTGTGAAACTTACTAAAGTAATGCCAAACGATGTTAATACTATGTTAATTTGTATGTGCGTTTTGTGTAAAATACCCATTGCATTCTGTCCAAACTCCATTACATTATCAATTATTATACCCCCACCTCCACCCACCCCCCTCGCAAACAAAGTTTGGAGGTGGGGGGTATAGGAATCACCCTGTCTGTCCGTCTGTCCATCAACCTTTGTCGGGGGCATAACTTTTTTATTCTTTATCATATGATGATCATACTTGGTACATTTGTTCCTTTGGAGATGCCGGTGTGTCATGACCCTGAACCAAGGTCGTGAGTCGAAGATCAAGGTTATATATATAGTTCTATGCCCTATTTTGAATTTTGGTGCCGCGGGGGGTATTTGTCTCGTTAGGACAGTTCTAGTTATAAGTAACTTACAGTAAGTGACAGTTTACGATAAATATTGAGTCTGAGGCATAAAGTATTTTAAAAGTGTACGGAATTATTTGAAATGTTCACACGATGGAGAGATGTTCGCATCAGGGCATTGTATTTTGACACAACTTAATGGAGTTTGGACATAACGTAATGACTCAAAACCCAGATTAAAAAAAAATTTTGATATATTCGTAGTTATGATAAAAGGACATGAGGCCAAAAAAAGTCAAAAGTCGAGGTCACAGTCCTTTTAACTTAGAGTGAAAATGTTGAAAAATGTGGTTATCAGATGAGCATTCAGGTATTAATTAACAGCCTTAAATCAGATTTAGATGTGTAATATGTCATGAAACGATAAAGATGTCTGTTGATTTTGAAGTCAAAGGTCAAGGTCACATAATCTGAACTTGATGTAAGAATATTACAAGACATGGTTTCAGGAACATTGCTGAAGTACCTATTATTCAATATATTTGATTATGTGTGCAGAATATAACTTTGATTTGGTGGTTAAAACGTCAAGGTCAAAGTACATTGTATAGGAAATTAGAGTAAAATATGGTAGGAACATGTTTTCCATGCGAAATCCGAAATAACATTCATCTAATGATGTGAAATACGGTAAGACCAGGGTTTGCAGATCATTCATCTGATACTTTTCTTTGGATTTCTACTACGTTGTGAATCGAAGATAGAATTGGACGTCAGTATCAGAGCTGCTATACGTTGTGTAAAAATATGAGGAGGTGGACGTCAGTATCAGAGCTGCTATAGGTTGTGTAAAAATATGAGGAGAGGGACGTCAGTATCAGAGCTGCTATACGTTGTGTAAAAATATGAGGAGAGGGACGTCAGTATCAGAGCTGCTATAGGTTGTGTAAAAATATGAGAAGAAGAAGATGTTAATTGATGTTACCTCAAAAGATGAATGAAGAAGGATATAACATCTGAACTAGGGTGAAAATAAGACAAAGCATTGTTTTTGAAGGATTTCTTAAGTACCATTCAGGATATTCAAATCTAATATGAGAGGAAAATGCTTGTTAAGATTGAGGTCTAAAAGTTAAATGTAACAGTATATCACGTTTAGGTGATGTCATGTTTAGGTGATGTCATGTTTAGGTGATGTCACGTTTAGGTGATGTCATGTTTAGGTGATGTCACGTTTAGGTGATGTCATGTTTAGGTGATGTCATGTTTAGGTGATGTCACGTTTAGGTGATGTCATGTTTAGGTGATGTCATGTTTAGGTGATGTCATGTTTAGGTGATGTCACGTTTAGGTGATGTCATGTTTAGGTGATGTCATGTTTAGGTGATGTCATGTTTAGGTGATGTCATGTTTAGGTGATGTCACGTTTAGGTGATGTCATGTTTAGGTGATGTCACGTTTAGGTGATGTCATGTTTAGGTGATGTCATGTTTAGGTGATGTCACGTTTAGGTGATGTCATGTTTAGGTGATGTCACGTTTAGGTGATGTCATGTTTAGGTGATGTCATGTTTAGGTGATGTCACGTTTAGGTGATGTCATGTTTAGGTGATGTCATGTTTAGGTGATGTCATGTTTAGGTGATGTCACGTTTAGGTGATGTCATGTTTAGGTGATGTCATGTTTAGGTGATGTCATGTTTAGGTGATGTCATGTTTAATCTGCTTGGACTGTAGGAACCTTTAGTCCTCAGGGTGCTTGTTGTCTCTGCAAAACACAAAGTGGTATTGCAAAAAGGCACACAGAACCTGTTTATAAATCATTTATAAATTAACTGTTCATACTACGATTAATATTGAAAAAATGTAAAACAAAAGCTTGATAGTTATGATTGATTGGTTAACGGCACAGACATCACACCATGGAGTGCGCTTCAAGAGGTACTTTACTGAAGTCTTTTAAACTGTGACAATAATGATGTCTGCCTGAATTACGCCATTTACAACAGAAAATATCTCGTAATGTTCTCCTGAAATACGAGCTGATAATACAATACAAAATAAAATTCACAGAAAAATTAAAGGATTGCATGAAATTAAGTATCGTTTCCACGGCTTTGTATGGTTTTGACTCTGTATCGTATTTGAGTTGCGCTATATACATCACAGTCTCGGATGGCGCCACCAGTATCAGAAACATAACGACGATGGTAATGAGCGTGACGGTGAGGGTGTAATTACTGTCGGGTTTAGCTTTACGGTGATCGTGGAATTTTTGTCGATATTTATAAGATTGATGGATTTTTCTACAAATGCAAATATTGAAACTGAGAAGTAAGGCCAAAGGGATGAAATTTCCTACTATAGCCCAAAGCACCCTGTAGGAATCGTCCATGAGAGAGTCATTCCCGAGAGGCACTGTTTTTAGTTCAATAATTGTCGTGTTGTCACATTTTACTTTTTCAATTGCTTCATATCTCCAGAAAACAGGAATATTGAATATTGCTGATATAAAAAACACCAAAGAAATGACGTATTTCGTCCTGCCCATCGTCATCAGCAATGTTTGATTCAGTGGATGACATATCGCGAGATAACGTTCCGTAGCCATAGTAACTGTTAACCACGTGCTTGTCATGATGAAGATATTAATGATAGCTGCAGAGTACATGCCGTAATAAAGAATAAAACCTTTATGATGGTAATCTCCATGGGGGAGGAATGTAGTTGGGAACGCAAACGTACAAAAACAGAGGTCTGAGAGCGCTAATGCGATTAAACAAAAATTGGCGGCCTGTTCGACACTCCGAATGGATCTGCGCAATTTCCGTCTTGTTAGAATTGTAATGTTTAAAATATTTCCAACTACACCAAACATACACACAATGGGTAGGCCATAATTGTAGAAAATACTGTTGATAGTCAGAAAGAGTTGTCTTTCCATTTCATGAGATCCATTAACACTAGGCGTCGTGACTGAAACATTTGCTATCATATGATCACATTTGACTCCGTCTTGACCTGCAATATAGATAATATGTATTAGGTAGACAAGAAAACATTTATATTTCTATTTATGGTGTACAATTAGCTTTACCGTTCTTCATTTCACTCTGTTGTTACCTACCATAAGAAATTCTAAAACCTAAACATTTTGCAAACAAATTAATGGTCAAAACGAAAACATGTAATTACGATAAGTTTAAGATAATTTATAACATCAAACGTATTTAAATACTAATAGCATTATTATTTACTTTATTCTTTTTCGGTGTAAATTTAAGCCGGTGAGGCCTAGTGGATGAGGTGCTCGGCTCGTGACCTAGAGGTCCTGGGTTCGATTCCTGCCCTGACACACCGGTGTTCTGAATTTCGGATGAGACAGTAAAAACCGAGGTCCCGTATCACTGTAGGCGTGGCACGTAAAAGATTCCTCACTGCTTCGGGTGGGTCAGTTGCAAAGGTCTAAATTTCTATGCAATGCAACGTCACCATACACGTGAAATAACCGCGGAGAGACGTAAAACAATAATCAATCAATCGTGAATGAATGATTTGAAATTCTCATACATTCTTACTATGATCGACGTTTTACGACATTATGTGACACGCAAATTCTTCAAGAACAGGGACTTATCATTTTATCGAAAAATGGACTATACGTCACTGAATGGACTTTACGTCACTGCAGTAAGAGTTTTCTCCATTTATAATATTGTAGTACGATTAAATATAAATCAGTTCAAAATATCTATGGAATGATAGGTAGCCTTAAACTGTCTTTAAATTCTCAGTTATATCTCAAGTTCCTACTATGCACTTTGATTGCTTCTCCCATCAAACTGCAATCACAGGGAGATATGGTTTGTCTGTTCTACCATCATTTCAGTATTTGTGTGTCTGTCCCGCTTTTTATTTCATTGTTTACAACTAAGGTGTTACAAAATCCTCAAGTTTTACGGCAACGCAGACATCATTACTTCATATGTATCTTTCTTGGACATCGACAAAAGTTTTTAGCCTTTCCAACATCATACAAGAGATAGATATATCATGTCTTTCTTGCGTGACGAGTGTGGTCTAGGCAGTATTATTACTGGTTTTAGTAGAAATTATTTGGTGGCTCATTTGCTAGGAGAAAATATAGTTTTCTTCATCATGCCACGATAATATTGATTACAAATATTCAAGTTGAAAAGAATACCATATAGATTACTTTATTCTCTGGATTAAAACAGTAGTTGCCAACTAAACAATCAGTGACATTCTGAAAGTTCATGGTAATATATATAAAACTGATACCAAGAATGATGCTCACTTGTGATGTGAGTGTGTTGTGTAAATGAATTTAAAGCTGTGTAATGTACCACTAATTCTCATGCCTTATATTCCTAAACCATGATAGGAATGATATATATACAGTCGAACTTCGATAACTCGAATCGCAAGGGACCGTAGAAATTACTTCGAGTTTCGGGGAGTTTGAGTTTTCGAAGTTTGTAGTTTTCCATTTGATTTTGAAAGGGGGGGGGGGGGGTAAAACCAACTCTGTAAATCAATAAAATAAAGAAATATCTAGCGATTTACCTTATTTATTACGAGATAAAAGATCAATATCAAGACATGGTATAACACATCAAAATGCGGAAATAAACATTGAAAAGCACTAGAACATAAAATCACAATAATAAGATGTCAGTTAAGCACAGTCCATGGACGTAGCACACATATCATAGCCACTATTAATTACAATCCACTTAATTCACTGAAAAAAGTCCGTAATGGACGATTGCTTGGCACACTTAGACACAAAAACGTCCTTGGATAGCACATCGGAAATCGTACACATGTTGCTGACAATGTCACTAGTGTTGTCTCTCTTTGTGAAGTACTGCATAAGAAGTTCACACGCTGCGAGGGCGTCACTTGCAGTAGGAGTGGGTCGTATAGGCTCGTCGTCTTCTGGGTCGTCATCATCGTCGTCGGCGGGAACCTTCTGTGAGTTGTTGGCGGCACGAACCTCCTCTACGATATCGTCGTCTGTCATCTCGGCGCATGCTGGAATGCCATCGTCGACGTTGATGAAGTTGTCGATCGCTATCTATGTTAGCCCATGCTGCTTGAGTTGTGCGAGTGGGATGTCGTCATCTAGGTCGTCATCATCATCGGTCTGGGATTGGTTGGTGACATCAGCATCTGCGTTGTCGTCAGCTTCCGTGAACCCAGCGTGACGGTAGCACCCGGAGATCGTTGTTTGTGTGACACAACGCCATGCCTGCCTTAACATGGTCAGGGCATCAAAAACAGAGAGTCGAACCTCACTCTTGTCATCAATACATCTAATGTACCGCAAAATGACCCGTTTCCTGTAGTGGACCTTAAAGTTCTGGATAATACCCTGGTCCATTGGCTGTGTCTTGGATGTTGTGTTTGGCGGCAAGAACACAAGCTCTATTGATCTGAGTCCCGTAATGGAGGGATGGGCGGGGCAATTGTCTACAATCATGGCGATTTTGCGTTTCTGCCTCGTCATAGCTTTGTCCAGGTTTCGAATCCAATTGACAAACAACTCTGACGTCATCCAAGCCTTCTTATTGGCAAGATACTCTGTTGGTAGCGTCTTTACATTCTTAAAACAGCGGGGTTTGGCTGATTTACCAATGACGAGGAGGGGCAGTTTCTCAGTGCCAGTCATATTAGCGCATACCATCACTGTGAGCCTCTCTTTGCTCTTCTTCCCGCCATGACAGTCGACTGATTTGAACTCTAGGGTTTTATCTGGCATCAGTCTAAAGAAAATGCCGGTCTCATCCGCATTAAAAATGTCATCAGACTTGTACTGATTCAGTAGCAGCTTGCGTCGTTCGATCCATTTTTTCATGTCATCTGACTGAACATCGACAGACCTCTCCTCTCCACAGACCTTTTTAAATGAGATACCATTGCGCTCTTTAAACTTGTCAAGCCAACCTGTCGAAGCTTTGAAATTATATATATATATACGACACTAAAATAAATTAATATATATTTTTTTATTTCAGTGTCGTTTGTCGCTTTCTTGTGCTTTTATATTTGACCTCTTTTATTCCTTAGCGACTTGCATTGACCCATGTATGTTACTCGGGTGATAAGCTTTAGGACAGAGGTCACTCAGGTCACTTCTGAAGGTCAAAGTCACTCAGAAAATTGAATTTAATGTTACAAAATAGGCTTAAATCTTAGTGAATTTTCTTTAGATTGTGACCATACTTCACACAAATGTTGATTGCCACTAGGGATTTGGGCATTCGGACAAATTCACTCAAAATAAGTTTCGAAGGTCACTCGGAACTAGAACTTAAAATACAGATAAAACCCCCCTGTATATTGGCTAATTATCACCAGCATATGCGAAAACTTCTTTTAAAGATGTATGCGATCTCAAATTTTTATGTCCCTAATAAATTTTAGAGCATATAATGGCAGTTGTTTCTTCTCGTCTAGTAGTCGTCCTGTACACCTGTCCGATTGCAAGACAATTTATCACTATTGAACACGGTTGGAATGGTGAACTTTTCCTTTCTCGAATATTTCTTACATAAGACAAACAATTGGATTATATTCAAAATGAATAAAATTTGAATTTATTTTTAATATAGTTCAATTTGAATCAATGAATTTGAATTTAAATTTATTTCAAATGGAGTCATCCATTGGTTTATGCAGTTTGCGGTGCCATCTGTTTCACTGATTTTTTTTTAAATTCATTTATTTTAACTAAAACTGTCATTTTATACATTTTTCCTATGGGTTATAAAGTTTAAATGAAAGTGCGACAACTATATAGGTTAATGTGAACGACGCAGGCTCGTGTGATCCTTTGTTTTTCATTATGTTTTTGTTTCTTTCATTGTCATTATTTTGATTTCCTATCTGGTATTTAACAGATCTTTCTCTGGGACTTACGATATCGTACACAGAAAAAAATCTTTAAAGGAGGTACAAACCACAATGACTTCACGTATGATAAGATATACATGTGGAAATTCAAAAATAACGCTGAAGTAATAGTTTATTATTGGATAATTCTCTGTGAGGAGTGTAGTTGTTTTCTGGGATACGAATGTCATCTCAGCTTCTAATATCTCCAACTTTGGCACCCTGTCATTAGCTTATTTTTATAAGAATATGTCTTTTCTATATAATTTTATGAGAAGAAAGTATTTCAGAATACAATAATCATATTTGCATATTTGCGTATAGATTTTAGTACTACTTAGGGCTATCTGGGTAAACTGGTGAAGTTGTGCCTGGGTTAACTGGTGAAGTTGTGCCTGGTTTTACTGGTTATGCAGTTTGACTCATATACATGTACTTTTGAAAATCAAAAGGAAAAAACTATAAACCTAACGGTTGTATAAATCAAAAAAGACTTCTAAAAAATTTATGTTGTTTTTATGTTCTTCGGATAATATAATTTGTCAGTTAATGGACCTCATTTAAGTCAGTTTCATTTACTAAGCTGCTTCCGGTACACTGAAGGGGTTCCTGAATGGATTCAGTATAAAGTTTAGGCGACATGAGGAATTGTATTTCAATATTCCAAGTACATGTATTTATGTGCAGAGTCTACGTCTCTAGAACAGCAACATGGAATTTCTCTATTATGTTTATATACTGTAGTATGTTATTATATGTATTCTCAAGACTTAACGAATATAAATATATACAATTAGAAAGTTATTTAATGGCTGCAGGTATACCCAATGGCGGATCCAGGATTTCCGAAAGGGGGGGGGGGCACATGTATATTAGCCAAACTACTCAGCCATTTTTTGTGACAAATCTGGATTTTTACTTGTAAATATGTAGCAAAATAAAAGGGGTGCTCTAAATCCGCCACTGAAAAAAAGGAACGGGGTACTGCTTCGTTGGGCATAGCGTATTATGCATATAGTTTTCGTCCTTTTTCGAGATATGCCTCCATTCATTGAAAAAATATTAGATTAAATTCTTATAATTTCCCCCCTCAATATTTTCGTTCGTTGATGTGAAATGCGAGTTTCTTTTGGGAACTACTGTTTGAGCAGACGGAAAAATGTACGATGAGGACATTGACGTGACATGACGACATAGAAGAAGTTACATCGTTTTGAAGAATTATTTACATGGAATCAACAGGTCATCATTTTATTAAACATATTAGTGTTGTAGGTAAACCGCATCGCTTGCTTAGACATACGCAAGGTACATTTTACGGAAGCATTACTATGTACGACTACAAACCCCAACAGACCAAAACCGAAAATTGTGGACTCTGATGGACTTGTAGGGAATAGTTATTAACTCACGAGTTTAGTTGTATTTATGTTTAAACTTGTACACACACACACACACACACACACACACACACACACACACACACACACACACATATATATATATATATATATATATATATATATATATATATATATATATATATATATATATATATATATATATATATAAAAGCACAGGTAAGCGATAACGATACTAAAACAATTAAAAAATTGCCAAATTTTCGAAGCAATCTGCTTCTTCTTCAGGACACACACAAACAAACACTCACATAAATATAAAGACACGAAAAGAAAGAAAATATATACAAAGCACTAGTCTAATAAAAACTGGTTTCTTGAATTGGCTACATATTGTTTGTTTCACTATGCACTATCTAATAGGAAAATCAATTTCTCAGTCATTTTTGGTGCAAAATCTGGATTTTTACTAGTAAATATGTGGCCAAAAGTGGGCCGGGCTCTCCGCCCCCCTCTTAATCCGCCACTGATTTATATATATATATATATATAAGATCCAGAGAAAATTTAAGGATAGATTTCAATCAACTTAATTAATGATACAGCCATACCAATTATCACTTGTATTCCAAGTCAAGTTGACTATTTGAATGTAGCATTATTACCTTGTGGTATCAAATCAAGCTCCATTGGTAGAATGTTAGTGTTAATTCAATCTCCTCAACAGTCCGAGGTATTCAGATACTCCCTCCAAAGCGCCCATTAACTGCAATTAAAAGCTTGAAATAAGAACAAGGTTATGTTTGGCGAGTATTTGATTATTGCTTAATCATCATTTGTACTTGACTATATATGCAACATTTGAAAATTTGCAGATTAATCTGAAATTAAATATTCTAGCATTTACTATAATAAGGTTTACATTGTGAACTGCTAAATCTGCTTATCGTGATTTGTGTGTTAGTAATGAGAATCAGTGAGTGTTACTATAATCTACACTTTATACGTCTGTATACACACGTTCATGATTCAAAACTCCAAAATAGAAATAAACAGCAGTAGGCAATACACTTTGTTGTATACGCAGGGGATATGCCCCACTGTGTTCATTCTGTTTCATTTCATCGTCAGGTGAATCTCAATCAAAGAAGCTCTATATAATTACCCTCCTCTGAAAGACGGTGAAAAGATCGCATTGATTCTTATTCTTAAATATTTCTGTTTCTACAATCTATTTTCCTTGTTACATATTTAAATAAGTGTAGAAAAATTTTCTTAGTCAGACGGTTATAAATGACACATTGTTTTTAAATTTTGCTCAATCTCTTTCTCAACTCAGACAGGCGTTGCTTAATAATTGATGTGTTCAAATAGTTACTGGAATTTTGCGAGATGGAATGTGATTTTGAAGATTCAAGACTTGAAATCAAAATTAGAGATATAGAGATAATTGATTTATTGTTTTGCTTACATTTCCTAAAACGTCATCTAAACCTGTAGTTTAATATGCCTTATTAATTATTAACACTTTTACAGGAATTTTGTTTTAAATATTCTTTCTCTTTTTCAGAATTATCCTCTCTTGACAGATGGGGTGAGTACTTTTCAACAATTTATGCAATGTTCTCACTTCATACTATTTTTACACTCGTGTCAAATCGTGGTCAAATCTAATTAATCCTTTGTAAGCGTCATTGTCACGGGAGTAATACAGAAATTGTTTTAGATTAATTCTCTCTAAGTATTTAATTAATTTGTCTCTAACTTGTTAATGTGAAATACATTGCATATTATAGCTTTCACCCTTTATCGAATGAGCAGCTAAAATCCCATGCGATGGCAAAATGACTGAATTGCTCTGCATCTACATTGGTTCAATACTGGCAATGAAGTTTGTTTCTGTGTAGAGTTATATGGAGATGCTTTTGGCATTTAGTAGAATGAGTCCATACCGTTAACATTACGTCATAATCAACATCTTTCCATTTCAAATGAATTTTGACGACGGGCAAATAGGTAGTGCCCTATGATGTATTGATAATTTGGGAAATGAATGCATGCATGAATGACTACAAATATATGTTGTAGAACAGTAGGAAATTAGCCCGTATAAAGAAATCTGCCCTGTCTTATGTCAAATATGTGGCGAGCCTTTGTCCTACGGAGTTTTACAACTAATGAAAATGTAATTGAAATATTTATAACTACATTTTCCACAATCGCATTTTTCCATAGGCTGCCAGTACGGTTTTATTGTAACCTTGTTATTCTGCGACACAATAGCTCTCAAATCGTGGACAAATGTATCATACAAACACCATCGATTACCCAGTCTATACACCCAAAAACACTAGTCGTTTACATGTATTGCCAAGAATTTATATAATGATCCGTCTTACTAATGATAGCTAGATGGTGACGCTGCATGATGTGTTGTTGTTTTTCGTCTGGATTCATCAACAGGTGGCGCCACCACAGGCAAAAGTAGGTCAAAGAGGGTACCCTCCTTTGACAAACTTCTTCTTCAGACCGGGGGCATACAGAGACAAACCGAATGCATAGGAATGATCTAGAGGGATGTGTGAAGAAGTGTTGTTATTTTTGGTTCCGTTCCGAAATCAAATTTTTGACATTTTTTTGTACTTGGTAGTTTTAATGCAGAAAAGAGGTATTTTTTTCTTTTAGTAAACATTGATGCATTAATTTGGTTTAATTTGATCATTTTGATGGTAAGAAATACTACTGCGAAGAAAATTTTTCAATATTTTATGTTTTGGATTTTTTATGAATTTTTAAAGACTTTCAAGAAAAAGGGGGGTGGGATAATTGGTGTAAACATTTCACAGTTTGAACTTTTTCTTCGGAACCACGTGCTGGAATTCAATGAAACTTGGCATGCATCAAATACTCAAGGTCCCCGACAAATGTGGTCATTTTTGTCAGGATCCATGAACAGGTGGCACCACCACAGACAAAAGTAGGTCACAGAGGGTACCCTCCTTTGACAAACTTCTTATTCAGATCGGGTGCATACAGCGACAAACCGACTGCATAGGAATGATTTAGAGGCATATGGGAAGAAGTGTTGATATTTTTGGTTCCATTCCGAAATCAAATTTTTGACGTTTTTTCATTTTTATTTTGGACTTTGTTATTTTAATGCATTAAAGAGTTATTATTTTCTTTTAGTAAACATTGATGCATTCATTTGGTTTCATTTAATCACTTCTATGGTAAGGAATGCTGGTGCAAAGGAATTTTTTCAATATCTCGATTTTTGAGTTTTTTATGAATTTTTTAAGACTTCCAAGAAAAGTGGGGGGGGGGACAATTTTTCATATCTTCAACTTGATCTACAGAACAACTTGAAGGATTGTGATAAAACTGGGTAGGATGCAAGTACTCATAGTCCTTTTCAAAGGTTTTGTTTTTTGTGCGGATCATCCAAGTTGGTTAACAGATAATGCCACCATGTCTAAAAGTAGGTCTCACAATGGTACATATACCACTTGGTAATTGAAATATGGAGAGTAGCGGTTCAAATCCAGCTGTGGTCAAAAAAATTTTTTTTTTTTTCTTACACATCTAATTAAGTTTTTAGATGTTTCTCAACACTCAACATATGAAATTAGGAATTTTACGTTTAAGACTTCCAAAAAAAAAGGGGGGGGGGGTTTGGCCATTTTTCACATTTTCAACTTTTTCTACAAAACTGTTTGAAGGATTTTAATAAATCTTGGTAGAAATAAGTCACTTATGATCCTCTTCAAATTCTGTTGTTTTCGTCCAGACCTCTTTACAGGTGGCGCCACCATAGTCAAGAGTAGGTCACAAAAGAGTTCCCTCGTTTAACAATATTCTTTTTCATACGGGCTGTATACAGAGACAAACAGAATGTATAGTAATGATCTAGAGGGATGAGTGAAGATGTATTGTCATTTTGGTTCCCTTCCAAAATCAAATTTTAGAATTTTTTTCGACATTTCTTTGGATTTGGTGATTCAATGCAGAAAAAAGTGTCATATTTCCTAGTTAATTGATAATGATGATTTCTTATGGACTATTGTGATCATAATTATGGTAAGGATTGTTACTTTGAAAGAATTTTGTCAATATCTCAATTTTTGGATTTTCTATGAATTTTTTAAGACTTCCAAATGAGGGTGTATAGGAACAATTCAATCACATTTTTCACTTCTGCTGTTATACCACATGAAAGATTTTAATGAAACATGGAATACATGAAGTACTAAAAGTCCTCTATCAATTTGGTAAATTTCATCCAAATTGGTTAACAGATAATGCCACCATGTCTAAAAAGCAGTTCTCACAATAGTACATATACCACTTGGTAATTGAAATATGGAGAGTAGCGGTTCAAATCCAGCTGTGGTCAAAATTTTTTTTTCATTTCTTTACACATCTAAATAAGTTTTTAGATGTTTCTCAACACTCAACATATGAAATTAGGCAATTTTAAGTTAGATCTGGACAATATTTGAAACAATTGTTGTTCATGACCCAGACTTGAAATCAGTCAACAAAAGGCCCCACCTAAAGAAAATGACTAACTTGTTGCCCTGAATGATTCTTGCAGAGACAAAGGAAATGCTTAATATCAAAATCACCTGAATGGATGTGCAAAAAAGTGTTGTTTTTTATTCTAGCCTGAAATAAAATTTGACATATTTTCAACATCTGTGTTGACTTAGTCACATTAATGCAAAAATAAATGAATTCTTCCTTCATGCATGACTGATAATCTAGGTACTCAGGTGAGCGATATAGGCCCACTTGGGCCTCTTGTTATTATTGACATTCGTTCTGGAGGCAGATGTGTTCATTTTATTAGATTTATAATGCATGAGTTTTCATCTGAGTTCATAAGCGGACTAAAAGCGTTGGTAAAGGGAGCCATAAAATCTTACACACGGAACAAGATATATCAAAGCCACATTTAAAGAGACCGAGATGGTGTATTTCATAACCATTCAAGTTTGATAGCATTTAATTATCCCACTCAGTATCCGTCTAAAAGTGACTGGTCACTTCCGATGTGGCGTGTATCTCCTGCTGCCGTCGCTAAGCACCGTTATTTGAAATCGACCAATCATGCCATCAAATAGTCATTTGCTGCTGAACCCTATGATCCTCTGCAATGTTTTAAGGCATCTACAGCATAACATCAGGGTATATAGGATAAAAGGATTAGGGAAACCCGGAACCTGCACAACTTAATTTCCTTTTACAGCAAAACATATTGTCAGCAGATAACATTCTCTTAAGTAGTTGTATTTAGTGCGTCAGAGCAACGTTCTCATTCTACAAGAAATGTATTTAGAGTTTGTAACGTTAAGATCTGATATCATGTAAAGTACGCGTTACTTCAACACTCTTGATGTCTTTTGATAAGGAAATACTGTAATATTAGAATAAAGAACAGTGGTAAATTGTACGAATGGTTATCTTGATTTCCTCATCATCAGTCTTTGGTTAGAATTTTGCCAGGTTATGATTCACATCCACTTTGTATGTGATGAGTGTTTTATAAAGCTGAAACTGGTGGCACATATAAATTTGGTAAATACGCAAAGTCTCTAATTTTAGACAACACCGTTATAAAATATGTTTAGTATTCCATTTGTGTACTGCACATTGAATACTAATGCTACGCCCAAATACGTTATTGAATTGAAATTCTCCGACTACTTTAACGCAAAAACCCCGGAAAATAATGCTTCAGCTAGATACGGCGATTGTTGAATCGACATCCTCAGAATTCTCTAACGCAAATACAGAGACATATATACTTTCAGGATCTATGTCTCTGGCAAATAAAATCGAAAAACTCCTGGTACGGCCAAATACGGTCATTGTTGAATGGAGATTCTCAAAATATTCTTACGCAAATAAAAAAAAAACGTCTCACATTCTTGTTGAACAATGCTTCAGTTCATTCTGATTGCTAGTAACTAAGTGTATGTAGAGAAATGGTAGAAAACAGTAAACACCCATCACCCCCGACTGTAAGCGCATACCGGATTATAGTGTTCATGTCTCAACTGAAACGATTCTTAGAACACTCACGTTATTTCAATGGAGGTGTTGAAAGAGAGAAAGTGTGTTGCTGACAGTTACAGTAAAGTCACGCCATCAGGATTGTTTAAATTAGAGAGATTCAAAGACAGGTGTCTTCTGAACTGAATTCAATCCTCAATAACAACAATTCCGTTTGTTTTAAATGTGTAGATAAGATGGTGCATTATTTGCTCTATGAATATATTTGATATATACATACCACCATTTTATTTCTACATTTTACTTATTAATCTAATTCTGTTGCCGTTTTATTCAAATCTGAATTGCCGAGGTATGACCGGGATAGAGGAATGAGCGATAAAGATATAGATTTTATTTCCTTACCCATGTCTTCCCTATCGTCTTCATGATATTTTATGCATTTCATTAATACTCATTTTATGCAATCAGAATACCAGCCAAATATTGGGAATGTGATTATATTTTGGTCGGTGTTTAACCAGTATTACAATGATGTGTTATGGTCGGTGTTTAACCAGTATTACAGTGGTGTTTTATGATCGGTGTTTAACCAGTATTACAGTGGTGTTTTATGATCGGTGTTTAACCAGTATTACAGTGGTGTTTTATGATCGGTGTTTAACCAGTATTACAGTGTCGTGTTATGATCGGTCTATAACCAGTATTACAGTGGTATGTTATGATCGGTGTTTAACTAGTATTTCAATGGTATGTTATGGTCGGTTTTTAACCAGTATTATAGTAGTGTGTTATGGTTGGTCTTGAACCAGTATTATAGTAGTGTGTAATGGTCGGTCTTTAACCAGTATTACAGTGGTGTGTTATGATCGGTTTTTAACCAGTATTACAGTGGTGTATTATGGTCGGTGTTTAACCAGTATTACAGTGGTGTGTTATCGGTCTTTAACCAGTATTACAGTGGTGTGTTATAATTGGTCTTTAACCAGTATTACAGTGGTGTGTAATGATCGGTTTTTAACCAGTATTACAGTGGTGTGTTATGGTCGGTGTTTAACCAGTATTTCAGTGGTTTGTTATGGTCTGATACTAAAGTTCTTTCATGTTTTTGAAACAGTATATACGTAACGTTATTCAAATGAATGATACTATCCACGAGATGTAAACATGTAAGTTGATGGATATCTTACATTCTTATCGTCTTGGTTGACTGATGACGCAGTTCTATCTCAGACTTCATTTACCTCGTATATTACATTTAATTGGTATCCAACTACCAATTAGTAAAATTTGGTGGTTGTTAATATTCCCCAAAACGCCCAAGGTAAATTTGGTTCATGCCACTGGGGTCAAGGAAAAGGTCGAGAACTATGACAAGTTGGACGTAATGTCTTTGGAACCATGATCACTTGGTTTCATCAGACCTCTTGACCTGATAGCTCGCCGATGCAGTACTCTGTCCTGTTCCAAGAATATCATACCTATTGATACATTTCAAAATGTCATATAAGCTATTATGTTAATAAATGTGATAACCCGTGCCTTTCACGACGATATTAATTTAGATCGATCTTATTGTCTTATTATGCATAGACTTTTCTTTCTTTACACGATTCATCACATATGGTGTTAAAATCTCTCATTTCGTAAACATTAATTGTTCTGCCTCGCTGTATTTACGCTCCCGTGATTTTAACACTAGATCTTGACATTTTTGAATAAAAGATATTCATGGAATTAAAGCTCTACTTATTATTCAGGATTGGAAAGTGAAAGGATATTTTCCTTTGATGAGGAATATATGCAGTGAAATTGCTTTTCTAATCAATTTCTAAAGTCAACAGAAGTATGGTTTTTGTGGTGTACTCGTGTATGATGGCGCTCTGGCATCGCGGTTATTAGTATAGTGAAGTCGTTACATCTTATCCAATCTACAGATATCAGATATCGTTACTTAGTGTGAAATAGGGCTACGGAGAATTTAGAAAATTCTGTAGAGTTAATATTGACTTTTATTAAGAGAGATTTTATTGAGATATTTTGACGGAATACACGATCTGGTTGCATGAAAATATAAAATGTGTGCACGTGAAAAAAATAAAACAAGAATTCAGATGATGCCGAATCAAGACACAATCGTAGTGCCAACGTAGGGCGCAATTATAGTACCGACTGAGGTCACAATTGTGGAGCCGACTGAGGACACGCTCTTGATACCATTTTAGGACGTGACAGTGGTACACACTTAGATCACAATCGTGGAGCCGACCAAAGACACTATTATGGTGTTAACTTTGTCTTAATTGCGTGCCGACCAAAGGAACTATTATGGTGTCGACTTTGTCATAATCGTGTTTTCGACCAAAGAGACTATTATGATGTCGACTTTGTCTCAATCGTAGTGCTGACCAAAGACTTTATTATGGTGTCGACTTGTCACAATCGTGGTACCGACCAAAGTCATTATTATGGTGTCGACTTTGTCATAATCGTGGTGCCAACCAAAGACACTATTATGGTGTCGACTTTGTCACAATCGTGGTGCCGACCAAAGGCACTATTATAGTGTTGACATTGTCATACTCGTGATGCCGACCAAAGGCACTATTATAGTGCCGACATTGTTATAATCGTGATATGAAATCCTTTATTAGCGTGACAGTCATCTTGCTTTATTTTCTCCCAAATCGTTGTAGCAGTTTACACGATACTTCATAGAAATGATTTTCTCGTGTTGTAAATACAAAATAAGTAGGTGAACACGGAGAGCCAGCTCTCAAATATCTACATAAAAATGATGAAACAATATCTGTACACAATTTCTTCAAGTGACTAGACTAGTTCTGTTTTACACGCAGTCTCTTGGTTAGAAATCTGCATTTCGTAACCCCCATTTTAAGGCGTTTTTTTTTTTTTTTTTTTGTTTTATGTTATTGTCTGAAAACGTGTACTCAATTCCGCTTCTAAATACAAACTGAACTCTACTCACTGCCTTAAACAGTTTAAATCAGTAAACACGACACGGACAGATTTTACAGAAAGGTTTTGAAAACTAATTAACTTACCTTACTTTTATCACCAGAGTAATTAGAGAAAGTATATACTGTGTGACATATCTAGTTTAATGTTTCTATATATAATGTGATACAGATCACGAAATGGTTACCGCACTGTTACCGTAGGTGACAACACTAATATTCAGATTAGGTTGATGTATATCACAATCTATATGGTGTGCTATGAAATGACATCTTTTGTTTTTCAAGGTCATGGGGTAATGGTCAAAGTCACATTTAGTACTGCTGGGAGACGTTGTAGGCAAGATTAAAGATTAAGGTGAAACTTTTGTTTGCCCATCGACTGATGCACGCTGCATTATGATGAGTTCATATTTCATAGAAATGTTTCTTATAGAAAGGAAGTGTGTTATTACTTTTACTAATGGCCATGCGTAAAAGGTCTACAACATCAGAGTCATTGTCACGTAAGGAGAACTTTTCTGGACAGATTCATGATTCCAGCATGTTCTATTACCGTATGATGGTACTTTGTAGATAAGGTAGTGTACCATGACCTTCCCTCAAGGCTATGAATGCAAGATGAAGATCGCTGACAACTCCAGAAATGATTTCTAATCTGCCCAAATATTCCACAGAAATACATACCATGCTATGAACAACACTACCAGAACCTTATTATAGGCTGCTTTATAACATATGCTTTGAACAACTTTACAAGAACAAGAACAAGATGCTCTGGGCAGCTAAACTGGGAACAGGTAGACAGCTGAACAACTGATGCTAAGGGCAGATAGAGATTTTGTCTCTCTATTTTAAGGGGGGATGTTTTGTTTTTGCTTTATTTAATTTTTGTTCGTTTTGTATCTATTACTTCGTCTCTGTCATTAATACATTACGTGACATAAATATATTATACAGCTCGACACATAAATATATTATACAGCTCATTCCATTCTAACGTCTTTTCCTTTTCAACTTGTAGCTAGCAAGTTGTCAAATCCGAACTTATTTCCATTTTGAAACATAAAACCATTGAAACGACGAACTCTGGCGAAAAGTATTACATTATCTAATTTCACTGAAATAATGGCAGGAGACTTTTCGTTTTGGAAATCATGGCCTGCAAAACTCTTCATCTTATGCTAAAGCAATATTCTTACAGATGAATATTAAAAGGCAAGAAATGATGATGCCCTTTTTTTATAAAAGTTACAAAATTTTTTTAAAAAAAGAATAAAAAAAATAGTATAGGAATGGATGTATCATATAGATTACAAACCATAACCATATGATATGAGATATTATGATATACAATATACATCGGGGCAGGCGTGGTGTAGTGGTTAAGCGCTTGGCTTGCGGCGCCGACGACCCGGGTTCGATTCCCGGGTTGCGCCACTATGTTTAAGAGGTTGGTAACCTACTGCTTCCATGTCGCGATATAACTGAAATATTGTTGAAAGCGACGTAAAACACCAATCAACCAACCAACCAACAATATACATCCACAGGGCTTTCGGCTCGTTGGTCCCCCCCCCCTCAATTATACCAAGTTATTATATTGGTATAATTGAGGGGGGGGGGGGGGGTAGACCAACGAGCCGAAAGTCCTTTGATACATCTTATGAAATAATCAGTAGACACGTAGCGAGGAATTCAGTTTTCAGTGAAATCATACTCTCGGATTAACACGCAAATAAAGCTCTTGTGAACTTAATACAAGTGATTGCATCACTTTGAGAATGTTTGTGAACATAACACCTTTAACTGGGTTGTTAATTTTTACAATTACTAACTGTTCCTCCGTGTGTGCAATATCTACCTGCAAGAAATACTGATTCTCTAATATTCAGTGATTATCAATCTTAAGAATGTCTTCCAGTGCATGTTTACTGTCGAAATGCAGAGGAATGCAACAGAAGAAAAAGCGTGCAATGTGTCGTTCATTGACAACATCTATATATTATCAGTGATAGGTCATTACTCTTTTGGCTGGGGGCAGCGCTGTTTGAATTGGTTTCTCTTTTATTTATTGTTCGTTATCACAGTTTATAGATCGACCGTTGAGAAGGATTCAGTATTTGAGTATGCTTGATTCATTGCAACGTTATACAATTTCCGAACAATAAAGCCAAGTATTCTCTGAATGATGCGGCCTTATAACTCACATACCATCTCATGTTATACATGTAGTTACCTGACATTGTATCTGGCTATACCAATGACGTGTCCTACTATTCTACTACACGTTCTCAATATAGTGCGTTGCTCATTCACGGGAACTCATTCATTCTAAATTTTCAGCTACTTTGTGTAGTATTTGACCACTTACGTCGGAAAGTGAATTTCTCCTCCTAGTGACCACATAGTGTATAATCGACTGATGAAGGAGAATGGTGTTCTTTATGTTCTATATTTTATGATGTGTAGTAGTGTATTGAAAAGTATCTATTTTCATAGAGCTTATTCTTATATGTTACGAAACTGTAGGGATATATTGGAATCACCTTGTCCGTCCGTCCCTACGGTGTCCGTAGACACGTCCTTGTCCGGGGTTTTTCTCATCTAGCTTTCCATAGATTCCGTTCAAATTTTAGATTTAGTTTTATAACCCCGTAAAGGTGTGTACCTCCCATTTTTATTTCTTTGATTTTTAAACATTTGTGGTGTTTTGCCATTTGGGGGATTTTGCTCTCTAGATAAAACCTTGATCGGTGGTTTTTCTCATTCACCCTTCTATAGATTCTATTAAAGTTGTAGATTTAGCTTCTTTAACACATAAAGATGTGTACTTCGCATTTTCATCTCTTTGGAATCATTTTCAACATTTTTAGTGTTTTTGCGATTATGGGACTTTGTTCTCTAGATACAAAGTCTTATACTAAGTTTTCTCATTTACCTTCCCATAGATTCCATTGAAATTATAGATTTAGCTTCATTGTCATTTATAGGTGTGTACCTCATATTTTCATCTCTTTGCAGCCATTTTTCAACTTTTGTTCGATGTTTTTGTCATTTTTAAACAAAATACATATATTTCATTTTTGGACTTTGTGTTATTCATAGACATAAACTTGTCTGGAGTTTTGTTTTGTTTTTGTTTTTTGTTTTTTGTTTTTGTTTTGTTTTGTTTTGTTTTTTTTTTTTTTTTGTGGGGGGGGGGGGTTGATTGATTATACCTCTTGAACAGTAAGGTTAAAAGTTTTAATATACGGTACAAATGTACATGACCTTGACCTAGACTCACTGTTAATCTATGAACAAATTTGTTGTTATTCACCTTTGCTGCCGCGAAAGTATTTGTCCCGATAGCACAGTTCTAGATAGACTAATTGTAACGGTTAATAGTTTTTAACCGTTTAAATTTCATCATTATAATCTTAGCCTTAAGAAGTCTTAACATATTTTAATTTCATAAAGTAAATTGCATATTACATGCTACTACTCTTCTTGTACTTCTTATTTAAAAAACCTAATAATTCTTATTATAGTAGTCTTCAGAAAATTTCAGTGTCATTTGCAGTCATTCGAACTGATTATATATTATGTAAGGGTACCGATTATTATTATTATTATTATTATTATTATTATTATTATTATTATTATTATTATTATACAGATATATATATATATATATATATATATATATATATATATATATATATATATATATATATATATATATATATATATATATATATATCCTTTTTCTATCCAGTGTACTTTGTTTAGATCGGAATTGTAGTGGATTCAATTGTGGATTGTCTATTGTTACGAGATGATGGACGTCTACAGACTGTTCTAAAGACGGTATCTCTAAACTACAGAGTGAAGACTCCCAAACAGTTTAATCTTTTTGGTTAAGACATAACGTTGACGCACTGGTCTTCTTCATTATTGATCAGATTAGAGCCGAGAAACCCTATACTATTTCCAATATCACCAATTCCTTATCTAGAGGCATAACACAGTAGAATGTCCTGTATGATAAGGGAGAAACTGTCGGAAGCTGACAGCAAATAGCCAGGATACATCCAAAAAAGCCTTTACTGTTCAGAGAAGTAAACTACCAATGTAAGGCGGAGGGATGGGGGGATTCTAGGTCCAAACAATAATGTTATAAATGGTAAAGAAATACGTATACGAGAAAAGGATACCAAGAGAACTTTGTGTGTAACCAAAAAGTATAGTAAGCGTGGAAAGGTGTATGATGACTATAAGATACAAAAACCAAAAATTCAGACCGTCAAAATAAGAAGGAGTCGGAGAAGGTTACAATATTTTTTGTCAGCACAACTAAGAGTACATGTACTTAGTATTTACTATTTCAGTACCCTTCCTTTAAGGGATGACTGTGTAAAGCTGTCCAAATTTTAAAATCTTATACCTACCTTCTGACCCTATATTTTCTTTTTGACTCGACACAAACACTTCTTTATTACCTTAAAGCCTTACCTTAGTATCTCGTATTGCATTCAGTTTAAATTGGAAAATAAAACTGCTTACCTTGTATACGTGCAGCATGCAAACCAGAATTACCAGTTATGTAATATAAACGGCAAATGGCTGCTGTTCTGAATATGATCCGTATTTAAATATTTATCCGTTTTCATTTTTACATATTCATTTTCTATTTGTCTTCAAAAAATGAAATTTAGATATATAATTCAAAATTTATGGTATGAACAACAATAAGATTTTGTATTTGTTTGAATTTTGTTTTACGTCACGCCGAGATTATACAGTGAGGGCATCTCACTGATGCACTGTACAGAACTGAAGATTTTTTCAACGGGACCCACCCAAAGCAGTGAGAAATCTTTATCGTTCCAAGTGTACAATAATTGATGCTTTTTCTCTTTGTACGATAAGATAGTAGAGAGATGGAATGAAGAATCGAACACTCCCTTTTCACGAGATGATGGTGGAGTGATTGCAAAAAGAATCGAATTTCTTACACTTATATTTAACGCGAAATGATAAAAGATAATTTGGTTTTGTTTCAAAAACACAAAAGTGCATTTTGCTGTGTATATCTTTTACATGAATTTTATATGTTAAGCATGATTTATTTGCAACCTTTCCGGCGGTATTTCGTATGTTGAACTGAGTACTTGTTTGGTAATGTAAATTCACAAGATGGGTCAGAGGTTCTATCATTTTAATGATTGATTTGTAAATCGGATACGCGTATTACAGTAATATAAAAGGCAACTTCCGGACTTCCATTATTCAGTGAAGCTATGCTCTACAGTATATGACGGGGCGGAAGTTGACTACAAGGGCACGCCAGTGGAATGGACAGTTAATTTGCATTGGTTGTGTTATCTGTAGTGATCAATAGAAGATATTCTATAGAATAGAAGTCATAAACGGTCATTAAGACTCCGGTGTCTTGGTTGTCTTCGATTCACATACAAGTTATTTCCCCAGAAAAATGTGTAAAAGGTATATGGAATTTTAGCATTGGAGAGATAGGATTTCATTGCGTTTATGTCGGTCGTATTTCCCTTGACATGTTCGATTTATTACGATAATGAAATATAGGTATATATGGTCCAGCAAATTACATATAATGTTCTCGCTTAAGTTGATAATAAATATTGATATATATTACGTATTGTTGATTGGTAGCGACGCCCACTTCCATTGATTGATACGAACTTTCTCTCTTATTCGCTGTAATCATGTCTTTAGCAACTATTATGTACACCACATTGGCTTACAATGTTTTAGTTATTGTCCTATCATTTCATTCGGCATGGGCCTATTACCGCTACTTTATACCGCGCATATGTAAGATTTGATAAATACATAATACATACTCGTACGAGTTGGAGGCTCCAGTGTATAATTAGTTTGTTGGTTGGTTGGTTGGTGTTTTACCTCGCTTTCAACAATTTTTTATTTATATCGCTGCATGGAAACAAGAGGTAACAAACCTCTTAAACATAAAGGCATGGCACATCCCGGGAATCGAACCCGGATCGTCTGCGTCGCAGACAAAGCTTTTACCCCACTGCATCAAGTCGGTCGCTTCTATTGTTAGAGAAGTGATATACGTGTATATCTAAATCAAATAGAACTGCAACTCATTACTCAAATGTAATTAAATTCCCACTCAATCGTTGCATGCCATGCGTGAATTCATAGGGAGCGGGTACAGGGGTTTGGGCTCCCTACCGATTTTGAGAGGTGGGGTCCGGCATTGGGCATTTTTGCAAAGTGAAATTTGAGAGGGAATCAAACACAAGCACACTCACGCACACATTCGCACACAAACACACATACACAAACACAAAATCAAGTAAAATATGTTAAATGTTGTCATGCAAATTGCTTTTAAAAATACGCTTTACCTGGTCTTTAATGTTTCTGAACTCTCCACCCCTCTCTCGAATGACAAAAATGCTAGATCCGCGCTCTTTCGCAAGTATGCAATACGATTCAGAATAGCCACAAACTTGGGAAAACAGAGCAGTGCTGAAAAAGGTGCTGTGGGAAATTGGAAGTTTTATGGGCATCAGTGAATTCCGTAATTCATCTTCAATAAAGTTGATAACTGGCGTGTTTTGTTTATTTTTGTTTTGTTTTGTTTTGTTTTTATATACCATGTATATATGTATACACACATACCATGTTTTGAAAGATTTGTATTCTATCTAGTTATGACAAAAGGTTGACATATTTCCTAAAGAATAGATTGTTACAGATGAAAATTTACCTGAAAATGAAACGAAAACGGAGTTGAGTGACCATTGTCCCAGAGCTCCTTTTTACTTTATTCTATTATTATTATTATTATTGATATTCGGAATTGCGTAGTAATTCCTACCTTAGTCGTCGCTCGGCTATCTCAGTGGAATTCGAAGTACACTGAAATCGTCCTTATGTAGAAATAGTGCATATACATTGTAGAAAAGAACATGCAGATCTGCTCAGTAAACTTATAACTTGTGTTGGTTGAGTTAATATAGGATAATTCTGATTAAAAAAAAATAAATGCATCGTTATTACATGCGTAGTATTCATGGACTGGTTTGTTGTTAATATGTAATATTCCTAATAGCAGCCAGTTATTTATAGACGTCGTTTTTCCAAATGTACGACGGAAAGACCCGGAAATGTGCGATTGTCTGGTCATACCGTAATGAAAAGTAGTCCACAGTATCCGTCGTAATGTAATCAATAAAAGGTGATTACCTCGTATTTTTAGCAATATTGCTGATGAACGTGAATTTATTTTTGATTATGAAACAAGGAAAATATAGAAACAATAAAATCCAGCATTTACAAAGCACATACGTAGTTGCGCATTAATTTCTTTATGTAATATTACAAAGAATAGGCAGTTAAATGAAAAGACCCGAGAATATGAACATACGTAGAAATTATGCCGTTAAGATGAAATAGAGAAAATAAAGAAACATTTAGATTAAGTTTTACCCTTGAGCGTAGTAAGCCCGACACAAGTATGGGAAATCTGGAATTTTGTGCACAACCTCAATCCTTCATCAATGCAAGGTTTATGGAAGGTCAAAGCTGGAGAATTTTTTTAGTTTACGTATTTCACTTACTAGACTGCTATATATGGTTTCCATTCCAAAGTTACAAGAAATTCTCATTTGCATAGGGGGATGGGGGGGGGTGAAAATAACGATTTATTATCAAATGAGTTCTGCAATTTCGAAAAAATTCTAGAGGAATATTACACTGGAAGACGTACAAATCCGTGGTGTAATATATATGTATTTCAACATGCAATTTCGACCTTGAGGACTATCAGCCCTTTCATTATAATCATTATTATACTCCTGCAAACGAGGTTTGGGGATATATTGGAACCATCTTGTCCGTCTGTCTGTCTGCCTGTCTGTCCATCTATCTGTCCAGAATACTTTAATCTTGGTCATAACTTTTGAACCAAAAGAGATGGGGTCTTCATACTACACATGTGTATTTCTTGTGGAAAGACCTTTCTGTCGGTACTAACAGTTTTGACCCGAGACCTTGACCTTGATGCTTGGTCTTCTTTTAAAAAACTTTAACCTTGACCATAACTTTTTAACCTAATGAGACGGGGTCTTCATACTATACATGTGTATTCCTTGTAGCAAGACCTTTCTGCTGGTACCAAACGTTTTGACCTCATGACCTTTACATTGATCTTTGCCCTACTTCGAATTTTGTTGCTGCAAGGGTATTGGGGTATTTGTCCCATTAGGACAGTTCTATTTTAATTATTTATTTATTTATTTATTTATTTATTTTGGTTGCCTTTGCCACAAAGCGGCGTATATTATAGCAGTAGGATATTTAGTATTGTAGTTTTATGTATTGATAATGTAACTTATCACGGCATGAATCCAACCTGCATGTTATATTCTACTTCTCTCCTATCCTTCATATTTCCTTTATTATAATCACTGTATAGCCTAATATGACATTGATCTTAACTTAGATTTCATAACCTATTTTCTCTCCTATCCTTCATCTTTCCTTTCTAATAATAACTATATAGCCTAATATGACTTTGATTCAAACCTAGATATATCATATCATACTTCAAGCCGGTGTGGCCTAGTGAATAAGGTGCTCGTCTCGTGATCGAGGAATCCCGGGTTCGACTCTCGCCCTGGGCACACCGGTTTTCTGTCTTTCGGGTGAGACAGTAAAAACCGAGGTCCCGTGTCACGGTAGGCGTGGCACGTAAAAGATCCCTTACTGCTTCGGGAGGGTCCGTTGCAAAGGTCTAAATTTGTATGCCCCGCATCAGGCAGATGCCGTCACCATATACATGAAATCATCGTGGAGTGAGGTAGAACAATAATCAATCAATCATATCCTACTTCTCTCCTATCCTTCATCTTTCCTTTATTATATTCACTATATTGCCTAATACGACATTGATCCTAACCTAGATATCATATCCTACTTCTCTCGTATCCTTTATTTTTCCTTTATTATAATCACTATATTGCCTAATACGACATTGATCCTAACCTAGATATCATATCCTACTTCTCTCCTATCCTTTATTTTTCCTTTATTGTATTCACTATATTGCCTAATACGACATTGATCCTAACCTAGATATCATATCCTACTTCTCTCCTATCCTTTATTTTTCCTTTATTGTATTCACTATATTGCCTAATACGACATTGATCCTAACCTAGATATCATATCCTACTTCTCTCCTATCCTTTATCTTTCCTTTATTATAATCACTATATTGCCTAATACGACATTGATCCTAACCTAGATATCATATCCTACTTCTCTCCTATCCTTCATCTTTCCTTTATTATAATCACTATATTGCCTAATACGACATTGATCCTAACCTAGATATCATATCCTACTTCTCTCCTATCCTTTATCTTTCCTTTATTATAATCACTATATCGCCTAATACGACATTGATCCTAACCTAGATATCATATCCTACTTCTCTCTTATCCTTTATCTTTCCTTTATTATAATCACTATATTGCCTAATACGACATTGATCCTAATCTAAATATCATATCCTACTTCTCTCCTATCCTTCATCTTTCCTTTATTATAATCACTATATTGCCTAATATGACATTGATCCTAACCTAGATATCATATCCTACTTCTCTCCTATCCTTTATCTTTCCTGTATTATAATCACTATGTTGCCTAATACGACATTGATCCTAACCTAGATATCATATCCTACTTCTCTCCTAAACTTCATCTTTCCTTTATTATAATCACTATATTGCCTAATACGACATTGATCCTAACCTAGATATCATATCCTACTTCTCTCCTATCCTTTATCTTTCCTTTATTATAATCACTATATTGCCTAATACGACATTGATCCTAATCTAAATATCATATCCTACTTCTCTCCTATCCTTCGTCTTTCCTGTATTATAAAAGCCGGTGTTATATAGTAGTTTTTTCCCCTAGACATTTTCCCCCCGGAAAAATGGCTATATAGTAGTTTTTCCCCAGGAAAAATGGCTATATAGTAGTTTTTCCCCCGGGGGAAATTTGGCTACATGTATATAGCCATTTCCCCCCTCTTATAGCCATTTGTCCCCCGGGGAAAAACTACTATATAGTGGATTTTCCCCCCCAATGTGAAATTCCGGATTTTTTTTCACACATACATGTAAGTAAATCCAGCTTGTTACCTTGTTAAAAATAAATAGATTTCTATTTCTAGAGATATCTCAATTTTTTTATACGGAGATATATCCAATTAATTTAGAGATGTCTCATTTTCTTAAGTAGATATGTCTTTAATTTTAATATCTATTCCAAATACAAATGCATATATTTAGAACAGAGATTTATATACTAGAATTTCATTCGAGATATCTTTATTTAATCCGAGAAATCTCCATATATACAAATGGAAAAAAGAAAAACAAGTTCGTTTTTATGCCCCTTAAATGAAATTCGGGGGCATCTAGTTTTTCGCCTTTCTGTGACTCTTAGCCTGTGGCAAAAACTTTAACTATATGGTTTGTACCAAGAGGTACAAGGCTTTGAAACTCCACATATAGTTTTCTTGTGATGACCTTTTATTTGGGACCATAAATTTTTTTAACTAGTGACTTTGACCTTGGTGCTCTACGTTTTCAAAAACTTAAACTTTAGCTGTATCTTTTGTACCAAAAGGAGAAGGGGTTTTGAACTTCATATATAGATTACTTGTGATAAGATCTTTAATTTGGGCCTATGACTTTTGACCTAATGACCTTGACCTTGAAGTGTGACCTACTTTTCAAAAACTTTAAACTTGACTATATATTCTACACAAAAGGGTGTAGAGCTTTGAAACTTAGCATATAGATACTTTTAGATGAAACCTTTCATACTTTGCGTAAGGGACAAGGAAATCGCATTCTTGTGATCATGATTTACAACATCTGCGACTAGACAAGCCTTGTCGTAGACTGCAAATCGTGGACACCTGGGTGGAATTCCCTTCTGTTATTTTCATGTTCATCATGTACTCTGTACATGATGTGTTCATCATGTACTCTGTACATGATGAGCGATATTGTTATATATAAAATACATCAGTCTTAATTTATTTAGGTATTGAATGTTCAAGGAATTCTTGCACGTTCAATTCTTATATTTGTCATTGGAACATTTTGATTGATAAATTCCTATTTTACTTATGTTGTATTACGAAAAGTTGCCTGGGATCGACTCTTGAGTCACAGCCTGACGTCATGATTGACATCTATACGCAAGTAAACGGTGAAATAATAGAAGAAAATAGCATACTATGGTAAATATATAAAAAGAAAGACTTGTAAATAAATACATAAAACAAAAAATAAATACACACACAAACAAAACAATGAACAGTATTTAGAAACACATTAACCATAACACCATCGGTTTGATCCACAGGCTATTACTATAGTACATATGTATTTCAAATGCCATCTGACTAATACAGAACGAACGTGTATAATTTCCAAACCATTACGTAAGGGGGAAAACTACTATGGGGGAAAGACTACTATATAGTAGTTTTTCCGCCATGGGGGAAAAACTACTATATAACACCGGCGTGGCCTAGTGGTATCGCACTCATCTCCTGACCAGGAGGCCGGGGTTCGATTCCCGCTCTGGTCATGCCGGTGTCCTGTCTTTTGGATGAGGCAGTAAAAACCGATGCCCTGTGTCATGGTATGCATGGCACTTTAAGATCCCTCACTGCTTCGGGTGGGTCCGTTGCAAAGGTCAAAATTTGTATGCCCCGCATCAGACAGATGCCGTCACCATATACGTGAAATATTCCTGGTGTGACGTTAAACAAAAATCAATCAATCAATCTAACCTGTATTATAATCACTATGTAGCCTGCCTTAGATGTCGTGTATTTGGCGACTTGCACATTAAGATCCTTGACCAACGGTCAAGACAGGTTGGTAGTATATCCTGTACCATAATTGCCTACCTTCAAATCTTTATGTTTTTGAAAAAATCATGGCGGGAAAAGAGCGGCTGTAAGGGAAGGTATGAAGGCCACTCAATCGAATCATGTATTAATATATAGCATCACAAGTGTGAATAAATGCACCATGAAAATGTACTAGTTTAGTGCGATTTTCATCAGGGAAAACGTATACGAATCAATGACTTTCGTTGATCAAAACCTGTAGCCACCCTGCGATTAAAATATAAATACTGTATATTTTACACTAAATATTGGATTTATAAAATTTGGAAAAAAAATCCAGCTAAATTATCTGCAACGTGTGTTACCAAAAACCATTGTTTTCATTCAATTACAGTCCTAAAGAGCCGTTTGTACAATTAAAGAATAGATAAATAAAATAGAATGATTGTCGTGATATGCAGTAATGCAAAAGTATTCCCGTGTTATGATTCCACCCAGTACTATTCAATGGGCAATGCCAGCTAAATGTGTTATGTCATTTTACTCTCGCATTATTTTGATTCCATTATCATTTAAATTTGATGAGTTCTGTGTATAAATCACGATAAAGCGTACATTGGCACGACTTCTAATAACACACCCTTCTAGAAGTGTTGGTTTGGTCGAGGATTTCTAATCGGGACATAAATGGATCGGTTTTCACCATGCAATGACTGAACGACTTAAATGTTAAAGTAACAAATAAAAGATTCTATATTTATTTTAATAATATTTGCTTGTATCGCTTGTCATTTACAATGTTCTAAGAGCTTTAATTTCAAGTAACTCTTTTTGAAATGAACGTATAATGGTTGTATCTGTATGAAAACTTAATGTACGGTCTTTGCCAAACTATTTTACGCTTGATTACAACAATCACAGGCGTTATATTGTTTTGCAAATGAACTGCGTGGTAAGTGCATCATCACCTATGAAAATAAAGGTGTTTCTCGCGCGGGAAAAATTTCAGTTTAACAACTGTCTTTGAGTTTTATTTTGATCATTCATATTTCCTTATATGAAATAGAGTTTATAAATAGATCACCCCATTTTCATTATAAATAGATCACCCCATTTTCATTATAAATAGATCACCCCATTTTCTCTGTGTTATAGTACTTCTCCGTGTTATATAGGGCAAACATTAAGAGATACGATTTACTCGCTCGACAGATTTTATTCCAGAGAAAGTAAAAACAAAACAGAAAACATGGCCCTCAAAACAGAAAACATGGCCCTCAAAACAGAAAATATGGCCCTCAAAACAGAAACAATGACAAATCATCGGAGTTTCCCCGAAAAAGCGAATGACATTGTACCTGTTGACTGTAAATGTCCATGTTGGAGCGAAAGATATCGCAACTATTACAGTGTAAATCTGAATTTCCCGTATTACCATGTAAGTTTTGATTTTCCCTGTACGATTGAATAGTATTATAGATGTGGAGTCTGAGTTTCCCTGTACGAGTGAATAGTATTATAGATGTGGAGTCTGAGTTTCCCTGTACGAGTGAATAGTATTATAGATGTGTACGAGTGAATAGTATTATAGATGTGGAGTCTGAGTTTCCCTGTACGAGTGAATAGTATTATAGATGTGGAGTCTGAGTTTCCCTGTACGAGTGAATAGTATTATAGATGTGGAGTCTGAGTTTCCCTGTACGAGTGAATAGTATTATAGATGTGGAGTCTGAGTTTCCCCGTACGAGTGAATAGTATTATAGATGTGGAATCTGAGTTTCCCCGTACGAGTGAATAGTATTATAGATGTGGAGTCTGAGTTTTCCCGTACGAGTGAATAGTATTATAGATGTGGAGTCTGAGTTTTCCTGTACGAGGGAATAGTATTATAGATGTGGAGTCTGAGTTTCCCTGTACGAGTGAATAGTATTATAGATGTGGAGTCTGAGTTTCTCTGTACGAGTGAATAGTATTATAGATGTGGAGTCTGAGTTTCCCTGTACGAGTGAATAGTATTATAGATGTGGAGTCTGAGTTTTCCTGTACGAGTGAATAGTATTATAGATGTGGAGTCTGAGTTTCCCTGTACGAGTGAATAGTATTATAGATGTGGAGTCTAGAGTTTCCCTGTACAAGTTAATAGCATTATAGATGTGGAGTCTGAGTTTCCCTGTACGAGTGTATAGCATTATATACGTGGATGAAGATGACATTTACCCGAAGCGTTTCCTTTTGGGAGCGAATGCCATTGAGAATTTCATTGTACCCATCGAGTCTGAATTTCCCTTTAGGAGTAAATTACTTCATTGTATCTATCCAGTTTGAGCTTCCCTCTGGGAGTGAATTTCATTGTACCTGTCTAGTCTGAACTTCCCTTTGAGAGTGAATTTCATCGTACCTATCGATTCTGAACTTCCCTTTGGGAGTGAATTTCATTTTACCTATCGAGTCTGAACTTCCCTTTGGGAGTGATTTTCATTTTACCTATCGAGTCTGAACTTCCCTTTGGGAGTGAATTTCATTTTACCTGTCTAGTCTGAACTTCCCTTTGAGAGTGAATTTCATCGTACCTATCGATTTTGAACTTCCCTTTGGGAGTGAATTTCATTTTACCTATCGAGTCTGAACTTCCCTTTGGGAGTGATTTTCATTTTACCTATCGAGTCTGAACTTCCCTTTGGGAGTGATTTTCATTTTACCTATCGAGTCTGAACTTTCTCTGGGAGTGAATATCATTTTACCTATCGAGTTTTAACTTTCTCTGGGAGTGAATTTCATTGTACCTATCGAGTCTGACTCTTTTGGGGAGTGAATGGCATTGAACTTAATGAGTTTTAGTTTCTCTATGGTAATAAATATTTTACCTGTATATTACTGATTTTGTATTGTCCTATGACATTGTTGCTTTTGAGTCGGACTTTCCTTGAATGCAAAATGGCATTATACATTGTACCTCTATACAATGTACCTCTATAAATTGTACCTTTTTAAAGTCTGAGTGTCCTGGAAGAAGCAGATTACATAGTATCTTTCGAGTCCGAGTTTCTGTGTGGGAGCAAAAAATTGTACTTGTTAAAAATTACTTTCTTGTGTTGCATGAGCTTCCTGCATCACTCCCACCACTCACACTGTCTGCCACGGCTCACTCTGCTACCTCTAACTGTCCGTTACCAAGGATTCTGTCTGCCGCAACTAATTCTGTCTGCCACCACTAACTCTGTCTGCTATCTCTCATTCTCTCTGCCAAAACTAACTCTCGTTACCACTGTCCGCCACCATGATTTCTGTCTACCACCGCTCACTCTGCTACCTCTGACTGTCCACTACCAACAAATCTGTCTGCTGCAACTAATTCTGTCTGCCACTACTAACTCCGTCTGCTATCACTCAGTCTGTCTGCCACCACTAATTCTGTCTGCCATTAATTAATATTAACTCTTTCTACTACCCTCAATCTGTTGGTCACCGCTAAATGTGTTTGTGACCACTAATTCTGTTCGATTACACACGATTACACTTTACCAAATTACAGATTACAAAGTACATCAGTTTCTTTTTTCCCATCCACAATAAAATTATGGAACCAGCTTGAACCAGAATTGAGACATAACTATACTACAAATCAGTTTAAATATATCCTTAAAACACGTAAAGAAGTATATAAAGTACCTAAACATTTCCTTTATGGTGATCGAAAAGGAAATATCATAATTACACGTCTTCGTAATTTGTGTAGTATTTTAAAATAAGATCTTAATCGTGTTAATCTTATTGATAACGTATTTGTAACTGTGGAAATACTTGTGAAGATGTATTTTATTTTCTATTGCATTGTCCTTTATATATAACTCAACGTAATTATTTGTTTACGCAACGTGAAGGTTATAAACCTCTTACTGTTGTAAAATTACTTTGGTGACGAATTACTTAATGAAAAAGATAATGAAATCATATCCTTGGCTGTCCAAGATTTCCTTGTAAAAAGCAAACGGTTTGTGTAACTCCTAGTTTATTTTATATCGTATTATGGACATCTTTTACTTATCCTCATCTTCAGTCTGTTCATTCTTTTTTTTTTTTTTTTTTTTTTTTTTTTTTTTTTTTCCGTTCAATTTTAATTTCTTCTTACATTTTGTTCTTATATGCTTAATTGTGTGCATACATTTGAATCAATTTATACATGTAGATTCAATTATCAACATAAGTTAGTTTATAATCAACTTACATTTTACATGTACATGTATAATGTTTACTACTATTTGTAATATAATTACCTGTTCATTCTAACTAATGATGCTATGTCGCCATCATTACAAAATTTGTATATATATATATATATATATATATATATATATATATATATATATATATATATATACATATATATATATATATATTTGTGTGTGTGTGTGTTTGTGTGTGTGTGTGTGTGTGTGTGTGTGTGTGTGTGTGTGTGTGTTGTAAGGAAAGGGCTCAATCCCATTTCACTTTTTGAAATAAAATATTCAAATCAATTCTGTTCGCCACAACTTATTCTGTCCGCCACCACTAATTCTATTTGCCACCACTTATCTATTCGCCTACATGTACTTAATCTGTTTGCTACCATTAATGTCCGTTACCACGTGAAAAACACGATACAAATTTCAGTCGTGGGAAAGAGGGTTTATAAAGGATTATATGGGCGTTTTTGTACAGTTTATGAAATGATTTTTCTGAAAAAGATAATTTTATTGAAAAAAAAAATTCTGATAGTTTATTATTATTGTGTGGCGAAGGTGTTCAGATGAACGATATTGGTCAATTCGTGATATTGGTCAATTCGGGCCTTTTGTTGTGAAGATGTTGTGGGGCATACAGACTGGTTTCCACAAACCTTACTAACTTAACAAGGAAATTATGAACAAAAGATGAGTATTTATAGAGTTTGTTACAGGAATAGATATATCGGTGTAAGATGCTGAAAATACTCTAACGAGCTTGTTGATGAAGTCGTGGTACATGAATACTACTCTACGTCAGTGTTAAATCGGTGTACACCATTTAGAGAAGCATTACTACCAACTCTTAAACATAGCGAGTTCTTCGAAAATCTGAAAACTTCATTGTGAAGAAACCAAAGGCTCACACATTAGTTAGATAAATCTGGTCATTTGTCTGGTCATTTGTATTGATATATCTGGTCATTTGTATAGATATGTGGTCATTTGTAGTGTGTTTCAATTTAAAATGACAGAAATTGCCCTCATCTTCTTCTTACTTGGATCATGTTGGGGCATGAAAACAGTCTACTTGATTTTTATAAGGAAACATTTAAAAGAATCAGTTTCCCATTTTACATGTTTTTCACTTTCTGTGCCGATATTTTCCTATAAAATATTCATTGATTGAAGATTTGATACTGAAGCAAAAAAGTTAAAAATGTATGAATTTAAAGGGGAGCAGAACCTTTGTTTGTTTTGTGTGTGTGTGTGTGTGTGTGTGTGTGTGTGAGTTTTTTTTTCAAGCCCCCACCAGGTATTGCAGGGGGGCATTAAGTGTTTGCTTTATCAGTCCTTCGTCACACATTGGTTTCCGGATGATTACTCAAATATCTTTTAATGTATTCAAACCAAATTTAGATTTATGCTTACTTATTAAGAGAGGAGGAAGGGAAAGGTCATGGTGACAGCTGATGAAAATAGACTGTAAGTATTGGTTTCCGGATGATAACTCAAGCACCTTTGATCATATTTAAAACAAATTAGGATATGTACTTTTACTTAACAAGAGAGGAAAAATTCTATCGATTTTGGGGCCAAAAGGTCAAAGGTTAAGGTCAAAGCTTATGAAAATAGACTGTAATAATTGGTGTCTGGATGAGAACTCAAGCACGTTTCATCATATTCAAACCAAATTTGCATATATGCTTACTTATCAAGAGAGGAAGACCTCGACAGATTTTGGGGTCAAGTGGTCAAAGGTCAAGATCACAGCTGACGAAAAATAGACTGTTATTATTGGTATTCGAATGATTACTCAAGTACCTTTTATTATATTGAAACCAATTTTGGATATATGCTAACGTATCGAGAGGAAGAACTCTATTTATTTGGGGTCAAAAGGTCAAAGTCACAACTAATAGAAAACGCTGAAATTATTGGTCCCTAGGTGATTTTCATATATTATCATACATCGTTAACTGCTCATCAGAATTTGATCATATTTCCATATTTAAGGGTCAATATGTCAGAAGGCAATGTCACTACTGATGATATTTATAGAAGTTATGGCCCATGAAACTTATACTTTAGGAAAGCTTTGTTGTTGCTATGAATTAAGCCCACACGGAGGCATATGTTTTACAGACATTCTCTAGTTTCTTAATTCTTTCTTTTGTTTTGAATTTTTATTTTATTATTATTTTTGTTTTTATTTCTTATTTTTTAATTATTTTTCTTTTCATTTTATTTTACTTATTTATTTATTTATTTCATTTATTTCTTTGTAATGAAAGAAATATACCGAGTAAATATTGTGTATGGAATTCACATTCTGAAATAGTTCACCGTGGGAAAATAACAGATCTAAATTTTCCAATTATGGTTTACATTAACATACAGATTCTCTACGGTGATAAGAGAGGTATGTAAGTGGTAATCAATGCTGAATGCCAGACGGGTGATAAATCAGTCGCCATCATAAGGCTTGTCTATTGTGAATACAGTCTATACAATACACTTTTGATCACTTGAATATTTTTGAGTATTCTTCTTGAAGTGTCTATCGATTAACACCTTATATCAGTCACGATTATTGATCAATACTCCATTCATGACATTTTGGTTTTGAAGTACAACTTACTCGGGAATCAAAGAAAAAGTTGACTAGTTACATGTGTCAGATAACTCTGTAATATTCGCAATTCACTGTTCTCACATTGGGAGGTGAAATTTCGATAGAGATGCTTTGAATCCTTAAGAGGGAAAGATAAAACTACAAAATATAACGGATATAGTGGATTTAAACAGAGACTGCTAGTCCTTTCTTCGGAAAAGTACTCTAATTCGACAAACCAATTTGAATTAAACCACACATGGAGAAATTGCCACCATTTTATTCATTAGCTAGGTATCACGTGATGCACTAGTCATGAATATGTAATACCAATTATCATATGACCTAGTCAAGATTACATGCTGCGACATTTATCTTAAGGTGGAGAGAAGGACGAGATGGGTCATCATTTTTCATTGTCTATTCCTACTTCTGAAACCTCCGTCCCTCCTTTGGTCATAATTCAAACGAGCCCTTCGTTAATCCGCAATGTCCGTGCAGATGGAACTGACATCGACCCCTTAGATTTTTATATACTCAGGGACTTTAAAAACGCCTATCTAATATCATTATAGTTTAATTAACAACTAGGTTAAATAATTGCATCAAACTTGATTTATTTCGAAAATTTGAATTATATTTGACAATATGATTGATACTATCACACGTTTCTTTTAAAAAATGATTTGATTTCATCAGTTATCTATACCATATTCAAAATTTCATGCGTTTTGTGTAGTAACGAGTATCCCCCCCCCCCCCATTTGCTTTAACGCATGCACGTGTCAACTCATCCACAGTTCTTGGTTGACGGTGACGTTTACGTAAGCGTCTCCCTAACTCATCTCACCTGTGCTCTATAGGATTGAGGTCGGGTGAACGTGCTGGGAAATCCATTACAATAATTCCCTGGATGTTTAGAAAGTTTAAGGTGACTCTAGCCGTGTGCGGACGTGCGTTGTCTTGTTGAAAAACGTCATCGATGTAGCGCCTCGCGGTAAGATTGTTCCCCAAAATAACCAGCGATGACTTGTTGAAATGTTGATTGATGGCTACCCAAACCATGACGCCACCACCGCCAAATTTGTCATGCTCAATTATGCAGTTTGCGACAAAACTTTTATTGCGTCTCCTATAAATGCGCTGTCTTCCGTCAGCCATGGACAAATTGAATCTTGATTCGTCGCTGAACGCTACTTCATGCCAATTACGTCGATTAGCAAGCATGTTCCGGGACCAGACGATTTCTTCGGTGGCGAGGAGTTAGGATCAAGCCTTTCAATGGGCGACGGCATAGCAAACCTTGCTCTTTCAATCGTCGGCGTACTGTCCTGTGGTGGATTTGCCTACCGTGACGACCAATCACATCTCTTGACGTGCTTACGGCTGTCGCAAACCTGTCACGTAGATGGCGTTGCCTTATGAAAACGTCTAGACGTCTTGTCGTTACGCGTGGATGACCATTTCGAGGACGATCCTTAACACTTCTTGTAGTCCGATACTTCCATACAAGTCTCGTGATTGTAGATAAATGGCCGTTGAAGCGTCCTGCGATTATACCTTGATTTACGCCGGCGTCTACAAGGCCAAGAACAGCATACCTCTGTTGGTTGCTCAGACAGTCTCGGCATTTCACGCGTTAGTTTTAATGAAGCAAAGTTTGAAATCAGGATAGATAAAGGCACTAGGTACCAGTGTACGTTATTTCTGAAGAAAATGACTCAATGTAGAGCACGTGGTGAGTACTTTTTGAAAAGCGCACGGGTGAGCAGTATTACGTTATGGCTGAGTGATTTGTCTCGCCGATAGCATGAAAGTTACCGCAACCACACAATATCAAGCAGATATTCAAATCGATTTATTTTCAAAATATTTATGGTTTTACATGAAAAAAATACATATATGCGTTTTTAAAGTCCCTGAGTATATAGTAGTGAATGAAAAGCTTCAAAAAATTGTTTGATGTAACTTGTAGAGGGTGGATTTTATATAGAGAAACTGGATTTAAAGAGGCGAGTCGCATTAAAAGTTTACCTTTAAAAAGAACATCTAATGCTGAACCAACATTTCTACCATATTCACAGAGTTATTCTCATATTTACTGCAAAATGATCAGCCTGTCTCCCACAGGGGGTGGAAGATAAGCTACACGACCTATTTCGCGCTCAATGTTATCATGACGTCATAAGCAAACACGACATATGTCAACGTCAAGCAACCTAATTTTTGTTCATTTTCCAACAAAACGGAAGGGAAAATGACAAATTTAGGGTCAAATTATTGAATGGGAGAAAAATAATTTACCGCTATTGTCCGGTGGTGACCACCGAACAATAACGTAGATTCTATTAGTATTATAGTTTGTGTATTCAGGAGCTGAATATACAAATTAGCTAAATGGTTAAAATTCTCCACATTAACACACACACACACACACACACACACACACACACACACACACACACACACACACACACACACACACACACAAATACAAGCATTCTATCAAAATCAATTGCTACATTGCAAAGAAATGATATAATCAGTACGATTACAGTTTATGTGTTTTATATTGAGGTGATTGAATGTAGTAAGGGCTGTGCATGAAACATCATCATATGTCATATTTGTAACATCATCTGTGGGATTATACCCTTTAAAATGTTGATTGTCCCGTGGTTATTTCGAAAGCGTTGGGACATTAAATTTCATTCGTCTGTCCGTCCGTCTGTCCGTCTGTTACAAAAACTTGGTCAAAACTTTTTAACCGTAAGACGGAGGGCCTTCATATTTGACATGTGTGTCCCTAATTGCTATACTTTTCCGTTGGTACCAGAATTTTTATCATTTGATCTTGACCGTGACCTTTGGCCTACCTCTATGTAACTTTTTAACCGTAAGACGTAAGGCTTTCATATTTGGCATGTGTGTCTGTAGACATGCACAACCATGACTGTATGTCACAGATCACTTCACCCTTACTGTCAGAACCCCCTAAGCGGGGGACCACAATTTTCTGAATTTACTTGTTTTATCTAGTATTTAAACTTAACCCTTTGCAAAAGTATCATCAAAACCGCTTATTTTTGTCTATATTCGATGTCTGTATACGTATGTGGTTCTTTAGCGTGTCCTGTTCATTAAATAGAACTGTGAAAGACGGGGGAGTTCTCTAGTCTTATTCTCAGGATTAAGTGATGAATGAACCTGCAGTCTCTAGTATGCCTTATTGACAAAATACAATGGTAAATAAACCTGGTGTTCTCTAGTTGTTTTCTAGTTTGTCTTATTCACAGGATATAGTGATGGATGAGTCTAGAGCTATTTAGTTAGTCTTATTCATAACTTATTCACAAAAGATATTGGTGGATGAGCCTGGAGCTGTCTAGTTTGTCTTATTCACAGGATATACTTGGTGGATGAGCCTGGAGCTGTCTAGTTTGTATTATTCACAGGATATACTTGGTGGATGAGCCTGGAGCTCTCTTCATTGTCTCATTCACAATATATAATTGTAGATGAGCCTGCAACTCTCTAGTATGTCTTATTCACAATATGCAGTGGTGGGTGTACCTGGAGCTATCTAATTTGTCTTATTCACAATACATAATGGTAGATGAGTCTCTAGTTCTAGTTTGTATTATTCACTGTATATAACATTGGCAGTCCATGCTTACTGAATATGAAGTATGTTACATCTTAAAGTGCACAGATGATAGATAATTGATATAGATATTATATTCTTGTTCTATATCAAACACTTGGACCATAAGTGAATATAAATTATTCTCCCTGTAATGAACATGTTCGATTCGCACATTTTTGTTCGGCTTGCTGTAATTTAGTTTTTATGAGTTTGATATATACCTTTACTACTACTGCATGGTAATGAGAAAATTTAAAATGCGAAAAAAGCAGTTATCCCAATTTACATGGACATTTTTCCACAATAACATATTATGCGAGTAAATACAGAGAAATGCAAACATATGGCTATATATTTTAGAATTGGAAGTACCGTAACTAGTACGAGGTGTAGCAATGTTTAATGCAAATCGCAGAACCTTTTGCCTAACTTTACATGCTACGCAACACTGTCCTAATTGGCAGGTTTGTTCTTGCATGAATGACACCTTTCTGACATATCCTACAGGATTGTTCTTCCTTGCAAAAGATAATCTAAATGTGGATTCACAATACACACATATATAAAGTACACATAGTGAATGAGGAAACAGTTGATGCCCTTCATATTCCTAAATGAATACTTGTTCCTATCTTCTTGTCCTTTTCTGACGCTGTGTTTGAATCAAAACTCTTACTTGCTATTTCTTCTTTTTCTTCCAATATGAAGTGTACTCAAAAGTTGAGCGTTATACTTCAGAAGCTCTTTTTGTGCATTTTAGAGACAATAGATTTAAATGATATAGAAATGTTAATGAAACTTTACTGTAATGATCTAATTAAGATACATGAAATGAAAAGTATGATGGATTTGGTAGTACTAATGCCTTAATGATGGGTTTTAACAGAAACGATTTACTCGTGATACCAAAGTAACTTGTGCGTCATGATTTAATTACATGTTTACAGCAACATCTCAATGCAAAATGATAAACAGAATGTTGTATACAGTCTCTTTCTGTATCCAAACACTAGCAGAGTTTCATATCGATAGGGTATCTTATTTGATGTTTTCGTTGTTTACAGTGATTATCAAGTTAAATATCCTTAGGAATCAAATACAATATTCACACTACACAAACTTGAATGCTGAAGGCAACATTTTGCCGTGGGAAATAAGATGATGTATAATTCATTGAAATCATTATTGATTATGATAAAAACTGAGCATATTATCATTTTCTTTCTCGGAAGCGAAATTTCATGTAGTGAACCAAAATAGTTCCTGTTTTCCTAGCACATTAATTTAGACATGGCATGTTTCAGCTATTATAGTTTTATTGTTTGTTGTGTATGCCACAAAACACACTAGATCAATATTCACGAATTATAAAATTCATGACACCTGGAGCAGATATTCAGCAACACGAATTGCTTAAAATCAGTAGAACCAGCTACCGACAGGAGTAAGCTCAAAGGTAAAGTTCTCAACCAGAATTAAAAATTCATGACACATAGAGCAGGTGTGCAGCAACTACATTATCATCAATAGCCATTTATTTTAATTATATTGCATGGAGATGACCAAAAGCCATATAGTGATAATATACCTCACGGAGATGACCAATAGCCATATAGTGATAATATACTTCATAGAGATGACCAATAGCCATATAGTGATATTATACTTCATAGAGATGACCAATAGCCATATAGTGATATTATACTTCATAGAGATGACCAATAGCCATATAGTGATAATATACTTCATGGAGATGACCAATAGCCATATAGTGATAATATACCTCACGGAGATGACCAATAGCCATATAGTGATAATATACTTCATAGAGATGACCAATAGCCATATAGTGATATTATACTTCATAGAGATGACCAATAGCCATACAGTGATAATATACTTCATGGAGATGACCAATAGCCATATAGTGATAATATACCTCACGGAGATGACCAATAGCCATATAGTGATAATATACTTCATAGAGATGACCAATAGCCATATAGTGATATTATACTTCATGGAGATGACCAATAGCCATATAGTGATAATATACCTCATGGAGATGACCAATAGCCATATAGTGATAATATTCTTCATAGATATGACCAATAGCCATATAGTGATAATATACTTCATAGAAATCGCAATAGCCATATAGTGATAATATACCTCATGGAGATGACCAATAGCCATATAGTGATAATATACTTCATGGAGATGACCAATAGCCATATAGTGATAATATACCTCACGGAGATGACCAATAGCCATATAGTGATAATATACCTCACGGAGATGACCAATAGCCATATAGTGATAATATACTTCATGGAGATGACCAATAGCAATATAGTGATAATATACTTCATGAAGATGACCAATAGCCAGAAAGTGATAATGTTCTTCATCTTAGAACATTTCCTCCTCTACAAAAACAGATGCATTGTAAAGAAAAGTAATTACGAATTAAAAGAGAGCTTTAATCCCATAGACACTGAATTTCTGCCTGAGGTCTGGATAATGAATTAAGCGTGTGTGGCGATATCAAAACGACTATAATGATATAATCGTTACTAATAGTACAATTGTGATCAGATAATGATTTACGAATTCTTTGAAAATTATTTCCATTTCTCTGCATTTTAGAGAAACAAGAGCGACACCTAGTGTGGCATAATACGTTCGTCGCTTAGTTTGAAGGGATGAATTTGAAAGTATGGAACATTACTTCTTTGCAAACAATTCTATGAAATATTATTCAAATCTGTGCAATGGATAAAAAAGTTATGGACCAGACAAAGGTTTACTCATCATTTACAATGTAACACGCCTTTGGGTCCTGGGCAACAATTCTGTGAAATATTACTCAAATCTATGCAAGGGGTAAGAGTTATGGCACAGATAAAGATTTACCCATCATATGCATTGTGACCTTGATCTAACAGATATGACCTTTCAGTCAAGGTCATGACACTCTTTTGGGTTCGGGGCATCAATTCTTACTGACATAAGCACTGTGACCTTGACCTTGCAGATATAACCTTAAAATCAATAGGGTCCATTCTCGAGTCATAAGAAATAAGTGTGCAAAATTTTCAAATTCCAGCATAAACAGTTTGGCCTGTACTTTGGTTCATTCTAAATAATTTGCTATTTTTGTCCTAATGATAAATTTGACCTTTCATCTTGATATTGATATCGATAGGGTTCGTCCTCATGCCATAAGGAATAAGTTTACTGCATGGAATAGTGCGGACAGACCCACAGACCCCCGGACCCACAGACCCATAACGCCATACCATAATACGTCCGTCTACGACAGGCGTATAGCAATGAATACATGTTTAGAAGGAGCATGTAAATCCTTTACAAAACTTTGTGAAATTCATAAGCCCTTGGGCAGGTCAGAATATTAGATTAAGAAAATACTCTTTACTGACAGTGGCTATAGAGAGGGGTGACCGATAACACGAATGAGCTTCTGTGGGTCCTTACATTTTATTCTTCTATGTCTAGTGTATGTCTATCACTTTTTGCGACACGAAATGCATCTCTAGTATGAGGTTAGACTATGTAGAGTATGACATGTAGTATGAGGAGAGACTGTAGAGTATGACATGTAGTATAAGGAGAGACTATGTAGAGTGTGACATGTAGTATGAGGTTAGACTATGTAGAGTATGGCATGTAGTATGAGGTTAGACTGTGCAGAGTATGACATGTAGTATGAGGTTAGACTATGTAGAGTATGACATGTAGTATAAGGAGAGACTATGTAGAGTATGGCATGTAGTATAAGGAGAGACTATGTAGAGTATGACATGTAGTATGAGGTTAGACTATGTAGAGTATGACGTGTAGTATGAGGTTAGGCTATGCAGAGTATGACATGTAGTATGAGGTTAGACTATGCAGAGTATGACATGTAGTATGAGGAGAGACTATGTAGAGTATGACATGTAGTATAAGGAGAGACTATGTAGAATATGACATGTAGTATGAGGAGAGACTATGTAGAGTATGACATGTAGTATGAGGTTAGACTATGTAGAGTATGACATGTAGTATGAAGTTAGACTATGTAGAGTATGACATGTAGTATGAAGAGAGACTATGTAGAGTATGGAATGTAGTATAAAGAGAGACTATGTAGAATATGACATGTAGTATGAGGAGAGACTATGTAGAGTATGACATGTAGTATGAGGAGAGACTATGTAGAGTATGACATGCAGTATGAGGAGAGACTATGTAGAGTATGACATGTAGTATGAGGTTAGACTATGTAGAGTATGACATGTAGTATGAAGTTAGACTATGTAGAGTATGACATGTAGTATGAAGAGAGACTATGTAGAGTATGGAATGTAGTATAAAGAGAGACTATGTAGAATATGACATGTAGTATGAGGAGAGACTATGTAGAGTATGACATGTAGTATGAGGTTAGACTATGTAGAGTATGACGTGTAGTATGAGGAGAGACTATGTAGAGTATGACATGTAGTATGAGGTTAGACTATGCAGAGTATGACATGTAGTATGAGGAGAGACTATGTAGAGTATGACATGTAGTATAAGGAGAGACTATGTAGAGTATGACATGTAGTATGAGGAGAGACTATGTAGAGTATGACATGTAGTATGAGGTTAGACTATGCAGAGTATGACATGTAGTATGAAGAGAGACTATGTAGAATATGGCATGTAGTATAAGGAGAGACTATGTAGAGTATGACATGTAGTATGAAGAGAGACTATGTAGAGTATGGCATGTAGTATAAGGAGAGACTATGTAGAGTATGACATGTAGTATGAAGAGAGACTATGTAGAGTATGACATGCAGTATGAGGAGAGACTATGTAGAGTGTGGCATGTAGTATAAGGAGAGACTATGTAGAGTATGACATGTAGTATGAGGTTAGAATATGTAGAGTATGACATGTAGTATGAGGACAGACTATGTAGAGTGTGACATGTAGTATGAGGAGAGACTATGTAGAGTATGACATGCAGTATGAGGAGAGACTATGTAGAGTATGGCATGTAGTATAAGGAGAGACTATGTAGAGTATGACATGTAGTATGAGATTAGACTATGTAGAGTATGACATGTAGTATGAAGTTAGACTATGTAGAGTATGACATGTAGTATGAGGTTAGGCTATGCAGAGCATGACATGTAGTATGAAGAGAGACTATGTAGAGTATGGCATGTAGTATAAGGAGAGACTATGTAGAGTATGACATGTAGTATGAGGAGAGACTATGTAGAGTATGACATGTAGTATGAGGTTAGACTATGTAGAGTATGACATGTAGTATGAGGTTAGACTATGTAGAGTATGACATGTAGTATGAGTTTAGACTATGTAGAGTATGACATGTAGTATGAAGAGAGACTATGTAGATTATGACATGTAGTATAAGGAGAGACTATGTAGGTATGACATGTAGTATGAGGACAGACTATGTAGAGTATGACATGTAGTATGAGGAGAGACTATGTAGAGCATGACATGCAGCACGAGAAGAGACTATGTAAAGTATGACATGTAGTATGAGTTTAGACTATGTAGAGTATGGCATGTAGTATGAGTTTAGACTATGTAGAGTATGGCATGTAGTATGGGGAGAGACTATGTAGAGTATGACATGTAGTATGAGGAAAGACTATGTAGAGTATGACATGTAGTATGAGGAGAGACTTTGTAGAGTTTGACATGTAGTATGTAGAGTATGACATGCAGCACGAGGAAAGACTATGTAGAGTATGATATGCAGCACGAGGAGAGACTATGTAGAGTATGACATGCAGCACGATGAGAGACTATGTAGAGTATGACATGTAGAATGAGGAAAGACTATGTAGAGTATGACATTTAGTATGAGGAGAGACTTTGTAGAGTTTGACATGTAGTATCTAGAGACTATGTAGAGTATTACATGTAGTATGAGGCTTCAACTAGGATTTCCTACAAGTTCCGATGATAATCAGAGGGAAATAAAGCACCAGCATGTAAAATAATGTCTAACCGTTTGATATCTGTCCTCAGAGTTTCATTTAAACATGTTTAAAAACGCCGACAAACGCAAATTCGAACGACACAACTCGCGGTCAGTTTCCTCGCCAGCAATCTATTATAGGTTTATTTGCATAATAACACATTACCATGTTAGCTTGGATAACGCTAGAAAGCAGTAGTCCAATGTATGACTAAAACAAAACTAACATTTAATCTTTATTCCATTGTTCCTTTTTCTCACGATCTTGACAACCTTGTCATTATACCGATCTTGTCTTTTACACCCTGCCGATGTTGTATCAACATGGCGAGTTGCGAGCAAACTGTACGCGAGTTGTGCTGTTCGAATTTGCGTTTGTTGGTACCTTTAAAATGTTTAAATGAAATTTTGAGGACAGGTATTAAAAGGATAGACATTATTTTACATGATGGTACTTTACTTTTCACTGATTATCATCGGAACTTGTAGGAAATACTGGTTGAAGCAGCTGCATTCTGACCGTCGTTTCTTACCTTAGGGGAAAGAGGAAGCTAGACGATATATAAAAGAGAGAGGGGGGGGGGGGTTAGTTTTAAGAAGTCACTCTTCATGTAACACAGTGCCTGTGCTTGAATATGGCATATAAAGACTAGGAGACAAAAAAGAAAGTAAAATCAAGGTGACGTAGTAAATTAAATAAATGAAACAAACGAACAAATTGAACGAAATGAATTAAATTCCGAAAATATAAATGGCTTTAGATTTGTACCGCAATGAACATCTGCTAATTTTGGACATAAAAATATAAAGGACAACCCTTGAGTAGAATTCCAACATTAACATTTAGAGTAAGATTATATCAAGTTGTATTTTTTATGGAGTCAAAGTATGTACAGCATAATAAATAGTGTTCAGCAGTTCCTGGAGATCCACACAGACATGTTTTATCAGAGATGTGGTGTTGAAATAAGTTTGCATTCATAGAACTGGAGGGCTGCAACCGAGGCGAGGTCTTTGGACTTGTTACTTAGTCACAAAAGATACAAACATAGCGTAATTCTATAGAGGAATAATACTTAAGGCTATTGCAACAATGTACCTTTTGTTATGTATACCAAACACAAGAAGTAATGGTAAATGCAGTTTTGAATGATATGAAGACAACTTTAACACTATGAATTTGAAAGTGAAACACTAATTTTGTTATGCCCTCCTCACTGAATAGTAACAACAGGTCTTATATTTCGAATTTCTGTTATACACAAGCTCAATCAGATTTTTGTCAAAAATTGTCAGTCTATAATTGCGTTGTGTGGGAATAGAACCTGTAACTTGCTATTGCGATCAGATCATCAAATCACCAACCTGTCATGTTTTGAGTTTTAAGTTATTTGGGGAATGGTAAATACAAAAGTTGTCATGATTTAATTTCTGTATTTACCACCCCCAAATAACTTAAAAATAAATTTAAAACATGACAAACCTCTAATACAAACATATTTCTTCCACATAATCTAGCATCTGATATTCTTCGAATGCTGACTGGCTCTTTGCTTCTCGAGTATAACATAGTTATCTAGGTTATTATCGTTTTATCGAAAGTCTTATAGATAACGTCATTGTATTATGGCAAGCATTATACGGTCTATTAATGTTTGGCGTTCTAATGCGGCATGGCTTATTAGCAATCATTTGTCTATGGGAAGTACGGTACCATGACGAGGTTTTGTGACTTATCATTTATACCCATTCAGTAAAACGATAAAATATTCATAACTTTATCAGATTATAATTATTTTTTTTTCAAACTTGAGAATAATGCAAGGTAGATTAACAAAAGTCTAAGGCTAGTGGTCACCCAGTATAGTGTAGCAAGTAATATAATTATTTTAAGCGTCATTCTTTATATACAATGACGTTTTCGAAAAGGATTGTAGCTTTATGGAATTCTAAGTCATAGAGACATTGAAAAATGTGTAAAAATAAAGTGCAACGTGTTACTAATGATGTAGCTTATATATTGTTATAACTAACGTGCCCTGAAGGCATTCCTTTGAACTCTTTTTGTAAAATAAAACAATCTATCTCATTTGTTTGTCATGAAATAATGTACAATAATATCTTTAACATATCATTACTCACTCGGTGCACCAGGTGCAGATTACGACTGTTGGTTTCTTCAATAACTCTTAAAATTAACCCATTAGTTTCAAATAAAAGATAGCGTATCTTGGAAAGACTGGAAATCAGAAAGTAAACATGACCACGATCATCGTACAATATACAACATGCAGGCTACTACCCTTGCCCACTGTGTACGAATACGCTGTCTAATTATTAGGGGTACAAAATTAAATCGCCAATTTTTAAATCAGGGAAAGGAGATGAGCACAATGTCAATACAATGATTGAAAGAAATGAACGTGGCGAAAATAGATGGCAAATCGATCCAATAAACCTTGGTATAAATTAGAAAGTAATGGCATGTCAGTAAAGCCTTCTGTACAAAAAGCGAAAAAAATATATGAGTCCAAACCAAGGTAGATAAATAGTATCCCATCTGAAAGTGTATGATTATACAACGGGTCTTAAGAGAGTCTATGTTGAGAAGACGATAGCTGAAACAAGGAAATGAAATAGGTAATTAAGAGAACATTAACAATAAATGATGAACAGACACAGTTGAAAAAGTTTCATACAAAAATGTGTAAAGGGACCATCATGGACCTCGGATGAACCTGCGGTTGGATAAAAAAAAAAAAAAAAAAAAAAATATATATATATATATATATATATATATATATATATATATATATATATATATATATATATATATATATATATATATATATATATATATATGTATATATTTATATATCTCCAAGGACAGAGCTATGCATGAGAGAGATACTCTTTAGTGTTAGAATGATTTACAAGCTTTTTAACACTCAGCAATGTGAAGTATATACTTCGAGTAAGGTACTTAAAACTGGACTGAGCACACCCTTGGGACCTAACGGTCCACCAGTAGCGGTATCGAGCCAGTGGTTATATTATATATTAGAGCACATTGTGTATTAAGATTGGCACACCGTATGCGCATTTTGACATCTTGTGTCTCTTCAGTGATGCTCGAGGCCTTAACTGTTGAAAACAAAACTACATGTATAGATCTTTGAAGAGCAAAGTCGTTACCAAACTGACTTAAAAGTAAGAGCCAAGTAACCCACCTAAAGACAAAACTATTTATGAGGGAGATACTTCTTAGTGTCAGAATAGACCTTCTTTCCATCACTGTCACATTAGTGGTTCCATAGTCAAAGTAATGTTGGCGTCCATAGATTCTAAAAGCCAAAGTAGTCAAAGTAATGTTGGCGTCCATAGATTCTAAAAGCTGGATGTGTGGAAGACTTAATCAAACAATAACTTAGATAACATGGATGTTACCAATAATGAATATATAAGAAATATTATCGATATCCAATATGTTTCCAATTTCAGTTCTTTCTCAAGTTATAACATTTTATTTACTAGCGGCATGGGATAAGGATTCCAGACGCGTATGAAATATGTAATTGTTTTGTTAGATGATACATATATCCACACTTTTATTGTCTGTTGTATAAAATATTCATTAATACTGAAATTGACACCAGCAACAAATCAGAGTATCAGATGGTCAATTTGATCTTAAAATATGTCTGTTAAGCGATCGTCAAAGTCGAATCTGTGATAATTCAAAAGATAAGAACAAACTAAAAAGTCTGAAGATTTTTAGGTAATATTATGATTGTGTTTTACCCCTTTGCCAATCGTGCAACAGTTTTACACGGCATTGCAGGAAATAAATGTGAATTGATCGATATTCATTGTATACGAGGGAAACCAACACATGTCCGATGAACTTAGAAGTCGTAGGGTTAAAAAAGAAATGAATTAGCGACAAACATACCTGAAATTGTAGTCACCTCTGGGAAAACATTCTATTTCTATTTCTATCTCCAAACTGTTATGAAACAAGCATATTATGAATAGATTTATCGTCCTAAATAGTCTACACTGTAGTAAAGCACTTGTATCATACGACTTGCGTTTTGATTGCGTTATGTAGTACTTTTCCAAGCATCTCTTATGTATGGCAATGGTTTCTTTTCATGATTAGCACATAATCACACATATGAACAGAACAAATCTAAGACGTACGTATCAGCCAGATGTAGACCTCAGGAATGAGGAACATGTATGAAAGGTTTACTATCTTGATTATCTATCTGCACCCACTTTATACATTTATACATTGTATGGTTGCATCACTGATAATACTATTTTATGAATATTATCACGCGTACTTTTGTGTAAAAAGTAAAGGAACACAAACACTCTGTATTGCATATTTTCGACCTCACGACCTTTATCCAGCAATTTAAAAGATGACAAATACAGAGCTATGTAAAATCCATGTTTACGTTTCAAAGTTACATAAGCTTCTCAACAATGAGGCCGAAAATTTGCAATATAGAGTGTTTATGTTTCTTTTCTTTGTAGGTACCAGACCTTTGGGGGACTTCTTCGTACTTTTATGTATCTGGGGTTTCTTTAATTGTATTCCGTAAAGATTTATTTCGAATTGTGTATCTGGGTTCAAATACACGTAATACATGTAGCTTCCGTGAGTTCTCGTCATCGTAATATAACAGAATGTATCGTTACTTCCCTCCTTTTGAATAATGGTTGGTGTCTCTGTGGTTATTGATAGAGCAATTAAACATTTGTAACGGATATACTTTAAACTGTGAAAATAATCACTTGCCACAGATAGACGTTATTAAAGACATCTTCTTGCTGCCTATTTTGTCTGCATCTTCATCTAGTCGCTAGTAATCAATGTGCTGTCGATATTTGACTCAGAAAACAACCAAAACGAAAAAGAAAAGGAAGAAAATTAAACGTCCCGGTAATAGACACGGATATATACGAAAGAAATGAAATAAATTAAGCAAGTAAAACGTAAGATAACGTTATATATGGATAACACTTTGTATTGTGAGAAATAAAAGACACTAATAATAATTACAAAGGACCGAAGACGGAACAGAATCGCTTTATTTATTTATTTATTTATTTATTTATTTATTTATTTATTTATTTATTTATGCCCCCGGATCGATAGATCGGGGGCATATTGTTGTTGTCTTGTCTGTTTGTCTGTCTGTCTGTTGTCAACTTTAACCTTGGCTATAACTTTTGAATCGTGAAGGATGGAGTCTTCATATTTGACGTGCGTACTCAACTAATGAAGCCCTTTCACATAACCCCAAGGTCGATGACCTTTTGATCTTAACAATGATCTTCACGCAAAAAAAAAAAACTTTTATGGACTTGGGTGTCGCCGGGGGCGTTAGTGTTTCACGGACACAGCTTTTTCTTTTTTGTCATAATTGTTTTTTTTTTATTTTATTTTTTTTTTTATAATACTTGTTTGTGTATACCCAATCTGATTAAAACCAGATCTTTATTCCGGTTCTCTATTTGTCCCACTGAGTGGTATAAAGATCTGGTTCTAATCAGATTGGTTTATACCCTATGCCATAGCATAGCATTCTACCTCATGTGAGTTATGTTCTGACGGCCAGGTGACTAACCAAACACAAAAAATACCACAAACAAACAAAAAACTAGTAAAAATAACCGCAACAAAACAAAAGTTATAATTGATTAGATTTGTTCATTCATCCAAAACAAAATATATAAAAAAGGATACTCTATTTTTGAGAACAGTCTGATTCTTACAGCGATGAAAACTACTCACACAGGACTACGAAATTGGAGACATGAAATGGTTACTGATGAAACTATACAAAGATATTGTTGGACAGTGTAAGTTTTGACCGGATTGCAAAGCAATTCCGGTCTATGAGTTGGTGAAAACGGTATGTCCGTTCGTCCGTCCGTCCGCCCGCCCGTCCGTCCGCACAGCGTCAACATTTTATGTTTAGCATTTGCGTTTAGCTTGGTTTCTTTCATACCCTAAAGAGTACTTATGTCAAAGTTCGTAGGTTTGTAGATACTTGAATTTTCTATCCAACCAATACAAAAATTTAGTGACCTTGACCTTGATTTTACGCTTCAGTGAACAGACACTGTTTTTGCCTTCAGGGTGACCACTTGCATACATGTATTGTTAATGTTAATGCAAAGCAGTTCTGGTCTATAAATTGGCAAAATTGGTCCGTCCGTCCGTCTGTCTGTCCGTCCGTCCGTCCGGCGTCAACATTTTGCGTTTAGCATTTGCAATTCGGTCATACCGTCTTTGACGGTTTCTTGTTTCCTTTTCCAGAATGTTATATGATAATTTCGATCACGACCATACACAATGACGTCCTTTTACTGATCTGAGAAATAACCTATATGGCATTATCACAGAACGTGAGAGATTTCTTTGGCACATTTGGAACGGTTGTAGCGTGCTAGCAAGAGAAGCTCACTGCTTGGCACCTGGTTCCATCCCACTCTATATTCGAAATTGTTCTCGCTAAAACTATCACCACCGAATTTGTTGTGTTTTAACTGAACTTTGAATATCGGACATCAAACGGTACTCTTTTGAATCTATACAATTTTGTGAATGAAATTATCGAATATGAACAAATGTATCGTTTTGGTACATATTTGTATATTGCATTCATATATCTATATGCCCATCCATTCACCAATTCATCTCAGACCGTTAGGAACCAGTGTTTTGAAGATTCTATACCAATTTTTTTATCATTTACAGAAACGAAACTAATTTCAAAGTGTGATCCCACTTTTTAATTGCTACCTACGGCCCTGCATCCATATATTTTATTCTTGCATACTTTAGCTCTGGCTTCTTATAGTTTCTCCTGAGCATGTATACTCACGCTGCTACGTTATTATAGCATAATATGACCCAAAAAAAAAAAAAACCAGATAGTGTATATCGTTTATTGTGTGACATGTTACTGTGATGTTGGATTTATGTCAATGTATTTCATTAACCACCACCAGAAATGTGTCTAAACTTCCTATGAAGTGTAGAATGTTTTGTTGAATGCTTTACGCTCATTGATACCATCTTGAGAGGTGTGAAATGATAACAACCTTTGACAGCATACCATCACAAAGCATAAAATACATATTTTCAATGTAGTTGTTTTGGTCAGCATAACGTACAGTCTACATTAAGCATTACAATTAGAGAGGAAGTCGGGGTAATTCACTAACGTACTCTCTCTTTCTCTAAATTCAATTAACTGTGATCATACATGTACTTCTGAACATAACTTAGGCATTATTTCGCTTCACTTAAATCGATAAGTTGATGCGATCATAATAAGCGGATGCATCATTTTCATAGAGTATACGCCATCAAGGAACAAAAGGACGTTTTATTAGTGCAGTGGTATGAGGCTTCGGAAGGAGTACTCCTTGACGACGACTGATGTGATAACCGACACACCATGCCGGATTACTCTTAGCGTAATTAATAGCTCTCAAGATTGATTTCCAATCAATGCTAATTAAGTTTGACACGAGTGCAAATAACATTATTTATGTTCGAGAAGAGACATTTCATAAGGACGAAGAATTTTCATGCATTTCTATTAGGAGAAATATTACAAAAGGTGTCGAAAATATAGATGTAAATATAAATGTGAATATAAATCAAGTTAACTGCGATTATGGGCTTTGGCTGGTTTATTTTAATTTATTCAACATTTTTGTTATAATATTTACATATCGACTGTATTTCCCTTATATGCAAGTTAGTAGGGCAACTGCATTGCGTTTTCCAATGTTTGCAGTTGCTGTCACATCACCAAACACATGTTGTCCCATTACGGCGAAAGAATATGTGCATGTATAATATCATTCTGGGGTCACCTTTTCTTTTGGATATACCTTTTCTTTTGCCCTTAAAATTGTGATGAATAATACAGTTCTTCAGAACAAAACAAAAAGATAAAGTTTACACACTTGTGTTTTTAGAAAATTGGAGTTGAATGGAGAACTACTTGTCAATTTCTAAATGACAGCTGAGCTGCTGTATAACTGTTTAGTCATTTCAACACCCACCCACCCCTTTTTGGAATAACGATTTCGACATACAAAAAGGCTATCCAGCGGGTTGAAATTATGAAAAAATATATCTATATATGAATATAAGGGGGTTTCAATTCAAGATGCATTAGGACAGAAAAGGGAATATTTTTAACTGAAAGTATTATATGTATACAGTGATTAAACCAAATGTGTAGTTGGTCAGTGAAATGTATGATATGTATACAGTGATTAAACCAAATGTATAGTTGGTCAGTGAAATGTATGATATGTATACAGTGATTATACCAAATGTATAGTTGGTCAGTGAAATGCATGATATGTATACAGTGATTATACCAAATGTATAGTTGGTCAGTGAAATGTATGATTTGTATACAGTGATTAAACCAAATGTATAGTTGGTCAGTGAAATGTATGATTTGTATGCAGTGATTATACCAAATGTATAGCTGGTCAGTGAAATGTATGATTTGTATACAGTGATTAAACCAAATGTATAGTTGGTCAGTGAAATGTATGATATGTATACAGTGATTATACCAAATGTATAGTTGGTCAGTGAAAGGTATGATATGTATACAGTGATTATACCAAATGTATAGTTGGTCAGTGAAATGTATGATATGTATACAGTGATTATACCAAATGTATAGTTGGTCAGTGAAATGTATGCTTTGTATACAGTGATTATACCAAATGTATAGTTGGTCAGTGAAATGTATGATTTGTATACAGTGATTAAACCAAATGTATAGTTGGTCAGTGAAATGTATGATTTGTATGCAGTGATTATACCAAATGTATAGCTATCAGTGAAATGTATTATTTGTATACAGTGATTAAACCAAATGTATAGTTGGTCAGTGAAATGTATGATTTGTATACAGTGATTATACCAAATGTATAGTTGGTCAGTGAAATGTATGATATGTATACAGTGATTAAACCAAATGTATAGTTGGTCAGTGAAAGGTATGATATGTATACAGTGATTATACCAAATGTATAGTTGGTCAGTGAAATGTATGATTTGTATACAGTGATTATACCAAATGTATAGTTGGTCAGTGAAATGTATGATTTGTATACAGTGATTAAACCAAATGTATAGTTGGTCAGTGAAATGCTCAAAACAACAAATACACTATACAGAAATATAACGTACAGGATTTCAGCGCTACTCATAAGAAGAATCATAATAAAAAGAAATTTGCTACAATATAGTCCATACTGACCCTTACTAAGACAATTTAAGATTATGGTCAGATTAAGTCTCATATGACGAAGAACACAAAATACACTGGTTATATATGAATCATTGTCATATTTCTGAAATACTTAGTAGAACACAAAATGCATATATTATCCGATATTATTTCTAATTTAGTCCAGATAAGTACACAACAATGGCCGTTAACCATTCAGTTTAAATAAAAATTTAAATAGAAATAGACTGCGTAATCGACGCAATCCCCATTAATGATTGGTACTGTATTAACCATGTATGCCTTATATGATTGCATCTGGTATATGTATATTACAAAGAAGTTATTGCCTACCTCCCTTGTACTTACTACTGATAAAGAGTAACGTATAAAATCTATCTGTAGTCATGCCCTTAATCTTATTTGGTGTTCTTAGAAAACAAATCAGTGTGAAGTGTATTCAGTTTTTATGAAATTCTTAATAATGACTCCATATCTGATGCGACTTGAGTGAGTAATTCAGTTCAATTCGAATGTAATTGGTGACTTTGAAATACCCGATACGCTTGGATCTTTTTTTTCTGCCAAACTAAAATAAAGTCCAAACAACGTAATAGTGTTCTTTAAAATGACCGAAGAATTTGTTTGAATGAAACAAAATATAATGTGCCGTTTTATAATACAACCTCAGTCTGCGTCGAGGTAACCATATGTTAAAAAAATACGACGTTACAGACTGCAGTTTAACCTTTTGACACGTCGAATTGCATATTGTCTAGAAATGTCCACATATTATATGTCGTGTATTTACATGTATTTTTTAAACTAATGATAAAAGAAATTATATCCGCATACAAAGTTCCGATATTTAAATGAAAGCAAGGTATTTAAAAATACAAAATATGCATAAACAATGGAGATCCTCACAGATCAAGTACATGTAGTCTTGCTGTTAAGCTGCAATGAACATTTTACAATCCATCTCTTTTGTATTAGTGCGATCACTTTCATGAGCAAAATCTTACCTTTAGATTTACCGGATTCCAAAGAGAAAATATTCCGAGCGTTTTACTCTTGTTCTTTCTTCATTTTCAAGTCTTGTGACAAATGTGAAGGTCTGTGGCATTCAATAGAATGATATGATTTAGGAGCTGGTATGAGTGATGAAAATTGTGATCGGCGGTCTTTACAGTAAAATCCAATCCTATCGGATACGTAAATGATTACATTACTACATAACTAGTTGCTCCAGTGATTGGGGATTGCTAAATTATTCAGCTATCAGAGTGTACACAAATCCCACCAACAAATCCTCAGAATTCAATGGAAACTAAACTCCCTGATATTGCTTGCATTTTATCTTGAAATCCATGAGAATTTTTTTTTTTCTGTCAGCCTCTCCGAATGTTGTGCGAGCAATACCAGGTGTAATAGCGAGTACGTATTATATGCTGGTGAAAGGTCTGCGGTTGCTTATTTAGAGTTTTAACGATTCTTCGGTGGGAATATCACCTCACTGTAAGGTTCATTTTTGCATTTTACTTATACTTGTTATTGAAGTCTCAGGTTCCTTATACTTTCATGATATATGTGTGACATGCAGTTATAAATACTGTTTATGACGGTTTATGTATAGACTTTTCCTTAATGGCGTGATATAGGTCCTATATCTTAAGTTCAAGTTTACCTATTTATCTCTAGACATATCACTAGATATAACTGTGGATATTGCTAAGCACCTGTCATATCATTTTGTTTTCAAAACAATGCTGACTACTTTGAATTCAAAACTATATTTTGCTTTATTTTAGATGAGTGTTTTCCTCTAATCTATGTAGTTCATTAGTAAGACCCTATCCATTGAGTGTGAGGGAGTTAGATGATGGAGACAGACTATAATCTGCTCGCATAATTATATACCGGTAATATACCTGACTTGAATATATACATACAACATTATTGTGTTATCTCCAAACAGATAAATATCAGTTACTCTATCGATTCCCTCACCTATGATGCAATCTGCAGAAACGGATCTTACAAATCAAGTGAGCATTATTACCATTAAGCTCTTCTTGTACATGTTATGTATTCAGATTTATTCTTTGAAATAATAAACAAAGTCCTTTCGTACATTAATTTCCAAACTGTATGACACCACAGAACAAGTAACAAAAGTTTTGTCTTTGAGGTGTAACTCATATCTTGTATACTGAATCGTAGAAATAATATATAATTATTAACAAAACAAAAACATCACACAGCTTTGAAACGAAGATATCCAGTTTCATATAAACGTAAAAAAATTAAAATAATAATGATAAGAATAATAAAAAGTCATGATCAACCCCACCTTTTTGTGATGGTGTATACGGTACTTAATTGAAAACTTCCTGCTTGTCATTGGAAATGTCTCTAATCCTCGGAGTTTGCCGAGTGGGATGAATATTCGTGTAAGTCTTAGATTGTTACAGTTGGCCTCTTGACTAACTTTGATGTCATCTGTGTCGTATTTAAAACTAGACATAAACTTACATTTTTCGGGGTGGAGAGACGATGACTGTGAAAAAGGCACTGAAACAGCAGTGCGGTTTGTACATTAATGTCACCTTTTTTCTCCTCTAAATTGTATCGTTTACGTATATTGGTTAATATTGGAGTAAACCTATCAAAGTAAATGGACTTTTACAGATGTTTATAGTATTCTACAAATATGTTTGAGTCCAGCGCATAATATATAGAGGAAAGCGAAGCACTTGGAGAAAGTAATGGTTCTTTTACAAATACATGTGTACATTGCCAGTATGGATCGAACCATAGAGAGATATGAAAGTAGAGGGCTGCTCTCTGACACGGATATGAAGGTGGAACGTAGAACAGCATTGTGTCTAGTTATATTCGATCCATTCGAGGATTTTTACCATCGTAATAAGTGAAATTTTGTGTTACCATAGTAATTAGTGAAGTTTTGTGCTACCATAGGCATAATAATAGTGAAGTTTTGTGCTACCATAGTAAAAAAAAATATAAGTGAAGTCTTGTGCTACCATAGGCATAGTAATAGTGAAGTTTTGTGCTACTATAGGCATAGTGATAGTGAAGTTTTGTGCTACCATAGTAATTAGTGAAGTCCTGTGCTACCATAGGCATAGTAGTAGTGAAGTTTTGTGTTACCATAGTAATTAGTGAACTTTTGTGTTACCATAGTAATGAGTGTAGTTTTGTGTTACTTTATAATGCACCCTTTCTTCAATGTGAATAATATTCCTCTAGGTCGCATGTAACATTGTATATTCAATGTTGACACACATTTAAGTAAATCGTTAACACTGCTTATTGTGTATAGCATGGTTTTGGTAATGTATTGTAGCAGGTAGCATTTAGAAATAATGGTTGGCTCTAAGAAAGAGCTGTCCACTTGCAACCAAGCAAGACATAAAGATCACTGCAATGACCGTCCTATGTAATAAAACCGAAGTAGCCGTTAAGAATTCGTCATTCAGCGAAATCTTTAGCAATTATGCAACACATCTTGGCAACATAAATTGTATTTTAAGATTTTATATCATGCCATCCGATGTAATAAATAGGTTTACTGTGGTGCGTTTTGTATTGGTAGATTTAGGATCTGACAAATACTAAAAATACAAAATGTAGTTGACAGTGGTTACGCAGGTTAGAAGCTGATTACATTAGCGATCAGAGTCTGGTGATAATCTGAATATATCTAAACTAGCAGTGTAATGTATCATTGTTAAATAGGGTGAAACACACACACATACACACACACACACACGCACACCAAACATACAGGCACGCACGCACGCACACATTCACACGCATACGTGTAATATATATATATATATATGTTAAACATTCATGAGATATTATAAAACAAACAAATCTTCAATGAAGTTAATTTCAGTTTTACCTTACTGTGTTTGTTTCCTGACGAAATGTTTGATTCTATTTAATGAACACATTACTTCTTTATATTTGATGAACGCATTACTGCTTTATATTCAAATGAACACATTACTGCTTTATACTTATATACTTAATGAACATTTTACTGCTTTAAATTGAATGAACACATTGCTGCTTTATATTCGATGAACACACATTACTGGTTTATATTCAATGAACACATTACTGCTTTATATTTAATGAACACATTATTGTTTTAAATTTAATGAACCCATTACTGCTTTATATTTAATGAACACATTACTGCTCTATATTGAATGAACACATTACAGCTGTATATTTAATGAACACATTACTGCTTCATATTCAGACCGGCTGCATAGATTAAAAAATCCGAATGCATCAGAGAGATCGAGAAGGGTGTCTTAAAAAGTGTCCTTGTTGTACTGATTTAATTAAAATAGATATAATTGGAATGATTCAAAACTTTCTTTAGGATGTTTTGGCAATTTGTTTAGATTAAGACAATGGGGAATATACTATAGCTACTAATTTGAAGTAATATCTTTTAAGGACATCACCTTCTGAACTACGGTAATGAAACATTTTGTTGAAACTTTGTAGGTATGATGTATTCAAGCTCTCCTACAAGTTTTGTTGTTTATTTAGATCCGTCAAGGTGTGTAACCAAGGTGGTACAACATAGGACCAAGAGAATACCTTGACAATTTTTTTCAAGCAGTTTGTTGTTTGTGAATGAGCAAATTGTGCTCAGATGAGTGATATAGGATCACTTGGAGTTATGGTTTCTGTATAGATTGCATTTTATGCACTTGCATGGCTAATGTGGTTAAGTCAATAACGATTTTTTTTCACTTTATTCTGAAGTATATTTAAAATAGATAATGATAAAATGTTCTTCAGTATAGTAATAACATAATGAAAATGATCTTCACGTGCTTACGTACAAGTCTCGTATAATATTAAACTCTTAAAATTCGAATTAAAATATAAACCAGAGCGTCTCCATTATGCAATATTAAAATCAAATCTATATTTATTGTGTTGTTTTAGACAATATTGATGCTATTTCATGTTTGTATTTGATTCGACTAAAAGCTTGACAGCAACATTCAGATGACACTATATTAAATGTTGATTGTTTTGTATAGATAATTTTGTTATAGGATGGAATCAGAGGGTAGCTCATTCTGTAATGGCCCAAAAAGTCGTTTGTCACGTGTTGTAGGTATAGGGCATATACTGGTGGATTACAAAATAAGGAAGCTTCCACAGTAAATACGGTCTGTTAGTCTGGTCCTGTGAACCCGGAAATTCACGATACAGGGGGAAATTCAATCTGATTAAAACCATATCTTTATTCCGCTTCTCTATTTGTTCCATTATACGCAATGAAACAAATAGTGAAGCGAATAAAGATATGGTTTTAATCAGATTGGGGGAAATTGAGAACATTGCTACAACGTATTAGCACGGAAAGAATAATGCTTAACATTTTGGAGATTTTCCGTGTAACGTGAACTATCTTCATGGTTACGATTTCATAAAACTTAATATAAGATTATTTTCATACGCTAAGAAGAGAAAAACAAATTCAGTTAATTTACCTTCAACACAATATGACCTTAATTATCATTAAGGCAAGGAACAATTGCAAACCGGTTTTTTAGTTGTCGGTGTAGATTTGTTGCCAGTATATGTCAGCTTTAACCGTGTTGATCTTACCGCTTAGTGCTTACTAGGAAATAATGTCGTTTGTTGTCGGTATAGGTTGGTTGTCGGTATAGATTTGTTGTCAGTAAACGTCAGTTTTAACCGTGTTGATCTTACTGCTTAGTGCTTGCTAATAAATAATGTCGATTGTTGTCGGTATAGATTGGTTGTCGGTAAGGATTTGTTGTCAGTATACGTCAGCTTTTATCGCATTGATCTTACTGCTTAGTGCTAACTAAGAAATGATGTCGTTTGTTGTCGGTATAGATTGGTTGTCGGTAAGGATTTGTTGCCAGTATACGTCAGCTTTAATCGCATTGATCTTACTGCTTAGTGCTTACTAAGAAATGATGTCGTTTGTTGTCGGCATAGGTTAGTTGTCGGTATAGCTTTGTTGGAAGTATACGCTAGCTTTAACCGTGTTGATCTTACTGCTTAGTGCTTACTAAGAAATGATGTCGTTTGTTGTCGGTATAGATTGGTTGTCAGTATAGGTTTGTTGTCGATATAGACTGGTTGCCGGTAAAGGTTGGTTGTCAGTACAGTTTTTTCGGTATAGATTGGTTGTTTGTAGAGATAGGTTGTCATTTTAGGCTTGTTGTATAGATTGGTTGTAAATATTGGTTGTTATTGTGGGTCAGTTGTCGTTATACATTGGTTGTTCGTATTGGTTGGTTGTCATAGGTTTGATTTTGGTATAGATAGGTTGTTAGTATTGGCTGGTTGTTATTATAGGTCAGTTGTCGATATAGATTGGTTGTAGTATAGGTTGGTCTTTGTTGCATTGTAATACTCATCAAATTTAGAGTAAGTTAATAACAGATATTGCCGATTTACAAGGTATTTCACGATAAACTGTTCCTTCCAGATACAAGCGCTATGTAAGGACTATGTGGGGGTGTTAGCTGTACTCAGCTCTCAATTCTATATCATGCAGCCTTGCATTGATTACATCCGCTATTATCCAACCCTCTCTCATCGATTTAGACGGAATTTGATTCCTCTTTATTTTCTCCCATAGGAAATCTATTTTAAGATCATTAAATAAAACAGTTTTACTGAAGCTTTTTCTTTGATTTACATATTATATGATATTATGTGTGCAAAGGGATGTTCAATAGTCCCATAAAGAATCTTGTCAAATAGAAGCGAGATGTTTGACATTGAAGCATTTGTTTTACCTTGATATGTGTCTAACGTACACAAGGTTCTGTCGGGAAATGGTTATATTTGACCTTGAGGGAAACCATCGTTAGTGAAACAATTAGTTTAACTACACGTTAGGATACACGGAGGTAAACATTGAACTTTCTTGACTTTGCAATGTTCAATGGCTAATTACTGAAGTTCTTTTCCGCGGACAAATGATCATAATGCTGTGCTACTATTAGTCCAGAGATCAAAGTCATTCTAGATTAATCACCTTATATGTCACAAGTTCAAGGTCAGTGCTTTCTGTAGGCAATGCTGCACTACTTATGGATTTCACACCGACGTAGCTCAATCGGTGAGGTGTTTGGTTCGTGAGCAGGAGATTCCGGGTTCGTATCCCGCCAGTGGCTTGTGGGTGTCCTGTCTTTTGGCTGAGACAACTAAACCCAAGGTCACGGGTTACAAGGTCGCGGGTTACACGTCGCCTGTAAAAGGATACGCTAAGTATCCCTCATTTCATCGCAAGGGTCCGTTGCATCGGTTTAAATTTCTGTGTGATGTAGCAGGCAAATACAACCACCAAATCAGTTTAGTAATTTTGTTATTACTTAAAACAAAAACCAAACAATCTTAAGGAATTTACACCGTACATAGAGTATATGCAATGCCTGTTAAAGATGAACTTGGTTACTGGATGAGACATGAACTCATTCCTGATGATGTTGATTATCCTTTGTATTCAGGTAAGCCACATGAAGCACATTGCTCAGATACGTATAAGAGATATCCGTTACATACCTTGTCTGTTAAGACAATGACCGCACGGGTTCAACTTCAGTATCAAGCGCACACACGTTTAATGCTTAGCAGTCACAGATGACACATTGGTATTGAAGTTTGTTTTTCCTTTTTATCTCTTTAATGATCTATCTACGTACGTTTATGACTTTGTTTTAACAATATCTATTTATTGATATGTCCAATATAAATGTGATTTTACCCGCGGACCCACTTGAACTTATCACGAGACACAACATTTGTAACATTCGATTCGGAAATATTGTAAAGGGATGGACAAATGAAAATATCTCAAAATGTATTAAAGAGACAGTCATATATTTTTCGTTCGAAAAGGTGTTTCCGTTTTTGTATCCGCCATAGAAGCCGGTATAGCCCAGTGGTTGAGGTGCTTTGCTCGTGACCAGGAGGCCCGGGTTCGACTCCCGCCATGAATACACCGGTATTTTGTCTTTGGGATGAGACAGTAAAAACCGAGATCCCGTGTCGAGGTATGGGTGGCACGTAAAAGATCCCTCACTACTTTGGATGGCTCCGTTGCAAAGATCTAAATTTTTATACGATGCATCAAGTTAATGTCGTCACCATATATGTGAAATAATCGTGGAGTGACGTAATCGATCAATCAGTTTAATCATATTTTGAATACGCATTTGTCTGTGAGTCCGTCCGTCCGGCGTCAACACTTTGCGTTTTGCTTGATCTGTAGCATACCGTTTATAACACCAACTTCATACTTGGTCAGTTTGTAGACATTGATTTCGATTTTACGCTTCAGTGTGCACTCTGATTTTGCGTTTAGCTTGATTTATTACATACTATTAATGATACCAACTTCAAACTTGATCAGTTTGTAGACATTAATGAGTTCTTTTTCTCGACCAACAAAAAAAATTGGTGACGTTGACCTCGATTTTATGCTTCAGTGAACACAGTCTAATTTTGCATTTAACTTTAAACTTTATCTATTATACAGCGATTAAGAAACAAGTTAACTTATATAAATCTCGCTTGTTGACACGTATCTTGACGTAAGGGTGTCGTTTGTGTTGGAGGAAACCAGAGTACCGGAGAAAACCCACGAAGCCAGGTTGGTGACAGCCTTACCATCTTACGTATCACACCGGGAATCGAACCAGGGTCACATTGGTGTTAAGAGAGCGCGCTTCCATCTGTGCTACCTGGCCCCCACTTCATTGAGCACAGACTGATTTTGCGCTTAGCTTGATTTATTGCATACTATTAATGATACCAACTTCAAACTTGGTCAGTTTGTAGACATTAATGAGTTCTTCCTGACCAACACAAAATTTGGTGACCTTGACCTCGATTTTACGCTTGAGTGAACACAGTCTAATTTTGCGTTTAGTTTGATTTCTGACATACCATTAATAATACCATCTTCAAACCTCTGGAAACATCTTCAGACTTAAAGAGACATGTTTTCAGATAAGATTCTACAGGTAGACTATGATGTTATAGTTTACAATCCAGTCTTCTGTATTTGACGGCTTCTTGTATTGAAATCCTAATGCTTTTTAAAAATTGTTATAGATTTCTTGTCCGATCTATATTTTGTTGTGTGGAGAATTGTATTAGGAAGGAATTAATTTTCTTTTATAGAACTTTTGATTCCCAATAATTTCAATCATTTACGTTAAAACAATGTAAAACTCATATTGCGATGAAGGATGTTCATAAATAAAGCAGTGTATAAACTCTAAATGCGTACTGTCCTGGGTTTTACATGCGTTGGGGTGTACAGGCGCTGCACGAAGGGAAAACTTACTCAGAATAGAATGTTTATATTAAATGATGATTAACATGCTATGTATATAGCCTACTAATGCTGACAAACAGCATGAACTAAGTGATGTTGTCTCAAAACAGCGTGAACTGAGTGATGTCTCAAAACATCATGAACCGAGTGATGTCTCAAAACAGCATGAACTAAGTGATGTTGTCGTAAAACAGCATGCAGTAAGCGATGTTGTCTCAAAACAGTATGAAGTAAGTGATGTCTCAAAACAACATGAACTAGGCGATGTCTCAAAACAGCATGAACTAAGTGATATCTCAAAACAGCATGAAGTAAGTGATGTCTCAAAACAGCTTGAACTAAGTGATATCTCAAAACAGCATGAAGTAAGTGATGTCTCAAAACAGCTTGGTCTAAGTGATGTTGTCTCATAACAGCTTGAACTAAGTGATGTTGTCTCATAACAGCTTAGAATAAGTGATGTTGTCTCAGAACAGCGTGAACTAGGTGATGTTATCTGACAAACAGCATGAACTAAGTGATGTTGTCTCAAAACTGCACTACATCACAAGGTTGCCATTTCTTGTACTACACCACAAGGTTGCCATGTCTTGTACTACATCACAAGGTTGGCATGTCTTGTACTACACCACAAGGTTGCCATGTTTTGTACTACATCACAAGGTTGGCATGTCTTGTACTACATCACAAGGTTGGTATGTCTTGTACTACATCACAAGGTTGGCATGTCTTGTACTACATCACAAGGTTGGCATGTCTTGTACTACATCACAAGGTTGACATGTCTTACACTACATCACAAGGTAGTACAAGACATGGCAACCTTGTGATGTAGTACAAGACATGGCAACCTTGTGATGTAGTACAAGACATACCAACCTTGTGATGTAGTACAAGACATGCCAACCTTGTGATGTAGTACAAGACATGCCAACCTTGTGGTGTAGTACAAGACATGCCAACCTTGTGATGTAGTACAAGACATGCCAACCTTGTGATGTAGTACAAGACATGGCAACCTTGTGGTGTAGTACAAGACATGCCAACCTTGTGATGTAGTACAAGACATGCCAACCTTGTGATGTAGATAGGTCTAAAACGCATGTTGAGTATAAATTCCATATTTTCATAGAAAGTATCAACTTTTTAACTATCCGGTTTTTGAAAATTTAGCCATTTAGAAATAGATCTGCCTGATGCATTGTGTAGAAATTTATACCTTTGTAAAGGACCCACCCGAAACAGTGACGGATCTTTTACTTTCCACATGTAGTGTGACATGGGACCTCGGTTTTTACTGTCTTGTCCGGATGCCGATGTACCCACGGTGGTAGTCAAGCCCGGGACCTTCTCAGTCACGAGCCGAGTACGTCATCAACTGAGCCACATCGGTTTCACAGTGATTAAAAGAATTGCAAAGAAACACTTACAAATAACATCTTAGTATAGAATACCGTAAATTAATTAACTTACCTTTGAAGTCTACCGACAAATTGTGCGTCAGCGCCGGTTATTGTATCGGTACGCTGTAACATTATTTTTCTCTGAATTATTGAGCAGCAATACCTCAAAATGATCTATGACTAGAATTAAGTTATTTTTCAACTCCATTAAATGACAAAAACTATCGACTAACATTATAACTATCGACTAAGATGACATTGTAGACTATCAGATAACATGACATTGTAGACTATCGGCTAACATTACATTGTAGACTATCGGCTAATATGACATTGTAGACTATCGGCTAAGATGACATTGTAGACTATCAGATAACATGACATTGTAGACTATCGGCTAACATTACATTGTAGACTATCGGCTAACATGACATTGTAGACTATTGGCTAACATGATATCGTAGACTATCGGCTTACATGACATTATAGACTATCGGCTAACATGACATTGTAGACTATCGGCTAACATAATGTAGACTATTGGCTAACATGACATTGTAGACCATCGGCTAACATGACATTATAGATTATCGGCTAACATTACATTGTAGACTATCAGCTAACATGACATTATAGACTGTCGGCTAAGATGATATTGTAGACTATCGGCTAACATGACATTGTAGACTATCGATTAACATGAGCAGTCGGGTATGTAATAAGTAACTAAACATGTATCCACCATTTTTAGTTTAATTTGAGATTTTATCTGCAACAGTGCTACATGTGAAAGCTTCAATTTTTATAGTATAATGTGACAGCCATAAATCATGTACATGCATTGGAATTACAGAGATATTGAAACTTTTCTTCTGTTGTTATTTATTTTAGAAATTTTGCCATTGCAAATTAAAGAAATGTAAAGCAAAATTTCAATGTCTGTTACAAATCGAACTGGATTTCAGACGTTTTACATGTGTCTTAAATGGAATGTTCTTTGCTACGTCGATGTCAGTCCGTCTATAAAGTAAACGCTTTCTAACCTTTATAATTTCTATATGCTTTAGTAGATTAATTTCATATTTGGCAGATATAGTTGTTATGGGAATGATGGTATGTCGGTATATTAATCCAGTACATCCAAGATCAAAATCCAGATGAATTTCCATGAGATTTTCGTGTCCAATCATTAACTTCTACATGCCAAGTCAGTTCATACTTTCAAGAAATGTTCCTTATAGTGAAAAAAGAGTTTACTGAAGGACATGCCTTCAGGTTCAAGGACACTATGATTTGGGTACATCTGTATGCTAGGTCTGACATGTAACTTCTACATTTTTCATGGATATAAATGCATGTGCTATGAAAACAAAAATTAAAGGAGAGGCAAAGCGATATGTCATGACCTTGAACAAAAAATCCAAGGTCAAAGTAATATTGAGCTTTTTCGCCTTCGGCTCAGGTGAGCTATTGTGATCAATCGTCCTCCGTCGTCCGTCCGTCGCGTGCTTTTCTACATTTTCGACTTCTTCTCCAGAACCGCTACACAAAATTTCACCAAACTTCATAGGAAGTAAGTACTCAAGGTCCTTTACCAACTTTGTGTTTTTCGTGCCCATCCGTAATCCAAAATGGCTGCCATTGGCTCTGATTGGTTAACACATTTTCGACTTCTTCTCCAGAACGGCTGCACAGAATTCGTTTAAACCTCATAGGAAGTAAGTACTCAAGGTCCTCTACCAAGTTTGTGTTTTTCGTACCCATCCGTAATCCAAGATGGCCACCGTTGTCTCTGATTGGTTGACACATTTTCAACTTCGTCTTCAGAACCGCTGCACAGATTTTCACCATACCTCATAGGAAGTAAGTACTCAAGGTCCTCTACCAAGTTTGTGTTTTACGTGCCCATCCGTTATCGAAGATGGCCGCCATTGTCTCTGATTGGTAGACACATTTTCGACTTCCTCTTCAGAACCGCTAAATAGAATTTCACCATACCTCATAGGAAGTAAGTGCTCAAGGTCCTCTACCAAGTTTGTGTTTTTCGTACCGATCCGTTATCGAGGATGGCCGCCTTTGGCTCTGATTGGTTGACACATTTTGGACTTCTTCTCCAGAAGCGCTGCAAAGAATTTCAACAAACCTCATAGGAAGTAAGTACTCAAGGTCCTCTACCACGTTTGTGTTTTTCGTGCCCATCCGTAATCCAAGATGGCCGCCATTGTCTCTGATTGGTTGACACATTTTCGACTTCTTCTTCAGAACAGCTAAACAGAATTTTACCATACCTCATAGGAAGTAAGTACTCAAGGTCCTTTACCAACTTTGTGTTTTTCGTGCCCATCCGTAATCCAAAATGGCCGCCATTGGCTCTGATTGGTTGACACATTTTCGACTTCTTCTCCAGAAGAGCTGCACAGAATTTCACCATACCTCATAGGAAGTAACTACTCAAGGACCTCTACCAAGTTTTTGTTTTTTGTGCCCATCCGTAATCCAAGATGGCCGCCATTGGCTCAGATTGGTTGACACATTTTGGACTTCTTCTCCAGAAGCGCTACACAGATATTCACCAAACCTCATAGGACGTAACTACTTGAGGTCCTCTACAAAGTTTGTGTTTTTCGTGCCGATCCGTAATCCAAGATGGCCGCCATTGGCTCTGATTGGTTGACACATTTTGGACTTCTTCTCCAGAACCGCTGCACAGAATTTCACCAAACTTCATAGGAAGTAACTGCTTAAGGTCCTCTACCAAGTTTGTGTTTTTCGTGCCCATCCGTAATCCAAGATGGTCGCCATTGGCTCTGATTGGTTGACACATTTTCGACTTCTCTAGAACGGCTGCACAGAATTCCACCAAACCTCATAGGAAGTAAGTACTCAAGGACCTCTACCAAGTTTGTGTTTTTCGTGCCCATCCGTAATCCAAGGTGGCCGCCATTGGCTCTGATTGGTTGACACATTTTCGACTTCTTCTCCACAAGTGCTACACAGAATTTCACCAAACCTCATAGGAAGTAGGTACTCGAAGTCCTCTACCAAGTTTGTGTTTTTCGTGCCGATCCGTAATCCAAGATGGCCGCCATTGGCTCTGATTGGTAGACACATTTTGGGCTTCTTCTCCACAAGCGCTACACAGAATTCCATTAAACCTCATAGGAAGTAAGTACTCGAGGTCCTCTACCAAGTTTGTGTTTTTCGTGCCGATCTGTAATCCAAGATGGCCGCCATTGGCTCTGATTGGTAGACACATTTTGGACTTCTTCAAAAGGACTGCACAAAATATAACCAAACCTTATAGAACGTCTTGTAGAAAAAATGCAAAATTTTCTACTGAAATGAGCTGTCATTTTATTGTAAATAAGCAATTTGTGCTCAGGTGAGCGATATAGGCCAATTTGAGCCTTTTGTTTGAGCTTTTTTATCCGCTTCGTAATTTCTACGTGTTATTAGAATATTTACATGCTTGCTAAAATGTCCCTTATGATGAAACGATGTTATGACCTTGAGTCAAGGTCACGACACTAAGGCTCAGATCACTATGAAGTGTGGTAAAATCTTAATAGCTACATGTATGTCTCATAATTTCAGTATTTTTCTAGGTTTTTTATTCCCGTCTTTGATTTCTTTCCCCAGTCTGGTGGTCCATTCGTTTGTATCCTTGTCTTTAACACATTGACATGTTAGAAAATTGGTTCCCTGAAATTAAGCGAAGGGCGTATAATGCATCGTCGGCGTTGCTGTTTTTACTTTCTTAAATATTTCATTTGCGATGTGTATCAAAAGAATTTCTTCTTCGTTGATGTATCTTAAATCAGGGTTTACACATATGTTTGTAGTATACTTTGAGGCATTAAGCTTGTCAATCCATTGATTTTATTACTGTTGGCGACCGTAGTTGTAAATAATTCTAAATGAACTGTAAGACAACCTTTGGTAGTTAATTTTATTTTGCAATTTTTATGACACGGACTGTTAAACGTTTTCAATCAATGTCCTGAGGAGGATTCCGAGACTATCTACAGCACGACAGCTATCGTCAAGTATATATGCACGTTTTCAATATGTCGCTCATCAGATGTCTGATTTCCCTCCGGAACGATCTGCGGTAGATTGGATGATATGAAGAGGTTATAGGAAGACTTCTTTTCACCCTACTCATAACTCTTAAATGTATTAACGTCAGGTTCATAGTCCATTAACTCGTCTACTGTATATCGCTAGGTGTTGGGTGACCGTTTGAGTTCTAGGTCCTCAGCACATGGTGCATGTTGACTGACCGAGTGGGCTGTTGATCCTAAGTATATCGCTAGGTGTTGGGTGACCGTTTGAGTTCTAGGTCCTCAGCACATGGTGCATGTTGACTGACCGAGTGCGCTGTTGATCCTAAGTATATCGCTAGGTGTTCGGTGACCGTTTGAGTTCTAGGTCCTCAGCACATGGTGCATGTTGACTGACCGAGTGCGCTGTTGATCCTAAGTATATCGCTAGGTGTTGGGTGACCGTTTGAGTTCTAGGTCCTCAGCACATGGTGCATGTTGACTGACCGAGTGCGCTGTTGATCCTAAGTATATCGCTAGGTGTTGGGTACCGTTTGAGTTCTAGGTCCTCAGCACATGGTGCATGTTGACTGACCGAGTGCGCTGTTGATCCTAAGTATATCGCTAGGTGTTGGGTGACCGTTTGAGTTCTAGGTCCTCAGCACATGGTGCATGTTGACTGACCGAGTGCGCTGTTGATCCCAAGTATACGCTGGATGTTGGTTGACCGAATAATGTACAGTTGTCGTTAGTATGATTTTGATTTCGGTTGACCAAGTGAGCAAAGTTCCTTAGTATGCTTGGACCGTCGGTTGACCGAGTAAGCTGCAAGTCCTTAGTAGGCTTGGAATGTTAGGTGACCGAGTAAGCTACATGTTCTTACTGTACTTGGAATGTCGGTTGACCATGTTTGTATAGGTCCTTAGTATGCTTGGAATGTCGGTTGATCGAGTAAGCTATTGGTCCTTAGTATGCTTGGAATGTTAGGTGACCGAGTAAGCTATAAGTCCTTAGTATGCTTGGAATGTTAAGTGACCGAGTAAGCTATAAGTCCTTAGTATGCTTGGACTTTCGGTTGACACAGTAAGCTATAGGTCCTCAGTATGCTTAGAAAGTCGATTGACTGAGTAAGCTACATACATAGTATACTTACACTGTTAGGTGACCGAGTAAGCTATAGTATGTTCAGATGTCACGTGACCGAGTAAGCTACAGATCCTTAGTTTGTTTGGAATGTTGTTTGACCGAGTAAGCTATAGGTCCTAAGTATGCTTAGAGTGTTGGTTGATTGAATAAAGTACATGGCCGAGTAAGCTACAGGTCAATAGTATGCATAGAATGTCGATATACCGAGTAAGTTACAGGTCTTTAATATGCGTTGAATGTCGGTTCACCTAGTAAGATATAGGTCTGTCGTATGCTTAGAATGTCGGTTGACTGAGTGAGTGAGCTATAGGTGCTTATTATGCCTAGAATGTTGATTGACCGAGTAAGCTATAAGTCCTTCGTATGCTTGGACTTTCGGTTGACACAGTAAGCTATAGGTCCTTAGTATGCTTAGAAAGTCAGTGGACAGAGTAAGCTACAAGTCCTTAGTATGTTTATAATGTCGATTGACCGAGTAAGCTACATGTCCTTAGTATGCTTGGAATGTTGGTTGACCGAGTAAGCTACAAGTCCTTGGTAACCTAAAGTGTCATTTGTTTGAGTAAGCTACATGTCGTAAGTGTGCTTGAAATGTCGGTTGACCGTGTACGCTACAGGTCATTGGCATGCTTGGAATGTCGGTTGATCGAGTTAGCTACATGTCGTAAGTGTGCTTGGAATGTTAGTTGATCGAGCAAGCTGCCGAACCTTAGTATGCTTGGAATGTCGTTTGACCAAGTAAGCTGCAGGAAGCTTGTTTCTAAATCTTTTTAATTTCTTCCTTACACTTTTATCTTGTTTCTGTTTACTACTTTCCTTGACAAAGAATTGTTTTTCCGGTTTCAGAGTCCAGTGAGAGTTGACTTTTTATGCCCCTGGACTTGTAGACCTAGGGTACAGATAGCATTTGGGTTGTCTCTCTGTTTGTGGGGCTGTCTATCATTCCGTCTGTTCTTTCCCGTTTTCATTAAAAGAGGCAAAACATTGCAAATGTAAGTGATATGACTTTCATATTTCACATGTGCAGTGCTGGTGGAAAGACCTTTTTTGTACACTAATATTTACCTACTGACCTGGACTTTGAAATTTGACCTATATTCAGGAAAACACCTTAAGCTATAACTTTTGAATGTTTTAAGCGTGACATAGCTTTAATATTTCACATATGCATGTCTTGCGGTATTACGTTTCTACTACTACTACAAAAAATGACCTTGTGATCTTGCCTCTGGAGTTTGACATAAATTCAGGAAAAATAGTTCATGCTATAAATATTGAATGGTATGTGATAGGACTTAAATATTTCACATGTGTATTCTTGTGACAAGACCTTTCCTGTAGTACCATAATTTATTACCTCTTGACCTTAATCGTGACCTTTGAACTACATTTAAAAAGTTTTAACATTGGTTTATAACTTTTGATTCGTAAGAGGTAGAGCTTTCATATTTCACATGCGTGTTCCTTGTGACAAGACCTTTCCGCCAGAACAATAATTTTTGACATCGTGACCTTTGACCTACTTCTTTAAAGCTTTAACATTGGTTTAACTTTTTAATCGTAAGAGGTAGGACTTTAATATTTAAAATGCATATACCTTGTGACACGACCTTTTCGACAGAAACATAATTTTGACATTGTGACATTGACTGTGACCCTTGACCTATATTTAAACACTTAGCATCGGTTAATAATTTATGAATTGTAAGAAGTCGGACTTCCGTATTTCGCATGTGTATTTTCATAGTGCGTGGTGGGGTGGGTTGTAATCAAGATATAGTACATCGCAAATTTTGGGGTTATTTGGACTTTGTTGCCACCGGGGACATTCTTGTTTCACAAACATATCTTGTTTTATCTCCTATTCTTCTCCTTTCTGCAGTGGTACACAGAACCTCGAATGCATAGGCTACATATAAAAATAATAACACAGTGGTCGCTTTTCCACATTGGACTTTGATTCTCAATTTTCTCTTTAGAATTTTTGTCCTTACTGACCACTAGGTTTTAAGATATTAGGTACGTCGGTACTCCTCCACTTGATTGGTTTTGTCATTTACTGGGGCACATTAAGTTCTGCAGAAAGTATTCCATGAATTTTTGTTCCGAGATGTCGGACTAATTTGCATTCTTTTGGGGTTTTTCTTTTTCGCTTGTTCGTTTCTTTGGGTAAGATATTTTGCAATACGAATTTTATTTTATCGGTCATTGACTTTTTGGTTATCTCCTTCCTTTAAGTAAGAAATTCGAAACACCCCCTCCCCCCATGTTGATAAGTAAGTATAATTGTCTTACTCTTGCCAATATCCGTGGTGTGGATAAGTAAAACTAAGTGTCTTACTCTGTGTTTCGGTTCTAATTTGAAACATAGTAGGTACATGTAACCATAAATGCTCTCTACTATGTGTTTCATACCCAAATACAAATTAAGACACTTTATTTCTTAAAGACAATCTAGTGCTTGTGATATTCAAGGATTGAAATATTAAGTATTTTCATTTTAACATTACATCATTCTCTACGTCTTTTTCTCTTACCCTGTTGTTGATTATTTAACTTAAATGAATTACATAATGTATCTTTTAAGTACTATGTGAGTTTTATATATGTAGAGATGAAATTTATTGGTTGGTTGGTTGATTGGTGTTTTACGTCGCTTTCAACAATATTTCAGTTATATCGCGACATGGAAGCAGGAGGTTACCAACCTCTTAAACATAGTGGCGCAACCCGGGAATCGAACCCGGATCGTCGGCGCCGCAAGCCAAGCGCTTAACCACTACACCACGCCTGCCCCTGAAATTTATCGGCAAATACTTGTATTATTAGCAATAACACCCAGAGTCTATGCATATATACGTGTAAAAAGATCGATAACAGTCTCATAAACTGATCGTATATTTATGTCGATTTCCGGTTATGGAGAGGTATATACTGAGGCTCCGCTGATTTCAACACAACGAGTTTCAACAGTACATTTTTATCACTCTTGAATTAACGGCAAAAGCTGATTATTCCTGTCATATCTCATCCTTTGTGACACTGTATAAAGTTGCCAGTGGATCTGAATTCTGTTCATTTTGAAAGTTGACAGGATATAGAAATATGGAAACTTTATAAAATCACAATTCTTTTGTAATTCAGCCATTATCATCTAATCTGGATCATACCTTGTTTTGTCTGTATCGTATTTTGTTTCGTGTGGGTCATACCTTGTTTCGTGTGGGTCATACTTTGTTTCGTCTGGGTCATACCTTGTTCTTGTGGGACATACCTCGTACCGTCTTGGTTGTACTTTGTTTCGTCTGGGTCGTACCTGTTTCGTGTGGGTCATACCTTGTTTCGTGTGGGTCATACCTTGTTTCGTGTGGTTTCGTCTGGGTCGTGCCTTGTTTCGTCTGGGTCATACCTTGTTTCGTGTGGGTCATAACTTGTTTCGTCTGGGTCGTACCTTGTTTCGTCTAGCTTCGTCTGGGTCATACCTTGTTTCGTCTGGTTTCGTCTGGGTCATACCTTGTTTCGTCTGGGCCATACCTTGTTTCTTCTGAGTCCTACTTTGTTTCGTCTGAGTCGTACCTTGTTTCGTCTGGGTCATACCTTGTTTCGTCTGGGTCATACCTTGTTTCGTTTGGTTTTGTCTGGGTCATACCTTGTTTCGTGTGAGTCATACCTTTATTTGTCTGGGTCATACCTTGTTTCGTGTGAGTCATACCTTTATTTGTCTGGGTCGTACCTTGTTTCTTCTGGGTCATACCTTGTTTCGTGTGGGTCGTACCTTGTTTCATGTGGCTTCGTCTGGGTCATACCTTGTTTCGTCTGGGTAATACCTTGTTTCGTGTGGGTCATACCTTGTTTGTGTGGGTCATACCTTGTTTTTTCTGGGTAATAGCTTGTTTTGTATGGATCATACCTTGTTTCGTCTGGGTCGTACCTTGTTTTGTCTGTGTCGTACTTTGTTTCGTCTGGGTCATACCTTGTTTCGTCTGGTTTCGTCTGGATCATACATTGTTTCGTCTGCTTTTTTCTGGGTCGTACCTTGTTTTGTCTGGGTCGTACCTTGTTTCGTCTGGTTTCGTCAGGATCATACCTTGTTTCGTCTGCTTTTGTCTGGGTCGTATCTTGTTTCGCATGGGTCGTACCTTGTTTTGTATGGGTCGTACCTTAATTCGTCTGGGTCATATCTTGTATCGTCTGGGCCGTACCTTGTTTCGTCTGGGTCATACCTTGTTTCGTCTGGATCGTTCCCTGTTTCGTCTGGGTCGTACTTTGTTTCGTCTGATTTCGTCTGAGTCATACCTTGTTTGGTGTGGGTCATACCTTGTTACGTCTGGCTTCGACTGAGTTGTACCTTGTTTCGTCTGAGTCATAATTTGTTTAGTCGGGGTCGTACCTTGTTTTGTCTGGGTCTTACTATGTTTCGCCTGGATCATACCTTGTTTCGTCTCGTTTCGTCTTGGTAGTACCTTGTTTCTTCTTGGTCATACCTTGTTTCATGTGGGTCATACCTGGTTTCATGTGGGTCATACCTTGTTTTGTTTGGGTCGTACTTTGTTTCGTGTGGGCCATACCTTGTTTCGTGTGGGTCATACCTTGTTTTGTCTGGGTCATACCTTGTTTCGTCTGGGTCGTACCTTGTTTTGTCTGGGTCGTACTGTGTTTCGTCTGGGTCATACTTTGTTTCGTCTCGTTTCGTCTGGGTCGTACCTTCTTTCTTCTGGGTCATACCTTGTTTCGTGTGGGTCATACCTTGTTTCGTCTGGGTCGTACTTTGTTTCGTCTGGGTCGTACTTTGTTTCGTCTTGGTCGTACCTTGTTTTGTCTGGTTTCGTTTAGGTCGTACCTTGTTTCGTCTGGGTCATACCTTGTTTCGTCTGGGTCATACATTGTTTCGTCTGGGTCATACCTTGTTTCGTGTGGGTCATCCCTTGATTTGTCTGGGTCGTACCTTGTTTTTTCTGGGTCATACCTTGTTTCTTGTGGGTCATACCTTGTTTTGTCTGGGGGTCGTACTTTGTTTCGTCTTGGTCATACCTTGTTTCATCTGGATCATACCTTGTTTTGTCTGGGTAGTACCTTGTTTTGTCTGGGTCATACCTTCTTCGTCTGGGTCGTACCTTGTTTCGTGTAGGTCGCACCTTGTTTCATCTGGTTTCGTCTGAGTCATACCTTGTTTCGTGTGGGTCGTACCTTGTTTCGTCTGGGTCATACCTTGTTTCGCCTGGGTCGTACCTTGTTTCGTCTGGTTCTTACCTTGTTTCGTCTGGTTCATACCTTGTTTTGTCTGGGTCATACCTTGTTTCGTCCGAGTCGTACCTAGTTTTGTCTGGGTCATACCTTGTTTTGTCTGGGTCGTACTTTGTTTCGTTTTGGTCGTACTTTTTTTCGTCTGGGTCATACCTTGTTTCGTCTGGTTTCGTCTAGGTCGTACCTTGTTTTGTCGGGGTCGTATCTTGTTTCGCTTGGTTTGTTCCTTGTTTCGTCTGGTTTCATTTTGGTCATACCTTGTTGCGCCTGGGTAGTACCTTGTTTCGTCTGGTTTCACCTGGGTCATACCTTGTTTTGTCTGGGTCGTACTTTGGTTTCGTCTGGGTCATACCTTGTTTTGTCTGGGTCATACCTTTTTTCGCCAGGGTCATACCTTGTTTCGTCTGGGTCATACCTTGTTTCGTAAATGTTTTAAAGCCAGGCTTGCATATGACTTGGATGTATCATGGACCGAGGTTATTGAAAAATGTCAAGGCCTCTTGCAGGAGTTCTTTTTTTTTTTTTGAGGTTGGGTCATATTTCTGAATGAAAAACCTTCGGAATGATTAATGCGTTCTCTCTTCGGTGCTGTCCTTAAACGTGTGTGAAATATTTTTTTATCAGATACACAAAATCTTATGTACCCAAAACCCATTATAAGGACTAGTCTATCTTGTATATTGATAACTTGAACATTTATACGTATATATTATTTGCAGGATGTCACTGCAGGGTCAGTCGCAGTGTTTAAAATTATAGCGGCCACTTTGGATGGTAAAGACAAATTTACCACGTTCTATTATCAGGTAAGCTGTCTTACTTTATTAATTTGCCGGAATGAAATGTCGGGAAAGCTACTGACTTGCCTCCGTGCGTTGGTCCGTCCTCGAAATAAAAAATATCAGTCTGAGCGATATTTTTTTAACTTTATAACTTTAAAATTTCACATGTACGTTTCTCATGACAAGAACTTTCGTTTGGCACAATGACTTTTGACCTAGTGATCTTAACCTTGGAGTTTGACCTTCTTTTCAAACCCTTTAACCTGGGCTGTATCTTTTGAACCGTTAGCGGTAGAGCTTTAATATTTCACCTGTATGTTACTCATCATAAAAGCATAACTTTATGCATATTGACCTTCACCTTGGATTTTGACCTACTTTTAAGATCTTTAGCCTGAGGCCAGTTGTCCGAGACTTTAACCACTGGTTAAACTAACGAATGATTAAATTTCATCTGACTATATCATTAAAATGAAAAGGCATTAAGTCATAGTCTGTGTACTGATTTGTAGAATATTTAAGAAGCTTTGTAAAGTAATTAAGATTTTTATACAGAAATCATATAAATCAAATTAATTGTCTCGCAACCTTTAACCACTGGTTAAAGTTTTGAACAACTGGCCCCTGGTCTGTATCTTTTGAACCAAATGGAGTAGGAGTAGGACTAGAGTTATCTAGTGACAACATAACCTAGAGTTATCTAGTGACAACATAACCTAGAGTTATCTAGTGACAACATAACCTAGAGCTATCTAGTGACAACATAACCTAGAGTTATCTAGTGACAACATATAGTAGAGCTATCTAGTGACAACATATACTAGAGTTATCTAGTGACAACATATACTAGAGTTATCTAGTGACAACATATACTAGAGTTATCTAGTGACAACATATACTAGAGTTATCTAGTGACAACATATACTAGAGTTATCTAGTGACAACATATACTAGAGTTATCAAGTGACAACATATACTAGAGTTATCTAGTGACAACATATACTAGAGCTGTCTAGTGACAACATATACTAGAGTTATCTACTGACAACATATACTAGAGTTATCTTGTGACAACATATACATGTACATTATTATATATATATATATTCTTGCCAAAAAAACCCCCCCATTTTAAGTGATACATGTATATGTTTATCATAATATTTACGCTGTTTTGAAGGTTTTGTCTCGTGGACGTCACATAATCGGTGGACAGATTAATGTGGCCAGTACAACAAGACCAAACAATATTCATCAGATCTCAGGTAGAGTGAAATAAATAGATTAATATAACCAGTACAACAAATAGCAAACAATAATTATCAGATCTCATGTAGAGTGAAATAAATAGATTAATATGACCAGTACAACAAATAGCAAATAATATTCATCAGATCTCAGGTAGAGTGAAATAAATAGATGAATATGGCCAGTACAACAAATAGCAAACAATATTCATCAGATCTCATGTAGAGTGAAATAAATAGATTAATATGACCAATACAACAAATAGCAAACAATAATTATCAGATCTCATGTAGAGTGAAATAAATAGATTAATATGACCAGTACAACAAATAGCAAACAATATTCATCAGATCTCAGGTAGAGTGAAATAAATAGATTAATATAACCAGTACAACAAATAGCAAACAATAATTATCAGATCTCATGCAGAGTGAAATAAATAAATTAATATGACCAGTACAACAAATAGCAAACAATATTCATCAGATCTCATGTAGAGTGAAATAAATAGATTAATATGACCAGTACAACAAATAGCAAACAATATTCATCAGATCTCAGGTAGAGTGAAATAAATAGAATAATATGATTAGTACAGCAAATATCAAACAATATTCATCAGATCTCATGTAGAGTGAAATAAATAGAATAATATGACCAGCACAACAATTAGCAAACAATATTCATCAGATCTCAGGTAGAGTGAAATAAATAGATGAATATGACCAGTACAACAAATAGCAAACAATATTCATCAGATCTCAGGTAGAGTGAAATAAATAGATTAATATAACCAGTACAACAAATAGCAAACAATAATTATCAGATCTCATGCAGAGTGAAATAAATAAATTAATATGACCAGTACAACAAATAGCAAACAATATTCATCAGATCTCATGTAGAGTGAAATAAATAGATTAATATGACCAGTACAACAAATAGCAAACAATATTCATCAGATCTCAGGTAGAGTGAAATAAATAGAATAATATGATTAGTACATCAAATATCAAACAATATTCATCAGATCTCATGTAGAGTGAAATAAATAGAATAATATGACCAGCACAACAATTAGCAAACAATATTCATCAGATCTCAGGTAGAGTGAAATAAATAGATGAATATGACCAGTACAACAAATAGCAAACAATATTCATCAGATCTCAGGTAGAGTGAAATAAATAGAATAATATGACCAGTACAACAAATAGCATACAATATTCATCAGATCTCATGTAGAGTGAAATAAATAGAATAATATGACCAGTACAACAAATAGCAAACAATAAAATAGCAAACAATATTCATCAGATCTCATGTAGAGTGAAATAAATAGATTAATATGGCCGGCACAACAATCAGCAAACAATATTCATCAGATCTCGGGTAGAGTGAAATAAATAGAATAATATGGCCGCCACAACAATTAGCAAACAATATTCATCAGATCTCATGTAGAATGAAATAAATAGAATAATATGGCTGGCACAACAAATAGCAAACAATATTCATCAGATCTCATGTAGAGTGAAATAAATAGATTAATATGGCCGGTACAACAAATAGCAAACAATATTCATCAGATCTTAGGTAGAGTGAAATAAATAGATTAATATGGCCGGCACAACAATTAGCAAACAATATTCATCAGATCTCAGGTAGAGTGAAATAAATAGATTAATATGGCCGGTATAACAATCAGCAAACAATATTCATCAGATCTCATGTACAGTGAAATAAATAGATTAATATGGCCGCCACAACACTCAGCAAACAATATTCATCAGATCTCAGGTAGAGTGAAATAAATAGAATAATATGGCCGGCACAACAATGAGCAAACAATATTCATCAGATCTCAGGTAGAGTGAAATAAATAGAATAATATGGCCGGCACAACAATTAGCAAACAATATTCATCAGATCTCAGGTAGAGTGAAATAAATAGAATAATATGGCCGGCACAACAATTAGCAAACAATATTCATCAGATCTCATGTAGAGTGAAATAAATAGAATAATATGGCTGGCACAACAATAAGCAAACAATATTCATCAGATCTCAGGTAGAATGAAATAAATAGAATAATATGGCCGGCACAACAATTAGTAAACAACATTCATCAGATCTCATGTAGAGTGAAATAAATAGAATAATATGGCTGGCACAACAATTAGCAAACAATATTCATCAGATCTCAGGTAGAATGAAATAAATAGAATAATATGACCAGCACAACAATTAGCAAACAATATTCATCAAATCTCAGGTAGAGTGAAATAAATAGATTAATATGACCAGTACCACAAATAGCAAAGAATATTCATCAGATCTCATGTAGAGTGAAATAAATAGATTAATATGGCCGGCACAACAATCAGCAAACAATATTGATCAGATCTCATGTAGAGTGAAATAAATAGAATAATATGGCCGGCACAACAAATAGCAAACAATATTCATCAGATCTCATGTAGAGTGAAATAAATAGATTAATATGGCCGGTACAACAAATAACAAACAATATTCATCAGATCTTAGGTAGAGTGAAATAAATAGATTAATATGGCCGGCACAACAATTAGCAAACAATATTCATCAGATCTCATGTAGAGTGAAATAAATAGATTAATATGGCCGGTACAACAATCAGCAAACAATATTCATCAGATCTCATGTACAGTGAAATAAATAGATGAATATGGCCAGCACAACAATCAGCAAACAATATTCATCAGATCTCAGGTAGAGTGAAATAAATAGAATAATATGACCGGCACAACAATCAGCAAACAATATTCATCAGATCTCAGGTAGAGTGAAATAAATAGAATAATATGGCCGGCACAACAATCAGCAAACAATATTCATCAGATCTCAGGTAGATTGAAATAAATAGAATAATATGGCCGGCACAACAATTAGCAAACAATTTTCATCAGATCTCATGTAGAGTGAAATAAATAGAATGATATGGCCGGCACAACAATCAGCAAACAATATTCATCAGATCTCAGGTAGAATGAAATAAAGAGAATAATATGGCCGGCACAACAATTAGCAAACAATATTCATCAGATCTCAGGTAGAGTGAAATAAATAGAATAATATGGCCGGCACAACAATTAGCAAACAATATTCATCAGATCTCAGGTAGAATGAAATAAATAGAATAATATGGCCGGCACAACAATTAGCAAACAATATTCATCAGATGTCAGGTAGAGTGAAATAAATAGAATAATATGGCCGGCACAACAATTAGCAAACAATATTCATCAGATCTCATGTAGAGTGAAATAAATAGAAAAATATGGCCGGCACAACAATTAGCAAACAATATTCATCAGATCTCAGGTAGAGTGAAATAAATAGATTAATATGGCCAGTACAGCAATTAGCAAACAATATTCATCAGATCTCATGTAGAGTGAAATAAATAGAATAATATGGTCGGTACAACAAATAGCAAACAATATTCATCAGATCTCATGTAGAGTGAAATAAATAGAATAATCTGGCCGGCACAACAATTAGCAAACAATATTCATCAGATCTCAGGTAGAGTGAAATAAATAGAATAATATGGCCGGCACAACAATTAGCAAACAATATTCATCAGATCTCAGGTAGAGTGAAATAATTAGAATAATATGGCCGGCACAACAATTAGCAAACAATATTCATCAGATCTCATGTAGAGTGAAATAAATAGAATAATATGGCCGGAAAAACAATCAGCAAACAATATTCATCAGATCTCAGGTAGAATGAAATAAATAAAATAATATGGCCGGCACAACAATCAGCAAACAATATTCATCAGATCTCAGGTAGAGTGAAATAAATAGAATAATATGGCCGGCACAACAAATAGCAAACAATATTCATCAGATCTCATGTAGAGTGAAATAAATAGAATAATATGGCCAGTACAACAAATAGCAAAGAATATTCATCAGATCTCAGGTAGAGTGAAATAAATAGATTAATATGGCCGGCACAACAATCAGCAAAGAATATTCATCAGATCTCATGTAGAATGAAATAAATAGAATAATATGGCCGCCCCAACAATTAGCAAACAATATTCATCAGATCTCATGTAGAGTGAAATAAATAGAATAATATGGCCGGAACAACAAATAGCAAACAATATTCATCAGATCTCAGGTAGAGTGAAATAAATAGATTAATATGGCCGGCACAACAATCAGCAAACAATATTCATCAGATCTCATGTAGAATGAAATAAATAGAATAATATGGCCGCCCCAACAATTAGCAAACAATATTCATCAGATCTCATGTAGAGTGAAATAAATAGAATAATATGACCAGTACAACAAATAGCAAACAATAATTATCAGATCTCAGGTGGAGTGAAATAAATAGAATAATATGACCAGTACAACAAATAGCAAACAATATTCATCAGATCTCATGTAGAGTGGAATAAATAGATTAATATGGCCGGTACAACAAATAGCAAACAATATTCATCAGATCTCAAGTAGAGTGAAATAAATAGAATAATATGGCCGGTACAACAATCAGCAAACAATATTCATCAGATCTCATGTAGAGTGGAATAAATAGATTAATATGGCCGGTACAACAAATAGCAAACAATATTCATCAGATCTCAGGTAGAGTGAAATAAATAGATTAATATGGCTGGTACAACAATCAGCAAACAATATTCATCAGATCTCAGGTGGAGTGAAATAAATAGAATAATATGGCCGGTACAACAATCAGCAAACAATATCATCAGATCTCAGGTAGAGTGAAATAAATAGATTAATATGGCCGGTACAGCAATTAGCAAACAATATTTATCAGATCTCATGTAGAGTGAAATAAATAGAATAATATGACCGGCACAACAATTAGCAAACAATATTCATCAGATCTCATGTAGAGTGAAATAAATAGATTAATATGGCCAGCACAACAAATAGGAAACAATATTCATCAGATCTCAGGTAGAGTGAAATAAATAGATTAATATGGCCGGCACAACAATCATCAAACAATATTCATCAGATCTCATGTAGAGTGAAATAAATAGAATAATATGGCCGCCACAACAATTAACAAACAATATTCATCAGATCTCATGTAGAGTGAAATAAATAGAATAATATGACCAGTACAACAAATAGCAAACAATAATTATCAGATCTCAGGTAGAGTGAAATAAATAGAATAATATGACCAGTACAACAAATAGCAAACAATATTCATCAGATCTCATGTAGAGTGAAATAAATAGATTAATATGGCCAGCACAACAAATAGCAAACAATATTCATCAGATCTCAGGTAGAGTGAAATAAATAGAATAATATGGCCGGTACAACAATCAGCAAACAATATTCATCAGATCTAATGTAGAGTGGAATAAATAGATTAATATGGCCGGTACAACAAATAGCAAAAAATATTCATCAGATCTCATGTAGAGTGAAATAAATAGAATAATATGGCCGGCACAACAATTAGCAAACAATATTCATCAGATCTCAGGTAGAGTGAAATAAATAGAATAATATGGCCGGCACAACAATTAGCAAACAATATTCATCAGATCTCAGGTAGAGTGAAATAAATAGAATAATATGGCCGGCACAACAATTAGCAAACAATATTCATCAGATCTCATGTAGAGTGAAATAAATAGAATAATATGGCCGGAACAACAATCAGCTAACAATATTCATCAGATCTCAGGTAGAATGAAATAAATAGAATAATATGGCCGGCACAACAATTAGCAAACAATATTCATCAGGTCTCAGGTAGAGTGAAATAAATAGAATAATATGGCCGGCACAACAAATAGCAAACAATATTCATCAGATCTCATGTAGAGTGAAATAAATAGATTAATATGGCCAGTACAACAAATAGCAAAGAATATTCATCAGATCTCAGGTGGAGTGAAATAAATAGATTAATATGGCCGGCACAACAATCAGCAAACAATATTCATCAGATCTCATGTAGAATGAAATAAATAGAATAATATGGCCGCCCCAACAATTAGCAAACAATATTCATCAGATCTCATGTAGAGTGAAATAAATAGAATAATGTGGCCGGAACAACAATCAGCAAACAATATTCATCATATCTCAGGTAGAATGAAATAAATAGAATAATATGGCCGGCACAACAATTAGCAAACAATATTCATCAGATCTCAGGTAGAGTGAAATAAATAGAATAATATGGCCGGCACAACAAGTAGCAAACAATATTCATCAGATCTCATGTAGAGTGAAATAAATAGATTAATATGGCCAGTACAACAAATAGCAAACAATATTCATCAGATCTCAGGTAGAGTGAAATAAATAGATTAATATGGCCGGCACAACAATCAGCAAACAATATTCATCAGATCTCATGTAGAATGAAATAAATAGAATAATATGGCCGCCCCAACAATTAGCAAACAATATTCATCAGATCTCATGTAGAGTGAAATAAATAGAATAATATGACCAGTACAACAAATAGCAAACAATAATTATCAGATCTCAGGTAGAGTGAAATAAATAGAATAATATGACCAGTACAACAAATAGCAAACAATATTCATCAGATCTCATGTAGAGTGAAATAAATAGATTAATATGGCCAGTACAACAAATAGCAAACAATATTCATCAGATCTCAGGTAGAGTGAAATAAATAGAATAATATGGCCGGTACAACAATCAGCAAACAATATTCATCAGATCTCATGTAGAGTGGAATAGATAGATTAATATGGCCGGTACAACAAATAGCAAATAATATTCATCAGATCTCAGGTAGAGTGAAATAAATAGATTAATATGGCTGGTACAACAATCAGCAAACAATATTCATCAGATCTCAGGTGGAGTGAAATAAATAGAATAATATGGCCGGTACAACAATTAGCAAACAATATTCATCAGATCTCAGGTAGAGTGAAATAAATAGATTAATATGGCCGGTACAGCAATTAGCAAACAATATTTATCAGATCTCATGTAGAGTGAAATAAATAGAATAATATGGCCGGCACAACAATTAGCAAACAATATTCATCAGATCTCAGGTAGAGTAAAATAAATAGATTAATATGGCCGGTACAACAATCAGCAAACAATATTCATCAGATCTCAGGTGGAGTGAAATAAATAGAATAATATGGCCGGTACAACAAATAGCAAACAATATGCACCAGATCTCGGGCAGAGTGAAATAAATAGTTTAATATGACTAGTGAAACAAAGAGCAAACAATATTCACTATATCTCAGGTAGAGGGAAATTGTTAGATATTTAATAATAATAATATGTAAAATATTGAGTATATTGATAATATAAAGACCAGAATCATCTCATACTTGTTTCCTATCAGACTATTTGTTAACCACTTGTCTCAAGAAGAAATGTAGATAAGGTATTAAAGAAATAAAGCTTTAATTCTTCAGAGAGGTCAAAACCAACCAAGTGTATTTAAAAATGCAATAAACTTATTTTATTCTTAATTGAATTCGTTTATTTTCAAATATGTGATGTAACATTTCTTTTGTAGTTGATCGAGTTCTGCTTCTTATATATAATCACAGCTATTCAGGTTTCCCGAAGATTGATATTTCAAATATTAATTAATCCTCTTATTGAACTTTTTCTCCTTCCTTCACTATAGGAATTTGTGTTTTAATTTTAGCCTACAGTTTTGACTTAAATATAACATCCCAGATGACCCCTCACACAACTCTGGCTGTATATGGTATGACCAATCATGGTCTGGTTGTAGTTGGTACAACCAGTTTCAGAGTTAGTGGTGCATTCCAAAATATTGTAAGTATACTTCCATTTACTAATTAACCTTGTGAGTTAAACACTTTCACCATCGATCTTTGAGTTGAAAACACTTTAACCATCGACCATGGGAGTTAAACACTTTAGCCATCGACATTGTGTGTTAAGAACATTTAAACCATCGACCTTGTGAGTTAAAAGACTTTAACCAATGGCTTTGTGAATTGAATACACTTTAGCCATCAACCTTGTGAGTTGAAAACACTATAACCATCGACCTTGGGAGTTAAACACCTTAACAGTTGGCTTTGTGAATAGAAAACACTTTAATCATCGACCTTGTGAGTTAGAAGAAACACATTAACCATCTACCTTGTGAGATAAAAACAGTTAAGCCATCGACCTTGTGAGTTAAAACACTTTAACCAATGGCTTTGTGATTTAAATACACTTAGCCATCAACCTTGTGAGTTAAACACTTTAACCATCGACCTTTAGCTTGTAAGTTAAAAATACTTTAACCATCAACCATCTGAGTTAAAAACATTTTAACTATGGACCTTCTGTGTTAAAAACACTTTAACCATCGACCTTGTCACTTAAAACAATTTAATCATTGGCTTTGTGAATTGAAACACTTTAACCATCGACCTTGTGAATTGAAAACACTTTAACCATCGACCTTGTAAGTTAAAGACACTGTAACCATCGACCTTGTGAATTGAGAACACTCCAACCATTGACTTTGTAATTTGAAAACACTTTAACTATTGTCTGTGTGAATTTGATAACATTTTTACTTTGACCTTGTGAATTATAAACACTTTAACTTTGACCTTGTGAAATGTAAAAACAAGTAAACGAATTTGTGTTTGGCCTAGAATATTAAAACTTTTATACATTCTCAAATGCTTTAAACTATATCTACTGAAATACTAAAAACTATATGTATATCTGCTGAAAAACTATACCCTTTATCTGCGGAAATACTATAACTTATTACTGAAATGCTATAACCTGTATCTCTTGAAATAACAAGTGAAGTGTGACTTTATTTCGATCGTGAGCAGTAGTTTTATCCTTAGAATGAAAGTTTTGTTCCTCGGGTCGTCAAACCACATTATCGATTTGTTGTCATACATTGTATTTATATTTTCATTTCTGCTTTACTGCAGAATGTAGTTTTCAAACATTTTCAAGGATTTCTCCTTCAGTTTATATAAAAATTTATAAATACCCTCTTAAGAGACAAAGCATATGATCTAAGTATGTGATTTTTGCAACAAATATTTTTGAATCAAAGATTGATTAAAGAAATCATCGAAGTATAGTTATTTTACGAATTATGTAAGAACAAGTCTGATGTAGAATATTCTCTGCTGTAGCCAACAATGTCGTTCAACACTAGGCGAGCCACAGTTAAAGAGGAGGTAACTCTAACAGTACAAGCTGAGCCCAATTCCTATGTAGGTCTTGTGGCAGTAGATAAGAGCACCCTCCTTCTGAAAGACTCAAATGACATCACCAAAGAAAAGGTGGGTTTCATTACACTGTTTATCATTATAAAGATGTCCTGTGGGAAAAGACACCCATGCACAATGACTTTTATGAGCTTTTGGAAGATCTAATACTTTCAATATTCTTTTGTATAGGGCATGTGTTATAGAGGAGGTATTCTAAGTCATATACATTTTTATCACATGTTTTGCTGTTGATGCAGTGAAATATCGCTATGTATAAAATTTATGACATAGGTGACATCACAGTTTAAATAGCGCATCCCCTTGACTCGTGAAGATGGTGACGTCATAGCATGGAAAAGAATTGTGTTAAGCCGAGGATATAAAACAAACAACTCGTTTCATAAATACCGTATGAAATGAAAATTCATTTCAGATCCTGTATATATTGCTGATGATTATTTCTAGTCTCTAAAATTACCAATATTCTTATTGTAAAAACCGATTCTCCATATTGCGCCCGATGGGTGGTTTTGTCTTGTCTGGGGGTTTGGGGGGGGTTATTGTTGTTGTTTTTGGGGGTTTTTTTTCGTTGTTTCTTAGAGTTGATTTCTTGTACACCCGTTGTTAGACGGGACGTATTATGTTGTAAGCGATGACCGTCCGAGGCCATTGTATTCCGGTACTCTTTCGGTCATACTCTGAGATATATTGAAGTGAAACTTGATGAATATGTTTAGTATGAGAACCAAGAAATGAAGTTTGACTTTTTGACGATTGGTCTCATTTTATAAATAAGGGTTATTACTCTGTGGTGTTAATCAGTACACGCATATGCTTTGAGAGATTGAAGAGCCTTTGAACTTTGATTTTTTTGTGACCTGACTATTTTAGGAAAGTTATATTAGATACATGTATATACACGAAGACCAAATGTTTTTGCATTTGACTCCCCTTTGCAAGACTGAATTATTCGCCTTAGTTGAAAGTCTGTATTACAGATTTTATCAGTGATGGTTTGTAATATTCAAGTTGAATTCAGTGCGTATGTTTAATATAAGGTCATACTGATGAAATTGAACTTTTTGACAATTTGCCACATTTTAGGTGGCCGGGACGAAAGTCCGGCGAGCTAATACCCCGTTGTCGTCGTCAACAGCTCGGCGACAGTGTCGGTGTAAAGAAGATAAAGATAGGGAACTCACATTTCACACATAGATTCTGTCTTTTTATAACTTTTGTTATTTATCAAAAGTGTAAAAATACAATTGCCAGGATCTCATTTGGTACCATGCCCTTTCGCAGTGACCTCAAGTTGACTTAGACTTAGTCCTTCATTTTATTCCGTGTAGAGATTCAATTTGACAATCGCTTACATTTGGCGCCCTTGATTAATAATAATATTCTTTCTCATTAAATCTTAATACGACATCTATAATCCCTGATTCTTAGACTTCTGTAATCCCTGATTCTTAGACTCCTTTCAATTCTATTTTTGATGCAGTTGATAATTGATAGTTGCAACATTTTAAATTCCGGTGAATTTTTTTGTCTTCTGACAACTCTTGATACAAGTATTGTTGCCTATAAAATACTCTTTTTGTCCTTTGTAGAAACTTACTCTTCTTATTATAGAAGCTACGGGCTTATTCTGCCCGGCCAGCGTTTATGTTATTCTGAGTCACGTCTATAACTTGTTGTAGGTAACATCGTACCTTGACACACTGAATAAAGTCAAGGTCAAAGAAGACAACGGTTTCCCAGGGGATTTCTTTTTTCCTTACAGTGATGAATTGACCACATTGGATCGCTTTTCGGTAAGTTGGATTTCAGAAGAAAACCGCAATCTCATTACCAGCTTTATTCATTAATAGTGGACCATCATAAGTGTGTATAAAGTGTGTTGTGTGTACGAATATAAATTACGCTGAAATTTCAATAAATTGTAGGTCTTAATCCAATAAGCAACCTTAGGATATATAATTAGTGTTTATTCCTGTGATGATTAGTTTTATCACGTACGGTACAGTTTAAGTGACACTGTCTTTTTCACTGTTGATTTATCTACCACCTATACTTTTCTCCCAGTTGCATGTCTTGTCATGGTTATTTTTCCCCCCATATCTCTTGATCTTTTTTTTAAATTTGAATCATCACCACACATACAATGTATACAATGCTTTAAATGTGCTGAAAAGATCTAGACATTCACCAAATTTTAGCTCATTTCACCAAATACGTCATAGTGGATAAGATTAAGAGTTTAACTGAATCACATGCAAGACTTTTGTTGAAAGGGTTTATCTTACACAATTCCCCCAGAAAGCATGTAACCATGACTTGGAATATGACTACATGTATACAATGTATATCTACCCATTCTACAACAAGAAAAACACCATAGTAAAGTCATTTTGCCGAATGTCGGTGTGCGTCCGGATCCCCTACCCTTGGATCTGTGCATGCTCATGAAACATGCTGTTTCAACAAACAGAAACAAATACATGCAGCTGCATTATAAATCATTCTTCTCAATCATGTTAGAGCTGTCATTTCTTCTGTAGAAAAGAATCGCACACGCCGAACTCATAACATCTATCAATACACATCTTGACCCCTATGACCTCACTCTCAGGTCTTGCAGTAGTGTATTCATGCGACAGCAATCCAACCTCATGACACACTCAGGCATACACCAAGAAACTTTAATAACATTTTTATAATTTTTTTCAAACTCTTTTCTGCCAGAGGGAATGTTTAGATCACTATAGATAGCATCATAACACTGGTAAATAAATAGGGGAAGATGTCAACATTTATCGGGGTGGGAAGTATGTGCTTGGTAAATGAAACAAGGGAGGAAACTGTGGTCTTTGGTCATACTCATTAATTAAAGTCAATCCAGTAGGTTCAAGATGTTATGTTAATCAGAGGTCAGAGGTCTATATTATTGTAAAAGTCAGAAAAAAACCTTTTTATCACAAATGAAAGGGCCTTAGGATGACTATTAATAATTATCATTGTAGAATCGTCAGATTGTCCACAATTTCTTTCGGACAGACATGTATCTTTTTGACTTAAAAGATCAGATGTACAAAGTCAAACTATGTCTGTAGAAAATCATAATAAAGTATATAGAAGGATTACCAATTGTAACATTACAAGAAAGTTTGATAAGTTTAAACACAATAAATCATTTAAACTATAATAGTGAAACAATAATATAACGTGCCTTTTATGATTGACACTATATTCTCAAGTCATAGTTTAAGACGATGTGGTCAGGGAGCAGAGAGTTGGTTGAAAATAACACCAACTTTTTGCCCATTTTTTTAAAATTAAAGGGTGAAAAAATGTAGAGAATGATGATGATATTAAGAATTGTTTTCAGTAAAACTTATCCGAACGCGATTCCCGATTGTTGGGGAAAGTTTATTATATAGTAAACCTTCCGAGGAGAAGATTTCTATTGAAGGAGGGGATGTTTTGTATATAGTAACCAACCCCCCCCCCCCCCCCAACTTTCCGGGGAAAGGAGGCTCTCTTCATAGCCAGTAAACCTTCCAGGGGGAAGTTTATTATGCGGAAGGTTTACTATATGACACCGGCATCCATAGGGGCACAGAAAACTCTCTGTATGGTATCCAGGCATAGTACACCATTTTTTATAGCAGTATATATACATTTATTTTTTTAAAAGAAGTTCTCGTAAAACTCTTACAAGCGTTTTACTTACTGATACATAGGAACACGTGAGATCAGAACAACCAAATACGGGAGCTTTATATCTATACAGTACAAGTCCGGTGTCAGAAATGCCCGTCAAAGCGAATTCGATAAACTGCTGAATATTTGAATATTCACCGAGGCCTGCAAAATGTTCGGTGTGTGATTTCTGGAAGTGACCTAAAAATTATCTGTGACTTTACGATGACAATACCCGAGGAGTCCTGGTCTGTTACGTGCTGATGTACTAACAATTGATAAAGGGGCATCCCGCGCCAAACTCAGCGAGAGAGATATGAACTCTTTACTAATTCCTTTCCCTTACTATGTATCCCCTGTCATATTGCCGGCATCATTTCTGATACCCTTCTACTCTTATTGAAGTCCTTGATTGTTGAACTGGAATAGAAAGTACATGTGCTAATAACTTGATGGTATTCTACACTTAATTCTTAGAAAAGATATCGGCAGGTGTAAAGGTAGTAAAGGTAAGGGACATCAAATGTTAACGCATTCTGTTATAACGTCCTCTATATTTGTTTTCGAATAATTATAACTCAAGTACCTTTCATCAACATCTGAGTTTACTTATTAAGAGAGAAAATGTTAAATTGATTTTAAGGTCAGTCAGTTAAAAATCAAGGTCAGATGTGTCAACTCAACTGAAAATATTCCAACAGGGGTATATATTTTACAAACATTTCATTTAGTTGTCATATGATTTGTTTGTGTGATGATTGTTCACATGAAGGTGCACTGATGATGGCATCTCCTGATGCAATGCTGTTTAATTTGTGTCACAGACGTATCTGAGGCAGTCAGAGATCCAAACTACCGAGGCATGGGGCCTCAGTTTCAGTTTCATCCAAAAGGCAGGTCACCAATAAGCCACTGACAAGACTTGAACCTGGAACCTCATGTCCAGAACCAAGCACCTGCATCTATCAAACTACTGTGTCTGAGTTGTTACAGAAGGAAATCCTTGATTGCCTTGTATATTGTATGATGGATTGCATGATGACTCAATAACGTAAACACTCAGATGTCAACTGTCCACATGATGCATATAATATCATGGAATGCTGATGTAAACTGTCCACTTGATGAACCATATAATATCATGAAATACTGATGTAAACTGTCCACATGATGACTCATATTACATCATGGTTCAATGATCTATACTGTCCACATTATGACTATGCAGAATCAGGAACACTGATATCAACTGTCCACATGATGACCTATATAGTATCATGTAACACTGATGTCAACTGTCCACATGATGACCTATATAGTATCATGTAACACTGATGTTAACTGTCCACATGATGACCTATATAGTATCATGTAACACTGATGTCAACTGTCCACATGATGACCTATATAGTATCATGTAACACTGATGTCAACTGTCCACATGATGACTCATACAGTATTATGGTTCAGTGATGTATACTGTCCTCATGACAACTCATGAAATATCATAATTCAGTGATGTAAAATGTCCACTTATTGACTCATACAATACTATGGTTCAGTGATCTAAAGTGTCCATATGATGATTCATGCAATATCATGGTTCATTGAAGGTGTAAATTGTCCATATGATGACTTAAACAATATCATACTGACCACATACAAATGAAGACAAATTTACATCATTTTCATATGTACAGCAAACTTTATTCACACGATTTTTGTTTCTGAATATGACAGCACTGAACTGTCAAATTCATAATTTTTTATTTATTGCAAGATAAAGTTGAGTGGTGATATGTAAAATATACTTCTTTGTATCTTTACAGAATGCTGGATTAATGGTTATAACAAATTTGAAAGTATCAGAAAAGGAATATCCTGGTAAAAATATTTTACAAAATTCTTTCACTGTCTATAAGATAAATGAACAAGGATAGATACCCCATAGATGTTTATTATGAAATGTTTTATAACACCTGTTTGCCAGGTGATGTTTTAGTTTCCACTCCCAATAGAAATTTGATATGCATGCATTCACCGCAATAATCTACAATAACTACATTTCTAAGAGGCATGATGAATGATACAAAATATTTATAAAAAGGAGATTTTCAAAATTAAAACGGATTACATAAAAGTGCATGACTATATTACGAGCAATTACACAAGGACATCTGCCAGGGGCCAGCTGCTCCAAACATTGATTACTGATTAAGCTTACCAGTGGTTAAAGTTTGAGAGACAATTAATTTGTAAGATCATATTGTCAGATGAAATTTAACCATTGTTAAAGTTTCGAACAACTGATCACAGTAATATTTACGAACTTTCAAAGCTAATATAAAGAATCCTGGTAAATATCCGGATCCATCTCTTACAGGTGTTGATAATAGTCAACACTACCTCGTGGTCATTTATAAGTGACTTACGTGTTGTGTACAAGTACTTAGTATTTTGTAAATACATTACATAATATTGCCGTTGCCATTGGATGTTGTTTTGTTTTGCCGTTGTCATTGGATGTTGTTTTGTCGCTGTTGCCATTGGATGTCGTTTTGCTGTTGCCATTGGATGTTGCTTTGATGTTGCCATTGGATGTTATTTTGATGTTGCCATTAGATATTGTTTTGTTTTGTCATTGCCATTGGATGTTATTTTTATGTTGCCATTGGATGTTGTTTTGTTTGCTGTTGCCATTGGATGTTGTTTGTTTTGCCGTTGTTATTGGATGTTGTTTGTTTCGCCATTGCCATTGGATGTTGTTTTGTTTTTTGGCCGTTGCCATTGGATGTTGTTTTGCTTTGCCGTTGCCACTGAATGTTGTTTTGTATTGCTGTTGCCATTGGATGTTGTTTTGTTTTGTATTTGTTTTACACCACGCAAACATTATTCATTCATATCCAAAGGAAAGCCGATATGATCCAGTGGATGAGGCGCTAAGCTTGTGATCGAGAGGTCCCGGGTTAGACTCCCGCCGTGGGCGCCCTGGTGTTCTGTCTTTTGGATGAGACAGTAAAAACTATGTCCCGTGTCACGGTAGGTTAGACACGTAAAAGATCCATCACTACTTCAGGTGGGTTGCAAAGGTATAAATTTCTATGCAGTGCATCAGGCAGATGCCGTCACCATATACTTGAAATAATAGTGGAGAAACGTAAAACATTAATCAATCAATCAGTCAATCAATATCCAAAGGACAGGTTGTGAACCTAAAGATTATAAATCTTAAAATAATCAGGAGGATAGAGTCATTCATTTCGAAATTACACACTATTCAGTAAGACGTGTAACACTTATCAGCGTAGTCAAGGACTATTCGGTTTAATGACTTGTTTTATTTTTGAGCGATAATGGATTGTCTTTACACCTATAATATCTTATGATACATGTAAGTCTTGATACATGTACCTATAACATCTTATGATACATGTAAGTCTTGATATATGTACCTGTAACATCTTATGATAAAATGTCTTTAAAATGCCAATAACAATATGATAAGTCTTAATACCTATAACACCTTATGATAAGTCTTAATACCTATAACACCTTATGATAAGTCTTAATACCTATAACACCTTATGATAGCTTAATACCTTTAACATCTTATGATAAACTGTCTTAATACATGTAACATTTTATGATAAGTCCTTAAATTAAAATGCCTATAACATCTTATGATAAGTCTTAATACCTATAATATCTTATGATTAGTCATATAAGTCTTAATACCTGTAACATCTTATCATAAACTATCTGAATACCTATAACATCTTCTGATAAGTCTTAACACACATAACATCTTCTGATAAGTCTTAATACACATAACATCTTCTGATAAGTCTTCATACACATAACATCTTCTGATAAGTCTTCATACACATAACATATTCTGATAAGTCTTCATACACATAACATCTTCTGATAAGTCTTAATACACCTAACATCTTCTGATAAGTCTTCATACACATAACATCTGATAAGTCTTAACACGCATAACATCTTCTGATAAGTCTTAATACACATAACATCTTCTGATAAGTCTTCATACACATAACATCTTCTGATAAGTCTTAATACACATAACATCTTCTGATAAGTCTTAATACGCATAACATCTTCTGATAAGTCTTCATACACATAACATCTTCTGATAAGTCTTAACACGCATAACATCTTCTGATAAGTCTTAATACACATAACATCTTCTGATAATTCTTAATACACATAACATCTTCTGATAAGTCTTCATACACATAACATCTGATAAGTCTTAACACGCATAACATCTTCTGATAAGTCTTAACACGCATAACATCTTCTGATAAGTCTTAATACACATAACATCTTCTGATAAGTCTTAATACACATAACATCTTCTGATAAGTCTTAATACACATAACATCTTCTGATAAGTCTTCATACACATAACATCTTCTGATAAGTCTTAACACGCATAACATCTTCTGATAAGTCTTAATACACATAACATCTTCTGATAAGTCTTCATACACATAACATCTTCTGATAAGTCTTAATACACATAACATCTTCTGATAAGTCTTAATACACATAACATCTTCTGATAAGTCTTCATACACATAACATCTTCTGATAAGTCTTAATACACATAACATCTTCTGATAAGTCTTCATACACATAACATCTTCTGATAAGTCTTAATACACATAACATCTTCTGATAAGTCTTAACACACATAACATCTTCTGATAAGTCTTAATACACATAACATCTTCTGATAAGTCTTCATACACATAACATCTTCTGATAAGTCTTAACACGCATAACATCTTCTGATAAGTCTTCATACACATAACATCTTCTGATAAGTCTTAACACGCATAACATCTTCTGATAAGTCTTCATACACATAACATCTTCTGATAAGTCTTCATACACATAACATCTTCTGATAAGTCTTAATACACATAACATCTTCTGATAAGTCTTCATACACATAACATCTTCTGATAAGTCTTCATACACATAACATTTTCTGATAAGTCTTCATACACATAACATCTTCTGATAAGTCTTAACACGCATAACATCTTCTGATAAGTCTTAACACGCATAACATCTTCTGATAAGTCTTAAGACGCATAACATCTTCTGATAAGTCTTAATACACATAACATCTTCTGATAAGTCTTCATACACATAACATCTTCTGATAAGTTTTAACACGCATAACATCTTCTGATAAGTCTTCATACACATAACCTCTTCTGATAAGTCTTAACACGCATAACATCTTCTGATAAGTCTTAAGACGCATAACATCTTCTGATAAGTCTTAATACACATAACATCTTCTGATAAGTCTTCATACACATAACATCTGATAAGTCTTAACACGTATAACATCTTCTGATAAGTCTTAATACACATAACCTCTCATGATAAGTGTTAGTACACATAACATCTTCTGATAAGTCTTCATACACATAACATCTGATAAGTCTTAACACGTATAACATCTTCTGATAAGTCTTAATACACATAACCTCTCATGATAAGTGTTAGTACATATAACATCTTATGGTAAGTCTCAATATCTGTAACAATTTGATAAAATGTCTTAATACCTATAACATCTTCTGATCAATTGTCTTAATACCTATAAGGTCTTATGACAAGTCTTATTACCTATAACATCTTAATATGATAAAATATCTTACTACATGTAACACTTTATGATAAGTTTTAATGCGTATAACATTATATGATAAACTATCTTAATATCTTTAACTTCATATGATAAAATTTCTTATTACATACAACATCCTAATATGATAAATCTAAATTCCTATACCATCTTCTGATAAATCATCTTCATGTTGATAACATCTTATGTTACAATGTTACAATGACTTATAACATCTTACAATAAGTTTTAATAGCAATACCAACTTCTGTTAAACTGTCTTAATACCTATATACATAGATACATGTATATATAATATTTTATGTTAAATGGTCTTAATACCTATGATATCTTGTCTGATAATACATTTGGTTGTGTTAGAAGGAGCATGTAAATCTGTTTCTTATAAATTAATGGGAATCATAAAGAGATTGTGTGGTATTGAATGTTTTCAGTGAGCATTTTCTACAAAGTAATTTGTTTTTCAGAGATTTTTCCTGCAATTGAAGCAAATTTTGATGGACCACTTATAGTGAGAAAAACTTCAGGAACCTTAAAGGACAAAACCCCTAAATCTGTGAATCCTACAGAAAATGAAGTTCGTGACTTCTTCCCAGAAACATGGATTTGGATGGATTCATTCACAAAGTAAATAAAAACCTGTATTCTAAGCTATCATTTGCTGAAATCAGTGAATACTTCACTCTTCTCCTGTTCAATATATTACCCTATAAATACAGTAAGGTACTTAACCCAAAAAGATATAGTGAATTTAAAATCAGTGCTCTTGAAATATTGTAATAGAGACATGAAAAATTGATAGGTAGACAGAGATTGAAACCCAAAATCATCCTCCTACCTTCAGGATATGGTATCAACTGAGATACCTGAGCTGATATGCCAGTCTACCACATTCCTTCCCTGACCTGATATACCAGTCTACCACATTCCATCCCTGTGCTGATATACCAGTCTACCACATTCCTTCCCTGTGCTGATATACCAGTCTACCACATTCCTTCCCTGAGCTGATATGCCAGTCTACCACATTCCTTCCCTGAGCTGATATTCCAGTCTACCACATTTCTTTCCTGAACAGATTCAAGAACCCAGGAAACCTTACAAGCCCAAGTCCTCCTATCATTAAAAAGCCTGATAAACCCAATTTCTCCTGTTATAGAGGTCTCAACACAATTTTCTGAAACCTTACAAAAACAAGATTTCTTCTCCTAGGGCTCTCAACACAATGTCAAAACACGTGACAAACCAAAGTCCACTGCTCATACAATGTCCAAAAACCTGAAAACCCATGCCAAGTTCTTTTCTAATTAAGATCTCAACACTATGTCCAAAAACCTGATAAACTCAAGATTTCTTCTCCTAGGGCTCTCAACACAATGTCAAAACACGTGACAAACCAAAGTCCACTGCTCATACAATGTCCAAAAACCTGACAAACCCAAGATTTCTTCTCCTAGGGCTCTCAACACAATGTCAAAACACGTGACAAACCAAAGTCCACTGCTCATACAATGTCCAAAAACCTGACAAACCCAAGATTTCTTCTCCTAGGGCTCTCAACACAGTGTCAAAACACGTGACAAACCAAAGTCCACTGCTCATACAATGTCCAAAAACCTGAAAACCCATGCCAAGTTCTTTTCTAATTAAGGTCTCAACACTATGTCCAAAAACCTGATAAACCCTAGTCGTCTTCTTGTAGGGATCTCAACACAGTCTCCAAAACTCTGACAAACCCCAAGTCTGCCTCTCAAAGACGTCATAACACTATGTCCAGAAACCTGACAAATCCAAGTCTGCCTCTCAAACAGGTCTCAAAACAATGTCCATGTGCCATATGTACAAAGATTCGTAGATTTACGAGCACTCGTAGGGTTTACGAGTAACTTACAAAAAATGTTACGAATTCGTAAATCATATGTACAAAACAACTCGTAGACGAGTTACGAACTCTTAACTTTACGAGTACTCTTACGCATGCGCTGTACATATATTTCACAGAAACAAATGACGCTTCATATATTTCAGGAGCCCATTTCATCAACATGCGTAAATGTTTGGCTTACTAATTCGTATGCCAATCCCGGGCAATGGTGCAAGTCTACTTTATTACTTACATACATTCTTAGTTCAAAGAAATGCGGGTTTCATCAACTGTTGTAAGTGTGTACGCACATGTACGTAAGGATCCGACTAGCGAGTTGACTTAACTTTACGCAGCACAAATGCATGCATCATATTAAAGTCAAAGCGTACTTCTTACAGATGTATATAACTTTATGAATTTATGTGTGTGCATCTACACACGATGTGCTTGTAAACATGTAGGCCTACTAGTAGTGACGTCATCGAATCGTAAGCAATACTTCGAAATACGTACGTCATCAAAAGAAAGTGATCAATAAAACTATCGCGATAAGCACATATGCCGCCACATATATGTACATCTATAAAGTCAAGGGGATCAAGAATTAAGACGAACCAGAAAAAAGAGTACCCTCCCTCTCCTCTCTGTCAATCTAGTATAATAATATACGTGAGACACCTTCCATAAGGCAACCCCGCCCCCCTTTTTCCTTCCTGAAAAATATTTTTGAAAAGTAAAACATACTAGACTCTAATAAATGTCAAATTAGAGAGATCTACATATTACATTTCCAGTAGGCTATTTGAATTTTTGCGTGTTACGTGTATATATAATCTAGGACTACGAATTTTCTTTTGAAAATATTTTTATAATAAATCTATCTAGATCTAATAAAGTTTTGACATTTCTTCCGAGGAAGTCGAAATTCTTATTCATAACATCAAAATTAAACTAAATGATTAACAACAATTTTCGAACACATTGACAGCAGAGAGGAAGCAAAAAGAGTGGTTTGTCATTACGGAAAAGTACGTATCACTAAATCACCACTGTACTCGTTCGCCATATTTTAGATAAGAATGGTTTACGAGTGCTACTGTAGCACTCGTAGATTTACGAGTAGAATCACTCGTAAGTTACGTTTACGTAACTTCGTACATATGACGTCACTCGTAAATTTACGCTACGAGTTATTTACGAGTACTCGTAGGGTTTACGAAGTTTTGTACATACCAGTATGGGCCCTGAAACCTTGCAAACCCATGTCTGCATCTTACATGAATCTCAACACAATCTTTAAAAACACGGACAAACCCAAGTTTGTTTCTCATAAGGGTTTCAACACAATGTCCAAAGACCTGCCAAACCCAGTCTGCCTCTCATAGAGATCTCAACACAATAACTGCAAAAAGCAGAGATGGTAAAACTTTTAATTCTGTACCATGCTAAGTGAGAAATTATCGGTGCAAACTTGGATTGAAGCTCCGATTCTTCTGTCTGCTCAACAGATTCTGTACAAACTGAATGACTAAGAGTTGATATAACAGTCAGCCCCAATGTGTCTTGACCAATACAAAATTATTAGGTTTATTAATTATACTATATAATATAATGAACAATAAAGTCAACTATGGTCTCAGATTGTCAGGTGTGATCTTTACATACAATGTACTGACAGGAATGATCTGCTCATTATATACTATATGACTGAAGTGATGAAAAGGGTGTTACTTAACCCAATATGGCTAGGTTGGTGGCCATATTGGAATAATTAGACCAGGATTTCTTCCCTGCTTTTGTAGTAAGGTTGATGAAACTGTACAGGAATGATCAAGTCAAGATTCCTATTGCATATTTGTAAACAGAACCTGCTGCTTTATAATCAAATTTGAATGCTATGATGGCCATATTGAAAAAACCCAGCACTGATGTTTTTATGTCACTTTGTAGCAGTTTCAATGAAACTGTAAAGAAATGACTTACTGATGGTATCTAAAACACTTTGATGACTCAGTGAAAATTAGTATAGCATAACTTAGTACAGCAGCAGTGACAGTCATCTTGCAAATCATAAAACTGTGTTTTCTCTCTCATTTTTATAACCCTGTAGAGGAAACTTTACAGGAACTACATTGTACTCAAGCTTCCTGATGAAAGTGTTTCAAAAAAGATTGAATGTAACCCAATATGGCCATTATCCTAGCCATATCTAAATTGTTTTTGAAGTTGATTTTCTCCCTCATTATTGTAACAATATAGTTATTTCTAAAGGAATGTGAACATGATATCTGACTTACGTATTTTAAAACACTGTTAAAGAATATGGTTGCCATGATAGCCATGACATCAGTGGGTTTTTCCCCCTAGTATTTCTGTAATTTGTGTGAGAATTGATTATCTCAAATGCATATTAAAATGTGTTATGTAATCCATAGTGCCATTTGAAAACTTAAGAGATGGATTTTTCTGCTCAATATGGAAGGAATTTTTATGCAACTATACAGGGATGATCTTATGATATATGACTAACAGATTAAAAACATCATATTAAATAATCGAGTATAGTTACCATGGTAATTTTAATCTTTAAATTTTATAAACAGATTTTCTCTCTCATTTTCATAAGTATCTGATGAAACTTATATTGTGTATGATCTACTCAGAACTTACATCATGTATGATCTACACAGAACTGACATCATGTATGATCTACTCAAAACTTACATCATGTATGATCTACACAGAACTGACATTATGTATGATCTACTCAGAACTTACATCATGTATGATCTACACAGAGCTTACATCATGTATGATCTACTCAGAACTTACATCATGTATGATCTACACAGAACTTACATCATGTATGATCTACTCAGAACTTACATCATGTATGATCTACTCAGAACTTACATCATGTATGATCTACACAGAACTTACATCATGTATGATCTACTCAGAACTTACATCATGTATGATCTACACAGAACTTACATCATGTATGATCTACACAGAACTTACATCATGTATGATCTACACAGAACTTACATCATGTATGATCTGCTCAGAACTTACATCATGTATGATCTACTCAGAACTGACATCATGTATGATCTACTCAAAACTTACATCATGTATGATCTACTCAGAACTTACATCATGTATGATCTACACAGAACTTACATCATGTATGATCTACTCAGAACTTACATCATGTATGATCTACACAGAACTGACATCATGTATGATCTACACAGAACTTACATCATGTATGATCTACACAGAACTTACATCATGTATGATCTACTCAGAACTTACATCATGTATGATGTGCCTAGAACTGACATCATGTATGATCTACTCAGAACTGACATCATGTATGATCTACTCAGAACTGACATTATGTATGATCTACTCAGAACTTACATCATGTATGATCTACACAGAACTTACATCATGTATGATCTACACAGAACTTACATCATGTATGATCTACACAGAACTAACATTATGTATGATCTACTCAAAACTTACATCATGTATGATCTACTCAAAACTTACATCATGTATGATCTACTCAGAACTGACATCATGTATGATCTACACAGAACTTACATCATGTATGATCTACACAGAACTTACATCATGTATGATCTACTCAGAACTGACATCATGTATGATCTACTCAAAACTTACATCATGTATGATCTACACAGAACTTACATCATGTATGATCTACTCAGAACTTACATCATGAATGATCTACTCAGAACTTACATCATGTATGATCTACTCAGAACTTACATCATGTATGATCTACTCAGAACTTACATCATGTATGATCTACACAGAACTTACATCATGTATGATCTACTCAGAACTTACATCATGTATGATCTACTCAGAACTTACATCATGTATGATCTACTCAGAACTTACATCATGTATGATCTGCTCAAAACTTACATCATACATGATCTACTCAGAACTGACATCATGTATGATGTGCCTAGAACTTACATCATGTATGATCTACACAGAACTTACATCATGTATGATCTACTCAGAACTTACATCATGTATGATCTACTCAGAACTGACATCATGTATGATCTACTCAGAACTGACATCATGTATGATCTACTCAGAACTTACATCATGTATGATCTACTCAGAACTTACATCATGTATGATCTACTCAGAACTTACATCATGTATGATCTACACAGAACTGACATCATGTATGATCTACACAGAACTGACATCATGTATGATCTACACAGAACTGACATCATGTATGATCTACTCAGAACTGACATCATGTATGATCTACTCAAAACTTACATCATGTATGATCTACTCAGAACTGACATCATGTATGATCTACTCAGAACTGACATCATGTATGATCTACTCAAAACTTACATCATGTATGATCTACACAGAACTTACATCATGTATGATCTACTCAGAACTGACATCATGTATGATCTACACAGAACTGACATCATGTATGATCTACTCAGAACTGACATCATGTATGATCTACTCAAAACTTACATCATGTATGATCTACTCAGAACTGACATCATGTATGATCTACTCAAAACTTACATCATGTATGATCTACACAGAACTGACATCATGTATGATCTACACAGAGCTTACATCATGTATGATCTACACAGAACTGACATCATGTATGATCTACACAGAACTAACATCATGTATGATCTACTCAGAACTTACATCATGTATGATCTACTCAGAACTTACATCATGTATGATCTACACAGAGCTTACATCATGTATGATCTACACAGAACTGACATCATGTATGATCTGCTCAGAACTTACATCATGTATGATCTACACAGAACTGACATCATGTATGATCTACTCAGAACTCTTGATGAATGTATTTACAAAATGGTGTAGTTGCTGCTATGTTTGCCAACACGAGTTTCTTAGAGGTGGATCTTCTCAATCATTTTGAATTAATTTTGATGAAACTGTACAGGATAGATCAGCCTAATAGACTAGTATTGATACAATGGCATGTATCAGAAAGCTGGGATTAGAGTAATTAACTGTGGGTCCATGTACCTCACTCATGATATATTCCTACATACCTAAAAGAAAAGGGTGTTACATAATCCAATTTAGCTCTCATGTAAAACTCTTTCAGTAGATACCCTGAAAACCCAAAGAAATATTCTATTTTCCATCAGCCTGCCAACCTCCCCTTCTCCCCAACATGTCATCACAAAAATCCATGTGTTTCATTTTAGCTATTAAGACCAGCAGAGTTCTTTTTTTTTACCAAAGACTTCTATTTAGACACCTATAAGGTGATCTGTAAAATGATATAAAAAATGAATATAGAACTAATGACTGCCTGTAAAATATTGACATTATGAATGAATGTTTTAACTCACCTATTTCCAAGAGTTCAATTGAGTTTTTGTCATAGTGCAAGATCCATCTATCCATTGTCTATAAACATTTCACATTAATTTTCATTTAGCTTCTTCAGAGCCAGTGAACAGATTTTGATGAAACCTCGTAGGGATGAAGTATTCAATATAACCCCTACAAGTATTATTTATTTAGTGGATCCAGAGATGACAATATACCAGTAGATCCCAGACAGATCTGACCTATTAAATTAATTGCTTCCCATCAACTACATAGTCCAACAAATGAGTACATCTGATCTGTCTTAATACGGGCTGCTGTTCTATTCTGAAATCAAAGTTCTGACTCTTGTTTTATTTAATTTTTTCAGACTTTTTCTAGTAACTTATTTGATATGCCCATTATAGCCCCCCCCAAAAGATTTATCAGGGTTTTTTTTTTTTTTTTTTTTTGGGGGGGGGGGGGGGGGGGTATATTGTAATTACCTGTTCATCTGTATGTCCATCTGTCTGTATGTAGACAAAAACATGGCAACTCCTCTGGAAATGTTTAATGGATTTCTGTAAAACTTTGCAAAGGGAAAGATCACAATATGTTAATATTCATCAAGGAAGGAGAATGCTTCCAAAATACTCAGAAGAGTTTTGGACGTTTGGCCTGAGAATTTTCATTGTCACAGTAACATCATCTCTATGTTATTGTAACTTCTCCAGAACTGCTCGATTTGATTTCCCTGAAACTTTATACAGAGAAAGATCACAATATGTTGAATCAGATTTTATTTTTTATATACATTCATTCTGTGCATTTTATTTGATTCTGCAGGAATAAAAGATTTTGTAAACTGGCTTATGAAAATAATTTAAGATTTATTGTCAATCTCTTCAAGATTTCCTTTAAAAATAATTGAAGGATTTTGATGAAATTTAGCATGAATGAAGTACAGAAGATTCCTTAGAAGTTTCAAATCTAAATAACTAACACAATGTTCTAGAAGGATTCAGTATGGAGATTCTGAAGTCAATGTATATCTTGAAAAACTCTGATACTTTCCAACTTTATTGTGTGCTGAAGTTGCTCATCTGAGGAATATACATGCACATGGGTTCTTGGTATAATACATACATATGTATATATTGGTGTGTGTAGGTGTGTGTATGTGTGTGTGTGTGTGTGTGTGTGTAGGTGTGTGTGTTATAGATCTATTCAGAATATGTTGATTTTTTATTTTGGTATGTTTACAGTTCCAATGGACAATATAGGTATACCAGTGCCCTCCCAGACACCATTACATCATGGGTTACTAAAGCATTTGTCATCAGTCCTTCTGTCGGCTTAGGCATAGCACACAATGTGCAGGTTAGTATGGGAAGTCTTACTAGAACGTCTACAGTCAAATCCCAATCTCATGTTTTGCCATTACTTCAGATATTTATGTGTCATTAGAACTTTTTTTGAGCAGGGTTTGCTGATTTTATAGTGTGCTTGGCCAATAGACCCAGTACTTTATCATTAATTACTACAAATTTCTAACTATCAAGGCCTTTAGTTAGTAATAAGCTAGTGACAGTAATGTTAGTCTATTGATAGTAACATAAATCTAGTGACTCTATTGTTGATCTAGTGAAAGTATATATAATTTTAACACAGTGACTTTGTGACATTACTGTTAACCTAGTGACATTACTGTTAGCCTAGTGACAGTAACATTCATGTCATGTCACTATCCTTAACCTAGTGACAGTGACATTAACCTCATGAAAGGTAACCTACTCAGTAACATTGATTTAATCGCATGTATGTTGTTCTTGTGACAGTAATCTTTTAAAATATGGTGACAGTGACATTAACCTAGTGACATTAATGGAAGCCTAGTGACAGTTTGTTAATCTAGTGATAGTAATGTTAACCTAATGGCAGTAATGTTAATCTAGTGGCAGTTATGTTAACATTATTACAGTGACATTTATCCAGTAACATTACCATTAACCTAGATCTTGTAACAGTTATATCTTAATCTAGTGGCACTTATGCTAACCTTGTTACAGTGACATCAAAGTAGTGACATTAACATTAACATAGGTCTTGTGACAGATAAATGTTAATCTAGTGACAGTAATGCTAACCTTCTTACAGTGACATCAATCTAGTGACATTACCATTAACCTAGATGTTGTGACAGTTAAATCTTAATCTAGTGACACTTATGTTAACCCTGTTACAGTGACATTAATTCAATAACACTAACATTAACATAGATCTTGTGACAGTGGAATGTTAATCTAGTGACATGACAGTTATGCTAAATTAGTGACATTTACATTTACTTAGTAAAAATGACATTACATTAACTGTTGTCTACACTTCACAAAACTAAGTAATCAGTTTTTCTTATCTATATTTTGTTCTCTTAAGGTCGAAGGGTTCAAGTCCTTCTTTGTGACCATGGAGAAACCAGCCCAGGCAATCCGAGGAGAAACGTTTGAAGTGAAACTTATTGTCTTCAATTACTTAGAAACGTCTGACAGTGTACAGGTAAAATTTCTAACTATAAGACCTGTATGGTCTTTGTATGATATATATGGATGTTATTGACTTGCCTATTATTGATTGGGTGTTACAGTGTTTATGTACACCCTAATCAACAGCTTGTTATACTGGTTGGTAACTGTAGAACTTATATAATACATTATATGCCGAAGATGTTAATTGTCTGTCCTTTATTTTTATAAAATGTGCTTGGTATCTAGCTCATAGTGTTTACTGTATCCTCTATGACAGAGATTCATCTATGCATACTCTGACACTGCAGTGATGTCACAGATACATCCATGCATATTCTGACACTGCAATGATGTCACAGATACATTCATGTATACTGTGACACTGCAGTGATGTCACAGATACATCCATTCATACTCTGACACTGCAGTGATGTCACATATACATCCATTCATACTCTGACACTGCAGTGATGTCACAGATACATCCATTCATACTCTGACACTGCAGTGATGTCACAGATATATCCATTCATACTCTGACACTGCAGTGATGTCACAGATATATCCATTCATACTCTGACACTGCAGTGATGTCACAGATACATCCATACATACTCTGACACTGCAGTGATGTCACAGATACATCCATTCATACCCTGACACTGCAGTGATGACACAGATACATCCATATATTTCCTGACTGTGACTGCAGTGATAGTGTAGATTGAACTAATTACATTCTCTGACATTGCAGTGATGACAGACTGATTCTTGCTTGCAGTAAGTTTTTCTTATTCTTTCTAAGCATTTATCTGATAATTTTTTGCAGGCTGAAGTTACCTTGAAGGACACAGACCAATACATGATGTGGTGGAAGAACAACAATGATGCTACACAGCCCTATGGGGAAGACAGTGACCTTGTTGGAAATCTACAGGTAGCACAATTAATCAGTATTCGCTATTTAACTTTTCATTGGATAGTAAAAGTGTTACTTTCATGGTGTATATATCTACACTATAGAATACTATCATGTGTATCAGACATGCTAGGTACCGGTAAGCTACTGACAACCTAATCAGTCAGCATTACTTTTTTTGCATTTTCTTATCATTATCATTATTATACTATTTAAAGGTCAAAAGGGGAGAAAATGCTGTACTTAAGGTGTGGATAAAAGCTTCAGTGGTAGGAAAGATCAAGTTTGATGTGACTGCTTCAGTATCAGGATCTAGTCCAGTCGTAAGAGATATCATCAGCAAGACTATGGACATAAAGGTATCTCCGTTACAATGCAGTTGATGAGACACAACTTATATCATACAATAAGAGCACCAATCATCTTTTCATCAATAAATTATACCATATGATCTTAATGCAAAGTATATACATCGATATAGGTAAAAGAAAAGAGAAAATAATTTGAAGAATAAAATTTGTTAAAGTATATTAGCATATACATGCCACAAATGTGCTCTAAGATGATAATGAAATCAGTTAAATTACGGGGGAAAAAAGAATCACTCGCCATGGATTAATAACCTCATTTGACCAGAATTACAACTGTCATGTAACAGGCAGGGTGAAAAATTGAGGCTGTACCCAGGAATTGAACCCAGAACCTTCCACTTTTAGGGTGGATCACACTTTTACCATTGAGCTATCCTGGCCAATACAGGCAACTGTCACACTTTCCCCCTGCCAGAGATTTCCAAAGCTGGAAACCTAACAGAGAATTTACCTTATTCTTCCTCAAATGAGTGTCACTTTCATGGCACCAAATTTGTAACAGGCAGGGTTAATAATTATGGCCTAACCTAGGAATTTAACCCAGAGCCTTTTGCTTTGAGGACAGATGATCTCACCATAAGCTATCCAGGCCGATTCCAGCATCTGTCACAATAAAAGTCAGTAAAAAAATTATTATGAGATCTATTGCAAAATTTTGTTTGATTAGGTTGAAGGTCGTACCTTGGAATTCAGTCAATCAATGTTAGTAGAGGATGGTGTTGTTGCTGGAGATTCTACTGTTAATATTACCATTGATGAAAAATTAGCTGTTTCTGACTCTACCCATATTGTCATGAGTCGAGTTGGTAAGATTATACATATTTACTATGATTATAAGTATGACTTATACTTCTGTTTCATATAGTAGGTTATTCTACTGTGAGATAGTTTTGTCTGATAAAGTCAGTTAATATTTAGAATGGCATGAGTGTAGCAGTATTAATTTATACATTTATAATATAGATGTCCATGCAGTTTTAAATGAGTGGAATTCTCACTTCTATACAGACCATTGTGAGAATGTGATGTTTCTAAGTCTGACAAAGCTCTGACAAATTACATATTTGTTTGGGACATCACAGTATAACAATGGAAATTCCCCTGAATCTCAGGTTATTTTACGAACAGTTTAAGGGTCAGTTTTACTTTATTATTCTTTTTAAGAGCTTTGAGGTACTCTAGGCAAATTCGTGATAGATCTTGAGTGCTGTGACCATTTGGTCTTTTGTTGATTATATTAGTTATTAGTCCCCTGCCACTGAAATTGGAGGGAACTATTATAATAGTGTTTGTTGTTGTCTGTCTGTCTGCCCGTCTGTCCCTCTTCCTGTTTGTCCGCCTGTCTGTTTGGACGGTTTCCTGACAATAACTTCAGTGAGGAATGAGCAATTTGATTCAAACTTCACACAATATTAGCTTATACATGTATAAAGATGTAATGTGGGATAGATTTGGGGTCAAAAGGTCAATTCTAAGGGTCACTGTTATTAAAAATAGACATTTATCATTGTATTTTGGTTTCCAGATGATAACTTGAGTTAGGATCAAATGAATGATTTCTTTCAAACTTCATATAAGGCTAGCTTGTGTAAAGGTCTAGGGTGGAATTGAGTTTGGGGTCAAAAGGTCAATTAAAAAAATAACTATTATTAAAAATAGACATCTATCACTGCATTTCATTTTAGATTTTGGGGTCAAAAGGTCAATTCTAAGGGTCACTGTTATTAAAAATAGACATTTATCATTGTATTTTGGTTTCCAGATAATAACCTGAGTTAAGATTATGATTCACAGATTTCTTTTAAACTTCATGTAAGACTAGCTTATGTAAAGGAGTAGGGTGAGATTGATTTTGGGTCAAAAGGAGATAGCGACTCATCACTGTTTCAGTTTCCAGATGATGACTATAAATACTGATGCCAGATAATGAGTAAAACGATGCTAATATATTTTTGCTATCAATTTCACAAGAACTTGATATAAACTTCACAGAATTCAATGTTATTTCTTATTTATAAATCATACAAAAGGTTACCAAGTTCACATAGCTCTTTTGTGTTGCTAATAAGCTATAAGTCACTTTGAAGGTACAGGTTGTGGCAGGGGATGAGTGTTGCATGCAACACTGACTGTAAGCTTGTTTCTCTTAGTAAATTTAAGGTGACCCATTGCCTCTAGTATTAGCAAAATAAAGCTAGAATTTCACAGACAGCTTTGTAATAGCATTTTGAAATAAGATACATTTAAGAAAATAGAAATTAGTACTGTAAGATGTCTTACCACATTAGTTTGATAATATTGGTGAATGTTTGCTTCTGATGACAGGAGATGTGATGGGGCAGGCATTAACCAATCCTGATAGATTACTCACCGTTCCCATGGGTTGTGGTGAACAAAATATGCTGACCATGGTACCAAATATCTTTGTGCTGCAGTTCATGAAGGGAATAGGAAAAGCCAATTCTGATCTGACTACAAAGGCAGAGGCTAATATTAAACTAGGTAATGATAGAGGAAGAGATGTAATCAAACGGGCAGTTGTGATATAATGCCCAGAGCAGCATATTGTAAGGGACAAAAACGATCAAATCAACACATTGAACAGGGTTTGGTCCACCCTCATTTCAGGGAATTCAATTAATTCCACAACAAGGCTTGTTGCATTGTTGTTAATGTTTGGCTTAAATGTGGAATTTTCCTGCGATGTACAGGTTGTTGATTAGTCACTTTTTCTCTCTCCTTTATGTGTAAGCCTTATAGTATACATTTTAATAAGAAGCTATTCAAGAATTATGGCAAGCAAATCTGTACAAGATAGAATTGCTGAAAAAAGAATGGATATGCAATGTCACTATAAGGTTCAAGACAAACGTCTCCGGGGGTACAAGACAGAATTGTCACAAAGTAAATAAATATGTGATATCACTGAAAGGTTCAAGACAAACCATGATCAGGGGATATAAAACAAACATGGGGTATAAGACAAACATCTGGGGGTACAAAACAAACATCTGGGGGTACAAGACAAACATCTGGGGGTACAAGACAAACATCTGAGGTACAAGACAAATGTCTGGGGGTACAAGACAACATCTGGGGGTACAAGACAAATGTTTGGGGTACAAGACATACATCTGGGGGTACAAGACAAACATCTGGGGGTACAAGACAAATGTCTGGGGGTACAAGACAAACATCTGAGCAGACAAAAAAAACATCTGGGGGTACAAGACAAACATCGGGGATACAAGACAAACATCTGGGGGTACAAAACAAAAGCCTGGGGGATAGGAGACAGAGATGTCACAAAATGACTAGAGTTGTGGATAATCCCCACTGTCACAGTAAGTCCTAATCTCTTGCACATGTACGAGTGACAATAAGAGATAATCATACTCACCAGAACAAATCAGGAAAAAATCTAGTCCAAGTAATGTTTACATGAGATGTAACATTTTTTAAATGCCTTTAGTAATTATATTGTGTAATTCTATCACAGGTTATCAACGAGAACTTACTTACAAGCATACAAAGTCTCCGGATCCTGGATCTTTCAGTGCCTTCGGTGATAGTGATGGTGCTGGCAGTACTTGGTCTGTAATAAATCACACATGATTTATCTGGTTTTATAATTTTAAACTAAATTTTCATATGAAGTCTATGGAAGTTGAAGTAGCAAAAGTTTTAGTATGTAAAACTCCTGATTACTTGATGGAAGTGAGCTATCTCAGTCTTTTGATATTAGACTGTACATAAAATAACTATGCATTTCAGGTACTACCTTCTATTGCTTTACATCATTAATTAAATCAGACATCATAAGAAGGTTAGATAAGCAGTCATCTGTCTTAAACGACCACCTTTCTATGTTCATTGGTACATGTACCGTCTATCCTTAATTAACCTGTATTTAGAGATCACTTGCTTTAAGAGGCTACTTCTCAACTTTCTCTTTGTTGGTAGCTACACATGAGATATGATTAGGACCCCACTTCATAAGCAGATGTCCTATAGTAATCACTCTGCCTGTCCATCCATCAGCAAAAAACTTTAGCATTGACCATAACTATTGAACCATTAGAAGTATAGGGCTTTCATATTTGGCATGTTTGTTCTTTATGACAAGGCCTTTCTGTTGGTACCGAACTTTTTGATCATGTGACCTTGATGGTGACTTTTGACCTGCATTTCAAAATTTTAACATAGACCATAACTATGGATCTGCTAATAGTAGGGCTGTGTTCCTTATGACAAGAACTTTCTGCTGGTACCAAATTAAGGTCAAGGTCATGGTGACAGGCATCCTGTCAATTTTTTAGTTGTATTCTGAAGTTTCCACTATGATCTCCTTGAGATGAAAAGTGGTCTCAATAATGTTACATAGTACATGTTACATGAATTTATAGGACTATATATTAAAGTCCAGAATCTTGTTTTGATAAAGTTGACAGTCTCACTAGAATATGTATGTTGATTCTTGCAGGTTGACAGCTTTTGTTGTACGGTCCTTTGCTCAAGCTAACTCTATGGTACCAAACCTGGTTGATCCATCGATCATATCTGATGCACTAATGTGGCTGAGTTCAAAATATGACGCTAACACTAAGAACTTTAAAGAGACAGGACGTGTTATCCATACAGAGATGCAAGTAAGAAATATATTCACAATTATTTTGCCCCATCCAGGTATAGCAGGGGTCATTAAGTGTTTTATTCATTCTTCTGCCCTTCCATCTTTCATTTGTTACAGTTATCCCCACTTTAAATCATAGTGAAGATTTTATGTGAGGGTTATTTGTTATGTTTATGCCCGTGTATGTGAAGGTCATTATACTCATTTTATGTGAGGGTCATTATACCCATTTTATGTGAGGGTCATTATACCCATTTTATGTGAGGGTCATTATACCCATTTTATGCGAGGGTCATTATAGATTGATTCTTTGGTTCACATTTTCGGCCACTTTGGTTTTAACACTGCTGTTCAAATATTTATATATTATGAGAATTCCAATCATTAGGCTGTAAGCTTCACTGAAGAGACTGAAATGCACATCTGGTGCACAAAATTATTTTGTATATATGTTCTAATACCGGTATTTATTATAAAATGCTTCACATTTCATCAAATATTTCATCATTTTGTAAAGTTAGGAACAAATCCTTCACACTGCTTCAGGTGGATCTATTACATAGATATAATCATTCAAAGCATCAGCCAAATCCTGTCACTACTCATGTGAAATATTCCTCATGTTGCTTTTTTGATTTTTTTTTTCAAATTAAAAATCAGTAAAGCTTATCGTAACAGCTAATTCTTGAATTTTTACAATGTATGTCACAATTCTGTTATCGAAGTTAAATTGTTTTTGATTTTAGGGTGCCTCTAGCAATAGTCCAGAAAAGTTGACAGCCTATGTTATGATGTCCATCGCAGAAGCCCTCAGAGAATTCCAGACCCAGATCCCTACATCTCATTATGTAAGTCACTGCATCCCAGGCAATTAACTTGATGTTGCATAAGGTAAACATATGTTACAATGTCCATAGCAGACACACTCCAAGAATTCCAGACCCAGATCCCTACATCTCATTATGTAAGTCAAGTTGCATCCCAGGCAATTAACTTGATGTTGCTGAAGGTAAACATATATTACGATGTCCATAGCAGACACACTCCAAGAATTCCAGACCCAGATCCCTACATCTCATTATGTAAGTCACTGCATTCCAGGCAATTAACTTGATGTTGCTTAAGGTAAACATATTAAAACATATCAATAATAAAGACCACCAACAGAACAAAAAAGGAAAAAAAAATATTTATATATATTTTCCTTTTTTGTTCTGTATATACATAGTGACTTAAATGAAAACCATTATTTACATTTAGTTCTATTTTATGTTTTAAAATTCACAATTATTTGAAAGGTTTTTGTTTTCAAATTGCTGTCACCATATACTACATGAAATAATCATGAAGTGATGTAAAATAAAAATTTATCAATGTATTCAAATCAAGGTAGATATGTGACTTGTAATGGTAATACATAATTCAAAATTCCTCTTGGGGAGAATCTATAGGTGTATAAACATTGATATTTTTTCAGGATAAGTTACAAAATTACACCAACATAGTGAAGAAAAACTTGGAAACACTGTACCAAGCAGGCAGAATTGATAAAAGTCGTCCATACACACTGTCTCTCCTTGCCTATGCCTTAGGTCTGGTGAAGAGCTCTGTAACTCCTGCTATCATTAATGATCTCAAGAGGCTGGCTGTCACAATACCTGGTAAGACACAACAAAAGGCAGAAATGGGTCTATCACTCTCACTTCTTCTAATCCTTTGTAAGAACCTCATTATGAGTTATTTGTACCAGTGCATGTTTGGTGCATGGAATTTTTAGAGTGTAGATGAAAGGACTTAGTTATATTACATACAGTAAATAGAATGGATCCTGTCGTAGTATAATCTAATGGTGACTCCTTGGATCTAGCTTAATTCCAAAACTATGGAGTACTAGTAGCTGTTGCTGGTAATGAATTCCAGATCTGGTTGCTGTCTGTTTGGTAAATTAGAGTCCTTGCATAAGGTACAAGGAAAGTAATGTTCCATCTAGTAGAAATGCTAGGTACTTATCACACTGTATGAATGTCATTTTATGGCATAGCAATTTTAGTAAACTGTCAACATTAGGCAACAAATGTAAACTCTGGACTATATATCATGAAATATTAATGGGCTACTTCTTTGAAAGAACTTGATGATGTATAAATGGTTAACAGAATGCTGTACAGGGTATCATTTGTCATCTCTCCAATTAGATAATGATTTCGGCTCTCTATTGTCTTATTAGATAAGTATAAATTGTTTAATTGATAATTCCAAAGAGCATATTATCACTGTCGTATCTGTGTGTCTGTCCATTTTTTCTGTCTGTCTATCCCTTCGTCCAAAGTGACATATCTTCTAAACTGTTCATTTGACTATGATTGTGCTTCACACAATTGTCTGAATATGCACTTCGGGTCAAAAGCTGTATACGGTCATTTCTGGGTGGGTACTCAATAAATAAAACATAAAATACTGCTAAAAGAATTTACATTTCAATGAATTTTCAATAGGCAATGATCATATTGCATTCAAATGTTAATTGCCCCTCTGGATATGGACTTTTAAACACTTAATAAGATCATTTCTGAAAGTCCATGGTCATTTCTGAAAGATCAAGATTTCTCTGTACCTAGAACTTAAACTTTAAAATGAAAAGAGGCTTATATTTTTAGAAATTCACCAGCTTATGTACATATTTCATTTAAAAGATGCATGCAGCCCAGCTTTTTATCCTTCCTGATAAATTTTGAGCTGTTGTCATAACAATTTGTCTATAATCTGTCATCATAAACTTTTCACATTTTTAACTTCTCCTCCTAAATTGCCTTACAGATTTGATATTTTTCTCAAGCTTTCTGATCAGGTGATTTGAAATTATTCTGATTCTTTAGGATAAAATTTATTTCTTTTAAATCAGTTAAATTACATAAAGTCAATGCACTACATGTAACTGAAAGTGACAAAATCAAAGAAACAAAATTAATACTAGAAAATGTGTAAAAAATGTGGTTTTGGAAATTAAGCAAAAACAACAACACTGCATCAGATTTCTCTTTCTTGTATATTTTATTATAAAGCTAATCTATACAGTCAGTTTGAAGAATTTTTCAATAAGGGTACATTCTGGGGCCTACCAGGTTTCATAAAAATTCATCCTGTGATTGTGGTGAAGTTGAAAATATGAGAAGGCTGCAGTCACCAGACAAACACTTGTATAACAACAAACACACAATTGATTAACAAGCTTACTGTGACCATACATGGCTAATTATGAGCTGTTATTGATGGAATGTATTGAAATCATGAACTTTATTGTTTATTAAGATAAAACTATGAATTCTGATGGAATTTATTCTTAGGAGATATAATTTTATGATTTATGGATTTTATGGTATCAGGTACACTAGAACAGGTATGCTGGCTATGTAAAGTGGACAATACAAAGGGCATTAGTCAGTCTGCAAAACGTCATGGTGATATCCTACCCCGCCAGCATACTGAAGCCCCATCAGCAATTGAGACAACATCTTATGCCTTACTGAGTTACCTAGCATCAGGGGACAGAACTGGAGCCAGACCTTTGATGCGCTGGCTTAACTCAAAACGAAATGGTTTAGGTGGATATGGTTCAACACAGGTAAATGACTTTCTGAAAAAGAGGCAGGTTTGTCCAGGTATCAATTCTGAGAACCTACAAGTCTAAACTTGTTGTTTTTCTGAGAAATAAGAAGTCTGAACTGGTTATTGTTCTGACAACTTACAAATCTGAATTGGTTGTTGTTCTGACAACTTACAAGTCTGAACTGGTTGTTGTTCTGACAACTTACAAGTCTGAACTGGTTGTTGTTCTGACAACTTACAAGTCTGACTTGGTTGTTGTTCTGTGCTACACTAGACAGGTGTTACCACAATAGGAATAGAATAAACTTTTGTAAAGGTTCATTAACATAATCCAATTATTACCTCCAGCAGAAATTCACTCACAAGGTTATCTTTTCTTTTTCAATAGGACACAGTGCTTGCCCTGCAGGCCATGTCAGAGTTTTCAAGAGGTGGTGCAAATGGCCAAATGAACCTTCAGATCTCAGGTACCTACCAGAAAAAAGATGGCATTACCCAAACCAAGAACTTCCCTGTGATTGATAATGATGATGAAAGGCTAGTCAACAGAAAAATAGAGGTGAAGTGATTGATCTTACATCAAAAGTTTAATGTCAAGCAGTGCATAAATGTCAAGCAGTGCATGTGTGTGAGACATATTATGATAAGATAATGACTTTCAAAAGAAATTTATAAAACCACTTATGGAGAAAAAAATGGGAAAAACTATTAATTAAAATATGGTCATTTCTTAGTTTATGATATGAAAATCATAGATATTTTGACAGTAAAATCTGAAAATTTAATTTCAAATTATCATATGATGTTTTAAATAATAATCTTAAAGTAAGTCAGTGGAATCAAACTGTTGATATGTATTGTTCATTTTGTATACATTCAATAGAAACTACCAAACCTCTCCTATATGATTACAAATTGGTGCAAAACATTTGGGCAACAATATCAAATAGAATTGAATTTGAGATTCTTTATAAACATTTGCTATTGGGTTTTTACTTATACAATAAGAAAACAAAGACACATAATTTATTCTTATTATTTTGTCTGTGTTGAAATTGATAGATATGAAATGAAAAGTAGACTGTTTTGAGGAAGTTTATAACAAACTGAGAAATTTTGATATTTATTGAATCTTCTTTATCTCAGTATTGTCTAATTAATCATAAAAAAGAACAAAATACAACCAAACTATTTTTATTGATGTGTTTAAATCAGTTTCAGATGCATTGTGGTTTTTCATCTCCTTAATATTCTGGCTTAATAATGTAAAGAGATATATTAATGCAGCATACACTAGTTGTTATTGTATTGTAATACTATAAATGTTAAGATGTTGAAATATGCAATTGAAATGAAATTTTTAGTAGAAAAAATTTCATTCTAATATGAGCCATTGGATGGGGTACTCAGCTTGTGACTATGAGATGTAAGGTTTGATTCCCACTGAAGGGGCACCGGTGTCCTAACTCCCTGGTGAGAAAGTAAAAACTGAGGTCACAGTAGGCATGTCATGTACAAGAGCCCTCATTCCTTCGTGTGGGTCTGTTCCAACCAAGTCACAGTAGGCATGTCATGTAAAAGATCTCTCACTCCTTCAGGTGGGTCTGTACTGGCCAAGTCACAGTAGACATGTCATGTAAAAGATCTCTAACTCCTTCAGGTGGGTCTGTACTGGCCAAGTCACAGTAGGCATGTCATGTAAAAGATCTCTCACTCCTTCAGGTGGGTCTGTACTGGCCAAGTCACAGTAGGCATGTCATGACTGAAAGATCTCTCAATCCTTTGGGTGGGTCGCAGGAGGCATGGCATGTAAAAGATCTCTCACTTCTTTGGGGTATTTGTAGCAAAGGTATACATTTTCATGGGGTGCACATTTGATGTTTGTAAACCTGAGATATATGCAAAATTGAACATATCTTCATGAAGTACTTCTCATTTTAAACATTAAAGAATGTATGCTATGATTGGATGACATATGTCATATTTTAATGATGACTCAGAAATGAATATAGCAAGACACAGCAAATGTACTAACATCTAGTATATGTTTTTCTATTCTTGACAGTTGCCAAGCACTACTTCATCAGTAACAATAAATGCTGCAGGTTTAGGAAGTGCAGTTGTTACGGTAAGAAGTTTGCAAGAGTTACTTCCTCTTTCTTATACATGTACTATATTACACACATTTAAAGTGTGAAAGTCAATCAGACAAAATATCCAACAAAAACATTTAAACCATTGACAGGAAATGATGAAGACAGAAATGTAATCAGACAGATTGTCATTAACAAATAAACAAACCAAAGCAATGTGTATACAAAAAAAAATGAAATATGAAAGAATTAAGCAATTTATATTACTGAGCAATTTCCAATAAAGATTAATGTCTGTATTTTTAAAACAGACATAATACATAAACTAAGGAAAGCATAATAATCTGAGCATTGTCCTTAATTTGTCACAAAAGAAATCAATTATTAGAGAGAGGGTGAGAAAAACAAAGCTTTTCTAAATAAGATATTGAAATGATTTAATTAGCGATTAAAATCGATTGCCACTTTCACAGACATTGTATGGTGTTTATATACATGTACATGCATTTTTATCCATTATTTGTAAGCTATATAGCTTTAACTTCTATTAAACCAATGAATTAAAAAATGACATTACAGCTGATATATGCTGAACCAGAGGTTGGAATATCTTAATACATATAATGAATATATGCTCAGTTCAGACAGTAATGCAAGACAAATAAATAGGCATTAATAGATAAGGCCATGTCATCTATTGTCAAGCCATTCAGTGGGGATGTTGATGTGATAGTATTAATAGATAAGGTCATGTCATCTATTGTCAAACCATTCAATGAGGATGTTCATGTGATAGTATTAATAGATAAGGTCATGTTATCTATTGTCAAACCATTCAATGAGGATGTTGATGTGATAGTATTAATAGATAAGGTCATGTCATCTATTGTCAAGCCACTCAATGAGGATGTTGATGTGATAGTATTAATAGATAAGGTCATGTCATCTATTGTCAAACCATTCAATGAGGATGTTGATGTGATAGTATTAATAGATAAGGTCATGTCATATTTTGTAAAGCCATTCAAGGGGGATGTTGATGTGATAGTTTTAATAGATAAGGTCATCTCATCTATTGGCAAGCCATCCAATGGGGATGTTGATGTGATAGTATTAATAGATAAGGTCATATCATCTATTGTCAAGCCATTCAATGAGGATGTTGATGTGATAGTATTAATAGATAAGGTCATGTCATCTTTTGTCAAGCCATTCAATGAGGATGTTGATGTGATAGTATTAATAAATAATGTCATATCATCTCTTGTAAAGCCATTCAATGGGGATGTTGATGTGATAGTTTTAAAAGATAAGGTCATGTCATCTATTGTCAAACCATTCAATGGGGATGTTGATGTGATAGTACTAACAGATAAGGTCATCTCATCTATTAGCAAGCCATTCAATGGGGATGTTGATGTGATAGTTTTAATAGATTAGGTCATATCATCTATTGTCAAACCATTCAATGAGGATGCTGATGTGATAGTATTAATAGATTAGGTCATGTCATCTATTGTTAAGCCATTCAGTGGGAATGTTGATTTGAATTAGTATTAATAGAAAAGGTCATATCATCTATTGCCAAGCCATTCAATGGGGATCTTGATGTGGTAGTATTAATAGATAAGGTCATATCATCTATTGTCAAGCCATTCAATGAGGATTGTTATGTGATGGTATTAATAGATAAGGTCATGTCATCTATTGTCCAGCCATTCAATGGGGATGTTGATGTGATAGTATTCATAGATAAGGTCATATCATCTATTGTCAAGCCATTCAATGAGGATGTTGATGTGATAGTATTAATAGATAAGGTGATGTCATCTATTGTCAAACCATTCAATGAGGATGTTGATGTGATAGTATTAATAGATAAGGTCATGTCATCTATTGTCAAACCATTCAATGAGGATGTTGATGTGATAGTATTAATAGATAAGGTCATGTCATCTGTTGTCAAACCATTAAATGAGGATGTTGATGTGATAGTAAAATATTAATAGATTAGGTCATATCATCTATTGCCAAGCCATTCAATGGGGATGTTGATGTGATAGTATTAATATATAAGGTCATGTCATCTATTGTCAAGCCATTCAATGGGGATTGTTATGTGATGGTATTAATAGATAAGGTCATGTCATCTATTGTGAAGCCATTCAATGAGGATGTTGATGTGATAGTATTAATAGATAAGGTCATGTCATCTATTGTCATGCCATTTAATGGGGATGTTGATGTGATAGTATTAATAGATAAGGTCATGTCATCTATTGTCAAGCCATTCAATGGGGATTGTTATGTGATGGTATTAATAGATAAGGTCATGTCATCTATTGTCAAGCCATTTAGTGAGGATGTTGATGTGATAGTATTAACAGATAAGGTCATGTCATCTATTGTCAAGCCATTCAGTGGGGATGTTGATGTGATAGTATTAATAGATAAGGTCATGTCATCTATTGTCAAGCGCTTCAATGAGGATGTTGATGTGATAGTAATTTAATAGATAAAGTCATGTCATCTATTGTCAAGCTATTCAATGGGGATGTTGATGTGATGGTATTAATAGATAAGGTCATGTCATCTATTGTCAAGCTATTCAATGGGGATGTTGATGTGATAGTATTAATATATAAGGTCATGTCATCTATTGTCAAGCCATTCAATGAGGATGTTGATGTGATAGTATTAATAGATAAGGTCATGTCATCTGTTGTCAAGCCATTCAATGAGGATTTTGATGTGATATTGATAGTATTAATAGATAAGGTCATTTCATCTGTTATCAAGGCATTCAATGGTTGGTTGGTTGATTGGTGTTTTACGTCGCTTTCAACAATATTTCAGTTATATTGCGACATGGAAGCAGGAGGTTACCAACCTCTTAAACATAGTGGCGCAACCTGGGAATCGAACCCTGATCGTCAGCGCTGCAAGCCAAGCGCTTAACCACTACAGCAAGCCTGCCCCAGGCATTCAATGGGGATGTTGATGTGATAGCATTAATAGATAAGGTCATGTCATCGATTGTCAAGTGATTAAATGAGGATGTTGATGTGATAGTATTAATAGATATTAGATAAGGTCATGTCATCTATTGTCAAGCCATTCAGTGGGGATTGTTATGTGATAGTATCAATAGATAAGGTCATGTCATCTATTAGCAAGCCATTCAATGAGGATGTTGATGTGATAGTATTAATAGATAAGGCTATGTCATCTATTGTCAAACCATTAAATGAGGATGTTGATGTGATAGTATTAATAGATTAGGTCATGTCATCTATTGTTAAGCCATTCAGTGGGGATGTTGATGTGAATTAGTATTAATAGAAAAGGTCATGTCATCTATTGTCAAGCCATTCAATGAGGATGTTGATGTGATAGTATTAATAGATAAGGTCATGTCATCTGTTGTCAAGCCATTCAATGAGGATGTTGATGTGATATTGATAGTATTAATAGATAAGGTCATTTCATCTGTTGTCAAGGCATTCAATGGTTGGTTGGTTGGTTGATTGGTGTTTTACATCGCTTTCAACTATATTTCAGTTATATCGCGACATGGAAGCAGGAGGTTACCAACCTCTTAAACATAGTGGCGCAACCATGGAATCGAACACGGATCGTCAGCGCCGCAAGCCAAGCACTTAACCACTACACCAAGCCTGCCCCAGGCATTCAATGGGGATGTTGATGTGATAGCATTAATAGATAAGGTCATGTCATCTATTGTCAAGTGATTAAATGAGGATGTTGATGTGATAGTATTAATAGATATTAGATAAGGTCATGTCATCTATTGTCAAGCCATTCAGTGGGGATTGTTATGTGATAGTATTAATAGATAAGGTCATGTCATCTGTTGTCAAGCCATTCAATGGGGATGTTGATGTGATAGTATTAATAGATAAGGTCATGTCATCTGTTGTCAAACCATTCAATGGGGACTGTTTCCTCAGATCACCTCATCCCACTCTGTTTCTCTGTCTATGGTGACTATATACTGTGGGTATGACAGAGATCACCTCATCCCTCTCTGTTTCTCTGTCTATGGTGACTATATACTGCGGGTATGACAGAGATCACCTCATCCCACTGTGTTTCTCTATAATGACTATATACTGCAGGTATGACAGAGATCACCTCATCCCACTCTGTTTCTCTGTCTATAGGGACTATATACTGCGGGTATGACAGAGATCACCTCATCTCTCTCTCTTTCTCTGTGTATGGTAACTATACATAGTGGGTATAACAGAGATCACCTCATCCCTCTCTGTTTTTCTGTCTATGGTGAGTATATACTGCGGGTATGACAGAGATCACCTCATCCCACTCTGTTTCTCTGTCTATGGTGATTATATACTGTGCGTATGACAGAGATCACCTCATCCCACTCTGTTTCTCTGTCTATGGTGACTATATACTGTGGGTATGACAGAGATCACTTCATCCCACTCTGTTTCTTTGTCTATGGTGACTTTCTACTGTGGGTATGACAGAGATCACCTCATCCCATTCTGTTTCTCTGTCTATGAACATTGGTGAGTATATACTACAGATATGACAGAGATCACCTCATCCCACTCTGTTTCTCTAAGGTAAGTATATACTGCGGGTATGACAGAGATCACCTCATCCCTCTCTGTTTCTCTGTCTATGGTGAGTATATACTGCGAGTATGACAGAGATCACCTCATCCCACTCTGTTTCTCTAAGGTGAATTTATACTGTGCGTATGACAGAGATCACCTCATCTGCTTTGATCTCTTGCAGGTATGGTGGAGATATAACATCTTAGTGGAGGATATTGACCCTAACATACAAGTCATTGTGGCATCCAACATGGATAACAAAACAAACACAGCCTCTGTACAGGCTTGTGTGAGGTAAAACTGGGAACATTCTCTTGATATTTTACATTTACTTGATGTTACATCATTAAATGATATATTATATTTTTGTACGACATATTTTGACGTATCTTAGTCTATTGTTTTATTGCCTTCAGATACCAAGATACAGAGCCTAGTGGGATGGTTATTGTGCATGCAAATATACCAACAGGGTTTGCAACAGAGAAAGAGGACTTGGAAAAAATGCAGGAAGTGAAACGTGCAGATATCAGTAATGACAACTCTGTAGATATCTACCTGAATGAGGTAAGGCATTGGCATGTATCTCACTGAGCATTCATTCTCATATTCCTCCTTCTACTACCAATTAACAATAAAACCATTTTAGCAGTATTTCTCAAGGTAACACTTGTTGGTCTCAAGGTGACATAAATGAAATAAACACATATATTTGAGCCTTTTTATATTGTAACTCTTTACTCTGCAATATTGATTATAATTCTGTAATTTCCAGTGAATTTTTACTGTTTCAGACAGTTTATGAGACATGTTAATCTTATTTAATATTAACAGTTAACAAGTCAACAAGTATGTCTCAGAATGAAATTAACGAAAGTCCTTGAGGCAGCAGATTTCCAGAAATCCTCTGTCCAAGTAATGCGCTACTATCAACCAAGTAAGTGCAAATTTTCCTGCAACTCTCTTTCTTCTATATTCTAAACCAATCTGATAAAACAGTGCTCTTTATTTGCACATATTGGCATAGAGATCTGGAAACAATCAATTAAGGTTTATTTTGTATGATTTTTTAGCTCACCTGAGTCGAGGGCTCATATGGCCTGACTTATTACAGTATGTCACACAGAGTTTACTGTCAGATCTGGCAAGCTACATTTAGCCACACGAATTGTCAGAATGTGTAGCATATTGATGAAGATGAATGGGCTGACTTAATGTGTCATACAGAGTTTACTGTCAGATCTTTCATGTTAGACAACATGAATTGTCAGAATGTGTAGCACTTTGATGAAGATGAATTAATGGCCTGACTTAATGTGTCACACAGAGTTTACTGTCAGATCTGGCATGCTAGCCAACACAAATTGTCAGAATGTGTAGCATATTGATGAAGATGAATGGGCTGACTTAATGTGTCATACAGAGTTTAATGTCAGATCTGGCATACTAGCTAGCACAAATTGTCAGAATGTGTAGCATATTGATGGAGATGAATGGGCTGACTTAATGTGTTATACAGAGTTTACTGTCAGATCTGGCAAGCTAGCAAGCACAAATTGTGAGAATGTGTAGCACATTGATGAAGATAAATGGGCTGCCTTAATGTGTCACATAAAGTTTAATTTCAGATCTGGCAAGCTAGCCAACACAAATTGTCAGAATGTGTAGCAAATTGATGAAGATGAATGGCCTGACTTAATGTGTCATACAGAGTTTACTGTCAGATCTTTCATGTTAGACAACATGAATTGTCAGAATGTGTAGCGCTTTGATGAAGATGAATTAATGGCCTGACTTAATGTGTCACACAGAGTATACTGTCAGATCTGGCATGCTAGCCAACACAAATTGTCAGAATGTGTAGCACATTGATGAAGATGAATGGGCTGACTTAATGTGTCACACAGAGTTTACTGTCAGATCTGGCATGATAGCCAACACGAATTGTCAGAAAGTTTACTGTCAGATCTGGTGTATAACTACACATCTGTCTAAGCCTTTTTCAAGTATGGTACTGGGTAATTCATCTGCTACTCCTCTATCAATCTATATCTATCTTGGGACCAAGTTCTATTTCAAGCTGTATACAAAAATTCCATAGTATAGGAGTACATTTTCAAGCCTAAATAAAAGCTAAATTAACTTCAGGTGTGGCACACTGGTATTGTTATAGCAGTGTCATGTCAGCTAAGGTCACTTATCAAGTCCACTCTTCTGCTTGGCATACAATCTGGGTCTGTAGTGATTAGTTGGACTCGCTAGTCATTACATCTAGTAACATGCACTTTGCTGCAGCAGGATAGAGACCCTTGTAAAACTGTAACTGAACATTTAATTATATGTTTGCATTGCCATATACATATAATACTATATCGATGTAATATTTAGAATAATTTGTGGTGTAACTTGGCAAGTCTGTATGTTTGATTCATGTATATCTTTGTATAATAGATGTCCAGAACACAGCTTTCTATAAGCTGAATGAGCCGTATTTGGAACCACATTGCCAGGGTGAAACTTGTGGAGCAGGAAGTCACATGATCGTTATCACTTTGTTTATTGCTGGGCTAATGGCAGCCATCTTGTTGAAGCATTTGTAATATGTAATCAGTAACCTTTTCAAACTAAAGCTTGTAGTGTATATCTTATTTTTTTTCGTTTGCATATCCAGAATAATTTTTATATTCTTATACATTCACATATTGTTACCTAATATATGTTTCTAATACATTTTACAAAGTAAAGAAGATTCCAAGCTGACATGTAACAGGTTTATATTGTTCCATCTGAAGCTGTATAATAATGATTAAGATAAAATTCACATTTTTATGAAGTGAAAGGATAAAAGAAAATTATTTGTACATATTTATCATGACAAGCATTCCAGAAATCACACACAACAGGCTAGGAAAAAGTGGTTGAAATGTGATTAGAGAAAAATTTACATTGTATTTTTAAGCAAAAAACAACTATATTGGTTTGCAAACAGTATTTTGAATGGTCATCATGTTTCAAAAACAGTGTCAAAACAGTGTGTATATGAAATAACATTTAAAGAAAATTTGATAAAGATATTTTTTTTTAACTTTTCTCTTTAAATGAGCATGATATTGTAGTACTATATGTAATCTGTTGTATCAGTGATTTCTTAATGCATACACATAATGTGTATAGTGTATACATGTGATGCACCTAGTAACTTTATATGTGTAGAATTGTTTTGGCTCATTTTGTCAATATTGTCTTTCATGCGCTACATCTTTACAATGGAATACCGTAAATAGAAAAAAAAAGATTTTACTTAAGAAAAATTTTATTGTTACACCAAAAGAACATTCTCTGTGATTTATTTACATTTTCTTTGCGTGTTTCTATTTTTGATATGCAGGACATATTTTTATATGTGAAAACAAATGAAAATGCTAAGTGAAGCATGACCGAAAATAATCCATGACTTTATAGTAATGATAGGGTAAAGAGGATAGAATCCTTGTTAAGAAATGAAATTCGGTTCTTGTTTTCATTTACATGTACATTTATGGGTTACTATGCAAGTGTTTTACACAAACTGACACTCCTGGGTTATCAGCAAATACCCCGACAGAAATTGAGTTTCACTTTGAGGGGTTAGCCGAGCTGTGAAACAGAAACTTCTGACAGGGTATTCGCCGTTACCCTGTCAATTTTTTTAAAACACAAGCATGGTAACCCCATTCTAATGCATTTGATGAAAATTAGATACAACTAGAGGCAATATGCACATTTACTTTTTCTAAACCAAGCCGCTAATCACGGTGACGTCATATCAAAAACTGCAGTGTATCGTGACATCACAAATCAAAAACTGCAGTGTATCGTGACATCACAAATCAAAAACTGCAGGGTATCATGACGTACCTCATATCAAAAACTGCAGGATATCATGAACACCCTTGCAGTTTCTAAATTGAACAGCCAATGAGATCGCGTGTTACAAACAAAATGCATTAGAATTAAGATTCCTATGAACAACATAGCAATTGATCCCCTAGCATTTCATCTCCAGGGATATAATTTGCTACTCCAAGCTGACTTAAAGCAATTATATAGGGACCTTTCCTCTTCGTTAGGATGGGATTATATAAAAACAAACCAATATGAACAAAGTAAAGGCCTGAATATCTGCATGCCTTTATAGTTGATCAGTTTTCCAGTTTGCTTTTTTTTAATATGTTGCTTCACAGAAGTAGCCTAAGCTACTCTCTTTACATTTATTTCAAGGAGCATTGTTTGTGCACATAGTGAATTCATATCCACAGCAAAGGTCATTTAGTAAGAAAATAATTGTTACCGAAAAAGTAAAAAGTAATATTTGGTCACAATGATATGATTATAATTAGAAAATAAAACTGAAGTCTCTATAATAAAATGTTCTTTAATTATGTGAAATTTAGTAAAATGACATGGTTTTGAACACATTGGTTTAACATACTTGCATGTGAGTTGTTTTTTTCAGTGTTCAAGACTTTAAATTTTCTTTGTACCATTTTTTATATGGAAATAAGGGTAATATATCTCAGCTTTTTCTGAGAATGTAAGAGAATTTAAGGTGAATATCACATTTTAATACACAAGATAATATCTTTACTTTATATGTACACTTGTGAACATTTAAGTGCTATAAGAACGGTAATCTTTAGAGGCTATATGTTCTTGATGATAGTAGTTGTGATTGCATTATCATACACTGATATTATAGTTTGGTTGGCTGTGAAAACATGTTTCTTTATTAATGTAATAAAGACAAACCTAATCTTGAGCACCCAGAAGAGGGGTAAGCAACCCAAAAGATAGACAAAGGAAACCAGAGGAGGGGTAAGCAACCCAAAAGATAGACAAAGGAAACCAGAAGAGGGGCGCAACCCAAAAGAGAGACAAAGGAAAGCAATCTTAAGCTTATTGTCCTTCATTAGGGGTATAACAACATACCGGCATTTTCTCAAGATCATTCATAAAATGAGATTTTCAAGAATCACTAATGGCTGAAATTTGGTCCCAAATTAAATTAAATCCTTTTGAAGACATGAGAACACAAATAAAATGCTTATTTCCAACTTCAGTACTGGGTATTTAATCCTAGTAAATCTAACTAACATGTACAAACATGAAAATTCTTCATACATGTATTTCATCTATGTATGTTATGCAGACATGAAGTTTCTATCCAGTCCTACTGTAAATCATACATGATATAAGTAGATTTGCTTTAAATTTTTTAGCTTTAATATGTCATTACTGTACTTAGTTGAATATACAATAAAAACTAGAATTCATGTTACTTTTATATGCTGTATTTGAGGAGTTGTACTTCATGACATCCTTTTTGAAAAGAATATGTATTATCTCTATCTTGTGTGCAGTTGCCACCCACAATCTGTGTTTACCCACAGCATTGGCTTTTATGTTGGAGTCCTCATATACACAACATAATAGGACAATTGTTAAGGTCCTGCCATACTAGCTTGGTCTACTTGTATACAGCACTACACAGTGAGCCAGGGTCAAGAGCTAGCTAGGGTTCTATATGTCCAATGAAATGGTAAAATAAATGTTAGGCTGAAAAGATGACTGTAAAGATGATAAAGTAAATGTTAGATAATAAGCAAAACATTCAAATTATGAGAATCATTAGTTCAGATCTTATGATAGTAATAGCATTAATAATTATTCCTATAAAGTTCAGATCATATGATAGTAATAGGTAACAAGACGTTTCGTCCACAAAATACTTCGTCCAATGGCTTCTTTGTCCACTGTTAAGATCGTCCCCAGATGATCCGTCCCCAGATGATTCGTCCACAATGAATGGCATAGTAATCACATAAACAGGTGATAATTACCGTTCAAACAATTAATTATGTCATTAATATTTACTGTCCACTGTGAGTTAACAGCACATCAAATTAATATTTAGTAAAGAGGGTTCGTAAAAATGTACTTTGACAGATAAAACAAAAAAAGATCTCGGATACCTAACTTTATTTGTATGACGATTTCTTGTACTGTCATTGTTCAGGAGGGATGACAAAATATGTAATAAAATTTCATTTATTAGTATCAACAGTATATATTTTAAATACATACATTACAAATAATAATTGTCATCATTGAAATATTCACAGTACATATATAGGAAGCATATCACATTACAATATAATATAATTCTGATGATATGCGCTTGTCCCTAATTATCAACTATCATCACATGACCTATTTAACAATCATCTATTTAATACGTATTTTCATACTAATATTCATTATGCACATAATATTGACGATTTTCCAAATAAATATGAAGATAGGACCAAGTTTGAAAATATTATGCGTTTTAAAACTATTAGTTTATTATATATGTTATTAATATCATATTTCAAATTTATCTTTGTTATAAGAATTTCTAAATCTATTACTAACACTTAACGCAATTGGAACTAAAGGTATAGGTAATTTATTTAATTGATCTAATTATATAATTACATTGTGGACGAATAAACTAGGGTATTGTGGACGAAACAACTAGTGGACGAATGATCTGGGGACGGATCATCTGGGGACGACCAATCCTTTGGACGAAACGTCTAGAAACCATAGTAATATAATTATTCCTATCAAGATCAGATTATATGATAGTTATAAAAATTATTCCTATCAAGTTCAGATCATAGAAGACTTCTGGTTGTATGGCTGAATGAATTAGGTGTGCTTTTTCGGCTCCGCTCAACTTCCCTTTTTTGTGTCGTTCCCAAAACAGACTGTGAGCCGTAAGTTACTTTGGAATTTAACAGTGATTTAAGGAATGACTGTAAAAGGGATTTTCGTCAATAAACCAGATATTTTTGTACGTTTTAATAACTGAAACGGTCAGAGCAGACCACACCACGCGCCAGCCATGTGTGATCAAAGTAAACAAGCTATGGAATGTTCGAAATCTGAATATGATATACTGGTTGAAAAATATATGAACAAAGATGTAGCGTAATGTTTTGCAAGTATGCATATGAGTTTTAAGCATAAAACTGAAACAGTTAAAAGAAATATGAAAACCATTTACACCAGAGTTGTTGAGTTTGAAAAGTTTGGTCAACACGCTAACGCTGCCATTGAAAATATACATAAGGAAATCGTGCCCGGTATTGATAGAAAATGGATCAGAAGAAGAAAGAAAGGCTGAAGTTAGAGCTCTGCTGCCGAAAATGGTATTTGATATTTCGAGGAATACCGGGTAATAAAGAGGAATTGCGGCGAACGACGGAAAAAGTTATTCGAGAATACTTACCGAACACTAGATGTAAATATAAACACATTCACCTTGAATGATCCAGAATTAATGGAAATAATCAAATTAAAAATGAGAAGTTAAACAATAAATTACTCTTTACTTCAAAAGAAAAATTCAATTGAAAAAGAAAAGAAATTAGAAGAATGTCTTTCTGATCTCCATAAAAAAATATAACACAACCGGATATTATACTGAAAATAAATGAAAAAGAAAATGAATTATAAAATATCAGGAACAAAAGGGATTAAAGGTATAATTCTACGAACAAAAGCTAAATGGCAAATTGAAGGAGAAAAAAAAAATACAATATATTTCTGTAACTTGAAAAAACGTCACTACAAAGAAAAACTGATACCAAAACTCATCAAGAAGAACGGTAATGAAACGGATAATATACATGAAACTGTGTCAGAACAACAAAATTTGTATGAATCTCTTTATAAATCCAAAAAAAACCCCCGAGATGATGCAAACCCTTTTCTTAATAAGCTTAATAAGCATTCTGATGATGAAACAAGCGGCATGGATGATCCTTTCTCTGAATCTGAATGTCTTAAGGTTTTAAAAAATATGAAGAAAGGCAAATCGCCAGGGTATGATGGATTCACAACTGACTTCTACTTTTTTTTTGTTTTGGAATGACATTAAATCATATCTTGTTAAATCCCCAAATTTTGCTTTTGATTCAGAGTCAATGTCTTTAATTCAAAGGTTGGGAATAATTACATGCTTACCAAAACCTGGAAAAAATAAGTTGCTGCAAAAAAAAAAAAAAAAAAAAAAAAAAAACTGGAGACCTAAATCATGACTATAAAATTGCAGCATCTTTTATAGCTAAAGGAATTAAACCATTCCTTGGTAAATTGATTTCTGACACACAAGTTGGTTTTCTGAAAGGTCGCAAAATATAGAAGAATGCAATCGGTTAATTAGTGACATAATTGATAGAACTTAAGAAATAAATTTATCGGGCATTCATGTTCTTTTAGATTTCAAATAAGCCTTTGACACTTTGGAATGGAATTTTATAAGAAAAACAATATCTTTTTTGGCTTTCCTAACACAATTTTGCAATGGTTTGAAATATTTTCTTCTAATATTTGTAGTTGTATTAAAAATAATATGCACATATCTGAACGTTTTCTCATAACTCGCGGAGTTAGACAGGGTGATCCCCTGGCTCCTGATCTATTTATTTCATCCATAGAACTTTTAAGTGCAGCAATTAATGGGACTATTTCACTGTACGTATTAGTTTTGAGTTTTACATATTGCAGCATTCTTTTATGAGTAAAGGCACGAAAGATTCCGAATACATGATGGGGTATGACTTTGGTTTTATCGTAGGCCATAATGCAATTTTTCAGTAATGTTTTACAAATACTGTTATAAATCCACATTTGAATTCAATGAAGTATACATAGATTATATATATTTCATTATTTTCTCATTTAAGATAATAATCATGGTAAAACAAAAGATTAAAAAATAAGATTTTACTTTGAAATTGGATCATCTAAGCGTTTGTGAAATAGTCTCATTATCAGCCAGACATAAAAGGTATTACAATAAACAATTCAGAATAGGTTAAGCACAATATGCAGACGATTCTACCCTAATACTAAATGATTACGCTTCTTTAGATGTAGCTTTGCATGTTCTAAATATTTTCACTGCATGCTCTTGGTTGAAAATAAATTTTGATAAAACGGAAGTTATATGGATTGGGACCAAAAGGGGCTGTGGAGAAGAACCATCAACAAATCAACCAATATTTTTTGGAATAACTCTTAGGAATATAATATGATATATTAGAAAATAATGATCCTGTAGAATTAAATCTTAAGGAAAAAATTCATACCATAAAAACACTTCTAGAAAACTGGTCTTTTAGACATTTATCAGTCATCGGGAAAGTATCTGCTATAACAATCTTGATACAGATCTTGACGGTCTTGCTTAATCCTTCATATAAAAGCACAAACGAACTTCAAAATTTACTTTATAAATTTATATGGAATAAAAAACCAGGAAAAGTTAAAAGAAATACTGTAATAAATAACTTCTGCAATGGAGGTCTAAAAGTGCCAAATATTGAAAACTTTGGAAAAGCTCTAAAAATTCCATGGATAAAGAAAGTCTTGAATTTGGGTAATACATCTCCATGGAAAATACTTCTTGATAAAATTGAAGAAAGATGCAACTTTTGAAATGTTAATAAAGAAACTATTCTTCATTGTTTCTGGGAATGTCCCCATGTACAAATTCTATGGACATGTTTATTATCACTGGCTTCATTTCAAGCATACATGTTCAAACATTATGAAATGTATATAATATGTGTATAATAATTACACATTTACTCATTTATGGAAGGATTAAAGTGGATAAGCATAAGAATAATTAGAGTCTATTCATCACATGTCCACATAGCATTGGTGTCTTTGTGCTATATCACTGAACTCGTGACAAGTTTGACAAAAGATGTGTAGTAAGTAATATCTATATAAGTCAGAGTATACATCTCAACTACATGTAGGATTATTAAAGATAATCATTATATATAGTTTATTTAGCTTTACGCAAATACATGCTTTTAGCATAACACATTATTATTTACATGCGTGAGAAATGATATACAGGAGGTGCAACAATTATATTATATCATGAATACAATAATAAATACAATACAATACATACAATTGTACATATCATATATTTGTATATGAAAAATAATACCATATTATAAATGCAAGAATAAGGATAATGTCAATTTTTTACAAAATAATTATAATAATAATGATAATAATAATAATATATTAATAATTATAGTAAAATATTTAAGTATGTTTTATGGTAAGGCATTTTCTCTCTCTCTCTTAATGCATTAAAAATATAATTAGATAAAGCTATACAATGTTTCTTTTTTGTACTATTGAATAATTTCACAAGTTTTTGATTATTTGGCCATGAATGTGAAAATTTTGGTAAGTATTTTATTCTTAACTCTCTATATTTTTGACATGATAAAATAAAATGATATTCAATTTCAATATGATTTGAAGAACAACATAAACAAATTCTTTCATCTCTTGGTATGTTGCGATGCCTTCCAATTTCCAAAAATAGATTATGTGAAGAGCAACGTAATCTGGTCAACAAATATCTATGTTTAAAATTGTCAATGAAATCTAAATATGGTTCAAATTCAAATGCCTTTTTAAAAGATGAGTAAAATTCTAATCGGGTCATTGATCTAATATCTGCTCTCCAATTTTGTATAAATATACCTATAATTCTTTGTTTAACCATAAGAAAATTATTAGTAGTTGTATTTTCATATTTCAAGAGCTCACTAAACCCAATTCATTCAGTATCTGTTTGATCCTATATGACCAACAATGTATGTGATTGTTGGTTTCAACATTGTGTTTTTCCTTTTGATAAACCTTATAAATCAAAGTTGATTTATGTGTGACAATATCAAACCAAAATTTAATTGAGCTTATTTGCATAAAACATCATAAGGATATTGACCAAGTTCACAAAGTATAGCAGAAATAGGTGTATTTGTTTTAACATTTGCTATTTCTCTACAAAATTTATACAAGATTTTATTAATTAAAGTTACATCATACAATCCCCATATTTCTGCACCATACATTAAAACAGGTGATATCATTTTATTGAACAAAGATAATTTTGCAGAAACTTTAAAATCAAGCATTCTGAAAATATTTTTTAAAGAAAATATGGCTTTATTGGCGTGTTCAGCAACATGTTTTACAGCAAGTTTCATCTTACCTTTGTAACATAATGTAACTCCAAGGTATGTAAAATGGTCAACAATTTCCAGAATATTATTTTCATAAGTGAAATGATTTGTATTTCTAGTTTTTCTTTTTTCAAAAATGCATATTTTAGTTTTATTAGTATTAACATGTATTCCCCATTTATTACAGTATATTTACAAATTGTCTAACAATAATTGTAATCCTTTGGCTGTTTTAGACAGTAAAACAGTGTCATCAGCAAACAGTAGCATAAAGATACATATATTATCAATACTATAATATGAATTTAGTTCATCAGTTTTTAATGAATTTTCCGTATCATTGATAAAAACAAGAAATACAAATGATGACAAGGGTTCCCCTTGTTTTACACCGTATTCACAATAAAAAAAAATCTGATAATCCATTTGCAGTTTTAATACAAGCTTTTACATCATCATATATTACTTTCAACATATTTACACATTTTGAGCAAGTAATTTATAAAAAAAAGTGCTTTTCTATCAACAAGATCAAAAGCTTTTTTGAAATCAACAAATGCTGCATATAATTTACCTTTGTATAAAAATTGTTGATTGATTATCATAATGATAATATACAATTCATTTCAGGGTTTAATGGTGAATATTTGTATACCGGTGTTACACACACAGAAAAAGAATCGCATATCTATGTTATAATTGTTATGAATAGAATAATGTGTTATACTTGATAAAAATAACCATAAATGCCTATCAAATAATTTACAGAACTGACAATATACATTTCATAAATAAATATGAAATAAATAAATATGAAATGATTTAAGGATAGTTTTCTATATCTATTTTTTAAAGAATTCCTAATTCGAGACCAAGCTTACGGAAACGTTAATGGAACCCCCCACCCCCACCCCACCCCCTTATTTGTAAAATCAAGTATGATATATATGAAAAAATAGTACTTATATATTATAAAAGCAATATATTTAGCCTGTTATTCTTATTATTTGTTGCAAATAAATGCCAGTTTCATATAAAGCAACCATTTTTGATGTATATAACTTAGATAAATAAATAATGTAAAATTTTATGGTTGACTATATTTTTCAAAACTAAAATGACATGTAAAGATGATGGATAAATCCAAACCATAAGTCTAAAAATCATGAAACCAGAGGACATACAAAATCAATGAAAATGAAAACCAAATGGAGAATAACAAAATATGTCTACTTGAAGAGCAAATGTGAACCCCTATGGTGGAGTGAGATCAGGTGCCCGGGGAGAGTGAGCATCTCCTGCTTGCTAGCAACACTCGTTACATATACCCAAAGAAAGAGTCAAATCTTGTAAATTCCATATGTATTTATATATGGAGGTCAAAGTAGGTAACCTTCTAGTACAGAAAGTGTCAAATCTGTGTAAAATGATCGGAATCAGTCTCAGTCCAGTATATCATTTAAAAGTCTGGATAGCAAGATATCATATGGAGTAATAAGAATCTCGTAACGACCGTAGAACTTCCTCAGTGACGTTGCTAGTCTAGCACATATATAACCCTGGTTGAGCAGCTTAACTGAAAGTCGCCTAGCCCTCAGAACGAAGTCATTGTAATTAGAAAATGCTCTGGAATAACGTATTAACTGAGATATGAATACGCCGTATGCGGGCGATGATGGAATGTTGCTATTTATAAAAGGAAAGTTTGTGATGGCGAAATGGAAATCGTAACGTTTGTCATAGAGTGAGGTTTTCAATTGACCATAAATGTCGAAAGATAACATAATATCTAAATACGAAGTAGAATTACTACTTTCTGTGGTTTCTTTGACCTCCAATTCACTTGGATAGATGATGCTAAGGTAATATGCGAATGATGGATTATTAATTGAAAGCAATTCATCAATATATCTGTAAGTGAAATTGAAGCCAAGAACCAATTGCTTTTTTCCCTTGCTTTCGAACACAGCAAATGTCAAATGTCAAGGTCATTCTGATTGCAACAGAGACCTATGTCTTTTCACAGGTTCAACTTTGTGGCATGTACATTTTCCCCGCACATTAACATATTTAGTAGAATTTGATTGCAAATGGGAAACACAACTTTTATACATGTGCAGTTTTATGGCATGTACATTATGAAATCTGCTAATTTATCACTCGGTTCAACACACAACTGACAACCATCTGACATATATTAATGTGTGGGAAAATGTATATGCCATAAAACTGCACATGTTGTGTTTCCCAATTGCAATCAAGTTCTACTAAATATGTTAATGTGCGGGGAAAATGTACATGCCACAAAGTTGAACCTTTGAAAAGACATAGGTCGCTGTTGCGATCAGAATGACCTTGACATTTGACATGTTGCCAGAATGGCAATGGGAGTCATCTACTTGAGAAGGACTATCAAACTAATAAGTTACAAGTCTGACTGAAATTAACATAAATACTCATACACTAGCATGGTAGAGGATAAGATACAGTAACATTTAAACACTCAATTAGTTATAGCAATACCTTGTTATGTTTCCTTTATACAAGTATTGAATGACAATTTGGTAGATAACTAATTAAACTAACTGAGTGATGACATGCTTAGTATGACCTTTAGGGTTTACTTCAAAGCTATGACATCCAGTGGTCAAGGACAACACTTGTAAAGTTGTTAAAAAGTTGTGGGCTACACACAAATTTTTACTGCCTGTATGTGTGTCTTGATTTTTTAATAAGATTGTGTCTACTTACTTCGTACAGTTCTTTATATTACTAGTTTCTATAATGAAGTGTATAGTCTCTCTCAGTCTCTGGTATCCAGGGTGTGAAGAAGTGTTGCTGCTCTGGATTTTTGTCCGAATGATAATATCTTATTCGTTTTTGATTTACTTTGCACTGTGTCATTTTAATGCAAAAAAAAGCATTTCATATCATAAATATTTTTGATATGTTGATTTTTCACATTTTCACCTTTTTCTTCACTACTTCTAAATTGAAGTTAAGAATCTAGATCTAAAGACTTAAGGCCATCTATATCATTGTGCAATGTTCTCTACGTCTCGCGTGAACAATAAAGGCGCAAATGTCGGGTTGCACTGATTTGAATGAAATACTTTCAACAAATATGGCCAAATCGCTAAATTTTGAAATGCACATCATTTAATTTGAACATTGACTTTGTATATGTGTTCAGGTGAGAGATGAGGCGAATTCAGTTAAGGTCCATTTTGGCCGCTGGTTTTAAGGTTAACATATCGGTGTGCCAGGTGTATAAATGAGGGGCGGACAACCTGAGAGGGAGTTGGGAAAAGAACTGGAAATTGACAGCAAGGGAACGTGAACGACATTATTCTGAACAAGAACCTGAACAGAAAATCTCTCAGAAAGCAGATGGAAGAGCCCTTGGCCCTTGTCTGCCCCTCAAAATAGACATTCAATATATTTAAAAAGCAACAATTCTATTACATTTTGTTGAAAAGCACGATTCGTCCAGTGCTATAAAATCCGCTGAGATGCAAGTCATACAGTCAAACAACAGTTTGACAACACAGTTCAACAACACAGTACTATATAGCAATCTGATGAGCGAAGCGAGCCAGGTAAAAATCAACATTTTTTTTTATAGAACGTTCAGATTTATAGTTGCATGATCTGGTATATGTTATCAATCGGGATATTTATTTTCGTTTCAGTCAAAGTCAGATTATATATTTCCAGCATTTTCAGGTTCAGAATATTTATTTCCAAAAAGTGCCAGGCGGCCCGCCCTAACTCCTCAAAATCAAATGGTCGTCCTCTTAGAATAGAATTACATAATCATTGAGAAAACTCGATTGCTTCAATAAAGAGAGAATCGCATGGAAATATTTCCATATGTTGTGTAAAGATATGATAAAGTGTGGATGAAAATATAATAATAGCTCGTACAAGTTTTTCTTCGCCCCTCCCTGATAAAATCAGATGATTGATTCTTTAGCTTCTTTACATCTTTAGATATGAAATTTTTACGTTAAGTAATGAACAAACACTCAAGGGACTTTTTCAAATTTCTAACATCGTACTGTTATGGTAGAGTTCTCCTTCTTTACACACTACCGTACTCGTTCTCCTTTACACACTACCGTACTCGGTGTAATACATCATTGAGTTTCATTTGAATTTTATCCCTATTCCAAAATAAAACCAATCCAAGGTTATTTCTTATCGTCTATCTCTAAGTTTATCCCGGACCCTCTTCTAAAATCCTGGATCTGCTGCGGCGACATTGTAGTCAGGAATATGTCTCTATGTCTGAGCTTTAATTGTCACAAGGATACAACAAAATACACATTCATTGATCAGTACCTCGAAAAAAAAACCCCGTTATAGCACAAGAAATTTTTCGATAAAGAATATACAATGTTAGGTAGTATAATTAGACGTGAAACGATATAAATGTATACACGAGCACATTGTTAACGTGAAGTAGAGTCCGTCTGTTACAGCATGCATTGTACGCATTCCATCCATCACAACAGATGTATGCTTAACGGTTAGCGTAAGTGTCAATGATTGAATCAATATTATCATTTGTATAGACCAATGTATCAAGGTTCATTCGGTAACTCCTATGTACACATGGTTACCTTGTCATTACAAAGGATTCAACAGTTCAAGACATCTGAAAGTCAAAAATGTGTTACCCCTTTGCTAAAGCGAGTTATAAGATTAAATATGATTTAGATATAACTAGTACAGTTAGATCCCAAGAACTCGTATGAACATACCCTACAAATTAAACTAACTCGATATAACACCACCTCCTCAAACCCCATAGCACATTAAGTAGACGCTAGGTGTCATTGCTGTGACGGCAGGGTGAAAAATTGGAACGTCCAGCCGATGCCGGCTTCGTCCAGTCGATGGTATCAATGTAGCAATTATTTTCCATAGGGCTACGTGTTATTGAATGGAAATGTTTCTATATAAAAGAAGATCATTTTGAAGCTTCCTTTATATCTCAATAAACAGAGAGTCCCCCTCCTCCCCACTAAAGTAAAAACACCAAAACAAAAATATACTTCACCTTGGCTTTTCATTTTCAAAATTTAATTTGCCTTGTTTGAACTTACACACAGTCTGCAGAATGTCTTTCCGTGTGTATTCTACTATTATCATTTTTGGTGTGCAGGTCCTTGGTGATTTGTGTCATACAGCTTTGTCAGATGTCTTCTGTTTTCTCTCTTGCTGAAGCCGGCGTGGCCTAGTGGTATCGCGCTGGACTCCGGATCGGGAGGCCGGGGTTCGAGTCCCACTCTGGTTATGCCGGTGTCTTGTCTTGCGGATGAGACAGTAAAAACCGAGGTCCCGTGTCGTGGTATGCATGGCACGTTAAAGATTCCTCACTGCTTCGGGTGGGTCCGTTGAAAAGGTCAAAATTTGTATGCCCCGCATCAAGCAGATGCCGTCACCATATACGTGAAATATTCGTGGTGTGACGTTAAACAAAAATCAATCAATCAATCAATTTCTCTCTTGCTGAAAATATCTTTACCCTTAATATGAAAAATACTGACCCAATAAACAAATTTTGATATTGCTACACTATAAATAGCACTTCAATCAAAACAATGGACCTGGCATTTATATCCACTCAGAAGCCTGGGGATTTTTCAACCCGAGCAGGACTTAGGGTAGCCAAACCGCTTATACATGATTCTAGTCAGGTTCAACTGGCACATTGATACCCGATGGCGCACTTGTCTTATGCCCAAGGGGTCCCGTCTAGATTCCTACAGACAACATCTCGGCCCCCTGTGTTTAGATGAGACGGTAAAAATAGACGTAAGAAGTCAAAGGTTGACAGCAGATCTCGGTCTACTCCAGGTTGCTCGATTGGACAAGTCACCTGTAAACGTAACTATACGTGTCTATTTTCGAAACTATTGCTTCAATAAATTTGAATAAACTGGTCAGTAACATATTTAGTAACATTTTTACATGAAGGGATATATGCATTTTCACACACAGTATGTCTTGAATATTTATGTATGATAATAAACGAATCAGCTTTGTGATCAGTAAAAGGCACGTTTTCTTTTCTAGACGCGTGATGTCTGTGACAGAAAAACACATCTGCCATTATGTAGTGTACAGTAATTGTATTTTACAATTCACTGTCTGAATCAATGAATGAATTCTTCCTTTATTCAATTCCTCTGATCAAACAACCACTAACTTCTAAACTAACTTTCTAAAACTAAAACGTTACAATGTTTTCCGGATTCCCATTGTGGCGGTCCATACAAATATACTTGTATATTACATCCTCCAAAGAAACAAATTTGAGGTACAATTTTGTCATAACCTACACCATCAGAATGACACAGGAGTACATGAGAAACTTGTTTCAAAGACATTATGGCTAACAATTTCCAAACACATTATACAAACGGCCGGGGTTCGAGTCCCGCTCTGGTCATTCCGGTGTCATGTTTTTCGGATGAGACAGTAAAAACCGAGGCCCCGTGTCGTGGTATGCATGGCACGTTAAAGATCCCTCACTACTTCGGATGGGTCCGTTGCAAAGGTCAAAATTTGTATGCCCCGCATCAGGCAGATGCCGTCACCATAAACGTGAAATATTCGTGGTGTGACGTAAAACAAAAATCAATCAATCAATCATTATACAAACACGCTACTTGGCATAAGAAATGACAGACAATGTGACCTTACTCATCGAAAGGGATGTAACTCTTGTAGAGTTAAAGATACACATTGGATCAATATAAATGACTTCTTCCTTTTTTTTAACTTTAGTCATGAGAATCACTGTGAGGCACTGAATTGTCTATACCACTATGATGTAATGCAATTAATGTAGAAGCCGGTGTGACCTAGTGGATAAGGTGCTCGACTCATGATCGAGAAGTCCCGGGTTCGACTCCTGCCCTGTGCACACCGGTTTTCTGTCTTTCGGATGAGACAGTAAAAACCGAGGGCCCGTGTCACGATAGGCGTGGCACGTAAAAGATCCATCACGGGTGGGTCCGTTGCAAAGGTTTAAATTTGTATGCAATGCATCAGGCAGATGCCGTCACTATACACGTGAAATAATTATGGTGTGACGTAAAACAATAATCAATCAATCACTTAATGTAGTATTCTCGTTTCCATGTTGTGTATCATTTTGGTGTTGTAAAATTTCAATATGTGATAATATGGGGTCATGGTCTGTTTGTGCCCTGAATGATTTTTTTAGACTTTTTGTTACGAGTCATTTTTGTTTTACTGATGAACATAAAAGTCTTGAAGAGCCATAATCTTCATCGGTGTCTACATCATATCCTTCGTCGATATCTGCTTTGAGGGACTGAATGTGATTGGCTTCTGGACACAAAAGACCCATAGAGAGTTGCTTCCGATCAGGTAAGTTGATACAACCTGATTTTTCTGCGACGTATGGAAAGAAAGCATCATCAACATTCGGACTATCAAATTTGTCATCCTCCTCCTGGATATTGCGAGAGGGTATATCAGCTACCACCATGTCTTTCGCAGGTTTGTATACAATGTTAAAGGGACATTTTTAGCATGAAAAGGATAAATTACGATAACATCTTATTTTCCCTGTATTGCATAAATTATAAACTTTGTGTTAATTGCAAATTTTAAAACTAAAATCACTCAATGTTTTCGTAGAATAAAGGTAATTGAGTCTAATTAAATTCGGTTGGTATCAATTCTTCAAATAAGGCGATGCTCCGCCCATAATCATGCCCTTCCGCGGATATTCACTGTAGAAAACAACAAAAATGGTTCACATGGAGGAATACGAGCACGTGAAAAGCAAAAGCGTGGTAGACAATAACTATGCACAGACTCAGAAGCCAAAAAAAACAAAAACAAAAAAACAAAAAAAAAACAAGAAAAGTGGAACAAATGTTAGAATCGGGTACAGCTCGAGTTTTATTGTCACGTGATTTCCTCTGACCTACCTCATCAATATTCAAGGAGTTGGCCGGGTTATGTTGCAAATTTAAAACGGGCATATCTTGTTAATGACTTCGACTTTGGTAACGATATTTTTACATATCTTAGATAATATATTAACAATCAACTGCCGTTTAAGAAATCCATTTACATTTTTTTTATACTTTTCAATCAATAGATCAATAGAGGATGTGTAGTTTGGAGTCCTACTAGTGCATGATTCTGTTAATTCATGCAAGCCAGGTATGGAGTATCGAAAATGCTGTGTTTGACTAATAAGAAATCTGAAGTCACAACAGAATCTATATGAGGACAGACTTGCTTCCTTGGTACCTGGCTCAAATTCCCCAGACGATTTCCTACGTTTTGAAACCAACACTATCGGGCTAGTAATGGGTACATTTTCCTCTGCACTGACTGGTGCAGTAATACCTTGCTGAAGCAACTCCTAGAGATAGTGTCTATTCTGCATTTGGCTTGAGATGAATATGATGTTGTACTAGAGTGGTAAAACCTAACCCTGGGTTATCCCTAGGATTATAAAAGAAAAAAGAGGAGTTATGTGGCATAAACCACCATGGAGCTATACAATACATGAATATCAATGATATACTAGCACATATAACACATTACAAAAATATTTGATTGACGTGCAATCACGATACCGACTTATGAAGGTCATTTAATTTGACAAAAGCCAAACAAATGGTGTGGTTAACCGGTTTACGGGCCCACCTTCCCACTCACCGTAACAACAGAACAATCAAAGGACGTACATTTAAAAATTTATAAATAATCCTCCATGTACAAGAACAAGAGTCAACAGGTATCGCATATTGAGAGGTCATAAAAATATAAACACGTAAGGTATTGTAAAACACATAATGATATAAAAATATATGCGACATCAACATGATAAACCGTGCTCTGCCAGTCTGAAAGCGAGCTAAGACCCTGGATCTGTAGGAGTCCCGACTAACAGTCAGAAGGGACGAGGTTCAGGACCATGTCTCCTCTGAAAGAGGTTTGGACAAGGCCCGTCATATAGTCCCCACCGCACTGTTAGTCAGCGTGCAACGTTCAAGTTAAAGTCTGCATAAGGCTGTAGAGGGGCCAAATACAAGACCTATAGTCTTTTTGATGATCTCAATGTCATATTGTCTATTTAGAAGACGTTTGACTATTTTATTACATGATAAAATAACGTTATCGGAGCCTTTTACTTTCCTTAGTTTATATACGAGATCACCGTAAAAATTAGGATGGGAAATTCCATTGGATACATAGTGTTGAAAAGAAATATTTCCAAATTTAGATAGAAGTTCTGAATAAGATCTAAAGAATTTGCCGAATTTTTTTCTAAGCTTGTGATATCTGTAACCCTGAGTTAAAAGTTTAGTAGTAATTTGTCAATTTCGTTTATGAAAGTCCAAACATCGGTGCAGCCTCTGACAAATCGAACTAATTGAGATATATAGATACCATATGATGGGAGTCGAGGGACATTGACATCCAAGTAAGGAAAATTCACAATAAGAAATCCAAAATCTTCACGTTTATTATAAATATTAGTATATATTAGGTGGTTAATAATTTTGATGTTCAAATCTAAGAAAGGTTAGATTTATCTCAAGTATTAGCTTTATTCAGTTTGAGCTCTGGTGGATATATTTCTGATATAAATTGAAAAAAAAACTAAAAAAAACCTTTTTTTTATTCCAAATTCAAACTGACATACATATACACATTGAGACATAACACAAATACAGATGCCTGTAGATATATACATATTAATATATGTACATTGAGACATAACACAAATACATATGCCTGTACATATATACATATTAACATAGGTAGCAAAATACTTATGCATCAACTAGAGTAAATAATAATGTCAAAAATCTACATATCTATAACAAAGAAAAAACATTCCTATATTAAGCATTATTCTATTACCGATATACCTGTATATATAATAATGCTATAGGAACAGAACGACATGATTGACTTTGGTGTTTTTATTAATCTGCTTGAAAAGAAATATTGCAAATTAATTAATGCGAGTAGAGAGAGAGAGAGAGAGAGAGAGAGAGGGGGGGGGACAGACCGACAGACAGACAGAGAGAGAGAAACAGACCGACAGACAGACAAATTGAGTATGTATAAAGTATCCCTTATAATATAATAATATCTATATTTCAAGAGCCAACTTCCATTTCTCATAATTTGTTTCAAATACTTGAAGATGTTTTTGGTTAATAGCAATACAATGATAAACAAAAAATACTTTTCTGAGGAAAATTTTTACAGAGTTCAAGTTCGGTAATGGTTTTTTTTTTTTTGCATTTCATTGTGTAAATATATTTTATATAAAGTAACATTAAGGCATTCACTTTTGATATCTTACTTGCTCCCAGTAAAACATTAGTTTTTCGTAAATTTAAATCAATAGCAAAGAGTATGAGCCAATTCTCAACATCATTTAAGAAGTGTTGAGTATATTCACATTGCCATAGAAGATGAATTATCGTTACTTTCTCAATATTACAAAAAGTACACAAAGGACTGTCATGTATTCCTATTTTATAAGCAAAATCAATCAGAAAAAAACTAAAAAGAACTTTACCCAAGGAAAGGTTCTCCCTATCAGATAAATGGGAATTATTGCTACACAAATCAAAATTTTCAATATATTGCTGATAGTGATTGTCATCAAACTTTTCTGTACTTTGAACATTGTTACTCTGATCTACATCAGAAAGTTCAGTACATTCAACATTATTACAATCTATAATATTTTCAGTATATTGTACATTTGCAACAGTATCTATAACACTATCTTTAACCCTCGGGTAAAGATACAACCTCTGACATGGAATTCAAAATCTTTATAGGAATCAAATTGGAAACTGACACAGTAATAACAGATCTAGCCACCACAAGTCCTTGTGAGGACGGCTGTTTACTAGGATAACATACACCTTGAGTACCTATGCGTACCGACCTAGGAACATCAGCAAATACAATAGTCTCTGAATTAGCTAACAAATCAACATTACTTTTGCATTTCAATTAACACATTTTCACATATACAGAATTGTCAATAAAATTCAACATAACATTTTTGCGTTTCAAATATTCAGCTCCTACAGTTAAAGGGTGAGTAGTATTTTTCATGACATGTACACGTACTTTGTGTTTACCTGTATCAATTCTTATTTTTACAAACGTAGTAACTTGTATTTTTACTTTCTAACCATTGGCTAAAATGAACAAAATCCATAAAAGCTATCGTACATTAGTAAACGAATTTGACTAGATAATGAACTATACAACTGACTAAACATAACATTGATTGAACTTCCACTATCTAGCAAGGCTGAAGTTTTCAAATTATGAATAGAAAATGACATATAAAGAAAATGTGATTCAACACTATAATCATCAACATCACTATCACTGTTTGTTTGATCGTCTGAACTGCAAGGCAGCGCGAAATCTGCATCGTGTTGCACAAAATCTCAGTCATGGTGCACAGAATTTTATGTTTTCAACAGTTACTGTGTTTTCAGTCGAACAATGCTGCATTTTACCCACTACTGTCGATTGTGAGTTGTCAGAACTTTGTTGCAAGATATCTGCACAGCCTTCTGGACGCATTATAGGCTCCTTTGTGGACACAAGCGCCCCTCTGCGCCTGGGCCCTTCACGTTTCCCGGCAGTGATTGAGACAACTTATCTGCTTTCTTTTTGTTACTAGATTTATGAACAATAACACAGTCATTCGCTCCATGGCCATCTTGGTTGCAAACTTAGCACTTAATGTTTGGTGTGGAATCGTTGTTGCCACCCAGTTACAAATAGATTTTACATGTCCTTTACCGGAGCATGAATAGCTTGTCCTTCCCTGCCTAGACATGGGAGGTGGCTTTGGTACATTATCAACAGTTTTCGAAGACTGCATGTTTACAAGTCTGTGGCATTTTTGTGATAACAGGTCTATTTGACGTTGAATGCCATTATTCTTACTTGGTACTGATCTCACTGCATTGACAGAAAGTAACTGTGTTTTCTATACTTCGATAACCAACATCTCCCATTTTTGCGCTTTGGAGGGCATCGTCCAGAGAATGCGGTCTCCTAGCTATCACAAAAAAAAAAATTGTAGTTGTTAGGGGAGTCCATCTATGAACTTTGTCAGAATATCTAATTCGGTTTTATGTAGGCGTTTTCATTTCTGTAATATTCTACAGTGAAAATCTAAGGTATCTGTATTTATAAGTGTCAAAGCACTGAAAGCCGTAGTTTCAGCATAAAGTGATGCGTTTTGCAAGTCCTATGCAATAAATTTTCATAGAATTTGAAGCGAAGTGCAGTCCATGATAAGTGATATGGATCATAAAGTAAATTCTGGTACCTTTTAAATGTAATGAAAATGACGCTATGTACAATCTTGAATCTTGGATTTTGTTCCCGTCAATGCATTGCAACTCCATAAATGCAACAAAGTCACTAAGAAACTTCTCACGGTCATCATCTTTATTTCCAGCAAACTTTGACAATGATATCAGAAAAGGCGCACTGTATGTTGAAAACATTTGACGAGTTTGTGACCCGAAAGCATCTGAGAGTACATGTACCTGGTATGCACCGAGTGCACATATACAGCTTCGTGCTGAACTCACTCTAGGCTCTTCTTTAGCTCTATACTGAACTCACTATAACCTCACATCTAGCTCTGTACTAAACTCACTATACCCTCTGATCTAGCTCTATACTGAACTCACTATAACCTCACATCTAGCTCTGTACTGAACTCACTATACCCTCTGATCTAGCTCTGTACTGAACTCACTATAACCTCTCATCTAGCTCTATACTAAACTCACTATACCATCTGATCTAGCTCTGTACTAAACTCACTATAACCTCTCATCTAGCTCTGTACTAAACTCACTATACCCTCTCATCTAGCTCTGTACTAAACTCACTATACCATCTGATCTAGCTCTGTACTAAACTCACTATAACCTCTCATCTAGCTCTGTACTAAACTCACTATACCCTCTCATCTAGCTCTGTACTTAACTCACTATACCATCTGATCTAGCTCTGTACTAAACTCACTATAACCTCTCATCTAGCTCTGTACTTAACTCACTATACCCTCTCATCTAGCTCTGTACTTAACTCACTATAACCTCTCATCTAGCTCTATACTAAACTCACTATACCATCTGATCTAGCTCTGTACTAAACTCACTATAACCTCTCATCTAGCTCTGTACTAAACTCACTATACCCTCTCATCTAGCTGTGTACTAAACTCACTATACCATCTGATCTAGCTCTGTACTAAACTCACTATAACCTCTCATCTAGCTCTGTACTAAACTCACTATACCCTCTCATCTAGCTCTGTACTTAACTCACTATACCATCTGATCTAGCTCTGTACTAAACTCACTATAACCTCTCATCTAGCTCTGTACTTAACTCACTATACCCTCTCATCTAGCTCTGTACTTAACTCACTATACCATCTGATCTAGCTCTGTACTAAACTCACTATAACCTCTCATCTAGCTCTGTACTAAACTCACTATACCCTCTCATCTAGCTCTGTACTAAACTCACTATACCATCTGATCTAGCTCTGTACTAAACTCACTATAACCTCTCATCTAGCTCTGTACTAAACTCACTATAACCTCACATCTAGCTCTGTACTAAACTCACTATACCCTCTGATCTAGCTCTATACTGAACTCACTATACCCTCTCATATAGCTCTATACTGAACTCACTATACCCCCTCATATAGCTCTGTACTAAACTCACTATAACCTCTCATCTAGCTCTGTACTGAATTCTCTGTCACCTCTCATCTAGCTTTGTACTGAACTCATTTTGGTCTCTCCTCTAGTTCTGTACTGAACTCACAATAACCTCTCCTCTAGCTCTGTACTTAACTCATTGTAGCCTCTCCTCTAGCTTTATACTTAACTCACCATAACCTCTCATCTAGCAATGTACTGAACTCACTATAACCTCTCATCTAGCAATGTACTGAACTCACTATCACCTCTCATCTAATATAGCTCTGTACTTAACACATTTTGGTCTCTCCTCTATGTCTGTGCTTAATTCACTATAACCTCTAATCTGCCTCTGTACTGAACTCACTGTGGCCTCTCATCTAGCTCTGTACTGAACTCATTGTAGCCTCTCTTCGAGCTTATCTCACATCATTAATCACTGGCCACCACCACATACGTGAAGTGACCTGGAGTGGCATCATCCTCCACCACGGATCACCGACCACCACCATATAGGTGAAGTGATCTTGGATTGGTATCATTCTCCACCACTGATCACTGACCACCGCCATATAAGTGAAGTGATCCTGGATTGGTATCATTCTCCACCACTGATCACTGGCCACCGTCCGTTTTCGTAAATTCGGCCATATAAGTGGGAGTTCGGGTCAGGAAAGGGGTTTACATCTCCAAAATTGACCTCGATGACCTTTTTTTTTTTGTTTTTTTTTTTTTTTTGTTTGGTAAGGGTTTATTTGTCTTATTGTGGTTTTATGTCATATTCAGCGATATTTAAGCTATATATTGTAGAATGACACTATTTCACAAACGCTTAGATGCTCCAGATTCGTGATTTCTTATGAGATATACTCCTCGGGATTTATCTTTAAATTCTAAGTACAATCGTATTTTTTAATCTTTTGTTTTACCATGATTATTATCTAAAATGATAAAATATTGAAATATATAAAATGTATGTATACTTCTTCATTGAATTCAAGTGTGGATTTCAAAATATTTATAACAGTATTTGTAAAAAAAAAAATACTGAAAAATTGCATTATGGCCTAGGATAAACCCAAATCCATACCCCATCATGCATTCGGAATCTCTCGCACCTTTACTCATAAAAGAATGCTGCAATATGTAAAACTCAAAACGGATACCTACAGTGAAATAGTCCCATTGTTCATATTACCAGGTGGATTAAAATTTTGAGGATTACACATTGTGACATATTTGTAGGCATTTTAATTTCGCCGATTTTCAAAATATCACAACATAAGTAAA